>JAEQBH010001848.1:0-738335 GCA_016808115.1 Tetrastigma voinierianum | reverse complement strand
ATTACTTGGTCTAGGCATCATTTAAAGAGTAATGGGTCGTCCCATTGATATAGCTTGACATCATGTAATAATTTCTTCTTCTGTTGAGAACTAAGCCTAGGGGTAACACATTGCATGCCAAATAGTTGACAAAATCTGCATACCATGGCAAATGAGCTTCCATCACTAGCAATTGCTCATCTAGGAACGATTCCTCAATCTCTGTGCGGTCTCCAATTCCCTTATCTGATTCCAGAGATAGGTGGTCTGCTACCGCATTTTCACTACCTCTCTTATCTTTAATTTCCATATCAAACTCTTGAAGCAGTAAAACCCAGCGAATTAATCTCGGTTTGGCCTCATTTTTCATCATAAGATACCGAATTGTCACATGGTCCGTGTAGAGAGTCGCCTTGGAGCTAAGTATGTACAGTCTGAACTTGTCACAATAATACACTACTGCTAGCATCTCTTTATCTATAGTTGTGTAAATCTCTTGAGCCTCATTCAACATTTTACTCACATAATATATGGGCCTGAAGATGTTCTCTCACCTTTGTCCCAAAACAGCCCTAACTTCATAATCATCAGGTCGCACATTATCTCAAAAAGGTTCCACCTGGGTGCAACAACAATGGGTGCTTCGACGGCTTGTTCTTTATTTCTCAAATGTTACTTCTACAAGCTTCATCAAACCTGAATATCGCATTCTTTTTCCAACAATTTACATGGGTTTTGCGATTCGAAATCTCGATGAATCTTCGAAAGAAACCTCGCATGCCCTAAGAAACCGGCGAACACCCTCGCACTCATGGTGGGCGGGTAAGGGTTCGATTAATGCTATCTTTGCTTTATCCACTTCCAACCCTTTGGAGGTGATAAGGTGTCCAAGCACGATGCCTTCTTGCACCATGAAATGGCACTTCTCCTAGTTCAAAACTAGATTTGTCTCTCAGCATCTTTGTAGAACCACTTTAAGATTGGTCAGGCAATTATCATATGAGCATCCATACACGGAAAAATCATCCATGAAAACTTCCATGATTTTTCTATCAAATATAAAAAAATGGCGGTCATGCATCCCTGACATGTGGTTGGCGCATTGCAAAGCCCAAACGACATTATTTTGAAGGCTAATGTCCCATATGGACATGTGAAGGTTGTCTTCTCTTGGTCTCCGGGGCTCACCATAATCTGGTTGTATCCTGAATAGCCATCTAGGAAGCAATAGTGAGAGTGTCCCGCAAGTCGATCTAGCATCTGATCCAAGAAAGGGAGAGGATAATGATCCTTCAGAGTTGCATTGTCAGCTTTCTATGTCACGTATTTCCATCCCAATCGTACGAGGGAAAGTTAAGCCTGCTTTTCATTCGAACCACAAACTATCCCTCCCATTTTCTAAGACACACCGAATCCGACTCACCCAAGGGCTATCAAAATAGGAATATATGAATCCGTACTTTAAGCCATTTTAGAACTTCCTTTTCAATGACTTCCCTTCATCAAGTAAAGGTTTAACCCTTTGATGCTCAATAGATGGAGCATGATCTTCTTCCATCAAAATTTTATGCATGCATATGGAGGGACTGATTCCCTTGATGTCTTCTATAGACCACGCAAATGTCTCTGAATTCCTTTCAATCACACCTAACAATTTAACCTCCATATCATTGTCCAACTTTGAAGATATAACATTTGGCTGTGGTCATCAGAGATCCCAAAAAATGCGATTAAGGCCCTTCGTAATTCCTTTAAGACTGACCATCCAAGTCTTTTCTTCTAAACTCCATTCTTCTTCATTTTCAAGAAAGGTATCGCTTTCTCGATCAATTCGATATGGATGATGGGATTCTCATCACCTATGGTCAGCCGTGGTATGATTTTGTCACATTGCTCTATGGGCCGTTTCCAAAATCATATAAAGACATCATCTCACAAGGAATCAAAGCTGGCCAACTCTCATGCAATCCTCGCATTTGGGTGATTGGGAATTCCATGCTTTTATACTGATTAAACTTCACTCGGGTCTTCACCCATTCTCGTTGTTAATTCCCATTCTTCATATCGATGAGTGCTTGCCTGCTGGGCTAGAAACGGTCTTCCCAAGATTATCGTGTCACCCTATCTCCTCCATACCTAAAACCACAAATCCATAGGAAAGCATGAATCTCATCAACCTCTCACTAAAACATCCTCGACAGCCTCTAAAAGGTCAAAGATCTATTAGCCATTTAAAGTGATAAAGTTGTAGGTGTAATCTCCCCCAAATTCAACTTTTTAGCCACTAAAAATGGCATCAAATTTATGCTTGCCCCAAGATCACATAATGCCCATCGAACGTGTGCTCCCCTAATGGATGCAAGTGGATAGTAACCACCCGATTCGAGTTTCTCCGAGCTTCATCGAATACTATATTAATTTTTAGTCAATACTTATCCCATATGCCTCTCTAAATTTTCTTATTGCCATTATCTCCTTCATGAATTTTACATAGTGGCATATGAGCCAACGTGACGCAAGAAACGGGATGTTGATCTCAAGTTTCTTAAACATGTTTAGAAACTTAGCAAACTGTTCATCCAGCTTGGTTTTTAGAAACCTTTGGGGAAAAGGTAAGGGTGGAGTGTACACATGAGTGTTATCTGGAAAGGTCATTCTTTCTAGGACAACTTCATCAGATTTTTTCCTTTCCTCATGTTCAACTTAACTCCCACTTTGTTCTCCTAGCTTATTTTTTCTTCAACTTCCGCGATTTTCAGGTTCCATCAGCTTTTCGCTCTCATCCTTCTCAAGCTCATCCAAATTCTTCCCACTTCTTGTTGCCACACCATGCATCGTCAGTTTTCTCACACTGTAAAGGATTTCGCGTGATTCTCCGACGGGCTATTAGTGAGCGTAAAAGTTAGCAAGTAAAAATATCGTGCGCTCGCATACGATCGAGTTCACGCAATGTAATGGCGAGTTAAGTGTCGTTCCCACCGAGAGAAGCGTGCTGGCACCGATCTAGTGCCCTAGACAACATTTGATCCATCCCGTGAGCGACTATGAATAACCAACTAAATTAAGAAAAATACCTAATCTTAAAGTCGCTAAGGTAATGATGAGAAAACCTAGAGCCATTTCGCCAACGCACTCCACTCTGGATTTCACCTAAATACAGATTTATTTAATATTCATATGATTTGTATGTTAGTTGTAGTTGACCGTGCCTACAAGTTATTCCTCTTCGAGATATAAACCCGCCTATCTCACAGGCATTGCATCAGCTTCAACCCGTCGACCCTAGACATGAAAGTGAAAACCCTCAGGCTACACTTGAATGGATATCTCTATTCCCAGATTGACTAAGCGTCACTCCATGTCCCTATGAGTCATCTTCTCCTCGATATCGACTCCCAAAGATTAGCATGTCATACACTAATAACCATAGCATGTGATTAAATCTAAGTAAAACAACCACAGAATTCATATCGATATTAAATAAAAACACAATCAAAGTATTAATCCATAATGGTACCTAAGCAGGCTGACAAAACCCTAAAGAGAAAAGTTAGTTCACAAGTGATTTTCATTACAAACTGAAGATTTCCTACATCATACGAATTAGAGGAAGAAATACAAAAGAGTCGTCGCGATCTCCTGACCGCCTTCACTCAATCTCTCTATCCGGCCTCTCGCTTCCCCGCATAGTCCCCCGTTTGTGCCTCGAAATCGTTGTCCTTTTATATCTCGGAACTCGGGCCCATCAATGGCCTAAAAATGATTTTCAAGCCCCATTCAATGGGAACGCCTCTATGTAGCCGCGATGGGGCTTCTCATTACGCGCACCTAAGGCGACTAACATCTTGCCTCTGCTCACGGCGCACCCTCGCTGGCTGGCCACAAGCCGCCAATAAGCAGTCAAGGTCTCCTCATCACGCATACCAGACAACCTACTGCTGTCTCTTGCCGTGATTTTCTGCTTTGGTTCCTTCCTTCTATTGTTAGCTTCCTTTTTTATTCCGATTTCGCCATGTTCTATGAAATATCATGGTATAGGGGATTAGCGCAATATCAGTGAATATGAATGTGAATCATGCAAATTGAGCTATAAAAACACATAGAAATTGTACTGTAATGTATGCATGATTCCCTCTTATCACTCTCTCAAAGATCACCCAATTGTCCCATCTAAGTTTCTAGATTTTTTAGAGATGCTCCCAACCCGACCTGATTTGTTTCCATATTCTTAACGCATGTACCAATATTACCGCTATGCTCCGCATTTTTCATGCAAGTTCCCATGGTATTAATAATTCTCCATGTTTTTCATTACATTTCTCATCACAACTTGACCATTTTCCAACTGAGTGATTCTAGTGTCGATCGACTTCTTCATATCATTTATCACTAGCAAAATCTCATTGAATCCCGATTGCCTTGTATTGCCTTGATAACTGGAGCTCGAATCTCCTTTGTTCTGAAAACCTGGAGGTGTCATGGTATTGCTTAATTGGTGGGGTTCATGAGGAACTATGGGTTGATTGCTATAAGAGAAGCTCTCATGATTCCTTAACCCTGGATGATAAAAGCACCTTGTGCTTGCATATATGCGATTCAATAGTCGCCATTTAGAGCTTATTGATTTAATTCGCCATCAAGGCTTCAAACTTAGCCTCCAAAGACGACATTCTCTCTACCTCATGCAGTCCTTGTTTTCTTCCATCACCTCTCTCAAAAGGAGGTTGGTAATTATTCTTGGACAATTCTTCAAACATTAAGTTGGCCTTCATCGCTTTTTGGTGATTGAACCCCCCACATGCCGCTATCTACTGGCTCTGCCGAATAGTAGTTAAGACCATTATAGAATATTTGCATCAGCACTTAATATATCCATGTTGTGGACATTTCCTCAACAATTCTTTGAATCTAGCCCATGCATCATATGTTCTTGTTCTCTCATTAAATCTTGTGTGATACAGTCAGCTTTCAAATGAGAAGTCAATCGAGGTGGAAAAATTTCATCAAGAATACTCTCCACTAAAGCTCCCTTAAGTATCTATCGATCCCTGCATTGTATCAGGAACCAATTTCTTGCTTTATCCCTTAGTGGCATGAAAAAGCTTCACTAATCACATTGTGGTCCACTTCATTCATCTTTATAAGCACACAATCAGAAGAAGTTTGAAAAGTGCCCATTGAGATCTTCTCCTCCAGTTACCGCCCTAAATTGTTGTTGTTGAACCATAGATCAATGCATTTCCCCAACTCAAAATTATTAGCATCTATAAGTTGATGTCAAATCCTCTAATATTTTTCATTCATCATGGGCCTCCAGTTAGCCACCTGCCTGCTCCCACCTGTGCATCTCATCAGGTCCAATCGACCTCATTGAATCTATCAATACTCTCAATTCGCTCTCAGACATCGACCTCGATCTTGTTTAATAACGCTTCTATTTCGTGATCAAACAACACAATAACTCGTAGCCCGCCTTCGTGCATAAAAAGTTAGTACCTTAAATCAGAGAACATCACTGGAAAAAGAAGTAAACAACGTGAATACAAAATATAATCAATAATAAAACTAACCAAAAAATGAAAGAAATAGACTAAGATTTCTGCACAAAAATAATTTTTGCTCAAAGTAGCAAATGCCCCTTTTTGCTGGAATATTAATCTATTCCACTTAAATCGTCTCTTTCCCTAAAGAATGACGCCAAAACTTGTCTCGATTGTTTTGCTTATATAAAAGTTCGTTATAAGAATATAACTGTGAAGTAAAGGATCACAGCACATAGCTGCTTTCAAATTAAACTAGTATGCCTAACCCACATAGATTTAGATGGTTATGGGGATGAAGAGATGGTTTACGTAGAGATTAAGTACCCTGGCTACTCGAGAATTTTACTATTTAAGCTAATTGAATTAGTTGTGATTGATTGTTCACTAAAAAATGAAACTAAGTTAAACTAAAAATCTACTCTAAAAGATTATCAAATAAATAAGGAGTCAGAAGAAGAAACTTAAGGAATAACACTAGTGTCGGTTGTTTCCATTGGTGCAATTATGACTTATGTTTATTAAGTGCTGATTAAGTGAAGATACTTTTGTGTTTACCCAAGGAACTCTGTATGAGGTTCTCTCTTTCGAGTCTCACCTCAATTTCTCACATCTAACTCTCGTCTTTTCAAATTCATCTAGTCAAACAATGTGGTTACTCGTTTGCTGTAAATCAATCATAGGAATTTCCATCGTCACCTCTCATCCATGCAATGAAATTTCCTGGGTTATGTTTAGATCGATCACATTTCGGTTCATACGATCATCACATAAGATTATATGATGTCCTTCCTGAAAATCCATCTAGCTCAGGCTTTCCTAGATTTTGATTAGGTTGTTGATTTTATCAATTACACAATATTGTGATGAAAATCATCCCAAGGACACTACCTCCAATTGTCACCTTGGAAATCTTTTTTGAGTTCTAGGTCTCAATTTCACTACCTAGGATGTAACAATTGAATAAAACCTGAAAATTCATAAAATCACATCATAAAACCTCAACACAAGTTATATTCACAAAATCATTCAATATAATACATTAGCCAAACATCGATGTCCACAACCAACCCTAAAGGAGGATCTAGCCACTCATAGTAGCCTCCAAACCTAATAAAATCATGTTTATACAAAACATAAAGATCAAAGATTAAGAGATAGAGAAGGGTTTAGTAATACAAAACAAATATGAAATGGAAGTTCTTCAAAACCCAAATTACCACTATAAGAAGTCCCAGCAATCGGATCTTGCTAAACTTAGGCTCCAAAATAAGCTTTCAAAATATCTAAGAAATTTTACAAACCTTAGGAAATGAGAGCTAGAGAGAAACCCTAGAAGATGGGATATGTGCAGCTCCAAGCCCCTCTTTTCCCAAGATTGTTCCTTAGAAAATACGAAATCAAGTATTTATAAGATTGGAAAACGACCAAATGGGTCAGAACAGGGTATTTTTGTCCTAAACTCGACATCCTTCGCAGTAGTGTCCTTCGCCTTTAGCGAAGACATGTATCATAAATCAAGCAGGGCTTCCTTTGCCTTAGCGTTAGTAAGCTACAATAAGGCTCGTTTCTTAGCGTAGGGGTCTCTTTCATTTCAACAAACTTGGTGTCTCGCTCATAGACTCCTCCTTCACCTCATCGAAGGTTTTATGTTTCACATGAAGGAGCCTTTCGCCGCGAACCCGGGTTAGACTCTTCTTTTCTTCAACTTCACCTCGACGAGGCTTTTCTTCGCCTTGAATGACCGTTTCGCCAGTGAAGGTGTCTTTCTGTCTTCAAAGAAAGTAATGCTTTTAGAGCAGGTTCTTCTTTTTGTTATTTTTGCCTTCTTCTTGCTTGCTTTACTTTCAAGACCTACAAAACTCACACAAATGAGGGATTAGTGTAGCCAATAAAGGATTCATCGCTCCTGATAGAAGGAGGGTATGCCCTAGGCCATCTTGTAGAGATCATTACTTGTAATCTCTGGCTAGAGTAATCAAGTCTTTAAGAAGAGTTCAATGACATGCTTTTGTGAGGCCATCCTGAGACAAGATAAATATTATCTTCTTAGGTTAGTTCATCTAGTGGATGCATGCATAGTCCACCTCCGAACCAAGCTCGTATACAGATGAAAGGACAAGATATACAATATATTGTATATGGAAAGGTACACAGTCAAACCCTTGACTCTTCCGATCAATCAAATAAGTGATGTGTTGTCAATACGCTTCGACTGTCTTAATCATTGATTCATGGTCAACATAACTAGAAATCTAATGGGTCACACACTTAGAAGGTCCAAGCATGAATCAAAATGGTCTCTGATAGATCTAAGCCGAGAGATAGTAATTTGATAAGAGATCCGAATTGGAAGAATAATGCTCAGTGATCGGACCATATAGGAATTAGAGAACTCTGGTCATTCGATGACCATACGGGTCATTTGGTTCATTCTTGGGCCTAAAGCCCATGAGAATGCACACTACATGCATGAGGATGCATGTATGCAACCCCCCACCCCCTCTTTAATGAGGGGCATTATGGTCCTTTCCTCCATGTGTTTATATTTAAGCCAAACATATGGCATCTTAGAGAAGAGAAAATGTTTCTCTCATCTCCTCTCCTCTAAATTTTCTTCAAAAGGCTTGATCAAGCAGCAAACATGTGACTGCTTCCACATCTCCTTTCGAGGTTCTTCTCCAACCTTGTGTGGATTACTGCGGAGGTGCTACACTCGAGCACTCGTATTCGCTGCACATCTTCCAAAGGAAGCACATTCACATCAAAGGAGGCCTGAAAACTACAAACGAATCATTTCTAAACACCCTATGGCTTGGTTATTCGACTTTGATGATTCAAGAAGCTCCATGGATGGGATTTTTCTTTAATTTTGTGTATTCCACTATGCTTTCCATGAGATGCAGCCTCGGAAAAATCCCTATAGTGGTATCAAAGCGTGGTTAGCATGGTGATGCAACATGATCGGGGGTTCTCACGATGGTGATATGTGACAAGCTCTCGACTCTTACCTCGACATGTCCTTTCGGGAGGCGGTGTCGAGAGGCACCACGTGAAACACGTTCATGAGGATCAACTATCATGTTATAGAAATCAAATCAAAGGTATTCTAGTTATAATATTAATATAAAATGTGTAGAATCAACTATCAAATGTATAGGTTTTGAGTCGTTTCATTATGCTATAAACCTTAATATTATTTCATCCTTTGTGATTTTTAGCGATTTTGATTCTATGTTTATATCGATGTATTGCTAGTTGAAATAAAAAAATATTAATCATGTATTAAAATTATTTTTTTTTGAAAGAATAATAATTATTATTATTAAAACCTTACACTACAAAATCAGATATTTGACTCAATTTTTTTAAAAGAAGGATTTGACTCCGAGCCAAAATATCGAATTTCAGGGATAAATTTTGAAAATCTAAATTACTAATTACTTAAAAATTAATTAAAGATTTCAGGTTATTAATCGGGTCAACCCGACCAAACCCACATGGGTCCATAAGTTAAAAAAATGGTGTTTGTTAATTTGACCTAATATCTTAACCATAAATTTTATAACTTAATCCTTCAAAAAATTCATTAAATTGTTTCAACCTATATTTTCAAATTTGGCATGTCATATGATTAGTGTTGGTTCGATTATATAGGGATTGTAAAGATCTATCGCTAAGGTGGCTTGTTTTTCGACTTAACGTCAAGCTAAATAGTTTTCTAACATTAAGTCGTTTGTTTTTTCAAATTTTCAATGACTTATCACAAATTTTAAAAATTCAATAAGTAAAATATTTGGTTTTTCTATCCGTAAAAGTCATTTTCCACAAAAATAAGAAAAACTCAATCATTGTCCAACAAGAAGAAGAGCTAACAATATACACTGTAGATGACAACTGAGGGTTTCGGGACTGTATGCATCCCATCCCTAATCTCTACTGCTTATTTTTTCAATTCCAACTCGCTCTCATTTAAAAAAATTAAACAGGATAATGAGATAGGAAAATTCTCAAACTCGCCTGCTTACATTTTATTTTTAATTTTAATTTTTTATATTTGTTTTTTTTATTATATTAAAATTAATATTTTTCATAAAATAAAAAATATTATGAATTTTATAAATTATTTATTAAAAATTTATAATAATAATTATTATTTATATTAAAGTGGCAAAAATAAAATAATAAAAATTATTTTTAAAATATAATCAAGGGCTTATTATTATTTTATTCCGTTACATGGTTCATATTACTTTATTCTATCCGTTTCGCCCCAAACAATTTATTTCCTTTTCGCCTCACTTTATTTTAAATGAACTTATCCCAAGCCATTTCCACTCTCGAGATTTTCAGAAAATCTCGTCCCTTGAGCTCACTGCAACTTATCACCAAGAAAATTCCAAAATTTCCACTCATTCTTAATTCGACCGAAACTTTTCAAGGCCACTAGATTTCATGAGACGAATTTAACCCGCATACCGTTTCATCTTCTCGAGATCTGTAGAATTTTCAGTTTCCCGAACCCTTATAAATTTATTATTTTTATTAACATTTTACCATTTTTGAAAATTTTTAATTTTCTCGGATTTTACAGAGATTAACAATACCTGAACCCGTCTTAAATTTGAGAAATTAAACCCAAACCCGTTAAAAACCCAATTAAAATTGATGATGCTTTTTCAACCTGAACTGGGCTTAAGCAAGTACCGGATTTGCTCGTCTGTTCGTCGACCTGGATGTCGGGACTCTCGCAAAAACAAGAAACAAAGGATCTACGAGGGCTCGCCCGCTTGCCTCTCCGATGCCTGTCAATTCTTTTTCCTGAAGAAAAGATCAACCGCTTTAGGGAACGGTTTTGCGGCATTATTTCCACCGATGGGGTGGCCCTGCATTTATAAATGGGTGACTTTCCTAATCGATGGTGATATGGACCTTTCTTATCGACGGGGATTTTCTTTCCTTATCGCCACCAGATTAATAAGGGATAATTAGAAAGGCTATTTGGGAATTATTCTACTTCCCTATCAGCGGAGATTCGATCTGACGATAGGATGGGCTTTTGGGTTTTTCGTTATCGAATTGAGGGATAAACTAGCCCTTGCTCAAGGCCAAAGGGCCGAGCCATTTTGACGCCCCTTTATTACCTCTTTAATCCTCGTTTCTGACTGGGGTGGGCCTGCGCGCCTACTGTTTAAACCCAATCATTCCGCCTCAAATTCTCTAGTTACAAACAAGAGCGTGCAAGGGGTCAGACATTTTTCGACGGTGCGACTTCCACGTAGTTGCTCAAGGCTGGTTTGATTAGGGCTTTATCGCCATCAAATGTCCTGTGGTAATGATGACTTTTCGACTTTCGTGCTTATTTCCTCTAGTTCTTCCAGTTTATTTTGAGAACATCCTCCGAATCGCTAGCATCAGGCTCCTCCGGTATTGAAGCTTTTTCCTTCTCTCGCGAGTTCAGCTTCTTTTTCAAACTTGTCCGATCATTGTTCGTAACTTCTTTCGTGTTTCATCACCCGCTCGGGGGTCGGTCCCTTTCGTTATGTTCCTAGGACCTACGCCTTACCTCCTTCTTGTCTTTCGAGAGGTATCATGAGCCAGTGGCTAGCTTACAGTTTTGTTCCGTCCCCTACATCCCCCTGCTTTTTTTTTTTTTAAGGTCCAATTTCATTCCCACGGGTCCAGCTCTGCTCCTCCGTCAGATAGTGGTGACTCCAATGCAGTCTAGTTCAGTATGACCCGTGGTGAGTCTAATCGCTTAGCCATGGTTGTTCTTCGAGATGCCCTGTGGGAACCTCCTCTTCCCTCGGGGGTAAAGGCAAAGATAAAATTTATGAGATTAAATAATTCGTTGGTCCGAATATCTCAAGCCTACTGCGCGTAACGCCCTGCAGGTGGGTCCTAGCGTGGTCGGTTTCCTTATCTGGGAAGTCTTCTCACAAGATCTTGATATAGGCCCCTGCTTCGGTGTTCAGTTTAGTCTCCTAACGTATCGACCTCCTATGTCGCTCAAGTGCCTAAGATGGGCGTGTTTTCTCGACGCGCTTTGAGAATGGCCTCGTTTTCTCCTCCGCATCCCTTTATAAAAAGGGTTTTTGCAAAGATTTCAACGCCCGCTCTCTTTCTCACTTCGCCCAACCTGGGTGTTCTACAGGGTCGTTAGCTGTCTTTGTGGGATGCGCCGTGTTCCCATAGTCTCAAGCTCCCGACCTCTTCAACGTGAAGGAAGCCGCTGAGGGCTTTCTTTATTTATCTAAGTGTTCCAACGCTCCGCTGATCATCTCGGATCTCCCGTCTTCCCACAAGTATTAGAAGGAACGCTACTTTTGTCAAAGGGCCGTTAGAGTATAATCCCACTCGACCAGAAGACACACTCATGCTCCTGTACTGTCCGGGGCACTCCCGGAGCATCTACATGAACTTTGCTTGGTTTCTTAGCTTTTCTTTGGTCCGGGTCTTCACAGACATAGGCATCCCTAACTTTGCACGTATTCAGGCGCCTTTCTAGTATTCGTCTCCGATCTTAGCCCCAAGACAGTGGACGTGAAGCTTTAAGTCGCTGTCTTCCGCGCTACTCCGAACTTATCAGCCTATATCCTGTGGTCTCGTGTTCAAGTCTCCGACCTTCTACTCTAAGGCCTTCACCTCCATCTGTTATGAAGTTCTCCTACGAGAGGCCTCCTATTGTCAAGCCAACTAAGGGAGAGCTTCGAGCTCGGGTGGAGACGTTGTCCAGGAGGCCTCAAAGTGTGAAGCGAAAGTCTCAAGACTCCCTT
Organism: Tetrastigma voinierianum; assembly: GCA_016808115.1. Lineage (NCBI taxonomy): Eukaryota > Viridiplantae > Streptophyta > Magnoliopsida > Vitales > Vitaceae > Tetrastigma > Tetrastigma voinierianum. Next base: position 726,040 of record JAEQBH010001848.1, on the reverse strand, counting down.
GAGAAGAGCCATCCAGCCTGGGGTAAAGCCCCGAGGTTGGGGACGTCTTCTTCATCACCCTTTGCCCATGTCCAAGTGCAAGTGGCAAAGAGATTTCAAGCATCTACTTCACAAGGCGCTGTCACGCTAAGTTTGCACACGCCCGCTCCGCTCGCAAAGGCCAAAGATTCCTGGGAGGAGCCATGGAGCTCCGTCGAGGTTATGCCTATCTCGCCGAGTCCCCGCAGAGCACTGAGCCTCCTCCTTCGATACCGAAAGACTTGGGGAGGGAGCACCTTGGAGCTGATGGAGATGAGGATTCCTTGCTTTCCACCCAGAGCTTCACGTCAAGGCGATCTCATCCGGCCCCGTGGAATCCGACTTCAAGAGGCCTGATGCCCCGCCTATTGAGGAGGCTTTCGCCCATCACTCCAGGGGCCGCCAAGAAGTCTCGCGGTCTTTATTTTGTCCGGGCTCTCTATCTTGGTTTTGAGTCAGGCATCGACTCTATGTTGTGTAATAGCGTGCGGCCACCCATCTCAAGAGTTCGGGCAAAAAGGCCGCCTAAACGAGGGTCATGCCAAGCACATGAGCTCACAACCCAGTGGCTTCTTTCTTACCTCGAGCGGCCGAACTCGCGAGCCCGTATGCAAAATATGATGGATGAGCCATGAAGCCTGTCTGACCTTGTTAGCATACTCGACTCCGCGTGAGCGCGGCCGAGGGTGCAGCGAGGTTGCCCGAGAAGGCTTAAGAGTCAGCCGAGGGCGGCTTCGGAGGTCGTGACGGGCCGCAAACCGCCTGCACGAGTCGCAGTAAAGGTCGTGGAAGAGTCAAGTCGCTAGAGATGGAGCCACGCACAAAGCAAAGCATTCATCGAGCCACAAGGGCTTCCGAGGTTGAGCTCTATTGAACGCTTGACCGATGAGTGCCATGCGTTGCGAGGGGACCTTCAGAGGTAGGAAGCTCTGGTCGTTCAGAGGGACGGAGCGATAGCAAGTTTAAGGGACGAGGCCTGCACTCAGTGGGCTTCTGGATGGCTTGCTTTCCAGAGGAGGGTCAAGCAACGCCTACCCGTGCTCGACTCCACTCTTGATATTCCCGATGGAGTGGTGCGTATGTCCTTTCGTTTGATTGCTCCGGGAGAGCCAAGCAGCCTCCGCCGAGGCCCACTCCCCTTCTTCACCTTCTGCTCATAACCCCGTCTGACGTTTGAGCCTCCTTGTACAATTATGCTTGTTTTTTATCAACCTTGGGCTTTGAACTCGGGATATATGTAATGTCGTTCTTAGCTTTGATACTTAATGAATACCCAATTTTCTATCTCTTCGCTTTACCCCTAAGTGTGTTCCTTGTGCTGCTTTACCTGAGCTGACCAAGCTCTTGGGTTACGAGGCCCAATGAAATGGCCGAGGTCTTGAAAATCGGGAGTCAAACAGGCCCGTGGCCACGTGCCTCGAGCCGAACTCGGGCTACGTGGCTATACGGCCTTTTCTCGAGCGGGCCGAGCCTCAAACCGAGCCGCTGAGGCTCCTCAGAAGCACCGGTGGCCCGAGCCGAACCGGGGCTCCGGGCCACAAGGCCTTAACAGCAAACAGCTCGCAAACCGAGCTACTGGCTCCTCGGGCGCGAGGCCTTCCCTGAGCTATTGCTCGCAACCGAGCTACTAGGCTCCCGGGCGCCGAGGCCTTCCTGAAGAAAGAGCTCGCAACCGAGTCATTGGCCTCTGGCTAATCTTCCCCCGGGAGCCGAATCGGGTTACGTGCTATATGGCCTTTTTCTCGAGCAACAGCTCTTGAAAACCGAAAGGTTAAGGCTCCGGGTTAAATGTGTCACACCCCATCCCCCCGACCAATTCAATGAGCATTCCGAACCGAGTCCGGGGCGCTGAGACTATCTACTGACTCTCTATCGACCTAAGGCTCTTTTCAAAGTCGAACTGTACTCAGGTATACAAACAATTTATGTAATAACAAAATCATTTACATATATAAAAGAACTACCATCTGAAAGTGGTATCCATCAAAATCTATACACATATACTGAGTCTCATTTACTTATACATATACATCTCTAATACAAAACATCGTAGATCGCTTAAACAAAGGCTAAGGAGCACCTATCTCTAAGCCGGCCTACTCACCGGAAGGTGATGTCCTCACCCTATCCTTGTCTTCTACTTATGTACCTACACAGCCACCTGCAAGCTTACGCTTGAGTGGGAACATGGGCATAATAACCACCAATGGTGACCGTCACAAGCTTATACATATGCATTTCAGTATCTATACATATTCATATAACTTTGATTATTTATCATCTTATATTCCTAATGTGATGTCAATCTTTTCCATTACATGTTTTCTCGTCTGCATATCTCCTCATCATACTTTTTATCGTATTCGTGCTTTGTCATCTTTACTTATTCTATCATTCTTAGCACTTATGCCTTTCTATCATGTGGTCATATACGTTCCATCTATTTATTGTGCATGTCTATCATATATTCATATCATATGTATTTCTTATTCTAGTACTTATCATTTAATCTATTATCTTTCTAATGGTTCATATTACATATCCCACTCGTATGTCATATTCTTATACATATATTACTTTCACATATATACTATATACCATTTGTTATGTTCTATTTTCATGTATCATATCACGCATCGCTTTCATGTAATCGTTATGTACCGTTCATGTACTTCATATATTGTTCTTCCCCTCGCTTTACTTTTCATATTACTTTCTTCATATTAACTTTTCGTATCATTTTACATTCTTATACATTTCATATATCATGTCTGATCGTATAACTTCATGTTACGTAACTTATCATCACATACAGTCATTTACGCTTCTCATATCATATCATATCGTTTCACATGTCATATTCAAATCATTTGTTTTATGTTTCATGCCTGTATAAACCTTAGAAGTGGATAAAGGAAACTATAAGGGCCCGAAGGCGCTGTACTCATTGTATGAAACAATGGTCTATAAGGGCCCGAAGGCGCTGTACTCACTGTGCGAAACAATGGTCTATAAGGGCCCGGTGCACACAGACGACAATGACCATCTATAAGTGGCCCGATACGCCAGGGCGACTTTCTGGGGGCCACCTCGCGATCCAACGGATCTATCTCATCTAATTTCAAAAAACGGCAAGCTCGATATCAAAACTTGTATGTTGCAGACTTGTTTTTCCTAATAGGCATGCCCATCTATCCCTCTACCAAGTTCTAAGCAGACAATCCATGTGTATTTTATGTTCAGTACATATCTCATATTTCCCGAATCATTATTGTCATTCGGAAATCATATGTGAGATATATACAATCATTTATTCTTAACTTTGCATTTTTCATATCTCATATCTCACTTTACACATTCACATATACATATAACTGATCATACACTTATGTCATATTCTATACTTGTCATATACCCATGCTTATATATGTTCCATACATATAATTTACACAGGCATATGCAATATATATTATCATTACTTTAATTTGTATTCATTCTCATATATGTAGCTTCATATTACGGTTCTCATATTTCTCTATAATACATATATTCCTATATTTTTATCATGCATGCATTTACTCATTCTTATATTCATCTATGCCTATCATTCGTGTACATGTACTCATTCCTCGTAACATCTTATATCTTGCTAACTTATATTTTCAACGTACTTATTACCTATCATATCTTATGACATATACCTATACATTTCTATACTCTTTGCACGCTTTACTTGTGCTTTATCACTATTCTATTCTCCCATAGGAGTGTATCATGACTTCTTCTTTAATATCCTTAAGTACCCTTCATGCCCAAACTATTTACCTTTTATCATTTCTTATTCGTATACACACATATAAACATCTTCGCTTGTTTCGACCTGAGATAAAGAATGAACGAGACTCTACAATATATACCCAAGGTACAGCATTTGCATGGGAACATAGACGTGCCTCGCCCACGTAATGTATGCTCGAAACACTAGCAGTGAGTGCCAAAGCACCGGTATCGCATACGTGTCGCCCACGTAATGTCGTCAGGAAGACTAAAGGCGAATGCCAAAACACTGATCATATATGTCTTGTCATTCAATATCCTGTCGTAGGCAGTCATACAATTATCCGTGTTCTCTTAGCTTATCATTTTATTCTTTTCTTCTATACTCCTCTACATATCAAATCTACGTCTATTGCTATTTCTTGTTCATATCTATCTCTTTTCTTATCATGTATTCCAATTGACTTTACCCATACGATTTGTACACTTGGTACAACAATCATATTTTCCATATGTGGATACCGAATGCCATTAAATAGCATATGGTTAGATTTTATACTCAATGAGATTTCCATAGAATCCAAGAAGCACTAAACTGAGTCGAACTAAAGGTTTATGACCTTCCAAAGCTCGAGGTCACACGTAGTCAACCTTGAACCGGCTAAGTCGACCCGACCTCGCTGAGTTCAAGATAAGACCGGTGTGAAACCCACATCCTCCTCAGCATATGAATGGATTCTCTGACTACCGGCTTTCCATGAGTCCAAGAACACCCGAAATGGAGTCTGGATCGGCAGTTCCACCTTCCAAAGTCGAGGTCATACATAGTCAAATCCCGAACCGGCCGAGCTGACCTGACCTCAAGAAATCCTAGTCTCAACAATCTCTACCTAACACTATTGTCCTCTCAGAATATCAATGGATTCTTAATCAATGGGCTTTCCATAGAGTCTAAGAACACCAGAATCTGTTCTAAGAAGGAGTTACGCATCTTCCGAAGCGAGGTCATACAGTCAACCCACGAGGCCCGACTAACCGTCGCTACAAGACGAGCCTACAAGTCAAGCCGCTACAAGACGCAGGCCTACAAGTCATCTCACTGACGAGGCCCATCGGGACTCACCGGATGAGGTCCGCTCGACCCTCTTCGTAGATGAGGCATGCCGACCTCTACGTGATGACACAAAATACAAATACACACAAACAGGTACACACAAACAGGCAGCAGGCCTCCTTCTCCTGTCTTTTCTGAGGTCCGTCGACCTCATGTGACGAGGTCCGCCGACCTCTCAGACGCAGGCCCATCGACCTCTCAGATTTGAGGTCCGCCGACCTCTACAGGATTTAGGTCTATGCCGAATTCCCATGGGGGATGAGGTCTCGTCGACTTCTACAAGACGAGTCCTGGCCGACCTCTTACAGATGAGGCCCACTTACAGATGAGGTCCGTCGACCCCACAAAGATGAGGTCTACTAACCACTACGTGACGAGGTCCTGGGCCGACCCCACAGATGAGAGGTCCACCACCCCATCTGATGAAGTCCACTGACCTCTGGCAGGACGAGTATTCACATGCCGACCCCACAAAACGAGGTCCGGTTGACCTCACCCGATGAGGTCCTCACGACCTCTACCCGGATGGAGGACTCGCCCACTCACCGGATGAGGTCCAACACTCCCACCTAGGATGAGGCCCACATGTCGACCTCCTCGCCACAGACTGCTCCCGCAGTAAAAAAGACCATAACTTGGTCTACAGGTCCGACCTGAGAATTAGTGCCAACATCAAGTTCATTGATGTGGCTACAATTTACCAGAAGGAATCACTGCCAAATTCCCTTTATTTCTGACCCAAACCAGTTCTAAGTCTTGACATCGCGTATGATCAAAAATAGTGGAAATTTTCTCGTTCAACTTGCAAAATGTGGACCCTTCCCAAAACACATATATAGGATCCTTAGAGCTCTTCTCAACTCAACTCTAACAAGAAATGAGATCGGGAGTTTCCAAACCCAAACCATACACAAGATAGAGGGTTCCAAACCATGTATTTATACTTTCTATACCCAAAACTAGACAAACCCATACTATCAGACAAACATCGATATTTTTCCATAATTTTAACTTAACAAGTTCCATACAAAACCATACTCAAATTCCATGCACCCATATTTCCATACAAATATTCGTAGTTCCATACTTAAATTTCACAGTTCCTTACTCAAATTTCACAGTTCCTTACCTGTGATCTCCTTCTTTCTTCTTTTCTTTTCTCTTCTTCTTCCTTTCTCTCTTCTCTCTCTTATCCGCTTTTTTGCTCCCTTTTTTTCCAAGACCAAAATGAGATATTTATTTTGGTCTTATCCTTATTTGATCTTATCCCCTTTTTATTTCACTTTTTTCTCTCTTTTGGAGCATCCTTGACCATCCAATCAAAGGAGGAAACTTCCTCCCTCTTTCCTTCAAGCCACTTGTCTCTTCCACAATTTTTCTTCCTTATTTCATTCTAATATCTTTCTTTTATTACTCTTTGGTCCTCCAAATCTCTTACTTTAATTTAATCGATGATATTCCTACTTTAAGATATACGAACTTTATTAAATTACGAATTTGAACCTAAATGGGTAAATTATTAATTTACTCCTTAACTGTATTAATTCCAAGTTCTTGCTTATTTTATTTTTATCTTTATTTTATTCCGGATAAATATACTTTTACTTTTATTATACCCTAAACATGTTATAAAATTGTTATGGTATAATTTGGGGTGTTACATAATGTCCCTGAGTTGAACTGGCTACATGGATACATGGCCTTTTTTTGAAAGCAAGCTTGAGCTCTCTACAATCGAAGCACAGTTCCCGGGCGAGGGCCTTTCGAGCTATTAAGCTCTACAAACCGAGCCGCGTCTCGCTAAGGCCTCCCCGAGTTGTTAAGCTCAAGAACCGAGCCCCTGAGCCATGGCCCCATGGCTACTGGGCCTTTTGAGTCAAGGTCGCAAACCGAGCCTTCCTGCCCTCGAGCCAATTGGTTCGTGACATGGCATGTCCGAACTCGAGTCATTGGCTCCCGAGCTACATGGCCCGTGCTACTTAGCCTTGAAATGTTAAGCCTCGCAACCAGCTTCGGGCCCTCAGCGCCTGGGCCGTGGCTACATGGCCTGCTTGAGCAGCTACGCCTACGACCGAGCTACCGGGCCCCGAAATAACGGCCCGTGGGCTGGGATGGCCCGTTTCAAACTGAAATGGGCTCTCAGCTACTCGGGGCTCCAGGCTATACGGCCTATTCGAATCCAAGTTGTTTGGCTCGAAAGCATTGGCCCGGCTACATAGCCTGGCTTGACTTCCTTCTTGGAAAGGTGCTGTAGTTTAATGCGACTTTCTTATGGAGAATCGAACTTGATTGCTGACTTCCCCGAAAGCAGCACCCTGGGGCCTTTCCTTACAAATTGCGACTCAGTGATGGTGCTCATGCTTCAACCTTCTTCCCTTTGTGTGCACTGAATCCGCATGATGAAGGTCATGTTTGGTCACACGCAAGAGGTTCGCCTGAGATCGTGAGTCGCCACCTCTTCACTCCGCGCCGGCTCGGGTGGCAGCGGGCACTGCAAGGTCAACATCAACACACGCCAACACTCCTCCTCCTTCCTCCTTCCTTCCTCTTTCCTCCTCCCTCCTCCCTCCTCCCTGTCCAAACTGCACGCTCACCCACGCATCAGGTAGTAGCAGCAAGAAGCCCATGTCTTCTGTTTAGAGTTTGCTCCTTGGCCTCTTTATAGTTATAGACCCTTAAATTTGATCCGATTTACTGAGCTATGTTAAGAATGTATCTAGAGGGGGGCGTGGTACTCAAAAAACTTTTAGTACCGCTCCGTTTTTTCCTTTTTCTTCTTTCTTTCCCTTCTCCCTTTTTCTCCCCCTTCTCTTTTTCCTTCTCATTTTCCTTTTTCTTTCCTTTTCCCTTCCCTCATTCGGTGACTCTCTCTTCTTCTTCCCTTCCTTTCTCGAGATTTTTTTCCTCCTTTGTGGGAGTCGCTGCAAATCAGCTCGCTCCCGAGATGTGTGATGTCACCGCTCGATTAACTTCTCTTAATCAATCAGATCTTCTTGAAATAAAGAACAATCTTTTTTGTGGAAGCATGAATTTTCGCATTCTCGAGGTGTGTAATTCTTCTCAAGCGCTTCCTACGAGCCGCCTCGCTTTTCTTTACCGATATGCCTTGCTTTATTCATAAGGATATACAAAGTAATCAACGAACACACGTAATGTTATCTAAAATCGATGGTACTTTATTAACGATTACAATCCGAGGTCTACTGATAGAATCGCTGAGGTGCTCGTTTCCTAAGAGCGAGAGGTAGCCGCTTGTAGTCGACCACGCTGACACGATATATGGGCCTTCCCAATCGGGTCCTAAATTTCCAGGATCTTCCTCGCCGGTAGAAGCTTTTAAAAACTAGGTCGCCAGTTTATAACTCGGGTTCGAATCTCTTTCTACTATAGCAAGACTGGTCGCCTTCCTCAAGTACCAGGCGTTTCAGAACCGCCACGCTTTTCATCTAGAGGTTCAAAGCTTGAGCTTTAAGAGTCTCTTCGTTATAAGTTCTAGCACTTTTGCTAATTCAACTTTGGGATTTCGATCCGATCTCTATTGTGGCCACTCGATGCCAAAGGCTGTGAGCGAATGGGTCTCGAAAGGTCGACCAGGTGTGGGCTTCATATGCCCATAACACTTGGGAATGTATTCTACCCATTTTCCTTTTAGATCTTCTCCAACTTGGTCTTCAATGTCGCTTAAGGGTTCTTATGGTGACTTCCTCGCTTGTCCATCGATCATGGGATTTGTGCCAGTGGACGAGTAGTAGTTCCCGATTCCGAGCTCTGCACAAAAATCCCTAAACTTAGGATTGTCGAATTGTTTCATCGCTCACACCGCTCTCGATACCAAACTCAAGATACTATGGAACGCTCAAACGGCCAAGGTACCTGTTCGTGGATAAGAGCTGGCGGGCTCCTGGGCCGCCATTTGGTGAAATAATCCACCGCTACGACGAGCAATTTGCATTTAGCCCTTCCAACGGGCTGTCCCACATGTCCAACCCCTATCACGAAAGGTCAGGGCTTGTAACTTATGTCATTGCCTGATGGGAGATGGGAGATTTTCGTTGCTCCTAACAAACTTGCACTTTCCTCGAATTAACTCTATCAAGGCTCCTCGAGCATCAGGGCCACAGACTTCGCCTCAAGACTTTTCCGCCAATGCCCGGGTCTGATGTGATTTAAGATATGCCTTCATGTACTTCCCTCAAAGACGTAGTTGGCCTTCCTCGTTAATGCACTCGAGGACGGGTGTGAAAACCTCGCTATAAAGGGTTCCCCGATGAATGTGAACCCGCATACCCAACCTAAGCTGATGCCCTTCTGGTCGCTTCGGGCACATCCTTCATTAAGTAGTCCCAAATGGGGTCCATCCACTCGCCGAACATGACAAGAGAGATCTCATTGTCGAGATTCACGGCTGGTCTCCGGGAAGGTGCTCAACAGTGTCGCCATCGAGGTCTCTCGGGAAGCTGCTACCGCCATAAGGCATCCGTCGCAAATCCCTCCTTTCCTATGTGTCCGGATCCAACTCAAACGAACTTCTTGGCACTCCCGCATCTTCTGAGGCATAGATCATTTTGTCGCCTCCGCTTCGTAGAGTCTTCTATTTGTTTTACTACCGTACCGAGAGTCGCCGCATACCTCCTGCTGATCACCCATGGAATGGGTTAAGCCCTATGACTACTCATACTCAGCCTCGTTATTGGAGGCTCAAAACCCAAATCTTAGCGCATACTCAATATCTATCTCGTCTGAGGTCAAAATTGGGATTCAAGACCACCTCTTTGAGCATCGGCGCCCCATCTACTAACAAAATCTCCAAATAGGAGGTCAGACGTCAATGAGTAGCTTTAGCAAGCCTCACGAGGTGAATTCCACGAAAACCGCCAAGATCCGCCCTTTATCATTGCTGGGCTTGTATCCGATGTCGAACTCGCTCGTACTCTATGGCTCACTTCATCAATCTTTCAGAGGTCTCTCGGCTCAGGTAAAGACTTGCTTCATTGATATTCTCCACAGATTTCATGGTATGAGCTCGAAGTATGAGGAGTTTTCACGTTAGCTACTAATGCCGATTAATTTCTCCATCTGGGTACCTTTCCTTCCGCCCTCTCAAAGCCTCGGGACGCACCTGTAGGTCGGTCACGCACTCATTGTCTCGACCAAGATGGCGCCAACAGAAATCTAAATGGACAAGCAGTTGCAGTAAGGAGCTCTCCGCAGGGACTTACCGTAATAGGAGAGCTCATATAAGTTTTTAACGTTGTGAATGCTTTTTCGTAGTGTGCATCCCATTGAAAGATTTTTGTAACTTTAAGAAAGGGTCGACACTTATCGCCGGCTCGACACAAAACCCGCTTTTGGGCCAAGCAGCCTATTCTTCCAATTAGGCTGACTTCTTTTATGCTCACGGCTATGCATGTTGAGCACAGCCTTTATCTGTCTGGTTTGGCTCTATTCCTTTGTTGACTATAAAACCAGAGAATTTTTCTACTGGTGACCTGCAAGCGCATTTCGTCGGATTCAACTTCATATCAGACTTTTCAGATCCGGAATGCCTCCGCTGATGAGCTATGGAGCTCAGTCGTAGTTGATTTTACTAACATGTCGTCTATATATACCTCCATGGATGTCCTTATTTATTTCTCGAACATCCGCTCACCCTAACCTCCGTGTAAATCCCCGCGCTTTTTTAGCGTCCAGCGGCATTACCCGATAGCACAGCTCTCGCCCAGCTGGGATCTAACGAGGTCTTCTCTGATCGTCTGATCCATGTTGATCCGGGTCAGAGCCCGAGAAAGCATCCCGGTTTGGAGTTCATGGCCTACATGGCGTCTACTATGAGGCCTGGCCCGAGGTGTGAGGGAAGCCATCTTTCGGGCATGCTCCTACGATGTCGTGAAATCGAGCGCAGAGTCGCCATTTTCCATTTGCTTTTTTGACGAGGACGACATTAGCCAACCATTCAGGGTATTCCACTTCCCTGATTGCACCTGCCTGGAGAAGCTTGTCGACCTCCTCATTAATCGCTATCTATCTTTCTGGGGCGAAACTTCTTCTTTTTTGCTTAACCATTAGTTGACGGACACGCTTACCGTGAGTGATTATTGCGGGGTTAATCCCTCTCATGTCCTCCTGCTTCCACGCAAAAACATCCTTGTTCTGTTTCAAGAAGTGGATAAGGAGGCTTCTAAGGTCTTCCGCTAGCTTGGAACCAACGTAGGCGAGGTGTCTGTGCGACGTCTTAACCGTGATAGCTCTAAACCCTTCCAGGGCTCAAAATGAGTGTTCACCTCGCCTCGCATGTCGAGTTCGGCCCACGTATATGTTGTCAACCGCCATTTCATCGATGCCGCCAGTAAATTCCCCGGCCACGCCACGGTCTCCCTCGAACCATTCCTACTGCTTAAGGTGGGGAACTTGATCACCATGTGATAGGCGTAAGGGATGGCCTTTGATGGCGGGCCAGAGGGCCTCGCCCAATAACACGCTACTATTATGAGAAATCCATCGCCGTTGTTGCCCGGTAATGGGGGTCTTCCAAAGTGAGCACTAACTCGTATTGACCCCCAAAGGCACTTTTCTAGAGAATCCTCGCAGCGGGAGTGTCGACCGGCTCCGCAAATTCTCTCCCTTCCGATGCCCATCTTGGTCAAAAGCCGACATGCAAAGACGATGCTCCAAGAAGCTCCCATCGCCGACCAGACCCAAGTGGATTGTTTTCTCATAGCCATAATCGCTCTTATCACCAAAGGGTCGCTACTGGGTGCTTGACATCCTTCCAGTCCTAATTCGAGAAGGTTGTATGGCGTGTCCGCAGAGGGAGCTTCGACACTCACTTCAGACCTCCAAGACCTCTTCGACTGGAGCACACGCAGAACAGCCTTCCCCTGTCGAGCCGGACTCCCCACCCCCCGCAAATCCTCCCGAGATCACATGGAATCTCCCCCAATGGCTTGGTGGCCGGTTAGCCACTGAGGCGGCAGATCGCGCCTCGATTCGACCGAGGCTATGTATGCGGAAGATACCCCATCTAACTCGCTATTCTATTTTCTTCCCGAGTCAGATGCAATCGCCCGTCGATGCCCGTGGTCCCTGCGGAACTCATGTATTTGGTGTTATCTCTTCTGGTTAGGTCTAACTTCATCTAGGATGGCCATCTCATAAATTTTTCGCGTCAGACTTCGCGAAGACCTCGCGGATACCGTGGTTGCCGGGGCTAACTACCGAGTGAATATCATCGTCAGAAATGGGCCGAGCGGTCCTGCACTCATTCCTCGACACTCCCTCGCTCCTCGGGGGATCGTCAGTCCCTTCGGGGATCTCACTCTAGCCTCCCGTTCCTGTGGCTTCGCTCCCGCTTCTTGTCGCCCCGCTTTTCTCCTTATGGGTCAAGAGCCTCTCGGATATGAGGCTTCTTCGCCATTAATGTACTACAATGAAGACCTCTAAATGACGCTGTCGAGGATTCTTCGAGATAGAAAACATTAAGTCTTTTACTTTACCCTAGCCCAAACATGAATGCGTGGATGGAGAACTTCGTCCTGAACATCTACCTTAATGACTCCTGCCAACCTCCGATAAGACCTTAGGCTTTGCCATGGGATCCACTTACGGGACAACGGCGATAACTCCTGGGCCTATGTCCCTGCTCCAACGGCGGGGAGACGAATGCGACGAAGAGCCTCTAAATGAAGAGATCGACAATGGTGGGAGCCCGTTAAATCAAGCTACCGGGCCTTAAATAAGGATAGCGAAGGCTCCGTGATCGCATCGTGGTCTTAATATCCATGCAAATCTCCATCCTGCTCTTATAAATATTAAGCATTTATCAACTGATCCTTCTGCTCCATCGAACACTTCTATTTGTGGCATCGCGTGAACTTTGGCCGAATGGAAATGTAGCACTCTACTGCGGAATCCTGGACTCGCTTGTTTAACTGTGGTGTCCATAGATTCCCGAGCCTCTACTTTACAACTTCCTTCATGGCCGAGCCCCGTCGATGCCCTCAACCTTTACTCCCATGATCACTCCCCATCTCTTGTTGACGAGGAGTCAAGCTCATCAAGCTTCGATGTTCCCCCGAGCATTGCTTCACAGACTCCTCTCCTGGGGTAAGTAAGGCTCGTGCCCCCCTACCCTACCGGATTCTCGTCTATTTCTACCTCGAGTGAGGGCTAAGGTGTGGCCGTTTTCCCGAGTGTATTTGCGGGCCTTCAGCCTATCGCACTTCCCGCGGCTGCAGATCCGCCCGTGAGTTGCTCTAATTCCTTATCAAGCGTCAATGCAGAGACTGAGTGCCTCCATCTCGCTTCTCATGTTATCGCAGTTTCAGCCGCTGGGCCACAGGAGGCTCCGCTATTCACGCTGGGCCATTGGTCTCAGATTCTCGGGATCGCGTGGCTCCCGCCGTTCACCGATACCATCAAGCATCGAGACGCTTTATTTGTAAAGAAACTGTGCTCCTACTGCACTCCGGCGCCTAAACTCCGATGATTCTTTCAACCTGAACTCCGGGCCTGAAAGGCGCCGGGATTTGTCAGCTCTGGTCCGTCGACTCTAGATGCCAGCTCCTCCGCAAAACAAGAAAACAAAAAGGATCTACAGCTCGCTCTACCTCCTCGACGCTTCTAAACAATTCTTTCCAAATGAAAGAAAAGATCAACCGCTTACTTTAACGTGTTTTGTGCGTGCCTTTCACCGATGGCATACTTCAGATTTATAAATAAACAGCGACTTCTTCTTAATTTGACGGGTGATACCTGGGACTCTTATCGATGGTGATTTTCTTCCTTATTGCTATCGACTAATAAGGAGAAACTAGGAGTTAAAGTATCAAATCAATCTACTTCCTCATCATGGAGATTCTGATCTGGATCCGATTTATAGGATATGGGCCTTTTCGCTTTCACGTTATCTACCGAGGGATGAACCGGCCCCGCTTTAGGCCCGTCAGGGCCTGCCGCTTTATCGGGCCTACTTTATTAGTCTTCTTTAACTCGCTTCTGATTAGTGGGCTCACACTTACTTTTTAAACCCAATTAAAAATTAAATTAAACCTATGTCATTAAGAGCGAGACGGGATGGAAACCCAAAATAATCTGTCTCGTTGACATCCCTACTCACTACCTAATGTTAAAAAACAAATAACTTAATACTTAATGCTATTAAGTACTATTCAGCATTAAGCTCAAAAAAAAGTTCTATTCGACATTAAATAAAAAAACAAACACCACCTAAGATATATGAGTGTTAGGAAGGATTTTGTTTAGCTTTGAGGAATGGCTTATTAACCCTCCTCGGTCCCTTTGGAATGTTCTTGTTAAGGATTTGACTCAAAAAAGTGATTATAGTTTTCATTGCAAAAAATAAAAAATAAATTAAATCAAATTAACAATGAAAAATAATAATCTAGAAAATTTATCTCTAAATCTTGAACTTCTAATCTTCAATTTTAAACTTTCAAATCTTCCTTTACCCTACATTTTCTGATCTATCTGATTTTCCTATATTAAGGTTTTTATAAAACAGAAGATAAGAAAATTTTAATTTATTGGGTTTCTAAATTAGAAATGACTCTTCTATCCTTAATAAATTAATTTTATTTATTTATTATTCTTACTTTTAATTTTGATTTTACCCAAACTTGATTTGGATTTGTAGTGTCCATGTGAATTAATGATTTTAAGGACTTGATGAATTATTTCACACCACTTTTTCTAATTTATTTATTTTTATTGAAGTACGAAAAATGGTTAGTTTCTTTTTTCCTTTTTTTTAAAAAGGAGAAAATGTTTGATTTTCATTCACTCAAACCATTCCGACCTCTAGTAAAAAGAACAATTTAAGGTTATTGTCCCACTCCATGGGGATGGTATTACCGGGACCGGATCAAAATAAAATATTTATTTGTAAAATTCTTTTAAATATGAATTATTATGTTATTTTATCTCTGAATCCAATGCGTTAAATTCTTCGAAAAAGTGAACTAAATTATTTAATTAAATGGTATCCTAATATTTATTCTCTATTTTTGTAAAGCACTATTAATTAATTTCATGTCGATTTAATGAAAGAATATGTGATAGCCTTTCCTTTCAAATTTGAGACCTCATTCATTTTATTTTTTAGTATTCATGTATTAAAATCTTAACAAAAAAATTTCATTTTTATTGATATTATTATTTATACCTGATGGCTGATCCTACCTTTTTTTTTTACTCATAATCAAGTTACATTTTTTTACAAATTAATACCTTCCTTAGTCATATATTTTTCGAGACATTTGATCACGTTTCTTACTTAAATAATATTTTTATTCCTTTTGTTTTATACACTTTTTTTGTACTTCAGTGATATGAGTTGCTCCTGCATCACATTTTGTCCTCGATTATTAATTTTTGTCGCAAACCATACACACACTAGTCATACTTTCGTACTATTATTATTTTATATATTTTATTTCTGATCAGTTGACATGATTAAATAATAATAATAATAATAAGGGTGAGATTTTTGTTGAAGTGTGCAGAAACTGGTCTGACAACCAGAGTTGTCAAAATAGAAAGTTAATATATGATATTATTTATTTTATTAAGTTCGTGTCCTCTAAATTAAGATTTGGTATACATGACTATTATCCTAAAATGTTAAAAAAGTTTATTTTATTAGCTAAGACAATTGACACAATTTGAAAGTGTGAATTTAAAAAGAAAAAAGGATGAAAAATATTTGTAGAAATAAAACAAAATAAAAAAAATCTATTTGGAGGGAGAAATTGAATCCAACCAGGATTGGCCTTGTTAGGAATAATACTAAACTCAAAAGTAAATAAACTACTCTTCGAGTGATTTTATAATCAATATTCAAAACCTGCAACCCTCGTTTCTCGCCTTCACTTCCACCACCGGCGTCAACGACTTCCACCCTGTGTCGTCGTTTCTTAGTTCGAACCAATGGTAAGTTGTCTTTTCTTTTCTTTACTTTTGTCCTCTGTTTGGTTGTCTAGAAAATAAGGGATAAGATTTTCTTTTTTTTTTTCTTATTACATCACTTTTTCCCCTCTTTATTGGTTTTCTCGATCACTGAATTATTAGAGTTCATTTTTCTACTTCTTTCTTGTCTCTGGGTTTGTTTAATTGCTACTGTTCCTGATTTACGAGAATTTGTGGGTTTTGGATGTTTGGGGATGAAGAAAATGATGAGCTACTCAGAGTTTTAGGCCACATTACTTGCGCCACCTATGCAAATGTATTTAAGGCACAAGCTCTGAAACTTTTCTTCACTTTAAATTTTAATTAATAAATTAATTATACATTTCTGCCATTTTTTGTTTAATCCACACTTCTTTCCTCTAAATCAAATATGATTGTTTCTCCTGGAACTTCAATTTCTATTCTGTTTTTGGAAAAAAAAAACTTTTGGAATTTCTAGGGCTTTTAGCTTCGGTTTCTCCGGGGATGGTGCTTGCTACTGAAGGCAGATGAGTGAGAAACACAACCACCAAGTCATGGCGGAACAGCTGCCAATGTCGTCATTGTGGTGCCAGAAATCGGAGAAGAACGGCCGTAAGGATCGGAATGATTTGGGAACTGATGCTCTGGAAAACGGAATGCATTTCACTAGAAGGGAGTCCTCGAGCAAGCCGAAGATAATTACCGTCCGTCAGATTGAAAAGAAATCGGCGGCGGTGCCGGAAAAAGGAATGGGAAGAGAAGGACAAGACGGAGAAGAATTAGGGCAGAGGACATGGAATCTGAGGTCAAGAACCAATGCGTCGGGACGACGATCGGGAATATCGAATCCTGAGAGTAACATTCCGGAAAACGAAAAGAAAAATGAGAAACCGAAGTTCTCCTTCTCGCTTACTCGGGAAGAGATTGAAGAGGATTTCATCAAGATGACTGGTTCGAAACCTCCTCGAAAATCAAAGAAGCGACCAAAGAATGTGCAGAAAGCCATGGATGTAAACAAATCCTGTCATACTGTTTGTTGATTATTATTCAATGATTTCAAGGTTTTGAATTGCAGATAACTCCTTTTTTATTTTGGTGGTTTACAGAATCTGTCTCCAGGAATGTGGTTGCATGATGTTACTCCCTGTTCATATAACTTCAAAGCCAAAGGTATGAATTGTTTCGTTTATTTATTTACTTTAATGCTATCTATTTGGATTCTGGTTTTAGATCTTATAAATCGTAAGCAGAGTGGTTTTAAATATGCTTTTATTGCCATTAGAGTTTTTTATGGAAAATTCTAGGACCTGTATGGTAACAGCTTTTTTTTTTCCTTTTTTTTTTTAAATGTTCTCTTTATGTTTAGAAATCTGAAATATTTTTAACATATTTGTGTTTTACAAATAATTTTTATATTCAGTATTTTTATTTTATTCTATAATTATTTTCTAAAACAAAATTGAGAAATAAGTCAAAATAATAAAAAGATTTTGTTTTAAAATAACACACCTTTAGCTTTACCTGGCCGTTAGTTTAGGGTCATGAGAGGATTTACCGTTAATTTGAAGGCTCTGAAACCTACACATGTCACAAATAATAATAATAATTATTATTATTATTATTATGTATGAGTAATTAAGAAATAGATAACTCCTTTCCAAAACAAAAAAAATAGACATAACCTCCAAAATTTAGTTCGAATACACATCCAAGTTTTGAGAATTAACACAAAGGATGTAGATATTTGAAAGAAAAAATACCCAAAATGACCTTAATCAAGTTTGAAATTTAATTAAATTTTTTTGGCATTATTCTTATTAATTTAATTTTTCTGTTATTAAATGTATAAATTTAAAATAAATAAACAAACAAATCTTACATGATAATTTATAATAACTTTGAGAATAAGGATATATTTAAGAGTTATTTTTAAAAAGGTTTTAAAACAATTTGATGTTTGATAGAATAAAAATTTGTTTGCAATTCGAAATTTATTGATTTAAGGTTTTTTTTTTTTACGTTTTTTTTATATATTTAAAAAATAACTTTTACTCATAATATTTTATTTTAATCATTTTTATATTTATATTATTTTTAAAAATAAATCTAAAAAAAGTGAAGATAATACTTTCTTTTTAGTTATTTTTATATTTACATTATTTTTGGGAAAATAAATCTTAAAATTGGGAAATAATAATTTGGGGAGAATTTCATTTAATTAAATTTTGGGGATTTTTTTTTATTTTTGTTTTTTCCAACTCGTTTCTATATAGAAAGTTTTTTGTTTTAAAAAAATCATAACAAAAGTTTGAAAGGTATATTTGTCCATTACATATTTATATCTTTTATCAAATTTCTGAAGATTTTGTGTACTCTTTGAGAATTTTGGGGGCCACCTATTCTTCAAATATAATTCTCCCAAATAATTGTTTTAAGAAAACCAGTTTGACTACTAAAAATAGAAAAGATTTTTCTATTATTAGATACGATCTTTCTTTTCTTTTTTTTGCATCCTTTAGATACGATCTTTTAAAAAAATATCATTTAATTGTTTTCACTTTTTTTAATAACTATTTCAAAAATTAATTATAGAAATATATAAATAAAGATTAAATACTTTTAAATTAATCATCTAAAAGTTAATTTAAAAATATTTTTTAAAGCATAAAAAATGAATTAAAAACATCTCAAATTTCTAAATAGATATTGTATCTACCACAAAGATGTTATGAATACTTTCAAAGAATAACCACTGAACCATTTGCAGAAACTATTACCAGAAAACGAGTTTTTAACGGATAACTAGAAAACAAAAAAGCATTTCGTTTTCACATAACATATTTTAACGGTTTTCTGGAAAAAAAAAAATAATTGAAAAGTATTCTAATAAGTTAAAAGTATTTGTGGTGGTCAAACTACTTTTTTTTTTTTTTTATGGAGAAACTATTGGCATATTTGGTTATTGTTTTTGAAATTTGTTTTGATGTTCTTTGTACGTACTGATACCGATTTAGTATGAAACGGTATTTTACGTATTAGCCGTATTTTTAGAGCAAAGAAAAAAAATCAAATATGTTATTGGTGTTTTTCTTGTTCTTGTTTTTCAAAAAAAAAAAAAAAAAAAAAAAACAGTTATCTAGAACTTATATTTCAGAAATGCTTTTTTTTTTTTTTAAATGAAAAAACATAACCTTAATGTTCCAATTTTTAATTTGTTTCTTCTTGTAGTTCGTTCTTGTATTGTTGTTTCTAGCATTTTGAACGCAATTCTGGAATTTGCAGGAGCAAAGTTTCCCCATTGAAGGTAATGCAGTTGAAAGTTCAGAATATCATGTATTTAATTAAGAATTTCAAATTATGGACCACACGTGATGTTATTTCAAGTAATTGAAGGGTTATATATCATACATGTATGTGCTGCTAATGTTATCCATGCATCAGAATCATCAGATGGTAAATACAGAATTACCATAAATGTTGCTGTTTTATTCGATAACTCATCCTGCCATGACCACCTATCACTGTCAGTGACTTTATATGATCCAAATTGATTTTCTAATGCATGCTACACTTAATTCACTATTATTGACTTACAATCCAACTACAAATGTATATTGGGTTCTAACCCAATCCTCCCAATACTCATTGGGCTTAAAGCCCAGATCTGTTTTTTCTCCCCTTGATCTAAGCCCAAACCAAATTTACCTTAATAGTTTGGTTTAGTACATTCAAATTTTTGCTCGGTAGTATTTCTATTTCTTTGAAGCACAAAGCAATTAAGCCTCCTGGCATGACTCAAGTGGTAAATGAGAAGCAGGATGGTGTTATTGGAGGTCCCAAGTCATTATAAGAATAAAGTACTACTATGGTGTCCCAAATCGCTTAGAGACGTGAAGGTAAATGTCATATTTGAAGACCCAAAAGCTACCAGCACGTTAGTAGGCGTTTTCTTGAAACCATAGTACGACATAGAAATAATCGAGGTAGTAGTGGGGGCTCCAAGTAGCTCATAATCGATCAATATCAAGTAAGTAAAGAGTTGGATTGTTCAAATAATTACATCAAGCGCAACACTCATCGAAAAATGTCCTTATGAGGATGTTGGTACGAAAAGAGTGGATTGTGACGTCATGTCGCGCAGAGATGGAAGGTAAGTCATTCATCAAGAACGAGCGACTATTCGAGGCTTTTTTGGCTGGGAATGCGGCGCATGGCATGCAAGCTCGTGAGAGGATGCAAATCAGAAGCTTCGACAATCTTCAATGAAGCGGAATACAACTTTTCGTGGTATATTCTGAAAGTAAATATAAAGTTAAAAAAAAAAAAAAGGCCTTACACTACATTTATTTTTCTTTTCACAGACCTCCTGGCCAAGGTGTATTAACATCGTGTCATCTGACCAGCTCGGCTTGGCTCGATTAAAAAAATTGAAAACGGCTGACTCAAACTGATCAGAACTCTTTTGAGAGATATTCGAAACTCGATTTGAAAAATAATCTAGCTACTCGAACTTGACTTGATAAAGCTCGAATTAATTGAAAAATTAATAAATAATTATACTCAAATTTGATTCGAAATCGACTCGATTAATTGGTCTATTAAGCTCGTGAGTAGCTCGAGTCGAGTATCATGATACTTTTCAATCGACTCAACAAAGCTGTTGAGTTATTCCAGTTAAGCTGAGTTGAATTTGGGTCTGATCGGCTGAAATTATTAGTGTCGATTAAACTTGTGGCAACTCTAGTCGAGTATAATAAATCTCCAAAGCTACATTTCAATAATCTTGAGCTATTCGATTGATCTTGAAGTTAAATTCAAGTATTCTAATAATCGAGCTCCAGTAGCTTTGACTCATTTATACCCCTAACACCAGGGGGGATGTGGGATGATTTATCGGGCGGAGGAAAAGGAAAACATAGAGAGAGAGAGGGAGAATGCCTGGAAGGACGAGGAGAAGGCTTTCTAGTCTTTTAATACACCAGAAACCCACAAGATTAGAAATATACCAGTGGGTCATGTTATTTAGCAATCGGACATTTCAAGAATGATGTAAGACACTATTTAAATTCCAACTCCATGGGGAGATCAGATCTTCGTTATTCCCACCTATTTCGGAGCACAACTACGCCTGTCCCCAGTCCCCACCACCACCTTACACCCTACAGGAAGGAGTTCGTTTGCCTAGCTTTAACTAACATAGAGCTTAACTTGATCTGCCTGCACCTGCAACTGCACCTGCACCTGCCCCTGCACCTGCTCCTGCTGCTCACATTTTTACTTACATTAAGGAAAGGATGAGAAAAACATGGTATTTGAGCATTCACAGTATAGATAGATGGACCACCTTCCATGAATCAAATGTGTAAGTATCTGAATGAATGCCTCCTTATGTTGATAAGACCATGGACAACAAAATTTGCCCTGCCAATACAAAGTGGTGGAATGGGAGCAGCTGATCTCTACCTAATCTATTCTCCCTCTTATTCTCTTCTAATTCCATAAAAAAAAAAAAAAAACATCCACATATAATAAAATTAACCCACAAAATCATGAATCATCTGACCTCCAAATTGCCGTCTAAGCTGGTCCTCCTGCAGTTGTAATTGTTGTTGTTGCTGCTGTTGTGCAGTTTCCACAGTATGCCTGAGACCCAATGTAAGTGAGACTGCTCCCAGTCCTCCGCCCCCCATCTCAACACCGCTGCTCCGCTGATGGTACGGGACAAAACCCATCAATGACCCGTCCATGCTTCCTGGAATTTGGCACTCCACTCTTGATCTCTTCTCTTGATTCCACTGCTCAGCACCCAGCTCATCTCCAGTGCCTGCTGAAGAACACATTCCCCTGCTTTCCAATTGCTCATCAGACATTGCATTGATGACACTAAGCTTGTTTAAAGGCTGATTGCCATCTGGTTGACTAACACCTTCACTACTACTAGGTTTCCAATCTTTTTTGCCAGAAATTTGGTCCCTTTCTGCTAAACCTTTGGTTTCAAGCATGTGTACTTCTTCAACCATGGGCTTCCACACACGCACTCGGGCATTTATAAACCAGTTTGATACCTGCATTAATCAACTGAACATCATCACCTAACAAAAAATCAGTATGCTCTGCATTTCATTGCAAGTTGTCAAGTGGGAACCATAGACCGATTATCTCATGCCACCAGGGCAACCTTCACCAGATTAATATCATAAGGTGATACTAGCATAATATTTCAAACTTGCAAACCACACCCCCCCCCCCCCTCCCCCCCAAAGTTTAGCATGCCATTTCTGATATTAATGACAGAACAAAGGGCCCTTTTCACTAAGGCAAAATGAGAAGACCGTGTAGCCAGCTAAATTTGATTGGTGTTAGGTAGAATTGCATCAACCAATAATCACAAAACAAAGGCAGATGTGTCATTATGGATTCTGGCCCACATGCCAGCACATTTCAAAACTTTGCATTAGTGTTATTTCAGTCACCAAACTTATGGTTAGAACCTTAGATATATTTATAAATAGATAAGCAAGGTGTTGGGACCTACCTGATTTCGAGAGAGACCTGTTTGAGTGGCTAGCATATGTTTATCTGTGTCCGTCGGGTACCTGACAAAAATGAGGAAAAAATTGATGCAACAAAGCAATGTACAAAAATCAAATGTGAGGGAAGAATAGGGAGTGACATACGGGTGAAGGAAATGCTCGAACAGCCAAGCTCTAAGAATAGCCACCGCTCTTTCAGGTAGGCCACGTTGAGGCCTCCAGACGTGTTGTTGGGGTTCAAGGAAACCCAGGTTGGCCCCACCAGGTTTGTGTTTAGGAAAGCTCTGGTTCATGAACTTTAACCTTGGTGACCTTGCATCCCCAGCACTAGTGCAGGCACCAGTGCTGGGGGATGACAAATCCTCCCCCAAGGCTTTCCTTATGGTCCTGAGCTGGTCTGATATAGCATTCTTCAGGAACCGAAAGTGCCTCGAGACTGTTTTCAGAGCCAGTGAAACGTAGGGGGTGGCAGCACTGAGGCCTGCTACAGATTCAAAGGATGAAACCACCATCTGCATCTGTTGATGATATTGCTTATACCTTTTGCAAACCTTTCAATAGCACAATGAAGCTGAGTCACCAAAAAGTGGTTTTCCAACAACAAGATTCATGGACAAACACCACAAATGACAAAAATTAATAATGGATTAAAGATAAAATTCTGAAAACAGATGTTTCTCAACAACAAAGGATTTACGATCAACCGATCACAGCAGATGCCAGTTGCATCCCATTATCACGACGATAATGCAAAATAAAAAGAACAGTTATGGATGAATAATAGTTATCGAGCTACACCTACACCACTCTTTCATCATTGATAGGCCCCAACGTAAGCCAAAAATCAATAGTAACAAGCTGGCGGGTTGAGAATTTGTGAAGTGCTGTTGGCAACTCTACAACCACAGAGGCTCTTTTTTTAAACCTTTATTGGGGCCTTCACATATTGCAAGAAGACAACTTATTGGGCTTGGGACTTTGCTTTGATAAAGTGATAGAAAAAGAAGTGTGCACTTTTATTCAAAGATCTAATCGCCTTGGAACTAGAATAATCTACTTCATATTTTTCCATTAATAATTGACCGGGCAGGGGGCATGATATTTGCATATATGATATATGATATCTGATTCCAGCAACAAGATCTGAATGACAAGAAAGTGGGGCATCTACAGTTTGTTTTATCGCTATATGGAATTTTGCTCCAACTACATGGCCAGTCATTTATTTGTCTTTCAAATCAACTAATTGTGATTAAGACCTCCAAAAAAGCATTTAGCCTCTCCAAAAATCAGTATGTTCCCTCTTAGAAAAGATGGAAGAAAATAGGGACCATAATTAATTCAGCATATTCTGAACAACCAGGAAAATTTTCTGGGGTCAAAATCTCATCATGGATCTAATTTACCAATAGTCATCATAGAAAGAATTGAAGACATGATCAGAGTTTTAAATCTTCAACCTAGAAACCTATGATACCTGGTAACGTTTAAAACGTTCATTGAATTCCAGTCCAACTGGAAAGCAAACTAAAGCACAAAGCTTAAAGTTCGATTAATCCCCTAGGATGTCAAGGTTCTATTCTTCTTTTTCATTGAGCAAATAAAGCCAGTCAACTGAGGAAAAAGAAAAGTGCATGAAAATACATAAAGAACTAGAAAGCTTCTGCTTTCTATAGTTAACAAAATAGAAGCTTAGAATCATCTCAGAGGAGAAACATTTCCAAGAGCAAGGAGAAATGAGATCATGAAAGGTCTGCTCGCTGCTGTGAATATAATCAAACTAGTAATGTTTTTCTCTCATACATTATTAGTTTGTTCAAACCTAGCTTACTAATCAACCAAGTAACCATCTTGAACTTTGTTACAATCAAGGCCTACATGATCATTAACAACACTAAGACGCTAGAGTAGAATAAGAGGCCACACCTTAACCCATGATCAAATATTTAACAGTTTACTTGTTTCTTGGAGAGAAAAATCCATTCCAGTGCAACAAAGTGCAGGAAAAAAAATCCCAGAATAGAGAGTTTCTAGTTTGGGGAATTTAGATTCTCAAATTGGTTGGCAATGGCATAACAAGGCCAACATATTGCAAATTTGTTTTCAGATAGAAAGGATATGTTTCTGAAATGACCTAATAAAATAAGAGTTAAGCTTGAAACATCAACCAACACCACCACCCCACCCTCCCTTCCCCAAAAAAAAAAAAAAAAGAAAGAAAAAAAGAAAAAAAAAACCTATACCATTTTAGGCCTATGGAGCTTAGTACATGCAAACTATGGACCTATAAAGTTGAAAAATGTGTTGCAAAACTGTTTCCGTCCTAAAGTATCCAAGAAAAAAGTTTGCACTAAAGACTATATGCAGGTTGAATTCCACAGCAATTAAGTGAGATGCATCTTGGTGTATTGATTTAATTCTAATAAGATTCAATTTCCCTTTTGATACTGACAAACAAGTGAGCTATTTACATCCTTGTGTGGTGGTTACCTATATGAGACTGAACAAACAAGTCTAACATGAGATCTATAACTCAACAAAACTAAAGAAATAATAAAGGAATGCAAGAGTTAAAAAGGGCCCAGGGCCATGTCACAGCCAAAGCAATAAACTGCCGACACTGAAATCACAACTATTTGAGCTCACTTGTTACATGTTCCATTGCAACACCTAGTTTCACTCCTCATCCATAATCAGTACATCTAACTAGCAAACAAAAGCTAAAGAAACAATTCCATAATCTACGCACCAAGGAATCTCAGTATATCATGTGTTTTTCAAGAACCCAAGATCAAGGACTTGAAATTCATATTTCATGCCAAATTCTTGATACCAGGCCTATATTAATATAATCAAACAAGAATTCCTAAATGCTGCTCATGAAATGTCTACAGCCTAGAAATAAGTTGCACCAAGCTGAAAGGGCATTTTAGACGTTTAGATAATGAATGTAAATACTTGAGGACCCAAGTAAATCATGTGTAATATAGCAGAGAATACATACTTGTAACATGTTGATCAGAAATGCAGTCCTTCCTACACATGTTCAGATGCATACTCAATCGTAGCACTTGTAGATTGAACCGGCACAAGATAAATTAAAGGGCATCTATTGGTACTAAGTTGGCAAACCAAAAGACATGGGAATAGGATAAATGTGACTTCAAGGAGATGATTTAGAGTCTACATCTAGTCACAAACTCATGCAACTCAGGAACTAACCTCACTTCAACACAGGTGTTTCCCATATACTTGGAATTTGGCTATGGAACTCCGATTTTGAAACTCTACTCTATCTAAATTCATACCATCGGTTAGACCATAAGCCAACATGTCTTCTCTCACTACCTTGATTCATATACTTTTTGGGGCCTTCCCTTTGCCATAAGAGGATAATCTAACTATGTCATTTCAGAGTTCCGTATCTTAGTTGCATATGCATTAACCATCTTAACCTAGTTTTCATCATCTTCCCAAATAGATCGATTAAAACCAATAATTTTGGAGTTACTGATGTTCATCGTATATGTATTAACGGTCTCGAGCTACTTTACATCACCTTGCCCTTAACAACTAGGTCAATCTACATTAACATTTCATGAATATTATTTAATTAACTATATATGTGGTTCCTTGCTTTGTCATTACACTTCCCCAAAATCCATCAGCATGTTAGGTTGGTGCTCAACTCTATAAAAAATTTCACTAAATAAATCTTGGGGACAACATCATCATTGAAGGCCCTACCACATTTTTCGATGCTCCGGGCATCTTTGTTCCATTGCTCTAAGCCACAAGAAAAAACTAAACAATTCCAAATCAATCTCTAGGAAATATTTCTGCTCAGCCTTGTCCCTTTATCAAATGGCATTGCCACCCAATTAATTTTTCATCACCGTACCAAATCTTTAGCCGATTGCTTCACTTCAATAACATACACCACTAATATCCTCTTTGCTATTACACAAAATGTGAATCACTTAAAGTCCATTTGGCAATGATCTTATAAAATGTTTTTAATCTTGCTAATCCATAGAATAATACAAACGTCATATATTACAAAGACTATAAAACTTCTTAAAGTCGCTGCCAAATACACTCTTAAATTCTTAATTTCCTTGAATTTTATTTTTTGATTTTTGAATCGACCGTTCATGATTTGGGACAGACAATGAAACACCCTCTTCCTACAATAAATTTCAACAGTTTTGGAAGACTTTATAAACACGTATGACTGTTTGGAGGTCCTTACAAATCGGGCCCCACACAAGCAATAACCATCCAGCAAAGAAAAACTTTCGCCAATGCTTACAGAAACATGAAGCCAGAAGTTTCTGTAGTGGAATAGGCAAAAATAAGCAGAATTCTCAGATAGCTAACCTCTAAAACTGTAGATTCACAAATGATTTGATCACTATCCAAACCAACCACTGCTAAAGTTCTAAAAAATTTCCAGTGATTAGTTGTTTCAGCGAAGCTGGTCGCTGAAAGGCCGGGTTCCCTCTATTCAAGAAAAAATAAGAGTAAATAATCTATGAAACACAAAGGATTGGCTTTTGAAATCTAATTTCAACAAACACTAAATAATTTCCATGTCTTGCCTCTTTTTAAGAGATATTTATATAAGTTCATTGTATACTCAAGCATTTCATCTAAATTATGGAAGCACTATGGATGAAAAATGGATAAAACATACCTCCTCCTGCATAAACAAGAGCTTTGCCTTCTTTTGTTGGTACTCAGGCCTAAACGATTCACCCGAGCTGCTCTTAACTCCCCCTTCACCGCTAATTTCATTCGAATCATAAAATGTGGAGGATGAGACGGCTGAATTGCCACCCTTGGAAGCTCCAACCTCGGTTTCAGATGTGTTAATAGCATCCACCACCGCAACACTAACATCTCCTGTTGTCCTTTGAGTTACCTCACATGTTTTCACTACTTTGGGACTTGATGCTTTACAAAATTCATCCAGCAGCAGTTGTGCTGGCTTCATGAACTTTGAACTCTTCAGAATTGTTGCATACCCAGTGAATGGCCCAAGAGGACCAACACTCCTATGAGCATAACTAGAAGTCCCCACTATGTCATGAAGGGAATTGCCATACCCTTTACTACTAACAGGTGGCTTTGAATCGGAGCATAAATAACCAGAGCTCATAACTTTTAAATCTTGAGGACAACAGAAAGCTGCAGTCCCAGAACGCAGATCCTTTGATTCATATCTCTCCCCAAACTGAGCCACCTGTATTTTGGATGACGGATTCGATGAAAGGGAAAGAGACAGACCTTGTGCATTCGAATCACTTGCGATTGTACTCAAATCTCCAAGACTCTTGTTTGCAAGAACACCCAAATCACCACCACCCCACTGATGGCAACCCTCTACCGGCCTAGTCATCCAAGCAACAGAAGAATCAAGACGGAGAGCGCTAGACTGATTTCCGAAGTTTGGAAGAAGAAGAAGCTCACTGCCACCATCTTCCCAAGAATCCCGGCCACTGCCCCTAATGTTATGATGTGCAAAGGATGCCATTTCTAGCCCCTGGGTTCCAATTGCAGCTGAAGTAACAACTTCTTGGAGGGTGTTTCGGTAGAGTTGAGGCGAATTAAAATGAATTTCACCATAATGCTTCTGACTGTCTTGACTGGAAATTTCACTGGATGGATTGGTTATTGACGACTGTACATCCTGATATCCACTGTAATTAGGTTTCAAATCGAGTGAAGACGCAGAAATGTTGTTCACCTTCATAGAGCTGGCAGACAAGACTTCCCCGACATACATAGGGTTCTGATTGCTTTCACTACCCACCGTTCCAATACCATAATTCACAATCCAATCACAGCTTTGCTGTGAACCAAAGCTTTTCCAATTGACACAGTTCTGTGGGTCACCAGCTGCTTTCGATGAAATCGGGTGAGACAAATCGGGGAATGATGCATCCTCAGAGACGGCATTCGAATCTTGCCCCACAATTGCATCCTTGCTGCCCAAAAAGGCGTGAGAATTCGATGAAAAATTGAGCATTTCCGAGGAAAGCACAATCGGATCATACAGCACATTCCCGTTTCTAACATTCCTAACTTGAGTAAGATCCGGATTCAGTTCTGGATGAACCGATAATTGTTCCAAACTGTTGGGGAACCCCTCCAAATGCTGTGATGGGGTTGAGTTTTGTTGCTGAACTCTAAGCTTATCCCGCCGGCTTTGCTGTGCCACATGCGATTCAGGTCTTAAGCTACTCATCTCCATCCAAAAAATATCTCGACTATTTGTTTCTTGGATTTACAGGTCACAACCCCTTGTCCTCCAAACCCATCAACCGGAATATCATCCTGTGCATATTCTGCAGTTCAACTTCAATCAAAGTTCAAAAAAAAAATTGAAAACCGAAAGCTTTGAAATGAATGAGGTAATCCCAGATGAGTAAGTACCCGGCTATAGTCAGGTCATAAACATTAAAGCACGGAAGAGAGAGAAAGAGAAAGAGATAGAGGGGGGAAATAGTAACGTAGGATAGCAGAAAAACATGATAAGAAAAGAACAGGAATCCATGTGACAGAAATTTTCACCAGAGAGAGTAACAGTTGAAGGAGGTCACATGGACATTGATAGACAACACACAACGTGCACGAAAAATCTTCGCCGAGTAACATCACCCAGATTCACCACCTTCACCACAACCCACGCACTGTTCCAGGCATTTCATTTCTCTCTTTCTTCTCTTCATTCAGTGGATTTCTCTCTCTTTCTTCTCTTCATTCACTTCACTGCTGATGTTATTTCCAAAGTCTCTACAACGCTACCTGAAATTTTCTGCAGTTGCCAACCTCCCAACTTCAATTTTTTCCACTGTTGGCAACCTCTAACATCGACCGAACCCAGCATTCACCATGTACCGAAAAATGAAAGCTCCCCACATCAAAACCAAACGTAAATAAAGGCACCAAACGCAATCAACTACGACCCAGAATGGAAAAATATCTACAATAACTTACTTCACTTCTCCCACTGAAACCCTAATCTCAATTTTCAACAGCGTCAAAACTCCGCCCTCGATTCATCATATTGAATCCTAAAACTACAAAACAGATCCAGGTGAAAAAAGCCCAACTACAGCTGAAACCCATATCCGGCGTATCTGCTATAGAGCTATGGTTTTTTTTCTTACAGAAAGTTTTGGATAAAGCCATAAAGAACAAGAGTTCAATTCAAAAGTTTCATAATTCAGAGAAAACCCCAACAAACAAAACAAACGAAGAACAGATATTCCATGAAAAATTACTTCCTGTAAATACCTTCAAGAAAAAAGAGCGAGAAAATTTTGTAGTTTCTGTGGCCAAGTTCGCGTAGTTCATTACCTTCTCATAGTACTGAAATAGATCAGATCCTAATTTAGAGAACAACCCGTTACAGCTCGTGGCGGCAGCTCTTCACGGTTTGATTCCGGTGGAGTTCCGGCGATACTCCGGCGAAGGTCTAAGAGAAGAAACGAGCAAAGGACGAGACCAATAATTGCGAATGGAGGATAATTGCCGTTACCTTTAACGGCCAACCCAGCTTAGCTTTTTTAGGACTCTGAGTTGACGTCCACGTTAGATTTAACGTCCAAAAATGTCAAGCTTGTGAACGAAAATAGCGTCGCTTTTCTTTCCAATAAAGAGCCACTACGTTGCTCCGTCAAACAAAGGACCTTAATTATTACATTAATTTCGAAACTACCATCCATGGGTGATGACTGATGAGTGATGAGTGTGGCATTTTCCACCTCATCAATATTTTTCCAAATCTTTTCAACACATAATATATAATTTTTTTTAAATAAATTGTCTATTAATGTCACAAATGAAATCAAAAAAAATCAAAAAATTAGAACATATTTGGTTCATGTCGATCTTATTATATTGGGTTTGAGCACATAGGGTTCTTTAGAGCCGTCCCCATTGGCTAATGGCTGAATAACCTGGCCCGCGCGTTGAAATATTGTCAGAAGCGAGGGGTATTAATACGATGAAACTTTCGATCTTTGAAATCCGATTTATTTGCTACGAAATGAAAGAATTGATTGTTGATGGCGTTATGATTGCGATACGCTTTTGTTGGTGGGATTCTTCGATATTTTTATAGTGGATGATCGCGGTAGCTTTCGCTATTGAATGATGTCTGACGTCTCCAGTTGATAGGAGGTTTTTCTTGCTTTGTCGCTAGCAAGAATATTTAAGGATAATTAGAATGTCGTATCGTGGGGATCGCTGTTTTCGCTAATTAATATCGGGTCGTGAATATAGAGTGTTTTAACTGCTACGACTCGTCGGCGGTGTGGATTACTGCCATCGCCGGTTCGGCCAGTGAGGCAGTTTCGAGCCTTACAGTCCCAAGCCTTTGGGAGAACCAGGACATCGTTATGGGGTGAGATTCCCTCTGTGAGACTTTTAGGCCTATAGAGAGGGATCTTGGAGTGCGTTCCCCCTAGGCTTTGTGTTGCGGGCTTATAAAATTTAATTTTATTTTAGGCACCATCGGTTCCTATTTTAAAAAGCTATTATAAATAACAGTTTTTTAAAACATAAAAAATATTATTTTAGTATTCTCTAAAAATTATTTTAAATTATTTAAATTTAATATTTTTTATGTCTTTCATAATAAATTTAAAAAAAAAAAAGAAAATTAACTTATTCTTATTATTTTCCTTGTTCTCCTGTTTTGGAGAATAGAAAACTATTTTTAAAATAAAGAACCCAACATACCCTTAATCTCACAAAAAATTATCGTAACTGACTGTCAACTTGGGATATCATGTTGCACATGGTGACAAGTAATGGTCTTTTCCCACTATTTATTATGTCATGTATATAAATGTCTCCTTCCCAAAATTAAATAATTACAATTGAAGTAATTATTTATATTTGTAATAAGTAGTTGGAGTAGTTCATTTGCATTTTCTCAAAAAAAAAAAAAAAAAAAAAGTGTTTCATTTGCATAAATGTTTTCTTTTATTAGATGTATGGAAGGGATGATTTAAAAAAAAATGGGGCAATTTAAGGAACTATACAAATTAAAATCACACAAATAGTTTACAAAAATCAAAATTATTTTGCATTCCAATTTTCATCTTATTTTAAAAAATATATATATGTGCTAAAATATAACTTAATTATGAAAAAAAAAATGAGATGTTAGAATCACGAGATAATGATCATCGAAGATGATCATACAAGTCTTATATCGAGTAAAATATAAGGATGATAGAAAACATCAATTAAATAATCACAATTGAGAACAATATTTTGTGTACTGGTCATCAATGGAGATTCTATCAAAATATTTAAATAAAAAATTCTTCATTGTCTTATGTCTTATACTCTCGTCTATTTATTGTCACAATCTCTCTTAAATCATTAAATAATTTCCAAATACAATTGATTCAATGACTACCAAAAAATAATTTCATTATCTATGACTTAGGGATAAGATGCAATACAAAAAGCACTGCAAGCATAAATTGTTAGATTTATAAAGATATTCTCCCACTATAAATGTTGCATGTTCATGTAACCAATAATTATTAGATCTCAATAGAAGGACTGTTGCGCTTTGATAACGTTAGATTTATTTTGTATTTTTTAAGGATTGTAATTTATATTTTCTTAAGATTATAATTTGTATTTTTTTAGGATTATATAGTGCAGTCTACATATAAGGAGCTTAAATGCTATCTTTTATAATTTCTGGGTTTATAATATATAAAGACTCAAATTTTTCTTCGAACAACAATCTATACATATACTAAAAAGAGTTCTCACTTCTATTAATAATATAGGGAGTCAAAATTATGATATGTTAACTTCTTTAACAAAATTAAATAGTTATAATATTTGAGAACCTAATTGAATTTAAGGATTAGTTCAGTTAGTCTAAAGTCTTAAGATTTACCAATAATAATTAATTTGAGTTTTCTCAAAATTATTGAAGATTTACCTTATTATTAAGATAAGTCAAGATGCGAATAAGTTGGCTAAAAAAGAAAACATTTGAAACCCTAGTTGTCATGTATATAATATTCCAAAATAGCTAACAACTTTTTATGAGAGATAATAAAAAGCAATAAAAATTTGTAATAAAGCTTGTTAAAAATAAAATAAATAACGACAAAAGAAAACTGTCATTTCATACTGTTTGGGTGCTGAGAAAAGGAAGCTATCTGGTCGTTCACAAATGAATAATGACGCCCTTTTACAGGCTGCGTGAGACAACTGTTAGAAGAGAAAAAACAGCGAGTAAGTGAGGCAGTGTTAATCATGAATCATGAATCATGACTTATGAGAAGAAAAATAGGATTGAAAGTAAACGATCACCATTATTCAGCCCATTCATACTTCAAAAAGTTTTTATTTCCATGAACCAACGGGCAACGAGGGGGTGGGTGGCATTTCTAGTTGGAGATAGTATTCATTCTTTAGAATATATACACACTCCTCTTCCTCCCTTTCTTCCATCATATATATATATATATATATATATATATATATATATATATATATATATATATGTATTTTATGACTCGAATAGGAGACCTTTTACTAAATCAATTATGTTAAATTATCTAACTCTTTTGAAAACTCAAAATTATGTAATATTTAAGTTTAGTATAAATATCATGTTTATTAATTTTCTTTATGATATCAGAAGCTTATTATGACACAGGGCCGGTCCTGCGAGTAGGCGAAAGAGGCGGTCGCCTCGAGCCCCCCACATTTCTCTTAAAAAATAGGCCCTTCAAGACCAACTACCCTTAATAATTTAGGTCATCTTAAAACCCCCACATTCCTATAAAACTTTTATTTTTTGTTGTTGCATTTTCCTCTAATATATGATTTTTATTGATAAAATGAGTTCTTTATTATTGTTATAGTATTTGTTTGATATATTTTTAGTATAGTAGTGGTGATAGGAGGTTCCACGGGGTGAGCCAATCCAAAACCCCTCTTTGTGAATTGATTGTTATAGTATGATTTTAGGTTTTAACATAATAAAAACTAAGGTTTTAGGCTTAATATTAATATTACAAGTAAAAAAAAATTTATACACAATAGGCCCCCTTTTAGAATGCCGCCTTAGACCCCCCGCGCCACAGGGCCGATCCTGTTGTCACATTCAATTTGCATGCACCATCCACAAATTATAACGAAGATAAGTAATCAATTCTAATTTTTTAGTTTCAAACTATAATAATCAATGTTTTAAAAATCGGATCAGATCGGTCGGTCCGACCGATTGGATCATTGACCGGCCACAAAACCGATCTGATTCAATGCAAAAAAACCGTTTTTAATCGAACCGGCAAACCGACGGTCGAACCGACCAGTTCCCATAATTATTATTATTTTTTTCAAGTTAAAACGATGTCGTTTTAATTCTTTTTACATCTAAACGATGTCGTTTTATTTATAATTAGAAAGCTTGTAGGGTTAGAAGGCTTGTAACTAAAAAAAATTGAATACAGCCAGGTTTATGGATTCGAACATGGAAATGAGAAATTACAAATTAACCACTCTACCACTTTACTGTCATTGTGATTATTTTAGATATTAATAAAATTATATATTTATATAAATAAGTTTATTCTATTTTTAATATGTTTTCATATTTAAACATTTTACATATTTTTTAAATAAATTTTAAAATACTTTATTTATATAAAAAATAAAAAATAATTTATTAAATATATATTTTAAAATATAAATAATATATTTATTAAATCAAATCCGGTTGTCGGGTTGATGATCTATATACTTAGTAGATGTCAATGAATCGATAGCTTTCCGGTTAATCGTGTCAGATTTTAAAATATCGATAATAATGAAACTAAATATGATTGTATCACTAAAGAGTTAATTACTATTCATCTTCTTTTTTTTCTTTTTAATCTAATAAACATATTTTAATATTAAAACGGTTGTCACCCATAGAAAAATAAAAATATTTAATTTTCACATGTGAGAATGTGGGGGGAATTGAATCAGGTAGGTGGGTGTAATTGTGGCATAGAAAAGTAAGTAAAATGGGAAGAAATATATTTCAGGCTTCAGGTAGGTCACAGGTGGTTGTGAATGTGATGGGGATGATGGGGGGTGGGGTGTGTTTGGTTGCGCAGTTTTTATAGGTTTACATAGCAATGCTTGACCACACCCCCCCCATCACATTGACCAATGACCATTCAGAGACTTGACCTCTCCCTCATGAAATGATATGATATGAATGAAAGGCATCAATTGCAAGTGGGGCCCCTTCAGCAAATTAAACCGGAGTATCGATAATATGTCTCTGTTCTCTGTTCTCTTCTCTCATACTCTCCCCATTCATTCCTGTCCACACGACTGCATTATCTTGGGATTGTCTACAGTACACACTCTGATGTCATCATATTCTTATCCAGTTACCCCTTCCTTATTATTATTATTTTTTTAATCTAAAATTTCCATACAAATAATCAATAATTTAGAAATCAGATCGTTCGGAAAAGTTTCTGAATAAGCATTCAATTCGAAGATTAAATCAGTGGTCGAATCAGATTGGAACAGAAAGGTTATGAATCGTTAAAAAGGTCTTCGCTTCCTTGTTTTTTTTACCTCAAATTGGTATTAGAGTTAATTCTTATTGTAGCTAGTTCTCATTCAGGTTTTCTTATCTTTTAAAGTTTTAGCTTTTTTTTTTTTTAACAATTTGGAGTCCATAAAGATTTGAGGGCAATTTTTTTTTTCAAGGAAAAGATAATGATATAAATTAAGGTATAACTTCAAATAATGTAGTCAAAGTTTCAATTAAGTATGTTAAGAGAGAACAAGGAAATAAGAACAATATGGATTAAAAATTTGTGAGTGTTCCCCTTTTTTGTCTTTCAAAGAATCTTTCAACTTATCATAATTTTTCATGTATTTCATTTTATCGATTTATCAATCAATCAATCATTTTATAATGAATTATAGCGTCTATATTATCCCACCGACTTACGAATCAGTATTTTTCATAATTGATTATATTGTTTTCACTTTCCCTTTTTAAACTTGATAATAGAACAATCCGACAGGCATTTGTAACAACCATGGTTTCCATCTCCGCAATGTTTGTCAAATAGTGGCGGGCATGTCCATCGACCTAACTCTGACTAAGGAACAAAATATCGGTAATTACGGATATATTGGTACTTGGATTTTACGGATATGTCGAAAATATCGGTAAATATCAATGGATATTTTGACAAAAATATCGATAAAACGAAAATTAATAAAAATACTTTGAAATTCATAAAAATACTTTGTTGAACTATAAAAAAACATAAATAAACAAATATACACTTGTTGAAAATGATATTCATTATAATTTAACAAAAAATTACATTACAATAGTCATTTAAAACCAAAATGAAGACCGATGTAACTCCATTACATGATTTGATTAAGGGATCTCATCTTGATGAAGACAATATTCATACAAAGACTTGGTGTTTTAATAATATTGATTGTAACTTCGAACATGTTATGCATAAATATGTTGACTCCTATCCACAGCCTTTCCATTGATATGAAACTTGAGGTTCACCCACATGCTTGTTTGAAATCATTGTTGCATTTAATATGGAATTTGGAATGACATTTGTGGATTATGAGGATAGTTAAGGCCCTGTTTAGTAGGTATAAAATTTTATGTTTTCTCTATTCAAACTTTTCGAAGACAAGGAAAACACGTTTAGTTACGAGAATTATACTAAAACAAAATTTGAAAACAAAGAAAATGGATTCGTTATTTTCAACATTTTATATATAAATCATAAATCTGTAGCTTTATCTTTGTTTCGCTTTGTTTAATTAAATCGAAAACAAGGTTCTATTTCAACATTTATAACTTCTTTTTAATAAAATGACTTTACAAAACAGTTTTCTTATTCTTTATTTTTCAATCAAATTCAAGTTCGAAACGTATTTTCTAAAAATGAAAACTAAATATTATAATACATTGAAAATTTTCATATTCTGAATTTTGAATAGAGTTGAAAATTTTTAGAAGTAGGTAAACGAGTGCAAATCTGTTTAGTAGGTAGAAAATTTTACTTTTCTCTATTCAAACACTAAGCAAGGAAACATGTTTAGTTACGATAATAAGACAAAAACAAATTTTGAAAACAAAAAAAAATGAATTCACTATTTTCAACATTTTATATATTAATTAGAAAACTGTTATGTCTTTATTTTCTTTGTTTTCAGTGCATCGAAAACCACGCAGGTTCTGATCGATTAGGATAAAGCGAAAACATGGGATTGTGGCTATTTTCTTCTTTTCTTCCCCTTTCGTCTTCCACTTCGATTTTCTTCTTATCAGGCTCCACGAAAACAGTTGTGAATAATGCTTGTGCATTTAAACGCGTTTTAATTGTTGTCGTTAAACGTTTTTAGAAAATGGTTTACAAAACGGATTTTCTTATTCTTTGTTTTCAATGAGTCAGTCTGAAAGCGTATTTTAAAATGAAAACTAAATATTAGAATACATGTGAAAAATTTCATATTCTGAATTTTGGATATAGTTAAAAAATTTCGTGAACTAAACGGGGCCTAATCATTCCATATTCTTCACCAATAGAACCTGAATGATATAAAGAATGTTAACCATAACTCCTTGAACAAGGAGGAAATATATTGCCTTTATTCTATGAATCAATTAAGTGAGTTCCAATACTTATGGACTCAAAACTAGCAAAAAATGAATCTTCATTGTATTATGTCATCATTCGTTGTCTTCCTTGATATGGCTAAAATAATATATTAGTTAACTAAAAATTATATTAGTTAGTAATATTATAAACTAGAATAATATTAGTAAGATATTTAAGAATATCTAAATTTATAACATTAAATAATTATAATTGTTTAGTAGTATAAGGTGTAATATCTAAGTTTCAAACACTATATAACTAAAATTTAATGTAGGCAATATGTTTCAAATTACTATAGTAAGATTATAGTATAAAAATGTTTAAACATTATATAATTAAAATAAGATTATAATATAAAAATGTTTCAAATTTAATGTACTATTAACTAATATAATTAATTAACTAAAAATTATAGTAGTTAGTAATATTATACTAAAATAACATTATTAAGATATTTAAGAATATCTAAATTTATAGCATTAAATAAATATAATTTTTAGTAGTATGATGCGTAACCTCCCTAAGTTTCCAAAAGCATTATATAACTAAATTTAATGTAAGTATTATGTTTCAAATTACTAAAATAAGATTATACAGTCTTGACAATGTTTCCAAATTTAATGTACTATTCTTCAAATAACTTAATATAATTAGTAGCCAAAGTTAGTAATATTATAAACTAAAAAATAATATTTAATCAGATATCTAAGAAGATCTAAATTTATAATATTAAATAATTATAATTGTTTAGTAGTATAATGTGTAATATCTAAGTTTCAAACATTATATACTAAAATTTAATGTGAGTAATATGTTTCAAATTACTAAAATAAGATTATAGTATAAAAATGTTTCAAACATTATATAACTAAAATAAGATTATAACATAAAAATGTTTTAAATTTAATGTACTATTAACTAAATAATTAATATAATTAATTAACTAAAAATTATATTAATTAGTAATATTATGAACTAAAATAATATTATTAAGGCATCTAAGAATATCTAAATTTATAACATTAAATAGTTTATAATTGTTTTTGTAGTATGACGTATGTCTTAAGTTTCAAACATTATACAACTACAAAATTTAATGTAAGTAATATGTTTCCAAATTACTAAATAAGATTATAGTGTAAAAATGTTTCAAATTTAATGTACTATCAACTAAATAACCAATATAATTAACTAAAAATTATATTAGTTAATAATATTATGAACTAAGTTAATATTATTAAGATATCTAAGAATATTTAAATTTCTAACATTAAATAGTTATAATTGTTTAATAGTATGATGTGTAATATCTAAGTTTCAAACATTATATATAACTTAATTTATTATTATCAAATTAAACTAAAATAAACTATATAGTATAAAAATATTTTTTATAAACTACTTCAATACTAAAATCAAACTAATATACATTAAAAATAAAATAAGCATAAACACAAAATAAATTCACAAAGAAACATACCTTAATCAATATTGTATTTGTTATAATTGAAACCTTAAATACCAATATCTTCAAAATATTAGGATAAAGAACAAATAAAAAACAATTTGAGAGTCAAATGAAGTTTGGATGTGGTTGGATGAATTTAAAATTAAATTGTATGATTTTACGGGTATTTATAAAAAATTTTGGAGTCAAAATAACAATTGAATTGTCAAAAAAAAACTATGGTGATTTATTTATAACCGTTGCATTTGATTTTGACTCAAATATGATCGTTGGATCATCGTATATATGTTACAAATCATTTTAAACCGTTGATCAAGTTTTAGATTTAAAATAAATCGTTGAATAAAATATATAGCTTTTGGATGCATTTAAAAATACGGACGAAATTTGGACCATTTGATCAAATTAAGAACAAATCTGGACGGTTAGATCACACGATCGATTTTTAAAAAAAATCGACTATATATCACCGATATAGCTGATATCTCGCGGATTTTTTGGTTATATTTTGGTGATTTTTTCAAGCGATGGGCATGTGTCACGTACTCTCGACATTTCATTGAAATATAAGTGATTTTGTCGATTTTTTGATCAATCGACTCTCGATTGGTAATATCGCGTCGGTGATAACAGATATCCGATAATTTTACGATATTTTAGTTGAAAAATTCGATATTTTGTTTCTTGGCTTTGACTAGTAAACGGGAAATAGGAGGCGGGCTAGCATACACATGACCCTAGCATATTCATGGCCCTACCCTAAAAACTCGGAGGAGCCTACCTATCTGTTTTGAAGTGATGGATAAGGGTCCAACCGCAGGGTAACACATGTCCAAGGGGAACAATATGAGGCTCTCGCCTACAAAGGGGATAAGAAAAAACAAGTGGAAATCCTTAAACCTATAGTCAACAACACTTAGCCAGCTTGGGAGCTTTGGAAGATATTTTCATTCACCGTTTATGAAAGGGAAAAAAGGGCGGGATAATTTGAGAAGATAATTTTGGGGAATAATTTTTGTGAAAAGGGAAGACTTTGCTGTCTGAGTTTAGTCGGGAGAGTCCAAGGCCTTTTAGCTATCTTATTGTGGGTCTTGTGACAATCTTGCATTAATAGTAATTCCTTTGCATTATATGTTTGTGATGTGTCATATGATAATAGTGTAATTTTATTATTTTCACATCTTATTATTAAAGAAGCATTTTCATTATCATTTTATATATGTTTATAATTTGATGATTTATTTAAAAAATAGTTGATTTCATTTATGATCATCAAGTTCATGACTTGATAATAGAACCTTATGATTAACATGAAATACTATTCCAAATTGTTCATGATCACTCATTATTGGTAGAATAAAAATGAATTAAGAATAATATGGAATATGATTGATGATCATGCTTTATTGATCATAAACATGTGATATTAAGTCAACTTATAAATACATGTTAGTAAATATTATATTGAATTGATCCATCATGAGAATACTACATGAATTACGAGTTATAAGTAATTCTTACCCTAGTGATGTCTTTTTTTTCTTATTAAACTTGATATCATCTCATAGGTCATATGAAGAGTTTTATGTTTTAACACAGTTCAATAATACTAGATGGTAATATATATTACAGTTAAATATAAAATAAATTTTATGAAGGGACATGAATTGATGAAAGGGATTTGCTCCTTTTTAGAGAAATATCCTTAGGCCCTTTGACATATAAAACTGAAAAATGCATGATTATATTCTAATAAATTAATAAAAGTTATTAATGTTATTCGTATTATCTTGGATCGAGAAATTGCATGATTGAACTTTATAAAGGTGAATTGATCCATGTCTCATTCTACATATTTGCACGATAATTTTTTATAATAATTTTTGAACCAACACAAGCCACTAAATGTGTGAATTTTGTCAAAGACTTCAAACCTTATTGATAAGCAAAAGGCCATATATAGTTGGGTACGAAGGGATGATTGGCATCCGAAAATTACAAAACCAAACTGATAACTCAGGAGTGGGCAGCAGATATTGACATCCATCCACCGAACCACAGCCCACAAACTATCAAAAGAGTGAAAGGTCAAACAATAAAAAAATAGAAGCATTCTATACTCAAAAAAAATCCTAATAATAGAAACATTTTCTACTAAAAAAGAATCCTATACTTCTTCATCATACCTCTCGTTAAATCATTGTCCCTCTACTCCTCCAGTACCTGCTCCTAATTATTACTACTTACAAAATCTTCTCTAGATGTTTTTGGTTAGACACATTCAATGCTTGCATTTCCATATCATTATTATCCTGGTCCCATTTTGTTTTGTTTTTCTTTCCTTTGTGGGCCACTTCTTTTACTTTTCTGCGTGACAGTAACTATTTTTTAATTTTTTTTCTAGTCATTTTACTACCTCGGAGTCTCGAAAGTTGTTTTCAGAAAACGCTTTTCCATTTTTACAATTAAAAAAAAAAAACATTTCGATAACATTTTTACTTATTTTTGTATAATATTTTTAGGTGTCTATTTTGTATACTACTTTCATTGAGAGTAAATTCGAGAAACATCTTTTTAATAATTGAATTCTCAAATAGAGTTCCGCATTTGAAAACAATTGAGAATTACCTTTTTTGAACAAAATATTCATAGATAGACTTGTACATTGTATCTGATTTCCAAACAATGCTAATAAAAAAAAATAAAAAAAATGATTTTTTACTAATATAATCAAAACTATTTAGAAATTAATATATTTTAAATTGTTCAAAGTTTTATATTGATGAATTAAAATAATTTTTTTTATGTGTGCTGTACATCTCATATTCTGATAAAAAAAAAAAAAAAAAGTTTATCGTAACTCGTAAGTCTTTTATCTATATCCGGCAATGTTTAGGAATCAGACCGGAATCCAAGAAAATATGTCCATTCATCCTAGGAGCCCAATTATTTGTATCTCATTTCTAAATCCAGGCCCAGGCCATATTCGTATTAAGCCCAACAGCTGGTTCAGTATGTATCTAATCTAATCCAATATTAATCGGGCTTGGGCTTGGGCTCAGGTATATGTCGTCTTTTTTTCCAATCCAATGCAAGGTAGCCCATTCATTGTGTTCTCTAGTTAGGAAAATGTCTTCTTCTTCTTTCCTTTTTATTTATTTTTTTATTTTTTATTACAAAATGTCTTCTTCTTAGCGCCTATTTTCTTCATAAATAGCCAACTTGTATACCCCATGAAAACTTTGAATAAATAATAGATTTGGTATTTTAGTTTCTTAGTCTAAGTTATTTTTAATATGTTTTTCAAAAT
This sequence comes from Tetrastigma voinierianum, assembly GCA_016808115.1. Classification (NCBI taxonomy): domain Eukaryota; kingdom Viridiplantae; phylum Streptophyta; class Magnoliopsida; order Vitales; family Vitaceae; genus Tetrastigma; species Tetrastigma voinierianum. The sequence goes on along the minus strand of JAEQBH010001848.1, from coordinate 684,165 downwards.
TAAAAAACCAAAAATAGTTTTTAGATAAGTTGCTTCTAGAAATAATTTTGTATATTCTGATTTGTAGAAAACAAATTATCATTCGATTTATTTAATTTCAGTTTTATTAAAAATAAAATATTTTTATAATTATAAATTAATTTAAAAATAAATAATTTTTAATAAAATATAAATATTATGGATATTGTTTATCTTATAAAAGTATAATTGATATATTTTTGAGCAGCAATATATAAAATTTAATAATTGTTAATAATATTTTATATTAGATGAATTTAAAAACAAATAAAGATTATTATTTAAGGTATAAATGAGCCAAATTTTTATTAAATGCATATATTTTAGTATTTTCTTATGGATATAGTATTATAAATTTTTAATGTCTATAATTAATTAATTAGAATGATAAATTTTAAAATATTTAAGAAAAATTAAATATTAATTATGTTTATTATTCATAGAATCTTAGTCATAATATAAATTTTTTTTTTTTTGAGTTTCGAATGATTTTTAAAAGTTATTAAGCTTATAAATAAAGATGGACATCTCTTACGAGGGCATGTAGTATATGTCCAGTTAGAGCTGCTTGCAGGGAAAGTAAGAACTTAATATCAGCTGCTACAACAAATGCGAGGAATGAAAGAGACCTTTAACAGTTCCATATTATTCTTATATTTAAAATACAATGTTTCAATATAATAAAAAGAAACCAAAAAAGGAGAGACTATTATAAGTAGATTTTAGTGGTAAAGACATCATAAAGAGGAAGCCCGGTACTATGTATTTGTGCTATTACCATTACGTTGGAGTAAAATTTTAAGATTATGTTGCTTCCTATGAGGGAAATTTTAGAAAAGAGAAAGAAAATAAAAATAAATTTAAACATTGGGTTATTTGGTTCATATTCTTTTAAATTATCGTTGAGTATAATTTTTGAAATACAAATAACATTAAAATAGTGTTTTTTGAAAACTTTGTTTGTTTTTAAAATTTAGCATTTTACGGGCTTTTTTATGTTTTTTTAAAGAGAAAGAATCTAGGAATTGTGATAGCCCATAAGCTATCCAAGCCGAATAGCTGGCTCCTCACCATCGTATGACAAGCCTAGAGATCGTTGACATGACTTATGATATGACACCATCGCATTGATGACCTCACTAGTAGGTCCTTGCTCTCAAAGCAGTCGAGTACAGCATGAGGACTCAAGAACTCCCATCTGCCCCTTTTTGCTCATGGGAAGACAAGTGGTAGACCAAGAGGAAGGCTCTAAAAAAGGGAATGAATGCCATTCCCCTTGAAGATGATAAAAAATAAAAAAACGATGGTGGAAATCCAAAGCTCTGCATAAAGTACTTGCCAGCTTAGGGGGCTTTGCAGATTCTATGTCCTCCATCATTTTAGCAGCTTATCTTTAAAAAGGAGATAGAGAGATTTTTCATGTGTTGTTTATGGAAAGGAGTGGGGATGAGATGATTTGAGAAGAGCGAATCTTGGGGAGATGATCGAGGAGATAATTTTGCCAGAAGCCAGGGCTTTACTGGTTATCAGTTGGGAGAGTCTTGGACTTTTTAGATTACATCATATGTTTTTCTTGTATTCTCATTTATTTTTCAGAATAAAAAAAAACAATTTCAGAAACCCTAAACAAACATCTTATTGTTTATTTGTATTTGCAATGAACATCTAAAACCTTGTGCATCAGGTCGTTCATGAAGGTCTATCACGAGAATAATTTTATAAAAACCGGGTCCAAACTCCTTACAGGTTTTTGAGCGGATTATTATCAATTTCGATATACTAATCTAATTAAATATGTCATTAAAGAAGCTGATTATTACAACAATGATATAAATATATAAGTTAGCTGGCTACATCAAGGTGCTTTTTTAACTCAACATGTAAATGAAAATTAGAGCCCGTTTGATTATACACGTTTGGTTCTCATTATTTTCTTGCTCTAAAAAACATGCATGGAGAACACATTGAAGAATTACAACATACCACGCGTTTTCTCCTTTTTTGTGTTAGCTTCTGCATGTCATGCATTCTGTATATCACGTGTTTTCTGTTTGCGTTGTATATAAGTCAGACATTGCTTTTTTCTTTGTGTAATCACAGACTATAATATAAAAAAAGGTGGCTTCTAGAACCCATTTACTCATGGTATCAGAGCGGGAAATGAATTTGAGGAAGTTTTCTTTTCCTTTTTCCCACCTTTTCTCTTAAACCAAACAAGGTGAAGAAACTCAAAATAGATGAAATATTTATGAATGAAGATGGCGCCTCGACAGCAGGTATCCAGATCTAATCGCTTAACCATAGGAAATAATGGAGATAGCAGAGAAGAGACTTCATCGCCATTTCAAAACAGTGAAGCAATGCAACTGCAGAACTCAAATCATCCCGGAATGACGCTCGTTTCGGCTCCATTGACCGGCAACAACTTTCTTCCATGGAGTAGATAGATGAAAATCTCCCTCGGAGGAAAAACAAAGCTAGGTTTTGTTGACGGAACTTGTGAAGCACCTTCGCTTGAGTCGCAGAAATATTCTCTCAGGAAAAAGGTTGATTGTATATGGTGCTATCATGGATCTTAAAATCCATGTCAAAGCACAAAGGAGATAGTAGAATCCTTTATTTACGTGGACTCAGCAAAGGCTCTATGGAATGAGGTGGAAGACAGGTATGGTAAAAGTAACGCTCCATTGATCTGTCAAATTCATAGAGAAATCGTTATTACAATTCAAGGAGGCCTGTCAGTAACTCAATATTATTCCAAAATTAAGAAATTATGGGATGAGCTTAACTGCCTTGAACCTCTACCGACTTATGATTGTGGAGCTGCAAAATCCATATCAGAAATGATGGAATCTTTTAAGGTGATGCAATTCCTTATGGTTCAAAGGATCAGATCTTACTAATGGAGCCTTTGCCTACGGTCATCAAGGTTTTTTCATTGATTCTTAAGGTGGAGAAACAGAGGTCTACTCAGATGCCACGCTTAGACAATAATGAAATGTTGGCTTTGTTAATCAAGTCTCATAACAATCCAGAAAATTACTTATACAGTGGAAGAGCTAGTTTTCGGCAAGGAAGAGGGAACATGAATGAATTTGATGGATTAAGAGGAGGATTTGGTGGACGTGCCAACTTCAAATGACCAGATGATTTTAAAAAGGAAAAAGAGACTTTGAAATGTGATCATTGTGATATGAATGGTCATAACATGGCTACTTGTTTTTGTAGGACACGTGAAATTCTTCCTAGATCACCATAATTAGAATACAAAACATAATAATAGAGAGAATCTGAAAATAGCATACCTGATTTGGAATCCATGGTTGCTTGATGCGGAATCGGTGTAGATGCGCAAAGACTCTGATCTCAAGATCTTCTCCCTTATCCCAGTTTATGACCATAAACAATGAAATTGCCACTCTGAGTTAGAAAATCTTTCTCTACGAATCTTTGTATGTGAGTAAAAAATATATCATCCTTAGGGTTAGGGAGGGACTTGAGCTTTATATTTATGAAGTTCCGATACAGGCCCTCATTCACAGTGGGCCGTGTACTCGACCCACCTATGACCCATTAAACTAATTAAGAATCCACATATCACTTTATTAGACCAAATTAGTCGGTTCATTTCAATTTAATAAAGCCCGCGTAAGAAAATCTTACATTCTCCAGCAGGCGATATTAATTGAAACTTAGCGTATGCGCACCATATATTGGTCTAAGTTATTCTTAATAGTCAATCCCATCCCATAAAGTCTCGAACATTGAATCATGGCGGTAATTGCATGTACTCACGCAGACCCTTCCATGGTCACAAGTGCTTTCAACTTTACTGATATGGATTCAATATGGTAGTGTGTTAAATGGACAATACCTCATAATGAGTGATACTTTATGTATTTATCCATTTGTTAGTCAAATTCTCTCCTTAAGTGTCCACGAAACCTAGTGTGTCACGGGAGAATATCCATCATGGTTCAAAACTGAACTGTATATGTATTACCTTGATAGGTAACTTTGCTTTATAATAATAACAAGACATATTATTGAGGCTAATGCCAAGAATGCCATAGCACGTACTTTCGAGTTTTACGATACCTCAGTTTTCAGCAATTATATGTGTTCAACAGTAAATCTACATTCACAAATACCTTATTAGATACAAAGAGTTGATACAATTCAAATATTACAAAATGTAATGAAATCGGATTCAAACTACATAAGAGGCAACATAAAACTTATAAACCCACTAATTCTGGTATCCCTTGATAATCCTAAGCATATTAGCTGACATGTCGATCAAATACACAAGGCGAAGGCCTTTAATTCAAGCGGATGCAATCCATATCATCTGTTGGAAATGTGTTCCCAACCGCCGATATCACGGTTTGAACTTTTCCTTTATAGTCAGTACTTGACCTCAGCAGCCTTGAGACACTTGAGACCCTCTGTTGTTGTTAATAAACAACCGCTGCGAGTTATTGTCACAATACAAGCATATGGGCTTTATCCACAAAATCAAAATACGGTTAACTCCTTAATGAGGTTTCGGGCCAAATTGCAGTATTAGATTTGAAAAGCATGCTACAAACTCCGCTTGCATGGTAGAGGATCTTGATTCTGATTTCTCACTTTTCATGATCTTGCACCTCCTGCTAACTTAAAAGGAGTGTAACTGTTTGTTGACTTCTTTCCATCTGACGGTAATAAAGTCGAATCGAATACCAACTAGGTCTGAACATGCTGTAAATCAGCATATAGTCTTTTTGTCCTCTTTAAGTACCTCATAACCTTCTTAGCGCCTTGATGATCATGTCTGGATTTGATGATATCTCTTGCAAGTCGCATTCTGAGCAATGCTCGGCTGGTACATGCCAGGCATACATAATACTCCCAGTGCACTAGCATAAGGTACATTCTTCGTTTGGAGCTTTCTCGATATCTAAATGAGGACATTGTAGCGGACTCGACTTATCACCTTTACGGGCGGGCAAATTCACGGCTTACATTGTGCGTGAATCTTTACAAATCACGATCAACATATACGCTCACGAGATAAACTGATAGTCGCGAGCGATTCCTGTGAATCCTCGATGCCGGAGACAGACGCCTCACCAAGGTCCTTCGTATCAAAGTTCTTTAATATTGTCCAAACTGTCTGCGTACGATAAGCGAAATTAAACAACTTACTGGCGGATATCATCTACATAAGAGTATTAGGAAAATGAATTTCCTCCCACTTGACCTTACGAGTATATACATTGATCACTTTGTTCTCAGCAAAACCATATGAAATAAACACTATGAAACTTTAAGTACCATTGTCCTGAGAAGCTTGCTTGAGACCATAAATAGACTTTTTCGAGTCTACATACAAGTATTTGAATCATTTGTCACAAACCGGGTTGCATCATATAGACTAACCATTCAGGTCTCCATTGAGAAAACGGTTTTAACATCCAAGTAGGGTGTAATTCAGTGCTCGAGAAATGAGCAACTAATGCCATGATCACTCTGAAGAATCTTCTGAAGAGGCCCAGGAGAAAAGGTTGCTTCATAGTCACACACTCATACTCTCGAGTGAAACCTTTGGCTATTTGGCTTTAAACTTCTCAATCTTTCCTTTAGGGTCCCTTTTAGTCTTATACACCCATTTGCAGCCAATGGGTCTATGACCTTCAGGTAATTCAACTAGTTCCCAAACTCCATTATGCCTCATAGTTGGTATATCTCATTGCATCCAACCCAGTTTGGTGAGGATAAACGACTTCCGCATAAGTTATTGAATCGATCGGGAACCGATATCATAGTCTTGCTCTCCTATATAGACTAAATAGTTCGGTGGTATAGCTGATCGTCTCTCCCTAGTGGATCTCCTTACTGGAGTAGTAATAGCCACATCTTGCACCTGAGAGCCTTGATGAACTTCATTAGGAGCTGTCACGACAGGGATCACGAGGTCTCAGCCCGGGTTGATATGGTGTGTGAGGAGTTCACATAATTATACGTATGGGGAGGAGATAAAATGCCATATTACCCACCCCGTACTATTAGCCTCAATGATCTGTGGTAGCTACTTTCTTGGCCACGTAAACTCAAAAAACTTGGCACATGCAATGATTCCACAATCCTTATTGCCTCCATTGGGATTATAGAGCGGAAATATCCCTTCGAATGTTAGGGTAAGATACAAAGTAACCGTGATTACGGGTCAACTTACTTAATGTTAAGTTACTCTGACTTCACTTCTACGGGACATCCCCGAACCCTTAGAGATGGTTTAAGCTGGGCTTACTTATTTCAGTCCATAACTTCCGAAAATTGATGGAGCGACTTTTGTGGGTACACGATTAGAATGTACAAAATTTGTTTTCAAAGCTTCACCCCACAGGAAAACCGGAGTAAATTTGTCCCACTAATCCATATATACCATTTCCATAGAGTGCGATTGCGCCTTTATTCACACCATTTCTTTCGGGACTCCCGGGCATAGTAAAGCTGTGCCACTATCCCGAATCCCTCTAAGTATTTGGCGAATGGCCTTAAGGTATCAGGCATCGCCATGCTTGCCATAATACTCTCCACTCAGTCAGGATCTAACGACCTTTATGACTTTTCCCAAATTTGTTTCTAGGCTTCGATTCGAAAAATCTTGAACTTGTCAAGGGCTCAATAACCTTCTTTTAATCAAGCACAAATAATAACCATATCGAGAATAGTCAATGATAAATGTGAAGAAATAAAATTTCTACACAAGGTTCTTAGTCTCTAAGGTCCCGCTTATATCGGTGTGAATGGCATCGAGCAGTCAGGAACGGTTGCGAGTTTTCTTTCTTATCTTGGTCATTTACCTCTACAACGGTCTCGCATATCTCTAAGTCATTTTTTAAGGTAAAGGCGAATGTTAGTCTTTATCAACCTTTCTCTTATATCACTTGAGATATGGCCCGAGCCGTTTATCTTCTGGTACATAAATTGTTCCTTAGGTAATGGTCTCTTAGAAACAACACCCCCATTCCATTACAAGCGGCGTATATGTCATTGGAGATAAACCACAATCTGTACAATCCGTTGGATATAGCATCATGACCTTATTTGAATTAAAGAAGCAGAAGAAATAACATTCTTGATTTCAAAGAGTAGTCATCACATGTCCGAACCACGATCACGAACTAAGTTCGTTTAAATGAAGTCGTAAAGTGTCTTTCGACATTAATCTAAAACCCGAGTCTAGAATCAAGATTACATCTCCCACAAACATAACATCAGCTTTCTTCGTTGTTTCCCACAGTGAGTTTTGATTCATCCTGATTTGGCTTCCTCCGGTTTATGAATCCCTGTATAGTAAGCGCAACATGATTAGATTATATTGAGCCACCAAGAGCTGGATGGTGCTTTTGATGAGTTGGATTCACAAACAAGTGTTAAGAATCATTACTGTAAGCCCGCATTTAGACGTCAAGAAACTTTAAATTTTGCATTCGCCGCCGTATGACCTTTCTTCTTCTGAAAGCGTGATCACCATCCTTTTCAAGAATGTCTTCTTTGGACCCATATTGTCGGTACGACCCGGTGGATTTCATGAGTACCTTTATAGGTACGATTTTTTGAACTTACTTATTTTTCTTTTAGCTGGGAACTAGAAGCATATAAGGCGGATGCTCTTTCTCCTTCTTAAGTTTCTCTTCTTCTGCCACCACCCTTGCTATCAAGTCATTTACTGACCAAGTCTCATCTTGGGAATGTAATTTGTCTTTATAATCCCAAAATCAGGTGGAAGGGTGTTTAGGGCTTGATGTAATGCAAGCATCGGGAATGGTAACATTAAGAGCTTTGAAAGCCGTCTTTAGGTCTACCATCCTCGAGGACATAATCCCAACCTTGTGATACCATCATACTTCATGTTGAAGAGCTTTTGAAGAAGTGTTCCAACCTCAGCATTAGATGAAATTCGATTTCTAGCCTCTATGGATGCCATCATTTCCTTAGCAGTACAGTCAACTGGTAAACCACTTTTTAAGTGTTCTTGATGGATTTCTTCATTGTCAATAAGCAAATCCGATTGCTCCTTTCAGGTAGCATGGTCAGTTTTCTCGGCTTCAATGCGGTGGCTTGTGATATCTGCTTGGAAACTTATCCTTTGTAAGAGCAATGTGAACATCCGCCAGCTCCATTCCAAATAGAAAATCCTCTTTCCATTTCTTAAAGTTCAATCCAGTAAGGACCTCAATTGAAATGGAATTTCCGTTTACAGAAAAATTGACTGAAAAACAAAACAAACAATACAATCAACATCATGTGAATACTTATACAGAGAATTACATACATCATCATATAATCACCTTTGGGCAGAAAATATGACATGCAGTTGTACACTCTCCACATGACAGCGGCCATGAGAACATATTCTAATTTTTCGTGAAATCACCACCTTTGGGTGTATGAACCACTAAGATCAGTCATTTCTCAAGCACATGCTATACATGTATCCCTCCATAAACTAACACAGGATCACCTCCTTTGGGAGTATGATCACGCAATAAAATAGGAGACATCCCACGCAATATAGGTGATATTTGCCAGGCTCCCGGTCGAGTGTGCAGCTTTAAGGCCAGTCACAGCAATTGAATCATGAAAATCTCTCATACGAGGGATATAAACCATATGTATCACATTCCATTTATCATATATGTAATCTGGGGCAGCCAAAACCCGGGGGGCTTATGTCTTTTACATTATATCATGCTAATATGTCTTCGATTCATTAACGGACAATGGTGCGATCTACAGTCCTTATGTAGTGATATACATGTGAGCTATCATACATATTTCCAGGAAACCATAGAGAAATACAGAAAACACCGCAATACCTAAAAATCTGGCGTACTTAGAGTTTCTTTACGTATTTTCGAGATACGTAACGATTGACGTATATCGTATACTACGATGTAGAGCATCTACGATCTGGTAGCGTCGGTACCAGATCGTCAAAGCGGACGTCGGACGCGCCGCGCGGGCCGTTCGGAAGCGCGGAGTGCGAGCCCAGGTCCGAGTCGGGTCGGGTCAGGATCCGGTCCGGATGACGTCAGCATGACGTCATCAGGCCGGGTCAGTATGACGTCATCATGACGTCATCCGGATCGGGTCAGTATGACGTCATCATGACGTCATCCGGGATCAGTGAGTCGGGTCGGGGGCGTTGGCCGGGTAGGTCAAAATCGAGATTCGTTTCAGGCCGAGGATCAGATGGCGTCAGCATGACATCATCACGGTAACTTTAGCGGTGCGGCCGGGTGGTATGTGAAAATGGTGGTAGCGGTGTGGCCGATGGGGTTAGATGCGTGGCGTGTCGCCGCGGCCGTCGTGATGTGCGCGTGGGGCGTGGAGGCGCGTGAGGGCGCGTCGAGGCTCATCCGGTGACGTGCCACCCACCGATCTTCTCGTCTTGACGAGTAGATTCCAAATATGCAATAAAATTCAAGTTCTGATTTGAAGAAAATTTCAGCTGAATGGCTTTGATTTGAATAAAACCTAAAAATAAAATATTCGATTCATATGTTTTGATTCTAATCCATGGTTGGCTCACGATACCAAATTTATAGGACCACGTGAAATTCTTCCTAGATCACCATAATTAGAATACAAAACATAATAATAGAGAGAATCAAATAACATACGATTTGGAATCCATGGTTGTGATGCGAAATGGTGTAGATGCGCAAAATACGATCTCGAGATCTTCTCCCTTATCCCAGTTTATGACGAAGCCGTAGGACTACCACTCACGAGTTAGAGAAAATCTTTCTCTCTGAATCTGTATGTGAGTAAAAAATAACGTATCCTTAGGGTTAGGGAGGGACTTGAGCTTTATATTTATAGAGTTCTGACCACGGGCCCTCTCATTACGGGCCGGGCCGTACTCAGCCCACACCTGCCAGCCCCATATTAAACTAATTAAGAATCCACATATCTCACTTTATTAGACCAAATTAATTCAGTTCATTTCAATTAATAAAGCCCACATTAAGAAAATCTTACAGTTTTCAGATCCATGATTACCCTGATTGGTACAAAAATCTAAAGGCACAAAAGGCTCCAGTTTTTCGACGCCTTAACACTGCAAATGTAACAAGTGATACTCCATTAGATACTGAAGAACTGGTTGACACACAACAAGGAAACAAATCTTCTGAAACTATGGACTGGTCGGGAATTATACAATAAGAGATTGCAAAATTCTTTAAAGACAAAGCTCACTTATCTCATGTCAACTTTGCTCAAATCGAATATGCAGGTATTCCTACTCATATCATTCTCACTTCTTCTGCATCAACTGCCCTAGGAAAGGGTATATGGATTATAGATATCGGTGCATCCAACCATATGTGCAATACATTGAACTTTTTTCCCCAGCCCAAACCCATGCTCCACCTCTTCCGGCTTATCTTCCTGATGGTACCTTGTAATTTGTTCATCATTCTGGTTCTGTTCATCTGCATCCTGACTTTTTGCTTATGGATGTTCCTTTTTAGCTTTCCTTCAAGTATAATCTAATCTCTGTTAGTCGACTTTGTGCCTCATCCAATATTCTATTCACCTTTTCTTCCTCTTTTTGTCTCATGCAAGAACTGAGGATTGATTTTGTACTAGCTGTAGGTAGGCTTGTTGGTTCCCTTTATGTGTTGCTTGAGTCCGGTTTCTCTCCTTTCTGGCAGACTTCTTGTAAGCTTGAAGCACTTAACGTGCACTCTTTTGCAAATACATGTGTACATAACTCTTCTTTGAATAATGAAATGAATCTTTTGGCTCCTTGGCATCATCAGTTTGGGCATGCCTCTGCCTCTATTCTTCAACACATTCCCTTTTTATCTCATTTGAATTTTTATGATCTATCTACTTGTCCGATTTGCCCACTCGCTAAACAATCCCGACTTCCTTTCCTTTTCCTCATAGCCAAACTCGCACAGCAGCTCCGTTTGAGCTAATTCACATCGATTTGTGGAGACCTTACAAACGCTAGTCTGTTAGTGGGGCACAATATATGATTACAATTGTGGATGACCACAGTAGAGCAACCTGGACCTATTTAATCAGTGCCAAATCTCAAACACTTTCAGTTGTCAGCAAGTTTGTAAAGATGTGTCTACTCAATTTCATACTCAGGTTCAAACAATTCGTTTTAGCAATGGTTATGAGTTCACCGATTCTTTTTTTCAAGCCTTCCTCAGTCAGCATGGTATTTTACATAAAAAAAAGTTGTGGTTACTCTCCCCAATAGAATGGGGTGGTAGAGCGTAAACATAAACACCTCCTTCAAGTGGCCTGAGCTCTTTCCTTTCATGCCTTGTTATAATGGTCCATATAATTTGAATTTTAAATTCAAATTTAAATCTCCCATCACATATTTTTCTCAACCCTTACACCTTTTGGGAAAACTAGTAATGGCTTGGTCTTCATATAAGGAATCGATGAGACATTTTTTTTTGTCCCTAAACCCTTCTTAAAAAATAAATTGGATGGTGAATTTTCTCTGGATATTTGATTAGGCTTGCCCCCTTATTTAAAGTGTCATCAAATCCTGCGGTTTGCCTTATTTGATTTTGTATATTAAAAATGGGTCTAGCGAAGCCAATTCCTCTACCTTGTTCCTTATCACCATTCCTATACTCTTATCCATTGATCTTCAACAACGCTTGCAATTGGGGTTGTATTGTTTACAACTGTTGAATTAAATTTTGGATTGATTGTTGCTACTTGTTAATCGATCCCCAAATAGCCTGCAATCCTTGATCATCGTCTTCAGATTGGTTGCCATTACTAACACCAGTTGTAGCCATTGATTGGGAGAAGCCCGCTATGATACCACCTGATACAGCATGCAACGCGATTGATCAATAATAATAAACTCGTTTCAATTCAGAGACCAATTCTCAATCTAGAGAACAAAGTAAAACAAAAGCTTTAATTTTTTATTAATAAATCAGTAAAAGTGATAAAAGTTCCTAAAACAATCCCTAAAACATTTATTTATGCCCTAGACATAATATGAGTATAATAGGAAATAAAAATAATATCTTAAAATAATAATAGGAAATAAAAATAATATCCCAAAACAATAATAGGAAATAATAGAAATAAAGATAATATATGAAAACAACCAAAATAAGTATTTTGTTTCATTTGATCTAAGGCCCTACGTCAATTTCTTGGAAGACAAAGAAGCAGGCTATTGTATCTGGATCTTCAGCTGAAGCAGAATACCACAACATGGTCATTGTTGCTGTTGCGATATTGGATTAATAGTTAAAGATTCTCTATTGTAATTCTTTCCTATTACTATTATATTTTTTCCTAGTTTAGAGATATTTCTCTATTAGGAAAATAAATTAATTATAGAAATAGTTTGATTGGAGGATCTAATTATAAGAATAGCTTGATTGTAGGATCTCTACTATCTCTATAAATATGTACGTGTAAAGATACAGATTTATTATGAATAAAAATATTCTTCAACCCATTTTTACAGTTAATTATTAGAGCCACGAAACCCTAAATCATTCTTCTTTGAATCCTTAAACCATGAGCAAGTCAAATTTTGAAACGTCTGTCACCAAATCTACCATCATTATTGACACGAAGGCTCATCATTGATTCGGGAATTGTATTGAATGAGACCAGCTATAATCTGTGGTCTCAAATGTTAGAATGCAAATTCTTTGAGAAGGAGAAACTCTCCTTTATTCGTGGCACATCGATAAGCCACCTAAGGAGAAAAGATAAGAGAGCTATACAGAAAGTGGTTTTCAGACAATCGGAAAGGTCGGGTAGTTCGCGATGTCTATGTCCTTAGAGATTATAAAAGTGATACATTCGCACCTTTGCATGAGATATTTAGAGCTTTGTCTAAAGCCTTTTATGATGGAAGCGACGGATGAATTACGAGTTTTTTACCTTGGAAGCGGGGCTTCCTGCCTCTTGTCCAAACAAAATGGCAAGACCGCTCTATATATTATGGAGAAGCTGGCCCAAAATCTTAAGTGAGTTGGATCGTCGTGATAAGGTGGTCATGGTGGATAGAGGCAGATATTGCATCCTATTAAATTGCCCGAAATGAAAAGGTGTATATCTTTCTCGCTGGATTAGAGGGTGATTTAGAGCAAGTGCGAGGCGAAATCAGGAAGGATCTTATCCCTAAATTAGAAGGGTGTTATGCCCTAGTTCATCGCGAAGATGTTCGACGCGAGGTGATGAACGGACAACTGGAAAATTCTGAAGCTTCAACCATGGTGACTCGGAACCGGTCTAATCAAAACTGGTCTCCTCAACAACAGCAAGACCAAAAAAGGCCCATCCATCCTAAGACTGCTAATGGTGGCGACAAATCATCATACAAATTTAATTTCACCGCGGATCAATCGGTCATACAAAAAGTCGATGCTATGAACTTGTGGGATATTTGGAATGGTGGGATCATAGCCGTGATTCTCGGAAGAAGAATTCCAAGAAGGCCCCATCGGCCGCAATTGTCAAACAAAGATGAGGATGATAGCTTTTATGAAAAGTCCTCAGATTATGTTAAAGCAGAACAGTAATGGTGGTAAGGTTTTAAATATTTCTAACTGCTTCTAATAGTGCATGGATAATTGATTCCGATGCTACGGATCATATGACATTTGATTCTAGACAAAGTTTCACTCTAAATCTCCTCACAACATTCTCGTTTCCACCAAGTAATGGTACCTCAATTCCGATTATTGGGGTGGAAAGATCCTCAGTTCCTCACTAACACTCAATTTAGATTTTGTTTTGGTTGTTCTCTTGAATTATAATCTTTTGTTAGTTTCTCAAATAACCACCGCCTATTTGTGTTGTCATTTTTGGCCCGAATTTGTGTATTTAAGGACATCCTGACAAGGTAGACGACAGGTGGTGTGGAAGCAGTGGAAGTCAGACATTTCAGACTTAGTGTCTAAAAGTTCAGATGAGTTGCGTCAAGCTTTAAAGATTGGGGGTTCTGAGAAAAAAAAAGAAGAGGGAAATATGAGATATGGTTATGGCATCAACGTCTGGGGCATGCTTCTTTTGGTTACATGAAGAAATTATTTCCTAGTTTATTTGCAAACTTTGATGTCTCTAGTTTTCAATGTGATGTTTGTGAACTTGCAAAAAGCCATCATGCTTCGTTTCTATTAACTTTGAATAAAAGTCCAATTCCTTTTATGATCATACATTCTGATGTTTAGGGCCCATATAAATTTGCTACTTTGGATGGATCGCGTTGGTTTGTTACTTTTATTGATGATTGTACCAGGATGACTCAGGTATGCTCATGAAGTCCAAAGTGAAGTAAACTTGTTATTACAAAATCTCATAAAATGTGGTTTGTAGTCGCATAATGCACAAAGTTCAGTTCTTCAAGTAAAGGACAATAGAGGTGAATATTTGAGTTTTGAATTGAAGTGGTATTTGAAGCCCATGGAACCATTCATCAAACTACTTGTTTCGATACACCCCAAATGTACCCGGTGGCTGAGCTTTAAAATCAAGCCACTGGTTGAGGTCGTCTGTGCTTCATTGATAGAAGCACATATGCCTTTATCCTATCGGGGAGACACACTTACCTCTGAAGATATTTGATCAAATCGAGTACCTTCCAAAGCCTGACTATTGGATTTCGGACAATCTCTCATCCCGTGCTCTCATTGAATCAACGTCGTTTAGTTTGTCCAAACTTACTCACCTCATGTCTTTATCAGGTAGTACTATGTTATCTTCATAAGCGCCACAGAACAAGTTGACACTCGAAAGATTGGCGTATGTGTCTTTAGGGTATGCTGCTTATCAAAAGGGGTACCGATGCTATCACCCTCCAAGCAAACGAATGTAAGACTCGATGTATTTTTCCTCTGATCCTGAACTTCAAGGGGAGCACCTGGAAGAAGTTCAAGCTCTAGACTATGATTTTCTGATCTCTATAGAAGGGGAACTCTCTGAACCTGGTAACAATCTGAATGGGAATGAAAAGGAATCTTCTCGAACTTGGTAAATGAGAATGTCGTGAATCGATTTGAGGTATAAATTTGGACCACAGTGGTGATGAACGTGATGAAGACCTAGAAAATGAAGTTGTGGATCAACCTCCATCTGAATCTCTCGCACCACAGGCAATTGATACACCAAATCAATCGCTTGATGAGGATGGTCTTGCTGTAGTGTTTGAACCACCAAGAAAACAACTACCACCGCGTCAAACCAGAGGTATTCCCAAACCCACATATGAACCTGAACTTTCTAGTAAAGTAAAATATCCCATGAGTCACTATGTGTCTAACCATCGCTTGTTTGAATCAAATAAGTAATTTGTAAATCAATTACTCCATCAGATTCTATTCTTAATGTTAGTGCAGAAGCCCTAGTCAATCTTAAGGTGGAAAGTCAAGTATGAATGAGGAGATGAAATCCAGAGAAGAATGAAACTTAGGAACTTGTTGATCGCCCTCCAGTGGAAGAAACCACTGGATGTCAAGTGGGTTTATATTGTGAAGACAGCGTATGGTACAATTGAACGCTTTAAAGCAAGATCGTAGCAAAAGGGTACAATCTTAACATATGGAATTGATTATGCATACATTTGCACTGAAGCAAAATCAACACGCTCGAGTCTTACTGGGTTCTAGCCGCGAACTTAGACGGCCATTGCAACAATTTATGTGAAAACGCCTTCGTATGGTAAGTTGTCCGTTAGCGGTACATGGATTTGCCACAAGGGTGCATGATACTAAGTGCATTGTCGGAAAGTGTGTTGAAATTAAAGAAATTGGTTGTGATGGGCTAAAACAATCTCTCGAGAGCATGGTTTGAAGGTTCTCATGAAGTCCATGAGGTCTTTTGGCTACCATCAGTAATTCGCATCACACTTTATTCTTGAAAACAAAGATGGTAAGATCACCGTCTCTTATTATGTATGTTGATGACATGGTGGTTATAGGAAATGACCTTGATGAAAGGAAGGCTCTACAAAGTTACTTATCAAGCGAATTCAAAATGAAAGACCTCGGTCACTTGAAATATTTTCACTACAAGAAAAAATGCAATTCTTGACATATATTATCTTGACTTATGACAATATATGTCAATATTGTGTATTTAAATTAGCAATTATGACATATATAACTTACTTCAAAGCACAATGACATACATAAAACTTGTCCATGATCTGGGGATGATGGAACCTTGACTTATGACAATATATGTCAATATTGTGTATTTAATTACGTACACTATCTCCCTTTTTTAGAGCAAGATTCCCTCCTCCTATTTTTTCAAAGACCGCCAATTTCCTCCCTCCTTTTTTTCACATCATCAGAAAGATCTCCAAGAGGCTCAATAAACCTCTCACCCGCTTTCACTCATCACCGGGGCGCACTCTCTCGCCCACGGCCGCCGCCGACTTCGCAACCGTCTCGGCTCCAAACCCACATGATTCCGCCGACGGCTGCCAGACAGAGATCGTGCTCCAGTTAAGTAGACGGTACCCGTGCTGATGTGATCAGAGTCGAATCTTAGCAAAGGAGCAAAGAAGATTCATGAAAAGGCATAGTAGAGACGTTGAAGCAAACAAAACCACCTCCATGAAAGTGCAATACGACGGAATCTCGTGTTCGAGGAACAACCCGGCCTAGATCTCGGAGGAAGGTGCCTACAAGTGGGTTGAGAGGCAAAGGGAAAGCAATCGTAATGGATTTGATTTCTTTTCTTTTTTTTTTAGTTCAGAAATTCGAATTTTAATAAATTGGATTTTTATGGTTTTGCTTGAACTATTGTGTTTCAATTGACAAGATTGGGGGGAGACTCTGTTTTCGGCTTTGAGTAGGGCTGGAGGCAGAGATTTCAGCAACATGGCTGTTGGATACAACAATGTTGATGTGAATGCTGCTAATATGTATGGTGTAGTTGTTGGGAATACTCCTGTGAGTTTGTGATTTACTCTATTTTTGAGACATTCTGATGAGAATGAATGTTGAAGAAATGAGATTCATGTGCTTTCGAATGTCCTTTTGTTGTTGTTTGTATATGAATTGTGCTCTTAATATGTCTATGTGTATGTATGCAACAATTATTAGTGAATGAACGCGCCATGCTTGATGAAATTACTCAATGAGATATCTTTGTATATATTCTGACTATTTGAGGTTGTTCTTTTTGTTAGAAGAATGAATGATCGAAACTGCATGTGATTATGCTTAATAGTTAATACCATGGCATTGGTATATGAACAAATGAGCGAACAATTGAATGTATCATGTTTTTGTAAGTATTTGTTTGATGCTTTATACATGTTTTTGGCTTACCGTATTTCGTTATGCTATGGTGCACTCCAAGGCTTGTTTCGACATCGGGTTTCATATTCAAGGAGGATCTTTAGTTTGATTTTATTACTATTGCAGGATTTCTTTTTTGAAACTGAAGGTGAGAAATCAGTTTGGGTTTTTTATATATCTTCTTGAAATGGGTAGGCTAGGTTTGAGAAGAAAATCAGCTTTTTTCTCCTTCTGATTATAAGAGTGGGTAGGTTAGGATTTTTTGAGTTCTTAAGACTTTATTTTTCAAAATGATCCGTTTGTTGGGTTTCTTATAAAATGGTTTCTCCTTCTCTATGCACATTTTCGTAATGACTTGCTCTCGAGTTTATCAAATGGGTTCTTCTTCCTACCTTGTCAGAGAAGAAGCAAGTAACAAGAAATGAGGGGCGAGAAAATGATGACAAAGAAAGGAGGGGCAAGAAAGAAGGAAGACAACAACCTCACCACGGTTCCAAAGTTGTTAAATATGTGAAGGGCCTAGACGGTATGCTTGCAACCTGCTACTTATGCCAATGATTTCTTTATTTTTGGTTTTGAGGTTAATAAACATGCCCCTGCTTTGCTTCGTTTCCTATTTTGGTTTTGGTTTCGATTGATTGGTTTTTCTTCTTTGGAAAATTTGTTTTATAGTCATTTTATCCATGTATGCTATGTTATGCTTTAGACTCTTTGTATTCTCTATTAGACTGCTATGAAATAACTAGATGGTCTCGTGGAAACAAGAGAAACAAAACAGAAAAGAAAAAATGGTTCGAATAGGTCAGGGGTTCACCACTTTCAAATTTCCAGCAAGGCTGTGAACCCCACTTGTCCTCTACAGGCATAAATCTAGATTCTTGACTCAATGGGCTTCCATAGAGTCCAAGAACACTCAACGGAGTTCTGACCAAAAGTTATGCTCGTCCGGTTGGGAGACACAAACTCGGAAATTTATAACACGGGTGCGAAAATTTCGCACCCATGAACAGTAGTGCGAAAATTCGCACCCATGAACTGGTGCGAAAATTCGCACCCATGCGAAAATTCGCACCCATGAACTGGTGCGAAATTTCGCACCCATGAACAGTAGAATTTTCGCACCATGTGCAAAAATTTTCCAATTTTGTGCATCTAACTTCAAACGACCATAACTTTTCTTATCCAACCCGCTTGAGGTGTTCTTGGATTCTATGGAAAGCCTATCGAGTCAAGTTAATCTGTATTTATGCCTGTGGAGACGCTGATCTACAACCTGCTGAAATTTGAAAGTAGTGAACCGGACTCCCTGTTTCAAAACCAAGCTTTTTCTCGTTTTGTTTCCCTTGCTCGAGACCATCTAGTTATTTCATAACAGTTCAATAAGAGAATACAAAGAGTCTAGAGCATAACAGAAAGCATACATGGATAAGTGATACAATATGAAATAATTCGAAAAATGCTATGCGAAGAAAAGAATGAATGACGTAAATACATAAATGATATGAATATATGAATACACTGTAATGAATAGATAAAAAGTATATGATATGACAAGACAAAATATGAACGTACATGAAAGCATATGAAAACTCCACTAATGGTAACGTGACACCTCGCTTGAAATCCTTATAGGAGCAGCTTATGGTATTCGTGTCAGTGTTACAAATATTGCCAAGAGAATAGGTAGCATCAAACCTAATTAATCCCTAAATAGTATGAGGAACCTCCAAAACTTGTCTTTCTACGCTTGGTGCCTTGAATTTGAGGACAATGAACCCTTGTTCATTACATTGGTTTCATCTACAACAATAATTAGTTAATATCATTTTATTTCCCTTATTTTATTTGGTATAGGTATCACACGAAATACTCAGATGCATGGTATTTTACGTAGATTTCAAGATGTATATACGAATGTGTTACAGACAATATTTTTTGGTTGTACAGCTTGTTATTTTGGTAAGATTAAAGTTTGTGTAGTTACTAAGATTTTATTACATGGATTTCATTCAACTAGCCAATTAATTAGTGTCATTTGTTTATTTATTTATTTGGCTACAGGTCAGGTTAATGAAAGACTCAAGGTGGTTTTTTTCATAGAGACATTTAAAGATGTATATACATACATGGGTTATTAATATTTTGGTTGTATAATTTATCTATTGGTTCTATGAGTTTTTATTTTTGATGTATGTATTATAAATAGAACTTGATTTACATTATCTTTTGTTCTAAGTAAAGTTGCTTTAGCTTCTCTTTGAATATATTATTTTGTTTGTATATTATTGAAAGGGAGGACAATCTTAATTTAAATTAACACAATATATGTACATGTGTTTTTAATAGCTACATGCATATTTATATGGTGATGTGGTTAACAAGATAAAGTCTTAGTTATAGAAAACAAGGTATATTTTGTATTAAGTGTTTAAATTAAGCAACAATTATTATTAAATATACAACAAGTTATTTTGCATCATACTTCTTCATTGCAACATTAAAATCTTATTTTTAAATTTTTCAAAGGCTATCATGGCATATGCTTTAATTCCAATTTATAATCTATGGTGGAAGATCCTACTTTGACATATTTTTAAAGAAACCAGATTTATTTGAACACAAACCTTGACATATTATGAGTGGTAGAAAGAAGTTATATTGATTAATAGAAACACATTCATTGACATTTTATATATGTCAAGGTCGCTTCATACACCTACCTTGACACCGCAATAGATGACATATAAGACTAAGCAGTTATGATGACATATAACAATACATAATGATGACAAGAATCGTTAAGATAGGTTTTTTCTTATAGTGTTTCTTGATCGGCGTCTCGATATACAAAGGGATTTTCTATTCTTTAAAGAAAATATGCTTTAGATTTGCTCAAGTAGAAACTGCATGTTAACATGTCAACTAATGATACACCGCAAGAAGGATTGAAGCATGTGTGTTGAGACTAATCAAAGCCCGTTGGCTAAAGGGAGATATCAGATACTCGTTGGAAGATTGATGTACTTAGCCCACACTAGGCCAGATCTTGCTTATGCATTGAGTATTGTTAGCCAGTTTATGCATAATCCTGGAGAACAACATATAAATGTAGTTATGTGTATTTTAAGGTATCTGAAGTCCGCTCCTGGAAAGGACATTTTGTTCACTAAAATGTAGATTGTCAAAGTGTGGATGCATATATTGATGCTGAATGGGCTGGAGTAATAGATGACAAACGATCTACTTCGGGATATTTCACCTTTATAGGTGGTAATCTCGTTACATGGAGAAGTAAGAAGCAGAATGTTGTTGCATGTTCAAGCGCAAAGGCTGAATTTAATTGGATGAGAAAATTGTCGAGTTGCCTAAGATTCGATCCGAAGATCAATTGGTTGATATCCTCACCAAAGCTGTTTCAAGTCGAGTGTTCTCAAGTTTTGGGCAAGTCGTGGCGACGGTGACATCTATAGTACCAACTTGAGGGGGAGTAAGTGTTGCGATTTTGATTAATAGTCAAAGCATTCTCTATTGTAATTCTTTCCTATTACTATTATATTTCTTTCCAAGCTTGTAGATATTTCTCTGTTAGGCAAATAACTTAATTATAGGAATAGCTTGATTATAGAATCTAATTATAGGAATAGCTTGATTGTAGGATCTTTACTATCTCTATAAATATGTACATGTAAAGATACAGATTTATCATGAATAAAAATATTATTCTCTGTTTTACAAGTGTCGCTTGCGAGATTCAATGGTGCATTTATCTTCTTCAAGACTTCTCCATTACTCTTTAGCTCCCAGTTAGTCTCTGGTGTGACAATTACGTCGCTCTTCACATTTTTGAGAATCTCGTTTTTCATGAACATACCAAACACTTGGACATCGATTGTCATCTGGCCCATGAAAAGTTCAAGGCTAGTCTGCTTCGGCCGCGTCCTATCCCCTCTCAAGTCTCAACTGGCCTACCTTTTTACCAAATCCTTATCGGCTCCTCAATTCAGTCATTTAGTTTCCAAGTTGGGCTTGGTTGACCTACATCATCCCTCTCCAACTTGAGGGGATGAAGAATTACAACATATCACGCGTTTTCTCCTTTTCTGTATTAGCTCATGCATGTCCCGTGTTTTCTATTTGCGCGTTGTATATAAGTTGGACATTACTTTCATTGTGTAATCACAGAATATCAAAAAAGCTCACACATAAAACACTAAATTTAAATTTAGAGAATAAATGAGTAAATTTAGAAAGCATCAAAATTATGTTTTTAAAAATTGTTCTCAAAAATAGTTTTTTAAAAACAGGAACCAAATAAACCGTTAGTTGCCCATTTATTTATTTGATATTAATGTGTCTAACGCAGCACAGAATATAACTACGCATACGGCATAACACAATTAATTAGGCAGCTACGTACTACAAACAGTACTAATTAAGCCATGGTCCAGGTTACATCCACTACACCTACGTTCTTGTTTAGCCCCAAAGCACTCCACACAGCATCAGACCCATCAACAATGTTATTGTTACAAGGCGGCTGGTACGCATGCTCTCTGTCACAACCCCTCATGGAGTCACACTCATCCACCACCTTCGCCACCACGCTCCGCCCGTTTCGAGCCGTTATCCTGATGTTCTTCCCGCACCGGGATCCCCCATCGTACCACCCCGTTGACAGCGCCACCACACGCTCTGAATTGCTATGCCACTGCCCGTCACACTCCGACGGGTCTCCGCCGTCCCCGCCTTCGCTGAAGTCGTTGTTTGTGAGTTTAGCGGCGGTGGAGGACGTCACCCGGGGGGAGCAGCTGTAGGTGGAGTAGGATCTGCCGTCGCAGGTGAGAGTGCCGGAGGCTTGACAGCTGGAGCCGCTTGGAGGGGACGGCGATGGGGTTTGGCAAATGTGAGTTCCGACGTCTGGGTCGTCGTTGCATTTACCGTTGATGCATATGAGCTGACCGGAGCAGTCGTTGAGGGTTTGACATGGGCCACCGCAGGAGGATATCGCCAATGCAAGGAATGGGAGGGTGAAAATGTTGCAGAGCAGAATACACAGAGATGCTAGCAAGAATACCGCTGGATTTGCCATTGGAGTTACAGGCAAAATGAGCTGATGGGTAAGACCTTTGGGAAGAAGCTTCATTTATTTTGCTTATTTATTCAACGCTGCGGTCGGACTCAAGAAGTAGTGGGCGGTGGGTGGGCCAAAAAAGCAATTCGTCAACATAGCCCGGCTGCGCCTTTTGTTCAACTTGACCATTAGCTTAAGGACATTGGCTATGGGTGGACCGTGAATGGGGGCTTTTTAGACATTTAGTGTAAAAAATATAAAAATTCTCCCAATAATATAAGTTTAGAAATATTCATAATTATAATGTAGATTTTGCTATATAGAAGGTGTCTCACTTTCAACAATTTTGAAAATTTTACATCATAAGTGTATTTTAAAGAGACATTTTCAAAATTTTTGAATTTAAACTCAAAATGTCTCTTGAAAAAATACTTTTTAAAAACTCAAAAAACAAAAAAATGTATCTTGAGGAGACACTTTCTATAATTTTAAAAATTTTGAATTTAAACTGACATTTTTTAAATTGTTAAAATATTATATTAAAAGTGTTTTTTAAAAAAACACTTTTATAATTTTGAAAGTTTGAATTAACACTAAAAGTGTCTTTTGAAGAGACACTTTCCATAATTTTAAAAATTTTGAATTTTATACTAAAGTTGTTTTCAAAATACACTTCATAATTCAAAGTTTTCAACAATGATCTGAAGTTGCCTTTAGCATAATTTCCACTTTAAAGTTTTCAAATTAATAATACTAAATTGCTGGGTTAAACACTTTTTATAATTTTAAAATTTCAATTTAAGCTTAAAAGATATCTTCAAAAGATACTCACTTTTTAATTGAAAAGCTGCCTCTTCAAGACTTTCATTTTAAGAGACACTTTCACTTTTTTGACCCTCAAAACCCAAAAACCCACTTTTTCAAGCTTGAATATTATGTGTTTTTCTGATGCGAAAAAAACTACATTAGAATTAATTTTCAAACTACACTTTTTTAAGAATATTTTTTAATTTTTTTATTATTTGTCAGAAAGTTCCCCGTGAACGGTGAACCCTCCTCTAGATGTCTTCTTTTTTCATGATTTTTGGGCATGCGAGTTGGGTGGATGAAACGTGGGCTCTGCACTATATTAACGATAACTCAGCCCAAAATTAATTGTTTTGACGCACTCGTTCGAATCTAACGGAGTTTATATCATATGCTATTTCCCGGTACAGTTCTACACTATCATTGGAAATCTTTAGGGTGGTTACCGATTTCGAAAACTGTTTTTGAGAACTACTTTTTGAAAACACAGAAAACATAATTTTAGGACTTATTTGATTTTTTTTTTTTAAACTATTTTTTGTTTTAAAAATAAATTTAATTGTTAAAATGTAGCCTGTATATCAAGTTTCATTTATAATTTTTACTATTCGAAAAACACAAAAACATTAAAGCAAGAGAACAATAATTTTGTATAACATCAAAATAATTTTTCATTTTCAAAACTCCATGCAAGAATCTGCCAAAAAATAGGAATCAAACATACCTTTAGTATTCTCTGAATTTACTTCTTATTTTTTAAAATTAGTGTTTTCTATATTCTTCGAGTTTTTCAGAACAAAAAAAGGGAACAAAACATGTTATCCTTATTTTTTAGAACAAAAAATATAATTTGTTAGGTTCTTGTTTTTGAAAATTGTTCTTGAGAACATTTTTTTGAAAACATAGAAAACACTATTTTAGGACCTATTTGGTTCATCTTTCTGAAATAGTTATTTGTTATAAAAAAACAAGAATAACAAGAAAAACATGAAGAACTAGTTTGGTTACCATTTTTCTTGTTCTCAAAAACACAGAGAAAACACTTTTGGACACTAAATATAGAGAATAAGAACACTTTTCAAAGAACACCATTTTTGCCTTCTTTGTTCTCTGAAAACAAGATAGTTATTTGAATTTAGTGTTTTCTATGTTAATCTTTGTGTTTTTCAGAACAAAACAACTGGGAACTAAACGCGTTCTCTTTGTTTTTCCATTTTTCTCATTGTTTTTTAAAACAAAAAATAGTTTTCAAAAACAGGAACCAAATAGGCTCGTGGTTTCTTAGACTATCATATATGTTAAATTTGGCCATAGCTTCAAACTCACATCAAATTTCATAAAAATTGGATTTGAGTTATTTCGAGTTGTAAAATTTATAGTAAGTACTAGAATGGGATAAGTCGTACTTCACATGATTATCACATGAATGACCCGAATTCAACGGAGACCTGGATAGTAACTGGATTGACCGATATGAATTCCCGTCGAGCGTATGACTCACGAAGGTCGGGCATGCTACCATTTCAGTCACCTCAAGCATCATAGCAATAGTGTTTGAGATCTGACTGACCAAATCGCCTCGGGCATCAGAGAAGCAGTCATAACTTAGCGAGACACGTGGACAATCGTGGAGTCCTTTGATGTTGTCGCCCACGACTCATTATTCCACCATGATGAGCATTATGCTAAGAAATGCGGACCACTCATAGTTGTTCACGATGTATCTCCCAAAGTTAGTATATAACCTGTAAGCTTGTATGGCAGAAAAAGGAGGTAAATTTTCCAACATTACTTGTAAGAGAAAAATAAGAAATTTTTGTGGAATGCGATATTTTTTTTCCTTTCCATTGGTGTCGTCTATGGGAACACAATCGCACGTTTCTCTATACTGCTGAAAACACGATAGTGAACCTTCTTCGGAAGAATCCAATGGGAGAAATCCCCCCTTCTAGTTATGAGCCTACATTAGAACAACGACTACTATTGCTGAAACAATTGCTAAAAGACCAGTAGGAATCCCACCAACAACAGTTAACCTCTTTCTTAGCGACCAACGCAACCTTGTGCGAAGAAAATGCCTCCTTGTGTAACACGACCACCACTCCTCGATCGCCTTGACAACCTAACAGTGCCTCGCAGCCTTTCCTGGTCAGAATCCACAGATAATTTCTCCTCGCCACCTCGTCGTGACCAACCCTCTGTTAATAGGCCTCGATCGAAAAGATCTCCTTCCCCACGGAGAAGCCTAAACCCTGCATTGCACGCACTGGACGACATATCGTTGTCCCCCTTTATTCCCAACATCTTGCACTAGGATTCTATGCCACACTTTGTGTTACCAAAATTCCAAATGTAAGATGGTCTTGAAGATCCCTTTGACCATCTTATGCATTTCCGCCATATCATGACCTTGTAGATCGAAAACGACGCTCTCTTGTGTAAAGTCTTCCCATCTAGCATAGCTAACCCAGCATTGTCATGGTTTCATCGCCTATCACCAAACACAATAACGTCCTTCTGATGCCTATCTGAAAAATTCGTAACTTAATACATGTGTTCAATTAGGAGGAAACAAAGCGTCACCAGTCTTTTCCAAGTCCGGATGGGACAAACCGAGTCCATAAAAAATTTCATGAAGTGTTTTGGGGCTGCAATCCTCCAACTCGAAGCTATGAGCCCCGACACTATCCTACAAGTAGTAAAGCAAGCCATTCATCCCAACACCCAGTTCTTCGATTCATTTTCGCTGCATCCCCCCACAACTATTGACGAGTCGTTCCAAAGGGGGAACTAATATGCCATGATTGAGGATGACAATGTTGCCGTAACCAAATGAACAGTCACCGCAACTTCAGAAGCCAGGCACTACAGCAGGAATAGAGGAAAAAGGGGTTGTGATAGTCAAGATAGGAAGGGAAAGCATGAGCATAAAGATTTGGTACGAGTCGATCATCATAACACACTCAGAAGGTCTGGAGAACGAGCGAACTAGAATCCGGGGCGGGACAGTCACTCGGAACAGACACGATTCACGTTGCTACCTTCTCATCTCCTCTCAATCGTTCAATCTCTTTAGGGGTTTGAGTGGCTTAGACCTTAGAGGGGTGATCCAAAAGGAAGATACAAATCCCGGTATTGCGAGAATCACAAGGACGTCGGACATCGAACCAATGAATGTTACCGATTCCGAAGGTTGTTGAATTTCATTACTAAGAGGGGACATTTATGGGAATGCGTTGAGGAGGCGGTCTTGACCGATTCTCGACCATTGTCTCCCACAAACTCTCGACTAGTGATATACACAATACTCGTCGACCCGACGTTGCCTAAAATCTGAGGTCAACCGCTCATGGGTATCTTTGTGGTTAGAATTAATTATAGTTTTTCCCAAGTAGCATCTGACCCATTAATTGACCATGGTAGTGCTGTTGACCTCCTCTACTTATCCACCTTTCTTTGCCTAGGCTACAAGCTCGACAATCTTCGCAATCTAGGGAGGGTGTTAGTCGACTTCAACTGATTGCAGACCAATTCATTAGGGGAAATAGTATTGCTAGTTTCGGCAGGATCGGTCACTTCCCTGGTCCCACTCATAGTGACGAGCCTTCATCTTTCAACGCTATATTGGGGCACACTTGGATTCATGTGATGAAGGCATTTCCATCCTCTTACCACAAAATGCTAAGTTTTTGAACTCAACTGGGCCACATTGACATAAGAGGAGACTAGAAAGTGGCCAGAACCTGTTATGAGGTTAAACAGCAAAAAGATGTCATGTCGACCAAATAACAACGAAAACTAGAGGCTTGCTTCCGAGCACAATGATTCTAAAACTGCGAAGCCTTTATAACCACATCCCCAATTCGGTCTCGATCGGCTTGAACAGGTTAATCTGGGAGTATCTCTCTCTCGAGAAGAAATTTACTCTTTCTTATCACTTATGTAGGAGTTCTTTAACATCTTCGCATGGTCCCATACCGATAATCCAGGCATTTCTCCTACTTTGGCTCAACATCATTTGAACCTTCCAAAAGAGTATAAACTGATACGATAGAAATTGAGGAGATTTCATCTAGTACGCCGAGAAGTCATAAAACAGGAAGTTGGCAAACTCCTTGTCGTTGGTTTCATCAAAGAGATTCAATACCTTGAATGATTGGCCATTGTAGTGGTTGTCCCAAAAAATAATGGAAAATGGCGCGTGTGTGTCGACTATTATGATTTAAATGATGCTTGCCCGAAAGACACGCTTCCTCTCCCATGCATCAATTAGATAGTAGATGCAACAACAAGACATGAGTTGTTATCCTTTCTAGACGCATACTCATGCTACAATCAGATATCGATGTTTCCCGCCGACTCCACAAACACGATATTCATAACACCAACGGGGATGTATTGTTACAACGTTATGCCTTTTGGTCTTAAGAAGCCGAGGCCACTTACCTGCGCACGATGTCCCGTATTTTCGAACCTATGCTAGGAAAAACCATGGAAGCATACATCAACGACATACTAGTCAAGTCGAACTCTTGCAAGGATCATTTGGCTCACTTGCGACAAGCATTTCACCTGATGAGATTACATCACCCGCGGTTGAATCCAGATACATTGCGTTTTCAGGGTTGAGTCCAAAAATTTCCTTGGGTTTCTGGTCAACAAAGAGGAATTGAGATGCCCCCCGAACAAGCCAAGGCCATCGTGCAGATGCAACCCCCTATTACAAAAAAGCAAATCCAAGCTCTCACAGGTAAGTTGGCAGCATTAAATAGGTTTATCTCCTGATATTCAGATCGTCTTCCTCGTTCTTCACAACCTTGAAAGGAGTTTCATCGGAAGGGTGGGGGTTTGAATGTGACAAGGCCTTTCATGATATTAAAGAATACCTCGCCTCCCCCCTAACTTTATCTCAACTTGTTGAGGGTGAGGAGCTCTATTTATATCTAGCAGCCTCGGTCATGACAGTAAGTGTAGCTTTGATAAGGGTGGACAAAGATGGTAAACAAAGGCCGATTTCTTTGTGAGTAAGATGTTAACAGATGTTGAAACCAGGTACACCAATTTTGAGTGAATCGCGCTGGCCATCATAATGGTAGCAAAGAAGCCAAGCCCTTACTTTTAAGCCCACACTATTATAGTCGTCACCAACTATCTGATCTGAGCCATACTCCACAAGCCAGAAGCTTCGGGATGACTCTTGAAATGGGCCATTGAACTATGTGAGTTTGATGTCGTATACCATTAGAGATTAGCTATAAAAGGTCAAGTCCTCGCTGATTTCATGGTTGAAATGTCGGATGTTTGACCTCGCGACGTCGGTGAAACGTTACTGAGACTTGAAACTGATGGCTCATCTAAAGCAGTGGGAGGAGGAGCTGGTATGGTCTTATATTCTCCAGAGGGCTTATCCATTGCTCAAGCTGTCAAATTCGCATTTACTGCCTCCAATAATGAAGTTGAGTACGAAGTTGTGCTACTCGGGCTACGGCTAGCTAAAGAACTATCAGTGGTGAACCTAGAACTCTAATGTGATTCGCAGTTGGTAGCATCTCAGCTGTGAGGAGAATACGAGGCTAAAAATGGTTGAATGAAACAATATCTGAAGCTAACATAGTCCTTAATATCTAGATTTGTGAAATTTGAGGTGGGTGAAGTCCCGAGATCAAAGAACCACATGGCCGATGCCCTAGCGAACCTAGCATCCAACGCGTTGTACCCTTGCAACGTGGAATTGAACATTATGACCCACCCTTCAATCTCCAGTATGGAAATCTTGACTACTGAAATTCGAGATGGTAACTCGTGGATATCCCCGATTACTAACTATTTGAAAAGTGGGACCTTGCCCGAAAATAGAAATGCGGCTATATAGGTTAAAGCCCGAGCAGCTAGGTACGCCTTGATAAATGATGTTTTATACATGCGGTCATTTTCCAAACCATACCAGAGATGCGTGCCACTCGATGAGGCTAAGCATATCATTAAACAAGTTCATAGAGGCATCTGCGGTACCCACATTGGCATACGGTCATTAAGTCATTAGGATTATGACACAGGGTTTCTACTAGCATACGATGAAACAAGAGTCTGAGCTATTTGTCAGAAATTGTGACACTTGCCAAAAGTTTAACAACATTATTCATGATCCAGCCACTACTCTCCACTCTGTGTCAAGTCCATGGCCTTCTATAAATGGGGTATTTATATTGTGGGCCTGTTACCTCAAGCCATGGATCAAAGGAAATTCATCTTAGTGGCCACCGGTTATTTCACAACATGGGCGAAATCCGAGGCCTACGCGTCTATCAGGGGGAGCCACCTGATGTAGTTTGTGTAGTGAAATATTATATGTCAGTTTGGGGTCCCTAACTCTACCATCTCTGACAACGGTCCACAGTTCATCAACAAGCCGTTCCAGCAATTATGTGCCGAATATGGAATAAAAAATGTCTACTCCACCCGGCAATTTCTAATCCAATGCATGTCCGAGGCTGCCATACCAAAAAACATTACTTGATGACTTGAAAAAGTGGTTGACATTGGCCAAAGGAAGATGGATAGATGAACTCCCTATTGCACTCTAGGCATACTGCAAAACTCCAAAGCAGCCTACTGGTGAAACCCCATACGCCCTTGCATTTGGAGCCGAAGCATTGATCCTCATCGAATCAGGGATAGAAATTCTGCACACCAACAACACCTCTGTACTATCTCATGCTCTAGATGAGCTAGATGAAAAGAGAGATCGAGCAGTCGTTAGAATGGTCGAGTATCATCGCTAAGCCTGGCGCCAAAGAGAGAAAATCATCAAACCCATAACTTTTAGAAAGGGTGACCTTATCCTTCGAAGTACCTTCGAGGAGGGAAAATTCAAGCCCAATTGGGAGGGTCCATTCATAGTGGCTAATGATGGGTTAAAGGGTGCGTACAAAATACAATCCCCTTGCGAAAAAATGGAATTCTCCCCTAGAACTCTTCTTATTTAAAGAAGTATTTTCAGTAAGTCTCCATTATCATGAGATGATTGTTTCCTTGTTATAGTGAATGAATAAAAGTTGCATTATTTCTCCATCTTCATGGCCTACAAATGCCTTTAGCGCCCGCCTCGACGGTTATGTGACTCCGGGTAGCATAAGTCCCTTACATGTTTCCTTATACCTCGCTACCACCTTCAAATGTTTCAGATTCACATAAGTCCCTACAGCTCCCTTTCATTTTCGCGCTGGCTTTAAGGGCTCTAACTCGTGGCATAAGTCCCTATAGTTCTCTTATGCTCTTTGTACCGCTTCAATCCACGCTCCGGCAACATAAGTTCTTATAGGCCACCTGATACCTTTGGCACCTCACCTTTGATGGCTCTAGACCTCGGGTAGCATAAGTCCCTACAAGCTTCCTTATGCCTTTGGTGGCTTGCCTTCGACAACCCTTGGCCTTCTAAGAAGATAAGTCCCACAGCCACCTTATGCCTTAAGGTGTTACCTCGACGCTTCTGCACTCCTGGGCAAAGATAAGTCCCTACAGGCTCTCCTATGCCTTTGGCGGCTCGCCTTCGATGGTCATAGGCCTCGGGCAGCATAAGTCCCTACATGCTATCTTATCCCTTTGGCGGCTCACTTTTGATGGCCCTTGGCCTTGGGCAACATAAGTCCCTACAGGCCCCCTTTTGCCTTTGGTGGCTCACCTTCAACGACCCTTGGCCTTGGGCAGCATAAGTCCTTATAGGCCATTTTATGCCTTTGGCGGCTTGCATTTGACAGCCCATGGCCTTGGGTAGCATAAGTCCTTATAGGCTCTCTTATGCTTTTGGCGACTCACCTTCGACGACCCTATGCCTCAAGCATTAAAAGTGCCTACAAGCCCTCAAATGCCTGCGCCCGCCTCGACCTGCCTCTAGCGAGGCAACAGGCTTTATTATGCCTCGCAATCGCCTACTCGCCCAGCTTTGACACGTAGCACCTACATGCCCCCTCAAATGCCTCACTGGCTAAACTCTCGACGAATCTCTAGGCCCTAGCCAAAGATGAGTCTCTACAGCTCTTAAAGGCAGCATAACTCATCGATGAGAACAAACAGTTTGATAACAAACAAAGCCATTTGGTGTTTAAAATTAACTTCATGTCAAAATATAAAAAATATTAACTAGGAACAAACCTTCACGGCTAGTTAACATAAATTTTCAGTGGGGAGGAGTTGATGGCCCGACTACATCAACCAAATCCTCAGGAGGCACTAATGGCCCGACTACATCAACTTAGGAGGCGTAGATGGCCTAACTACATCAACCGAGTTTTTAGGAAGAAGAGCTGATGGCTCGGTTGTGATTTCAGACAAGATAATAACATCGGGCTCTACGTTGGCCACTGTTGTAGGTTCAAACCATCTGCCCCTTAAAGCTTCCTTCTGGCCTCGCTCCTCCACCAAGCTATTTGGCTCAGCAATATTCGCGCTGCTTGTGGGCTTGGCAGCGTCCTCCGAAGAAGGTTCAAGGTCCCTATAAGCAATTCGCCCGACTTCATCATAACTAGCCCATTAGCCATACTCATACTGTTCCGCATATAAAACATGTAGTTTTGCATTATAGGAGGCTTACAGTTCATTCAGAACCCACACCTCTTCGATTAATAGAAAGTGTATTTATTCTTAATCTTTGCCTGATGAATACTACGTAGTCTTTATATTTCAGTTTGGTGAATGTTGCACAGCTCGATGATGGTCTTTTGTAGTTCAACCACATTGACCTCTAGCTTCGGCACCTTCTTCACCTTGACGGTCAAAACAATACGCTCTTTGGCCAGATTAGCCCACTTTAGTAGGGCTTCCTTTAGGTCTTTCTCCATTTGTGGAACCCAGGAGTTTTCTTGCAGCTTATTGTACAACTCTCGGGTTCCCTCCCTTAAATGAGACAAATGGCTTAGTTGGTGCTGATGTATGTCGCTGTACTTCGCCATATAGGAGCCGAACATGTACATTTGTGAGAATCACAAAGTATAACATGTAGTAAATAAAAGATATATACATAAATACTAAGCAAACAACGAATAGGGAAGGTGCTTATGGAGGCTGCCATCTTGAAGGGAGTAGCATCCTTTAAAAGTTCTTGCACCCCCTTTATCGCCTCCTTACCGTACACCTCACCTAATGAGGTAAGCACTTCCTTGTTCGAGTCTTTCAAGAGCGGCTCCTCAAACAGTGAAAGGTTGGACATAAGCGCTTCGAGGGAAGGTGGGGACGTCGGTTTTTCTCCAGACAAAGTATTCCCTGAAGACGCCATAACCTTTCCCTTACCCTTTAAAGTAGCTGCATCTCCTTGGGTCGGCCTTGTCTCATGACCCTCCGATATCCTAATCCCTCCATGAGGACGCGAAGCAGGACAACGATCCTCGAGAGGGGCATTGGTGTCCCGAGCTCCCTTACTTGGCCGAGGATTAAAAGATCTCTCCTTGGCCTGTTGTGTTTACTGGTTGTGCACTTGTTGCCTCAACTCCTGCAAAGTCTCCCCCTCCCCCTCCCTCGGTCTTTTTGACCAAGATGATAGCGAAGTTTAGGATGGAGGAGAGCAACAAACGGGAAAGCATCGCTAATATCACCTCTAGCCATCTTCTCGGATGCTTCCTTAGTACGGGTGAGAAGACGGTTTTGAACCCGCTCTTTGGCTCGAACATCTCCTGAATCCTTAAAGTTTAACCTTGGGACTTTTGGAAGAATAAACTCCTTTGGAAGGTAAAAAACCTCCCAAAGGTTCGACGGCGTGAGAAGATGTTTGAAATCTCTTTCATTGCTCGGATGGCTAAGGACTTTTACTAGCAAGTCAAATTGAGCTGGACTTAGGTCATCGACGAGTTTCCCTCGACCCAAATTACCTACCCACACAAACCATAACATACACAAACAAAATTAAAGTATTTTCCCTATAATCAAACCATCAAGGCAGGGATGGAGTAGGGCTTAGATCCCTACACCAGACTTGAATTAGTGGTACGATTCACTGAACTCACACGGGTCCTCGCAGACACCCCTAAGCACCGACGGACCAGACATTGCCCCGAGGCTTCGTTTGCTTCAGGTCGGGCAAGTTCGCTACCACTGCAACCATTTACATCGCCAACGAGGTAATACCTCCCTAGCTTATGTTGCTTTATGCTATAAGCATAAAGGACCTCCTCCAAGCCCAGACACACATCATACTTGAGGTACAGTAGACACACCCCTAACAAAACACGTATCATGTTCACGTGTGTATGGATTGAATAGAGACAGGTAAAGTAGAAAATTGATGCACTAATTGAGGAAGGGGGAACCTCAACCCCTCACTTATGTGAACCTCTGGCCAATACATGAAATTCATTCCCTCTCGGTCTTCCTCCGTGCAAGTCGCAAAACGAGGCCTTGAGGAAGAAAAGAAAACCCTTGCATTGGGGGGAAAGGAAAATTTCTTCCAAAATGCGTCAGCCCGGGGTTCCCCAACTGGCTTGAGCCACATTATG
This sequence comes from Tetrastigma voinierianum, assembly GCA_016808115.1. Taxonomy (NCBI): domain Eukaryota; kingdom Viridiplantae; phylum Streptophyta; class Magnoliopsida; order Vitales; family Vitaceae; genus Tetrastigma; species Tetrastigma voinierianum. The sequence goes on along the minus strand of JAEQBH010001848.1, from coordinate 650,464 downwards.
ACCCAAACAACGTCAACACGTGAGGAGGATGAGGGCAGATCCTCATCCGCATTGCTCCCAAGGTGACGCTCTCCTGTGGCCATCCTTTGAGTGCCTCCGTCACCAATACGAAGCATGGAAAATCCACTAACACTCATGTGATTGTGTCGTCTTGGTATGATGGTTTCTTTTCATCGTTTTGTTATGACGTGTATGTTGGATTGTACCCGTTTGTTTGAATGAAATTAAAATATATTTTGAAATGTTTGATTTCAAATCCTTTAATACTATTATGGGTGTATTCATTCCTTTCTCCCGTCAGCTTGAAACTGTCAGAAGATATTCTCTTTCTTGCTCGTATGTTCCTCACCTGAAGTCTTTTTAAATAGAGCTCTTAATCTCTTTGGAATAGAGAGAAAACTTTAGCAAGTTTGTCATATTCCCTCCGTGATAGAGATATGAACATAGCTAGTTCGTCGAGAGTGGTTGCAGAGTGCTATTGTAGACCATTCATCTAGACAGTTATATCATGGAAAGCAGACGTTGTTGAAGTCTCAAAGCACCCACGTAGAAGGCACGATTAGGGGTGACCATGAGCGAAATGGTTCGTCACCTACTCGGATTCGATTCGGAAAAAAGCTCGTTCGGGTAGGCAGCCTTACCCGGATAACCTACCTTACTTTCCTGGGAGCCCCTTTTCGGCTAGATCTAGCATCCAATGCCCTCCATAGGAATACAGATGAAATATTGACTCAATGGGCTTTCCATAGAGTCTAAGAACACCCAAATCGGAGTTCGGACAAAGAAGTTATGACCTTCCGAAGTTGGAAGTCACACATGACTAGGCAGCCTACCCGGACAGCCTACCTGACTTTCTCGGGAGCCCCTTCCTGGCTAGCTCCGGTACCCAATGCCCTCCACATACATACAGTTGGAATCTTTAGTCAATGGGCTTTCCATAGAGTCTAAAAACACCTAAATCGGAGTTCGGAAGAGAAAGTTATGACCTTCCGAAGTTGGAAGTCACACATGACTAGGCAGTCATACCCGGACAGCCTACCTTACCTACCCGAATGCCCCTTTCCGGCTAGATCCAACACCCACTGCCCTCCAAAGGCATCCGGCTGGAAACTTGACTCAATGGGCTTTCCATAGAGTCTAAGAACACCCGAATCAGAGTTTGGACGAGAAAGTTATGACCTTCTGAAGTTGGAGGTCATGCATGATCCTAGGCCTGACGGAATTCCATCAGGCAGAACCCATCTCTGGGGCCACCACCTAGCCCTGACAACCCTTCCATTAGACTGCTCAGGGTAAACGGACCATAACTTGGGCTACCGAGGTCCGATTTGAGAAATTCAAAAGCCTAACATCAAGTTCACTGACGTGGCTACAATTTACCTGAAGGACTCACTACCAGAATCCCTTTATTTCCTACCCAAAATCAGTTCTAAAGTCCGTTAATGTGTACTACCACAATATGGCAGCTTCCCATGGTTCAAAACACAACCAAACATTCCCCTTAGGGCAAGACAACCAACACCATTATTCATTTTAACTCTAACACATGAAATGGCATACAAGGACAATTACTTAGTCTAAAAGTCAGTCCCCGGACTGTCCGAAAACAATCCCGGAATCTCCAGCACACTATCCCAAGGTCTTGGGACGGTTTACACGGCCACTCACGGCCTCACACAACTCATGCCATTTGAATGACCCTTAGACAATAATTAAACCAAGTAGGAGAAAACCCCTACCTCTTGGAGTTTTTGTTAAAACTCCCAAACTTCGGTCTCTATGTGAAACCCTTGTCGTGAGGATGAACTCCTCCTCTTGCTTCGCCTGAAACCGATGGTCCGATCGTCGGGAAACTTAGAGAGAAGGTGGAGTCTCTCTCTCTCTACAACTCTCTCTTTTCTTCCTCTTCTTTCTGCCCTTTTCTTTCTCCCATCCTCTGTTTCGTTCCAAGATGTGGCAAGAGCTTGTCCTCTCACTCGCTACACGTCCAATTTTCATTAGCCTAGGATTTCCCTTATCCCTCTTATCCATCTACAATGGATTTCCCTCCAATGACATGATGCCACATGTCACCTATAGCCCATACTTGAGCTCATTGTTTGACTAGATCTCCACTTGACACGTGTCTCATCTTGAGCCACTCAATTGCGTCAAGTGTCCTGCACTACTCTCGGTGCCTCGAAAAATGTGGAATTCCAACTGCCTTGGAATTCGATGAAATTCGACTTGGTAGCTAGATTTCGCGAGACGATTCTAACGGTGAAGTCCGTTTCGTCATCCGAGATCTAAAATAATTTTTTTTTCCGGATTTTGACCGAAATTACTATTTTAATTCCTTCTAAAAATCTCTGATTTTTCGGGTTTTACACGCACTAATAATAAGCCTACTGAGCTAAGCTTCGAGCTTTATTTTTTTTTTCGGTGCCGACTAACACAAATAAAGCTCGAATCGAGCTTTTGCTTCGAGCCAGCTTCGGGAGCCCTACACGTCTTTTGAGCTCGAAACAGCCTCGACATTATGCTCGGTTCGCTCTGTACAATTCCTTAGGCACGACATATTAAAAGGAGATTGTGCCTGCACAAGACTCGGTTTGAATCTCAATTTTTTTTTCAGATGTATTGTTCTTCTTCTTGTGGTTCAGTTTATGTACTATCTTGTAACAGTCTTAAAGCGAAATTAAAGGGGGAAAAAAGTAGAAGTGAGGAAAAAAAAAAACTCAAACCAACAGGGTTGGTTCGCCGGAAAAGAAGAAGTCACCGAAGTATATTGGTCGAAAAAAATTGGCCCAGAAAAAAGAAAGAATGGAAAAAAAAAGGAAAAACATATCCTCTGATTGTAAAAGGAATATTTCCTTATGTTCATAAAAACGGATTAGGATTTATTTTTTTTATATCTTCAAAATCAAATCGTGGAAAACCGCCCTTAAACAAAAACATTCGGTTCTTTTGAAGAAAAAAAAACATAATTGTTCTCTCATTTTCGAAAATAATAGTTGGATAAGTTGAAATCAAAGGAATCTTTTGTTTGGAAAAAAAGAGAGTTTGTTTTATAAGGACAAAAAGTTAGTTTCCGAAAGGGTTTTTATTAAAAAAAAAAAACCAAAAGGAAGGTTTTGTTTGTTTATCCGGGTTCAAGGAAAAAAAGGTTTTCATTTGAAACAAACTGTGGATTTCCTTGTCTTTCCGTAAAAAAACAAAAGGTTCTTTTTTTTTTTTTAAGAAACAAGTTCCACATGATTTTTAGCTTACAAGGAAAAAAAAAAAAAAAAAAAAATTTAGGGAAGCTTTTTAAAATGAAAAAAAAGTTTTTTTTAAGGAAAGAAAAAGGTTCTTTTTGTTTAAAAAAAAGGGAAGTTGTTCATTTATTCCCTTTGAAAAAAATTGTTTGGTGTTACAAAAAATAAAGTCCTTAAACAAGAAAAGGTTTGAAACCTGTTATAAAATTACAATGGTGGGGTTTGAACTAATGACTTATGGGTTCATAATACAAAGCTTCAACCACTAGGCTACATGTTTAGTTGTGGTTTTTCTTACGAGGAATATATGATGAGGAGATAAGCCTAGTAGGCTAAACTCTACATTCACTTTTTGGGTTGTGCCAATTCCTTTTGGTCTAAGGAAATTGGAAATTACGATATAGAGAAGTTCTGTCTAATGAGTTTGGATCTTAAGAGGGACCGTTTGTGACCCCTTAAATCTTTCCTGGGAATTGAATGCTTTGTCTAAGGAGACTGTTTCTAGCCTGGGTTTTATACCCCACTAGTCTTTCCTAGGAATACTTTGTTACACGTTATTTTCTATTATTCCGAGAATTGGTTTTAGGATTAGAAAATTGACATTTTTTACAATTTTGCAGAGAAATGGACTCTGATTCCAACAATGTGGTTCTACTCGCATATGCCCAAGTGATGATCTCTATTGTGGCACAAGTACAAGTAATGCCTACTGTTGTGCCTATCTTTGTCTCAACTAGAGAAAAACTATAGAAGTTCAACGGACTTTATTTTAAAAGGTGGCAAAAGAAGATGTTATTCTATCTGACCACCTTGAATCTTGCAAGATTCTTGATTGAAGATAAGCTCAAAGAGGATAAGTGCGACAAGTCATTAGTGCTGTGGAAGCTTAGAAACATTTTGACTTTCCATGTAGGAATTACGTCATGAATGCTTTGACTTATTCATTATACAATGTATATTTAGATAAGAAAACAACCAAAGAGCTATGGGAATCACTAGATCGAAAGTATAAAGCGAGGATCTTTGGAAATTTGAAGTTTGTCATTGGGTAGTTCCTCATTTGCAAAATGGTAGATTCAAGACCATGGTCGATCCCAGAACTTAGTAATCCTCCATTAGATACATGTTGAGGGAATAATGTTGAGTGAAGCTTTTCAAGTTGCAACTATAGTTGAGAAGTTGCATCCGGCTTGAAAAGACTTCAAGAATTACCTCAAGCATAAGAGAAAGGAAATGAACATCAAAGATCTGATTATTAGACTTTGCATCAAAGATTTGATTGTTAGATTTTGCATTGAAGAAGACAATAGAGGATCTGAGAAGAAAAGGGCACATAATCCCAATGAGTTAAAGGCTAGCTTTATGGAACATGGTCAAGGTTCCAAGTTCAAGAAAGCTAACAACGAAGGGAAGGACACTAAGTAGGACCTAAAGGGGGAGTCTCTAAGAAGCTGAAGTTTCAAGGAAAATCCTTTAATCGTGGGAAGCAAGGTCACAAATTTGTAGATTGTAGATTGCCAAAGAAGAACAAACCCAAATAAGCCAATGTGGTTGATGACATCAGCAAGGATGTGTTTGACATTGACCTAACACGTACATTAGTAATCTCTGAGGTGAACTTGGTGGGATCCAATCCCAAGAAATGTGGATTAACATTAGTGTTACTCTTCATGTGTGCTCGGACAAGAAGATGTTCTCCAATTTTGAACCAACTGAGACCAAGGAAAAGGTGTACATTGGAAACTCTGCCACCTCTGAAATCAAAGACCAAGGAAAGGTGGTCTTGAAGATGACTTCTGGAAAGGACCTGACTCTAACAAATTTATTGTATGTGCCTGAAATTTGAAAGAACTTGGTGTCTAGTTCATTGCTGAATAGTCATGGATTTTGGTTGATGTTTGAGTAAGATAATTTTTTTTTTTATCAAAGAGTGGAATGTATGTCAGAAACTGGTATATGAGTGACGACATATGGAAGCTTAATGTAATGACTATCATTAAGTCAGATATGAATAAAGCTAGTACTTTTGCTTATATTTGTGAGTCTTCTAATCTATGACATGGTAGATTAGGACATGTTAATTATGATACATTACATAGATTAATTAACTTAAATCATATACCGACATTCCACATTGATCCAAAACATAAGTGTGAAACTTGTAATGAGGCAAAATTAACCAGGTCATATTTTCAAAGTGTTGAAAGACACACTAAACCTCTTGACTTAATTCATAGTGATATATGTGATTTGAAATTTGTACAAACAAGAGGTGGCAATTAATATTTTATTACCTTTGATGATGATAACACCAAGTACTGTTATGTGCACCTACTCAAAAGTAAGGATGAGGCATTGGAGAAATTTGTTCTATAAAGCGAGTTAGAATCAGCTTAACATAGTTTATACATGGAAACCTAACACCATATTCATCAATCCAATGAGGTAGTTCTTGTGAAAAGAATTGTACTCTTAAAGAAATGATGAATGCAACGTTGATAAGTTTTGATCTATCACAAAACATGTGGGGAGAAGCCATTTTGTCTGCTAATTACCTTTTGAATAAGGTATCTAAATAGAAAGCAGAGAAGACTCCATATGAGTTATGGAGAGGAACGACATCCATCCTATAAATACTTGAGAGTGTGGGGATGTCCGGTTAAAGTGGCAGTTCCTCAACCTAAAAAAATGAAAATAAGACCTAAAACTATTGATTGCATTTTCATTGGTTATGTAAATAACAATACTGCTTATGGATTTCTTGTCCATGATTCGAATATCCCATATATTCATAAGAATACGATAATGGAATTGAGGAATGCATTAATCTTTGAAGATATATTTCCATGTAAATCTAAAGAAGAGCCAAGTTCGTCGAAACGAGTGCTTGAGACTATTAATGAAAATAGTTAGGATCAAGATAAGGAAGGTGAGGTAGAACCTAGACGCAGCAAAATAGTAAGGACATAAAAATCATTTGGTCAAGATTTTCTTACATATGTGCTTGTAAAGGAACCTCAAACTTTAAAAAAGGTAGTGAACTCTACAGAGAGTCTCATGTGGAAAGAGGTAATTAAGAGTGAAATTGATTCCATATTGCATGACTATACTTGGGAACTAGTGGATCTTCCACCAGGTTGTAAACCTTTAATTTCTAAGTGGGTTTTCAAGAGGAAATGGAAAGTAGATAGATCAATTGAAAAATACAAAGCAAGACTTGTGATTAAAGGCTACAAACAAACTGAAGGCCTTGATTATTTTGACACATATTCTCCTATGACAGGAGTGAAATTGATTCCATATTGCATAACTATACTTGGGAACTAGTGGATCTTCCACCAGGTTGTAAACCTTTAAATTCTAGGAAATGGAAAGTAGATAGATCAATTGAAAAATACAAAGCAAGACTTGTGATCAAAGGCTACAAATAAACTGAAGGCCTTAATTATTTTGACACATATTCTCCTATGACAAGAATAAATTCCATAAGGATGGTGCTTACAATTTTTGCCTTAAGGAACCTTGAATTACATCAAATGGATGTGAAAACAGACTTACTTAATAGAGATTTAGATGAAGAAATACGTGGACGACACACGAGGGTAAGAAAGGAAGGTGCATAGGAAAGGTGAATCATTGTATGGGCTAAAACAAGCACCAAAAACAATGCAGAAATTTGACAATGTCATGAGTGTCACATGACTGTCAAATGAATGTGACAAATTAATGTTTATTTCAAAGACACAGAACATGGATATGTCATTGTATGTCTGTACGTAGATGACATGCTTATTGTAGGTATTGATGATAAGATTATTATATCTACTAAGATCATGTTTACTTCAAGATTTGACATGAAGGACTTAGGACTTGTTGATATTATATTGGGGATAAAAATCAAAAGAGCATCAGATGGACTCATTCTAAGTTAATCACACTATGTTGACAATATTCTTAGAAAGTTTGACAAAGATAATTCGGGCATAACCATAACACTGGTAGATGTAACTCTACATATCTCTAAGAATAAATCAGAGAGTGTTTCTAAAGCAGAATACTCTAGGGTAATATGCGGTCTTAATGTACTTAATGAGTTGTACACGACCAGAAATAGCCTATGCAGTTAACAAACTGAGCAGATACACGAGTAATCCAAGAGCTAAGCATTGGTAAGAAATTATGAGAGTATTAAAATACTTATGGTTTACTCATGATTATGGACTACACTATACAAGATATCTTGCTGTACTTGAAAGATACGATGATGTTAATTGGATATCAAATGTTAAAGACTTAAAATCCCAAAGTGGTTATGTGTTTGCACTGGGAGGAGCAACAATCTCATGGAAATCCTCAAAACAAATGATTATTGCCAAATCCACAATGGAATCTAAGTTTATAACCCAAGACAAATGTGGGGAAGAGGTTGAATGGCTACACCACTTCCTAGAGGATATTCCAAGTTGACCAAAACATGTGCCTCCAATATGTAGACATTGTGATAGTTAATATGCTATTGGTAGAGCATAAAACATGATGTACAATGGTAAGTCTAGACATATACATTGTAGACATAACACCATTAGACAACTACTCTCAATTGGGGTTATCTCTCTAGATTATGTAAGATCTAAGGATAACATCACAGATCTGCTAACCAAATGGTTAAACAGAGAGTTAGCTGAAAAGTCATTGAGGGGAATGGGACTAAAGCCCATAAAGAATAAGTTAATACAATGGATACCCAACCTAGCTAACTGGAGATCCTAAGATCTAGGTTCAAAAAAGACAACTAAATTGTAAAGGCTTTCATTTGATTACTATGGGGATTTTCCCGTTTCCATTCCTGTGATGAAACAGTGATGCTCATACGAAGAAGGCAAAGCTATGCTTTTAATGATCACTATGCATTTGGAAAGAGTAATATGAGCTACTCTTAATTTAGGAGATTACATGTAAGGGTGAAGTGGGGCCGATTCAAAGGGAATTGAATAGGGCACAATTCCTATTAAACTCTTGCAAAACTAGGCGCATATTCATGGCCAAAACGAACATAAAAGTGAGAACTGAGAAATGTTAGAAAGATTCCTGTGTGTGGTATGTCATCATCTAGACAAATGACTATTAAGTTCAAGGACATCATATCTACTGTTTAGTTAGTAGAATAAACATACTTATACAAGGGAAGGTTCAAAGGGTAACACCTACCTCTCCGATGTAGGTTTCAAACGTTGTATTCTATTGTCTTGTCTTTGGGTGTCAATTTCATTCATGTGGGGATTTTTTGGATTTTATCCGTTTGGTTGAATGAAATTAAAATATATTTTGAAACGTTTGATTTCAAATTCTTTAATACCATTATGGGTGTATTCATTCATTTCTTCCATTAGCTTGAAACCATCGGAAGATATTCTCTTTCTTGTTTGTTCGTTCCTCACTTAAAGTCTTTTTAAAGAGAGCTCTAACTATCTTTGGAATACGACAAAAAACTTCAGCAAGTTTGTCAAATTTCCTTTGTGATAGAGATACGAACATAGTCAGCTTGCTGGGAGTAGGGGTGGGAAACATGCTGGCCTTGTTAGTGATGTGCCCTAGGGCAATAGTGTAATTGTTATTATTTTCATATTTCAATAATAAAGAGGCATTTTCATTATCATCTTACATTTCTAATTTGGTGTTTTACTCCATGAATAGTTGATTCCACTTATGGTCATAAAGTGTGTGACTAGATAGTAGAACCCTGGACTTCAAATGGAATACTATTCTAAATTGTCCTTGGTTGTTCATTATTGGTGGAGCAATAGTGAATTAAGACTAGTATGGAGTTTGACTAATGATCATGTTCTACTAATCATGCATATACGATATTAAGTCAGCTCATAAGTTCGTGTTGGTGAACATTGTACTGGATCGACACATCATGAGAATACTACATGGATTATAAGTCACAAGTACTTCTCATCATAATAATGTCTTCTTTTTGTCCTTTGACCTAACACCACCATAGGCCCTTACATGAGGAGCTTTATGTTTTGACATAGTTCAACATCATTTGTAATAGGGTGGTAATACAGACTGTAGTTGGACATAGAATAAATCATGTAGAGGGACGTGAGTGGATGAAAGGGATTTGTCCCTCATTTTAGAGAGATATCCGTGGGCCCCTCGACGCGTGAGACTGGAAATTTCATGGCCATGTTCAAATGAATTAATAAGGGATATTGATGTCATTTGTATTATTAGTTTACATGGAGGTCGGGAAAATTACATGATTAAACTTTACAAGGGAGACATAGTCCATGACTTGTGTTCAATTCGGATATCGTGAGACAAAGGGACTACAACATTTTATTATAGGATTAAAAGAGTTATATCGAGACTGTGTATCACATAATTTTAGGTGGTGTATTGCCTTGCTAGAAAAACTATGAAATCAAGTGGGCTTGAAGTAGACTTGAGACCTTCTTTGCATATGTGGACCCTACGAGGATCTACATAGAATGGGTGGAGAGCAACCCTTGGGCCTAAGGGTGGTATTTAAACCCAAGGGATCCCTATGCGAGATTGATTCATTTTTGTTTTCCTGATTCTAGGAAGGCGTGGTTTTGTGAACAACCTTGTTGCCAGCACACTACTCTCTTGGTTTCCAAAAAAAGGCTAGTTAGGTAAGCCAGATGCATTATGTAAGGGTGGGAGACGTCCCGAATGCGCCTTTAGGTTCAGCCAGAGAGGTTGGCTCACCTGGCATTTGTGGAGACAAAGATCTCCCAGCAAGAATAAGGTATTCTTCTATCCCTGAATCATATGATCGGATCACATGGATCCCTGGTCGGGTTAAAAAGGCAATTTTTTTTTATTTTTTTTCTTTGTATGTATGCTTAATCGCCAATTATGAACCTTATGATGGTATCGAGGCCGCGACCCAGTCAGTTATCAGTTCTTTATTTTCTATGCATAGATGTGTACCAGGTGTCTGTCATGTTAAAAATGTATCTTTATGCATAGATAATGTAGGATAGGTATAGTTCATTAAAATGCGTATCTTTATGCATAAATGATCATAAGTTTGTGATTATTAAAGATGGTAATCTTTATGTGGTTGATGCATCAGACATATATGGATTATATAAAGGCGGTATTAATTCGAATCATGAAGGGCAATGGTCTTAGGAAAGAATGTTATCGGTCAACTGATTGAGATTATATATATTTTTTTAAGAGCCAACTGCCCTTGACCCTGCCTACTAACCGGTCGGTAGGACCACACCGCAAAGGCGCCCTTGACCTCGCCAGGGACGCTACCCCTGAAGCCTGTGGCAACCATTTTTTTGAAAAATGTAGGGGTTTATTTTGAATTCAAATTCAACCATTAAGTTTGCATTTAATTCGTAATGTTTCTAATTAATTCTTACAATTAAGTTTGCATTAATTAAGTAGCGTTTCAATTAATTCTTCAATTAAGTTTGAATTAATTCATAACGTTTGGTAATTCTTCACAATTAATTCTTACAATTAAGTTTGAATTAATTCTGCATTTCAAATTAATTCTTAGAATTAATTCCAAACCAGGCCCTCCTATAAATACAAACGGGTCCTAATGTTACAAAATATGGTCTACACATAAATTATTGAGATATTATAATTATTGTATGTTTTGTGAAAAATATGTATGGTGCATTGCATGGCCCTTAGACCAATGTGAATGTGGATGTTTGATTTAAATATTTGTTTATTTTGGGATATGTAATTTAAATACGGTTTGCGTGTTGTTTTTAATTTTTAAGCATTTTGGGATATGTAATTTAAATACGACATGAGTGTCGTGTTTATTTCTTGTAATTTATTTATAAGTTGTATAGTATAAATACAAGTTGTAAAGAAGAATAGCTGCTCAAGGATGAAGATCACTCAAAATCACAACAGGCGGTAAATGATGCATTCTTCTCAAACTTTTACTCGATGGTGGGATATTCTGACACATTCCGAAAATCCATGGATTTGGGTTTCAGTTGACCTTTGATCTTCATAAGTTATGAAGATAAATCTAGTTTTGGGCCATGCCTGATACGTTTTAATTTATGTCATTATTGCTTCATGTGATGATGTAGATGTTGATGAGATAATGGTGAGTTAATATAAATTAAATCCCTCTACAGAAATTAGGTAGTAAATTATTTCTGTGATTTTACATTGTACATCAGAGCTTGATTGACTACATGATTATGCCAAAGCGGGGTATGTAATCCCTATCTTAGTAAGACATGATGGATGTGGTGATATCATATGTACTTGAGTTTGGTGGACTTAACAAGGTTATTAAAGCAGGTTTTGGACTTCAGGGCATTAATGGGATTTACTTATGACATGTGATTGTCGGAGTCCATGGGAATCCAAGAATTGCATTAGTACAATTGATAGGTGATTTTCACCTAAATAACCAGACTTTGGGTGATAAGCAAAGCCTACTTAGAGTTTGGTGAAATATGATTATTGGATTTTTAGTCTCAAATATTGAAATTATCGATTAAAATAGGGTTAAATATTTGAAGTAATGGCCCCAGTGGAATATTTTATATCTGCATCATTTGAAGTATTGAAATTCTAAAATACTTTGCATATGACTTGGCAGATGGCTGGGCAACAAATATGCATGGCATTAGCTCTTGATGAATCTTGAGGAAAGGGAAAAACTCAAAGTTATATTCTTTGACTAGCATGAACTTGGGAATCGTTCTCACGCGAGAGTTCTGTCCTGGATGAACCTATCACTAGCAGACCGTCGACCAAATGCTCCTAGGGCTCAAGGGATACTTATATTAACAATCAAATAAGCTGGTGATGTTAAATGCCTCATCTTACCATAATATAATGCGAGCTTCAAAAGCGAGATGGTTGATGGAGCATTTGCCGCGATAGCGAATCTTGATAAATGTTCGAAGCGAGACTGCGTTGGGAGGTTGCCACCATAAAGCGTACTTTCTGCAAAATGATAGTTGCCGTGCTAAGTCGACCCTCATGTCTTAAAAATGAAAGGCTACCTAGATCATCTTAGCGAAGCTTGGTATTAGTTCTTGAAATTAGTGATAACATTCTCAAACTCTACTACGATGCTTATGATGGTTTTATTTATGAACTGATAATATAACATGGAAGAAAGCAAATTTCATTTGCCACGGGATGTAGGCATTAGACGGAGACATAAAGACTATAGTAATGTTCGATGGTTGGGTAAAGATGAGACATGAAGAGGAAATGGAGAAAGTAAAGGGCAGACAAGTGTAATAAACCAGAGGCAGTGCAAATACCAAGGGAAGCACGGCTTCAGTAGCCTAAAAATTTAAGGAACCAAAGGAAGGGCAATGCTTTTTCTACAATGACAGGTCATTTCGAAAAGAATTTGCAGGCTCCTGCATGGAAGATTTGAAGAGAGAGGTAGTGAGACTCTGTCTTAAAGTATTTATGTAATAGAAGTCGATTAAATCTGCCATTGTGGGTATTGGATACAGGTTGTGGATATCACATTTGTGTAAATGTGCAGGGTCTAAAAAACAATAGATCATTGGCTAAAGGCGAGGTGGACCTATGAGTAGGCAATGGAGCAAGAGTTGTTGCTTTAACTGTAGGAACTTATTATTTATCGTTGCCTTCGAGACTAGTTTTGGAATTAGATAATTGTTATTATGTTCTGATGATTCAGGAATATCATTTCCATTTCTTGTTTGGACATGGTTGGATTCTCTTTCGTGTAAGAACATGCGCCAATTTAATGCAATTATCTTTTATGGGGATGCTCACTAATCAATGGTCTCTATATCCTAAACCGCACTGACAATCAAATGCAAGTCACCATCTATTAGAAGGACAAAGAAAGATATTATTATGATGATAACGTGACATAATCCATAGTATTCGATGATGGGCTGATCTACCGTCTGATGTTCTTAAACTACGTGCCTCCATGAGCTGACTTAATATCATATATGCGCGTCAGTTGATTGTTTTGAAAAGTGTTATTTTGAACCCTATTTATTATAGGTTTGAGTTGCTTTCTTATGATCATCTTCAATTAACCCGATTGCACATTAAGGTCCACTACATTTTATTGATCGCATTTTGTAGCGATTTTTTGATTTTGCGAGCTAATTATCTGAAGTGCCCCGAGGTCGATCAAACACGGAAATTCTAGTCAAACTCGGCATTTCAAATCAAAGATCGGAAGGAAGATGAAATGAAAGCACCGAAGCTTCCTCCTGCGAGGCACTATACAGCTCCGGCCTTTGTGCATCCTGCGACCCCTGTTCCTCCTGCATTTCCACGCACTTTTTGTTTTGCTACAATTTTGGTTTCTCCTTTCTACCCTTGTTTGTCACTTATGTTTGGATTAGGATTGTATTTCACTTGGTTTGTAAGGCTACATAAGCCATTTTGATACAACTGTTGAAGGACGGATTTTCAACATCAGTGGTTGGGTTCAGATTCTCCCGTTTTCATTTTCTCTCATTTTTCTCTCCCTTTCTCGACTACCAAACACCCCTCTGAGGATGACAGCTCAGAGGATGGTTGGCGCTAGGCCTCTTCCTCCTTGAAGAGGACGTCACAAAAGACAACGGTTTGGAGTGCATGGTCCTCTGTTTTTAACGCACGCATTTTGGTTTTGTTAGGTTCTGCTTCTCATAGGTTAAAATCTCTTAGCATGCTCTCTTTAATGTGTATTTGACAACTTTTTGGGTTCAATGGTGCTCATTAGATCAGGTGGCTCGATTCAGATTGTCTTTGCTAGTTATCAGTGGAGTAGGGTTTTTTTGAGATGTGTTTTCAACTGTTAGGAACATTTATGCCCATTTAAATGCTATGTTTCAAAGGAAAATCATAGGGTTGGATTTTTAAAGCTAAATGAAGATCCGGTTCGGGGAAACGACTATATGTCATGCTCCCCAAGCGAGAGAAAAGACAGGGACATGTTAGTTGCCTAAAAGCCTAACCCGGTGGCACGAGACTTGAGGTTCTTTTCCTTATTTTCTTCATTTGTTTTCAGTTTTAAACCCCAAACTCACATTTAACCAAACCCTGAAAATCAAATTCACGATTTTGATTTCCACTCAAATCATTTAATACGAAGAAAACCCATCCACGTATTCGACCCTAGACCACTATCTTGCGGTAGGCTTATTCCAGCGGTGAAGGCTTAGGATACAAATTTTGTTGATTAAGGATCCCTTTGCTTGTGTACGAATCATCGGTAGAGACATGATCATCGAGTCAAACTCCATATAGTCTTTATTCACTATTGCTCCACCAATAATGAGCAGACCAAGACAATTTAGAATAGTATTCCATTTGAAGTCCAAAGTTCTTACTAATCAGAATCACATACTTGATGACCATAAGTGGAATCAACTATTCATGGAGTAATCACGATTAAGAAATGTAAGATGACAATGAAATGCCTCTTTATTGTTGATATGAAAGTAATAACAATTACACTATTACCCTAGGGCACATCACTAACAATCTCCACTTGCATAAGGTAATCGACGTATTATCTAATACCCATTGACTAAAATCTTTTATGGGGATGCTCATATCAAATGAATGCATACATATCACAAACCATGACGATAGAATGCAAAAGTCATCTATAACATTAGTACAAAGGGTTCCAGATCTAATGGTTTAAACACAAACTATCTTGCTTTTCATCAGTTTTGAGTATAGCAGAAGCGTATTTCCAAGCTCCTTAGAGTGGACACACATTCATTCGATTTTGAATCTTATGGTATCATGGAATCTTGTTTGCTATTGAAATAACCCAGAAAGTACCCTTTATTAGTGTAGTAGAAAGGGTTGTGACATGATATACTTCAGCATTAATATGTGCGATTAAATCAGTTCTCACACTAGGAGGAGCTACTAATGCTTTACTTTAGATGATTATAGTAGGAAATGGTTATCTCTATCGATGGCTATGGATGGATCTTTGAAAAGTTAAAGAAACATTCAGGCCAGAATTTGAAATAACTTGGTAAAAGTAGTAAAAACTCTTAGATAGATCAAGTTGAACGAATACTATTCCAGAGATTTTGATGACTATCTAAGATTGTAGGATGTTTCACAATTGACTCACAGAACACCCCAATGGAATGGTGTTTGAAGACGATATAACCTGTAATGGAATCTATGGTTTGATCGGCGTTCAGTGATGAAATCTTCGATATCCTTTTGGGGGTGTGCCTTAGAAAGCTACTTTGCATTTCACTGTGTAGCATTCCATCTAAGTCGGTTTGTAAAAAACTTCATATGAGATATGGACTAGAAAGCCTCCTAGTTTGTCTTTTCTTAAAATTTGGGGCTATAGGCTTATGTGAAACATGAGATCTCTGACAAATTAGCTTGAATCAAATATTCACCTTTTGTGGGGTATCCTGAAACAAAGATCTACTTCTATGATAGTTTAGAGAACAAAGTGTTGCTTGAAATGCTATGTGTTTTTGAAAAGAGCACATATCCGAGGCTAGTGGGAGTAAAATTCAGCTTGGCATTCAGTACCCTGAAGCATTGAGCGGTTATGGAAACTCCAGGCGGGTTTTCCGCAGAGATGTTGTTGAACCTACACAAGTACCATAAGGCTTTAAGAAGGAATACATTAAAATCAAATAGAATCGAGATATGGACTACTTGTATTTGACAATCATTCTTAATTCTCATGGATCATGATGAACCCGCATCTTCTGAGGCCATTATCTGGTCGAGCTACGATAGATGGCTAAAAACGTGATAGATACAAATCCATGTATGATAATCAAGTTTGGACGCGTTGAATCCACAATTGTCTAAAGACTATATGGGTGCAAGTGGGCCTTCAAAGAAGGCCAGCATGGATTGTAATCTTACATACCTTTAGGCCCGATTGATTTTAAAGTTCAACAAACACATGGTGTTGACTATGATGAAAATTTTTCACCAGTGGCTATGCTTAAGTCTATTATAATCCTATTAGCCATAGCTGCGTACTACGATTACGAGATATGGAAAATGGATGTCAAAATAGCATTTCCTAATGGAAAATTGCTTGAGGATGTGTACATAACACAGCGGAGGTTTGTCGATCAAAGAATGTTGGAAAGGTATGCAGCTTGATCCATTTATGGATTGAAAGCGGAGACATCTCGAAGAAATTTGGAATCTTCGTTTTGATGGAAACAATTAAATGTTGGTTTTATAAAGATGAAGATGGAACTATGTTTGAAGGTTAGTGGGGCTGATGGTAGTTTTCTAGTGCTTTACGTTGATGACATCCTACTCATTTCCAATGACATCCCAGATTTGTAGAATGTCAAGTCTTAGCTGATGATTGTTTCTCGATGAAAGACTTAGGTGGGCCGCCATATTCTAGGCATTAAGGATCTATAGAGACGGATCTAAAGATGATTATTTAAGTTAGAGTACATATATAGACAAAGTCTTGAATAGGTTTAGTATACCACGAAAAGCTCAGGATTTTTGTATCTGGCATTGGTTTAACTGAAATGGGACAGTGTCGCGATGCAGATGGCGAGACCGCATAGTAAGATTCCATATACTTATGCTATTGGTTCTATCATGTATGCTATTTTGTGTACTTTCGAATTTAGATACCAATCATATATAGTGGCAAACTAGTAGATACTAGTAAGATCTGGTGAAAGTCATTTAGACTGATGAATTAAGAATATCCTTAAGTAATTGAGAAGAAGATCTGCAAGGATAATTTATGGAGACGAGAAGATGAGCTAGTTGTAAATGGTTTACATTGATGCTAGTTTCAGTCGAACCAAGGATGATTCGGATCCTTGATCAAGTTTTGTGTTTTGAATAGAAGTGCTATTATTGGAAAAGTTACAAGCGAGGCAGCCGTGGTAGAATTTCTCTGAAGGATGAGTATATATTTACATCAGAAACTGCTAAAATGGCTTGTTTGGATCAAAGTTCATGTGGACAGGGTGGTTCTGTCTTGAACCAGTGGACTATTTGCGATAATAATGGGGTTAATACGAAGCTAATGGATCTAAATCACCTTAAGTCCCCATTACCATGCCAAGAGTTTCGTCTCATCGAGAGATTGTTAGTAGAGGAGATGTCAAGATATGCAAAGTATCTACTAATGACAACGTTGCGGATCCACTAACTAAGCCACTCCCGCCCAGCGAAGCATGAGGTCTGTGGTCGATGGTGTATTAGATACATGTCGGATTGGCCTTGGTGCGAGTGGGATTGTTAGTGATGTGGCCTTTTTATGGCAATAGTGTAATTGTTACTATTTTCATATTTCAATAATAAGAGGCATTTTCATTATCATCTTACATTTCTAATTTGGTGATTTACTCTTGAATAGTTGATTCACTTATGGTCATAAAGTGTGTGACTTGATAGTGAGACCTGGACCCGAATGGAATGCTATTTTAAATTGTCCACAGTCGTTCATTATTGGTGGATCAATAATTGAATTAAGACTAGTATGGAGTTTGGTGATGATCATGTTCTCTTTTGATCCTTGCATATATATGATAATAATTGACTCCTTAAGTGCGTGTTGGTGAACATTGTCTTGGGTTGACCATCATAGAATACCATGGATTATAAGTCAAAGTACTTCTAAATCATAATAATGTCTTCTTTTTGTCTTGACCTAACACCACCATAGGTCCTTACATGAGGAGCTTTATGTTTTTGACATAGTTCAACATCATTTATGGCGGGTGGTAATAAGATTGTAGTTGGACATAGAATAAATCCGTATGAGGATCATACGGTGGATTGAAGGGATTTGTCCTGTTTGAAGTCTCCGTGGGCCTCGTGGCCCATTTCATGACATGTCGAATGAATTAATAAGGGATATTGATGTCATTTGTATTATCGGTTTACATGGAGTTGAAATTGCGTTAAACTTTACAAGGGGAGCCAGAGTCTGACTTGTGTTCAATTGAATCTGAGACGAGGACTCGACATTTATTATAGTTAGGTTATGTCGTTTATTGACATCCACATAATTTTTGGTGGTGTAAACCTTGCTGTGGGATTATGATGTGAGCAGAAGCGGGCTTTTGAGCCTCTTGCCCGATATGGACTATAGGGTTACACATATAATGGCGAGAAGCCGGCCTTGCGGCACAAAATTGGTATTTTGTGAGGGATCTATACGGATTGATTCATTGTTTGCCACGGGTGAGCGGCTAGGGGGTTTCGTGAGACTGACACAGGTTCTTTTCTACTTTCTCTTGGTTTCCAGAGACAGTTTTGTTTGGATATACGTGGGGTGGAGCGATCCTAATGCGCCTTTGGGTTGACCAGGGAGGAACTGAGCTGCGGAACAAAAGATCTTCTAGCGAGAATAAGGTATTCTTCTATCCTGAATCTTGTAGGATCACGTGGATCTTGGTCGGAGTTAAAGGCTGAAATTTTGATTTTCCCACTCTGTTTGTGTAATACTTCAGCGCATTATGAACCCAACAGGCTGACCGCGGGCTATGGGCAAAAAATGGGTTAATTTACTTGACCCATTTGTCGGACCTAAGTTGCAGCCTAGTGATGAGTATCTCAAATACTCATTTTATCCCTATGTTATACTTAGATTTTTAGTATTTTTTGTGTTAAATAAGTTTCCTAATGCTCTAAATATTCATCTTTATGATTAGGCCAACCATTTTGTGGAAATGCGAGAAAATGAGCGGAAAAGGAAGGAAAATCATCAAATTACATATGCAGCAGCATCTACTGTATTATGATGTTTTCAGCTATAAGATGATCCCAAATGGCTACAACATTTATATGGATGGATAGGAACTGAGCTTTCCAAAGGGCCTTATTCACTAAATTTAGACTTCAGTGATCAGTTAAATAAGTAGTTGAAGGAAGAAGAGAAGAGAGCTCAAAAGTGACCAGTTTTAGAATTTGGTAAATTCAGTCTTTATCATCATTTCTAAAGTGTTATTTCTTGCCATAACTATATGCTACACTTTCTAAAATTTCCAACGAGTCCAAGATCACGGTAAAGTTGGGCGACAAAGTTACGACCTGGGAAGTTGAGTGTAAACAAAGGCCTTTACAGAAATGTCGTGATGTTGCGAAAAGTGTAAAGCAGTGAAGGCCCAGCGTCATGACGTTCCAGCTATCGACATTCAGGGTTGGTTTTTGGTCGATTTTCAACCCATTTTGAGCCCGTAATTGAGGGTTTTAAAGTTCAAACCCTAGAAACAAAGAGGAGGAGGAATTTGTGGGTTTCCTAGGATGAAACACCCTAGGAACTAAGTCTTTTGAAGATGAGCAATTTGAAGAAGAAGAAGGAAGATTGAAGAGGAGATTTGGGCTTTCATCATCCAATTAGTTTATTTCTTCCCCTTATATGGTTATGTCTCATCATGAACCGTTGTAATCAGGAGTTTTGGTTGTATTTTGAACATGGAACATATATCTGATATTGTTCTTTCTATGTTTCAGTGTGATTTTCTCTATTCGTTCATGTTTAGATTATTTTATTTGCATGTTGATTTCCACAATAATCTCAACATGGTAAAGTGGTTCTTAAGATCTAAGAAGGAGTGAATTTGACATGATCAGATTAACCAGTTAACAGTAGTGTAGAAATGATCGGTAATTAGGAGGCATGTGTGAGATTCTTGGGTCAGCATCTCTGCTTCCAGGTTGAGTTGAAGCAAGAAACCTAGTATTAGTTGGTAGATTGTCGGCCTCGAGAAGAAACTTACATGATAAAATGAGCAGACCATGTAGAGCTTTCTCGAGAGACAATAGAATGGGGTGCGGCTCAGATATAATGAATTTGTCCAATTACACCAAATAACTTAGGAATTTATCATCTCTTGGTATCCATAGTTTGCACATTCCATTGGTAAGATTTAGATTTAATAGTTTAGTTTAAGTGCATTTCAACTCATCACTTTTGATCATTTGAATATTAGAAATATCCTAATTTTGGTATAGCATCCCCAATTTCCTGTGGATCAATATTTGTGCTTCTACACAACGTATTACTTGTGATATATGGCAATTAGGCGCACATACATTCTTTACCATAGTTTTAATACAAACATAAATATGCCTATCACCTAGCGGCGTGCATGATATGGGATAAAATAGGCTAAAGCTAAACGACATTTCTATATTGTTTTGTGTATGATTTTATTTTTATTTTAACTTTTAATAATTTGTTCTTTCTCTTTTTGCATTTTCTCAGTAACGAAACAACTCCCAGAAGCAAAATAAAATATTCACATGGTGGCAATTAGGGCAGAAGAAGGAAGAAGATAAAGAACTATAAACAAAGCTCCTAGAGGAATTCTGAACTCCTTCATGTATATTTGATTATGTCCAAATCTTTCTCCCATGGCATCCATACAAACGCTGCTTTTAGCTTCATCTCAAGTTGTATGGCTTATCTTTCTTCTTTCTTCTTTCTTCTTTCTTCTTTCTTCTTTTTGTTCTTATTTTTCTTTTTCTTATTATTCTTCTAAAAACCAGACCCACCCTTTTTCTTCTAAAAACTAGACTCACCACAAGAAAACACAAAAAACCAGACTCGCTGCAAGAAAACACCAGAAAGCCATACCCACGGCAAGAAAACCCAAAAGGCCATACCCTCTGCAAGAAACCTAAAAATCAATCTCTAAAAAAAAAAAAACCCATTGGATTTTCATCAAGGGGAGATGAAATCATCATAAACCGAAGCTGATGGGAAAAACCCATCAAAGCCATCCCACCCCCAAAACCCTAAAAAGATCCCAAAATTTCCTAGTCCCGCATGACTCACTACCAAACTCAACCCCTGAAATTCTTCTATCACCCGAATCGACGCTACCAATCGGCCGCTAACTCAAATCATTACGAAACCGACATAAAAAACCACCACAGTTTACTGAAAACTCCTAAAAAATAAAAAAAATAAAAAAGAACACTAACAAGAAGATAGATATTTGGTTTGGGTGGAGGAGAAAACCCTAAAAATAGAGCGAAACCCTAGAAATTGATATGTGGGAGAAGAAGCTTCAACACAACATTGATGAAAAAGCCAAAAAGGTTGATGCCCGAAAGAGAGAGTTGAGTGAGATGTGGTCTCTATCCTTCGAAATCATTTGAAAGTGAAAGGGAAAAAGATAAAGGGGATCAAGTTACAGAATTTAAGTTTAGATTTTAGGTATTTAGAAAAAAAAAAAAAAAAAGCAGACCCGATAGGCTAGCCCTGCTTGAACCCGATTATTTCATGACTTAATGGAGCTAGGGATTATATTCGAGCCTCATTTTTTTCAACTAACCCTCACCGAGAATTTGGGCTGACCATTGAACCGTCATGTTCCGCTCGCAGAGTGATTGTGAGTCTTTATTCGGACCATTCATTGGGGCAGTTTGCCATCATGGGAGTAGAGTTGTGAGTCTTAAGGCACTCTTGGAGGAGATACGATTATGCTTTAAGGAGATTGCAGTTGCACAATACTCGATTTTAATCTCCTTTTTTTTTTTCTAGATGTATAGTTTTCTTCTTCTTGTCGTTCAGTTTATGTACTGTCTTGTAATGGTTTATTAGTGTGTGAGCGATTCAGACGGGTAAAACATATTCAATTAGACATAGACAACAAATCAAATCATGGTCGTCAATATGTTGCAAAACTAGAGTCATGCTTTGAGCCGATTCATTATGCTATTAACTTGGATGCTGTTTCATTTTGTATGCTTTTTAGCGAAGTTGATTATGTGTTCCTATCGATATATTGCTAGTTTGAATCAATAAAATTAATTTTATTTTAAAGAAAAACGGAGGAAGAAAAAAAAAGTCTTTTAAAGTTGTATTATAGTAAAAGGGAATTTTTGTCCTTTAAAAATAAGTATCTTCCATGTTGGTGAGTAACCCTGGGTCCACCATTTTTTGGAATTCTCTCTTTTCTAAATAAATATTAAAAAACAATTTTGATATTTAAAATGAATTAACAATAATTACTAAAGGCAGGGCACTCAACGTTTCAAAAAGGCAGGGCATAGGGAGGGGAGGGGTCCCGGATTTGAATCCCAATAAGGAAAGTTTCCTACATTGTAACTAAAGTGTTTAGATGTCAAAAAGAAAAAACAATAATTACTAATCTCATATTCATATGAATAGTTATTTCAATTATCATTGTGCATCATGCCTAACTCAAGTGATAGAACGTTCACTGTTTCAAGTAGTCATAAGGCATAGGGAGTGGGCTCTCAGGTTCGAATCCTTATGGAAACAGTTTACTAAATTGAAACTAAAAGTGTGTTAAAAAAAAAACTAACATTCAGTTTAGACAAGCGAGTTCAATAATTACATCAAGAATATAATTCCTGTGGGTACCTTGGATCCAGGCCCAACACCCATGGCCAACCGACTCAATATCCTTAAAGGCCTGGGCCACTCCATCGGCCCAGAACGCCGCTTCACCATCCTTCGCTCCGGATACCCTTGCCGGATGAGGCCTTACATTAGCCGGCCCATAAATGCCCAGCCGACCTCCCGCTCGGGCGCTTGGGAATCCCATATCCCGGACGCCTAAACTCGGCCATTTTCGGCGGCAACTCTCCTGCCGAAGTCAGCCAACGCCTCTACTTTATAATACAGCTCACTCATGAACCGACTCCGTTGCCTCTGACAAAATAGGAAAATCCTCTTGATAACAGTTCAATTGGGAAGGTAGTTACTAAAAGGGAAGAATAATAATTAGCTAAGATGACTTTCTCAACATTATGGGAAGAGAATCACTAACTAAC
Source organism: Tetrastigma voinierianum (assembly GCA_016808115.1). Taxonomy (NCBI): domain Eukaryota; kingdom Viridiplantae; phylum Streptophyta; class Magnoliopsida; order Vitales; family Vitaceae; genus Tetrastigma; species Tetrastigma voinierianum. The sequence continues at coordinate 627,458 of JAEQBH010001848.1, read as the reverse complement.
TAAAAAAGACGGATCCTATTTCTCCGTCCATAAAAGAGAAGTAAGTCACACCAACACAGGTACGAGATTTCTGATCGAGATCACTATTGCTCTAAGTTTAAAATCCTCCGTAAAACTGTGACTTTTAAGCATCTGAGGGGCGACTTAACACCACCATCGCCTTCTTTATTTTGCGGTGTTTCAAATGAATCGGGTGAATGCCCCAACGATCTGACTCGAGAAATCAGAGACCACACCGCGCCTCGTTTGTGGGAAACGCCGAGCAAGAAGTCATAGAGGCAAGACGCTAAAGAGCCGCGGTACATCCACCCTAAACGACCTTGTTCACGAGACATCCTCACGGGACGTCAAATTCCAGCACCATGACTAGCAATCCGGCGAACCTAGCCCTCGAGCCCGGTTCCTCCTACGGCGCCCAGCGCTGCGAACCCGATTGAAGCGGTGGGTCGAACCATCGCGAGAGCCTCCGCCCGTTTCATCAGCGTTACGGAAAGGAGCGAGAGGCCCGCTACTTGTGAGACGATGTCGATCACCGTGGATGATGAATTATCCTCGAGTTCCCTTCTCCCACGCGCAGTTCACCATCTCGAATGCCATGAAGCCCATTTCAAGAAAAGGCCACCTCGCCCGGCCTAGCGATCCATCGGTATTCGCAGAGGCGCCTTCGGGGCGGAGAGAACTTGGCGGGGATCGATGACCTGGGCACCGGCTCCCAGTATGGCTGGCAGGGCGAGGGCTTCCTCGCCCGGTGCCATTCATCAACCCGCCATACAGGGCCGCCCCCATGCCGCAAATGATCGCTCCCTCCACTGTATGGGGACCCCAGGACATGCTCTCCACTCCCCTTGGACAACATATCCTGGACTACGATCCCCCCCGCGGTTTCACCATACCACCCTTCGCCATGTACGACAGTTCATCCGACCTGTATGATCACATGTTACATTACAATTAGGCAATGATCCTCAGCGCCGGGGATGACTGACTCCTATGTAAGGTATTCCCTGCCAGCCTCAAGGGCCCTGCCTTGGCCTGGTTCCACAAACTCCCTAGGGGATCAATAAACACGTTCGACGAACTATGGGTGGCGTTCGTCTCTCAATATTTATGCTCTTGTCCCGGGCAAAGGGAACATCGGCTCCCTCGATCCATTCTCGAAAGCAGGAGAAGCGAGTCCATCAGGGACTTCATAGTTGTTCGGCCCGAATAGACGTATACAGTATGGATGCAGTTTTACAAAACTTGAGAAGAAGCTTTGGGCCGACCACCCCATTCTTCCATTCTCTATCACTGGACCCGCTAGTAACCATGGAAGAATTGTACCGTCGGGCGGATAAATTCTCTACCCTAGAAGATAACATTCGAGCCGCTTCGCAAACGGTTATGATAACCACCCAGAACAAAAAGCTGTACAAAGGCGTCAGGAAGAAAAGTAATAAAGTAGAGCGAAGCGCCCGAAGCCAGGCGGTCAGGAAAGAAGAGAGACCCCCGGTTCCTGACTCTCAACATCACTTCTGTGCTCCTGCCCTCATCAGGACCTCCACGACTTCAAATGGCCCCACCAATAAAGGGAAGCGTGCGGACCGGTGCAACCCGATCCCTCGATCACGATTATCACGGGGACCATGGCTATGAGCAATCTTGCATCAGCATGGTGGTAGAAAGATGAACAGCGTACCAGCTCGCGAGAGCATGACTTGCAGATGACAATCCCTCCAGTGGGTGCTGAAATCAGACACGCTCCGAACCTCGGCTTGACAATCAACTTCATACTAGGGGACGGCCCGGAAGTAACCAATATCGATCCGAAAGCGACGGGGAGAAGGATGCTCCGGGCAGCCTCGGTGAAAGCCAGAGTGAATACTATCAGCAATCGGGAAGATGTCCCTGCAGTTCAACCAGTGGACGACCCTATATCCTTTCCACCTATTAACCCTACACGGGTCATCACGCCTGTCTGATGCACTTGTATTATTGTATGCATTATGAATTTTGACGTACAGGGTCCTCGTCGTCAGGCGGTCTTGGTGACACAACTAATCTCAGACCTTCAATAAGATGAAAGTCCCGATAGATCATCTCCATTCCGCTAGCAGGGTTTTGTCAGGTTTCAAAGAAGCTACCACTTTGTCAGTCGGGGACATCACCTTCTTTGTCAAGGCGAGTCCACTGTAACTTGACAAGTCTTATTCTCAGTGGTAGGGAGCACAGGGTAGGTATAATGTTATCTTGGGCGAGCTGGTACGCATGCCATGAAAGCAATACCATCCACATACCACAAAACTGTAAGCTACCTGATCGAGTCTGGGCAAGTAGATCTCTAGGGAAGCCCGATTAGCGCGCGGTAGTCTTTATCGGCTCTTACCCCTACGGGAACCACGCTGACCTTTGCTCAGGACCGCATGAGGACGAGCGTCGCGATAGCAATCCGACCGATCCGTCAGCCCGCCCAGGAGGATAGAGGAGTCATTGGTCGTTGATCCTTGAAGCTGTGTCCCTCGGCCAGGACGGATGGATGTAATCTGCTCTTAGTACCCTCCTCAGGAAAAAAGGTCGATTATGCCAAGTTATCTGATTCAATGCCGATGTGTTTGGCGGACTCATGCGGATATGCGGGATCGGCCAGTTCACGCCTCCTTTAAGCTAAATGTCGACACACTACTGCCCGAGTGGATCGGACAAAGTGAGACGTTTCACCCGATCGCCATCGGTCATCCGAGCGAGGTTGATAACCTTGAGAGATGGATTCATCGAAGCGTGAAATACCCCAGTGGGCAGCGATGTAGTAGTGGTTCCAAAGAAGGGAACAAATGGAAGTATGTGTGGATTACTCTGGACCTCGATGATGCTGTCAAAGATAGCTTCCTACCCCGGCTCATAGGTAGGATCGTAGATGCCTCAGCAGGGCACGGTATGCTATCACTCTTGGATGCCTTCTTGGGATACCACCAGATCCCCATACACCCTCCGGATGCAGAAAAGACATCTTTCATCACGCCCCATGGACTGTACTGCTACAATGTGATGCCTTTCGGATTAAAGAATGTGGGGGCCACCTATAAGAGGCTGGTGACGAAAATGTTTCGGCCATTACTCGGCAGCACTATGGAAGTTTATATTGTCGATATGCTGGTGAAATCAAAAAACATTTCGGATCATGCCACTCGTCTCAACCGGGCTTTTGACCTCCTCAGGAAATATGGTATGAAACTAAGCCCCCTAAAATGTTCCTTCACAGTCGGTCACGGGCGATTCACTTGGCTTCATGGTAGCACAAGAGGAATAGAGGCAAATCCGCATAATAAAGCGATCTTGCGATCAGGCCCCCGACTCGAGAAAAATCCAGCCAATGGTAGTAGGTTAGCTACTGCTTAGGCGGGTGCAATTTCACGCTTTACTGACCGGTTGAAACCCTTTTTCAATACCTTGAGGGGGGCCAGCCGGGCTGAGTGGGACAAGGAATGCGAGCGAGCGTTTGTGGCAATTAAGAACTACAATGGGAGCCCCGATCTCGCGAGCCGGGCCCAGGAACATACTTTATCTTTACCTAGCGACCTGATGCGATCAGTCTTTGCCTTGTTCAAGAATGTGGGGATGCGAAGTTAAGTAGTGTTCTTTATCGGCAGAGTCATGAGGATGTGGAAACGTGCATCCATCTCGAGGCAGGCATTTTCTGAATGGCATCCCAGAAGCTCGCTCATACTTCCCGAGAATCGTCCCGTTGTAGTATTGTTGATCTCTTTCAGAGCCTGATTCTAGGCAGATATGGGAAGAATGGCCCGGTGGGCAATGGAACTAAGCGAATATGGAATACAGTACAAACCAAGACTTGCAAAGAAGGGGCAAGTCTTGTCTAACCCTCCCTTCTGTGAAATCCGTGGTCAGGCACATGCCGAACGGTGAGGGTTTGGTGGATTTGGAGTTGATGGGGCCTCCGGACAATCGGGAGTAGGGATTGGTGCGCAATTAACCTCCCTACGGGGGAGAGTTAAGCCTTGGGGCGGTCCGCCCAGGCTTGGCACCTCAATGATGAATTCGAATGCGAGGCCATGATGGCGGGACTAGAACCTTCATGGCATGCGTGGGGTGCTATGACCTCTTGATTCTAGCGACTCACGGTTGGTGTGGAGAGTCAATCTCGAGAATTTGAGTCCAGGGAACCCCGAATGGCCAAGTACGCTTCTCTAGTCAAACATAAATTGAGCACCCTCGCGACCTGGAAACTCGAACATATCTCCAGGAACAGTAATGATCGGCCGTGCCACTGGCCGCGATGCTTGGCGTCTCTACCCGATAACGAGCTATATATCTTCCTATTTACTATCAACCAGGCTCCTCCATATTACACACTCAAGTAAGCCATGTGAAAGGTCTCACATCTGGATGGATCCCATGCGACTCTACGCTCTGGGGAGATACCGGATGATAGAAGCGGGCTCGTAAAATTCGGGTCGGTCGGCTCGGTTCTCACTGTAGTAGATGAACCGGCTCTATAAGCGGTCCTGGCGGACCATGCACAGTATGACTCGAGTAAGGCTAGTAAGCCCAAATCACTCGGGGGGAAGAACACTGGCCCACGGGCTCTGCAGCGCGATGTCTTGGTAGGCTATGAAATCGGATGCTCACAGGCCCCTACGATCGGGAAATGCGACCCTTGCCAACGAATGTCCCTTGTCTTGAAATCTCCGATGCAAGATTTGATTTCCATCTTTAGCCCATGGCCGTTCGCTCAATAGGGGATCGATATCTTAGGCCCGTTCCCGCGCCTTCGGCCAACTGTGCGGGTAAGCTACGGATTACTTGATAAATGGATAGAAGTACGGTGCCTTCGCGTCAATTAAAGATAGAGATGTCACCCGGTTCATTTGGAGAAATATCATCTGCTGGTTCGGCATTCCGAGATCAATCGTGTCAGATAATGGGCCACAGTTTGACAGCCGGGTCTATCGGGACCACGCGGCGAAAATACAAAACATACTGCCCCGACATCCCAGCGATAGCGGTGAAGCTTCGGTAAAACCTTGTTGACGGCCCTCAAAAAGCGGCTAGACTCCACTAGAGGGAAATGGGTGGAAGAACTGCCAGGGGTACTCTGGGCTTACAGGACCACGGCTCGAAAGCCAACCGGCGTCTCCCCTTTCGCTCTCACCTATGGGATGGAAAGTTTGTTATCCCAGGAATCGGCTACCTACCCATTCGAACCATGGCGCGAATGTCGGAGGGCCAGGGATCTATGATTAGAGAGTTAGACACAAGTGTGAGTTGCGGAGCGGCTGCAATCAGGTAACATCCTACCAACGCCGTTCGACAGGCTTTTATAACAGCAGGTAAGACCTCGGGTGTTCGGTCCAGGCTGACCCTAGTCTTGTGAAGAGTTTTGAGAATCACACGAGGTGGACCCTACGGTGGGGGAAGAAGTTCGACCAAGCGGGAGGGACCGTATGTAGTTACATGGCCCGGGGAATCCGGATCCTATGCTATAGACAAAACCGATGGAACCCCTGTACCTAGAATGTGGAATGCTATGCACTTAAAAAGGTATTATCAATAAGAGAATGTCGTTATTATCTATTGCTGGCATGCCTTTGCATATTAATACATATCCAAACTAAAAGCAATTACAAAGCGAGAGCATAGTTCAGCCGACCGGCTCGGCCCATTTCCGGATAACATCTGTGGTCCAGCTCTCTAGAATCGGCGGCGCGGTTCACTCATACGCGGCTGAAGCTCGGATTACATCTAGTTGGTCGATCTGGCGGGTCAGCCTGATTCAGCGACTGCTCGGCCGGCTCGGATAACATCTAGGTGATCAATCTCGAAAGTCCAGGCGGCGCGGTTCAGCATTGCCGACTAGCCCGGATAACATATGGGTGGTCGATCTCTAAGTTGGCGGCGCCGGTTCAGCGACTGTCGGCTGGCTCGAATCGCATATGGTTGGTCGATCCTCTGGCCGGGTGGCGTAGTTCAGCGACACAGGCCAGTACCGGATAACATACGGTTGGTTAATCTCAAAATCGGGCGGCGCGAGTTCAGGCTTGCGGGCCGGCCCTCATATCACATCTGTTTGTGGTCGATCTAGCCGGCGGTGCGGGTTCAGCGGCTGCCGCCCGGCTTCGGATCTTTATCTGGGTGCGGTCCCGATCTCGAGTTCGGGCGGCGCGGCTCACTGCTTGCAGGCCCGGCTTAGATAACATCAATTTGAGTCAATCTCAAAATCCGGTAGCGCATTTCGGCGCGGCTGCCGGCCCGGCTCAGTCCTCCCCAGATTAGGTCAATCTCTCTGCTTCGAGCGGCCTTGATTAGCGGCCTGCCGCCCGGCCCCCGGGCATATGGTGGTGATCTCAGGTCACTGAGGCGGCGCGAGCTCGCGGCTTCCTTCGGCCCGACTCGGATCACATCTAGGTGGGTCGATCCTGCTTTCGGCGGCGTAGTTAAGCGACTGCCCAGGCTGACTCAGATAACATATGGTGGTCAATCTCAAAGTCAGGATGGCACAACTCATTGACTTTGCTCGGCCCCTGGCTCGATAACATCCCGGTGGTCGATCTCAAGGGTCGATGCGGCTCACTAACACACTGCCCTGGCATGAATCACATCTAGTGAGGTCGATCTCCCCAAGCCGGGTGGCGCAGTTCATTTAATTTGGATCGATCTCTACTGATCAAGTGGCTGGGCGGGGCGACTTGCCGGGCCCGAGCATCACAGAGTGGCTCTCTGAATTAGAATCCTGTATACAAAACAAGTGATTAATCCATGGGGGCAGTGCCAAAACACCTAAAATAACCAAAGTAAGAAAAAGCAAATTGTTTGGTACGATAACATCTAGTAAAACAAAGAACTTAAACTCTACTCGGCTAGGGGATATGTCGAAAGAATAGCCTCCTCTTAAGCCATTGGAAGAACTGCCTCCTCTCCGGCCGCGGTTGGGTACATTCTCGAGCAGGTCCTCCCAGCGGCATTAGGATCCGGGCGAAGCGTGATTGTGGCGCTGGGGGGCGGCGGATTAGCGAAGAACTCTGCAGTCAGCGGAAATGAAGGGTTCGGCATTCCGTCCGGAATTTGAGGCTTGCTCCCACATATGTTGTACATGAAAGCGCAACAGCCGTAGCCATAATTGTAGAGCGTATCGCTACTTAAGTCAAATTCGGCCTCAATCGCCTCCTTGTCGGTAGCGGCCTTATCCCGGAAGGCGGCAAATTCATCCTTTAAAGCCACGAGCTCTATGACCAAGGCGAGCTTTTCATCTGCCAAATGGCCGTTCTCCTCCTCTGGTTTCTTACAAGCCTCCTGCTTTGTGCGCCTCTGAGCGGCTCATTGCTCTTGTTCGCCCTCCGTGAGCCTCTTAGTGGCGCGGCATTCTAAGCCCAGTGAGCTTGACTCAATGCGCGGTATTAAAGGCTCCTCAATCGCTAGCTTGGCCCAGCCGATGGCCTCATGGCCGCGCCATCTCTCTCAGCCTCGGCCCGGGCAGCTCTTTTAGCAGATTCTCTAGCTTCCAGCTCCAGGCGACGACACGCCAGCTCGACTTTCTTCAGTGAAGCACTATGCATCTCCCGTTCTGCCATACTCGCCTGAACAAACAATCGCAGCCGCTCGGCATCCCTTAGCCGAAGCTCAAACTCATGGTGCTGCAACGCCATGTTACGAATGGCAGCTACGGCCTGCAAAGGAACCCATTAGCAACTAAGAAAATAGGTAATAACGCTAAATCCGTTTCGAATAAGACCACTATCTTACCGCATTTCGGTGGTAGACAAATTCACCGGTTTCCGGACACATATCCGTCATCAATGATTTGTTGAAAAATCCTCCTTGAGGTAGAAGCGAGGGCGAACGGTATAAGCGAAGGCCCATACTGATAGCCACCAGCACCGATACATGGCGGTCTGAGCTATTCAGCCGTCGGCGCGGATGCTCCGCGATGAAAGGGAACTCAATGTGTGATATTTTTCACCTCCTCCTCCCCAGGGGCCGATATCTCTACTCTCGAGGCTCCGGCCCGCGAAGGGGAATGTAGTTATGGGTAATCACTTTGTCCGGCCATTTGGGCCTAGGCAGGCTGGACCGCATGAACTTTGATATGTTTTGTGGCTCCTCGCCTTGATTTGAAGGCGGGATTACTTGAAGTGCTCACGGGCGGATCATTATTCCTATCTCGATTTTTGACGACCTACCCACTCTGCTCCCAGACAATCGTCGCCTGAATTCGGGAGCCAGTGGACAGGATCGTCTCAGTCCCGAACCACCGCTCGCCAGCCAGATCGATCACATTGGCACGTACCGGCTTGGTCTCTGCATGTGATCGACAAAAATGGCCCCGACTCCCCACTAAAAACTTACTCGCGCTTCTTTCCGCGCATATCGATCAAGCAACCCCGCTCTTTTTTCCATCCATTCTTCTTCTTCTAAATCCTGGGGATCGTCCGGGTCGTCAGGAACCCAAGGTAAAAAATTCTCACACCTAGACTCGGCAAGGCTCCGACGCTAAGCGCCTTCTTCGTCGGATTCTTTACCACCAAGGCTCTGCCATTTACAGAGATGCTTGACTATCTTCAGCCCCACCCAGCGAGGAGACAATCAGAGCCCCTGGCCAATAAGAAGAAGACGACTCGATGTACCTGCAGCCCCATGCACCCACTACGCTCACTGCCAGATCCTCATAGAGGAGTTAGCGTCGCTGAAACTAGGCGCACATTTGCAAGACAAAGTGCTCCCTTCCACGATGATTCAAGGCAAATGACTGTGATAACCTAAGGGTAAAAGGTGTCAATGCGCCTCACCCGCAGATATATTCCTCGTGGGTAGACTGCAATGGCCCCGCCAGAATCTTCCAAAAGTCGGCGGATCTTCTCAATGCTCGACTTCTCCACCCATTTCACTAGCCTTCCCTCCGTTTTCCCGTACAGGTAAACCAACAGCTTAGTACATCATAACATTCCGGATAAATGCTTCATGTGACTAGAACCGGCACAACTACGCACTGGGAAGGACTGAGGACCAAGCACATTAAATGGCAACTGGGGGGAACCCGGTCTCATCCTGCAGACCTCACTAATAACACTTTTCTCGCCCGCTCTTGCAAATCGGGGAGCCAATTCACAATTTGCAGCCGTGGGCTCAAAACCGACATGGACATCCGGCCACCCGACCCTATGTTCAGAAGGTAAATGATAAAAAGCTCCACCAACGTGAGATCAAGTTGATACAGGTGGTTCACCACACACCTGCCGATTAGGATGTGGATCACGTTAGGGTGGATCAGTACGGGCGCCCGTAAAATGTAAAATCGGCGAATCCGGCGGTCAGATGTGGAAAGCGTGAACCCGCCGCTGGGATGCTCATTGCGTAAAACACACCATTGTATTCCCAATTCGGCCAGTGAGTTTCACCTCTCTCCATCAACCGAAGGTCGATGTTGTCAGGCACCTCGTAATACACCTTTAGTTCCTCCATCGTCAGAGACGCAATGAAATTGCTTGCAGAAGGTCTCGCTCGTGGCTGCCCTCTGGGATGACCACTCGTGGAAGTTTCCTCCCGACCCCTCACTATTCTGCAAGCAAATCAAAAGGAGAGGAAAAGGTGAATATTAGGCCCCAAGCATATACCAAGTGGGTGTAAAACTAGGCAATTTCAGTCTGGCACAGCTGTTCGCATAGTATGCATTAAGACTCTCCCTTCTTTCCGCTTTAATAATGAGACCACACCCTTCAAGGACCAACACTATCAAGAAACGACGTAAGATACCTGTAGAATGAAGTATTCTAGTGCCTACAACGACGACTCTCGAATGAACGTAAGGAAGAACCAACCTATTCACGGTAGTTGGTCGCCGAAAGGAAAGAAGATAAACCCAAAATGACTCGCAAAGGAAAAAGGTACGAGTTATTGATGCCTATCTATATATTACCACCTAGGGTATGTAGCCGCATATAATGCGGCGGCGACCTATCGCATGCATGGCATCTTAACCGACGCGACATCGTGACTCTAGGCATCAGAGGCTATGATGGGCCGAGCCCGCAGGCCTTCCCTGCAGATAAATCCAGCCCATTAATCGCTTTATAATAGCTCGAATGACTACAGCTAGTCGAATTACAGAATATCCATGCAAACACTGGCTAATAAGGCACAAGAATAATAAAAATTACAATTTTATTAATAGCACCAAAAGGGTAAGTGTTCGGACATTACATAGCGTTGTTTGTTACTACAATGTTTACTAAATACATTCCAAACTTATAAGACATCTAAAGTAGACGAAGCACCCATCCCGGATCCAAGATAGAAGCTGCCGCTGAAGCCAAAACAAGGAGAAGAAGGGGGTGATGGGGCTGAACGAGAAGCAGAAAGCCCCGAACTGCCGTAGAGGCCAAGATGGTGATGGGGCTGAACGAGAAGCAAAAAGCCCCCGTACGGCCACCAAGGCTAAGAAGGAGGAAAAGGAGAGGATGAGAGGTCATGGAGGGCTTGACCTAACCTCAGATTTAGCGTGGGGTGCCCCTGCATGCGCAGGCCGCCATTCAAGTTTTAGAACCACCCAAACCCATCCCCGAATATTTTCGACTCAACTCAAACCATGCCGCCTCTGACCATTCCATGCTCGAAAGGCATATTCAGCAAATCGATCATAAGCATCCCTCATTCTGCAACCCCTTCACTTCAAGGTGTCCATCGACGATCAATTGTCCTTCTCTGCCGGACGAGTAGGGATATCCATTACCTCGTCATCCTCGCCTTTTATAGCTACTCCTATATCTTAGGATTGATTCAGATGACCCAATAGGAAACTATTATAAAAAGTTATAAAATTTACATCGAAAATTAAGCAGCATTAATGGTAAACTATTTCCCATGGAATGACGGTCAAACTTACTTTTTTTTCAACCAGGGATGATTTACCTCCCCGGTAGAAAAAGGGGGGTATTGTGGGTACCTTGGATCCAGGCCCAACACCCATGGCCACCCGACTCAATGTCCTTAAAGGCCTAGTCACCAACCGGCCCAGGAACGCCGGGCTGACCATCTGCCCGGATACCCCAAGCGGATGAGGCCCAGACATTAGCCGGCCCATAAATGCCCGGCCAACCTCCCGTCCGGGCGCTTGGGAATCCCATAGCCCGGACGCCTCGTTTAGCCCGAGCGCTTATTTTCCCGAAGCGGCAACTCTCCCAAGCGAAGTTGCCAACCGGCTCTCTACTTTATAAGCATAAGCTCACTCATGAACTGACTCCGTCGCCTCCGACAAAATAGGAAAATCCTCTTGATCACAGCTCAATCGGGGAATGGAGCACAGTGCCGAAGAATAAGTCGCCCTTCCCGAAATAAGAGTGATCTTTCCCTAACATTATGGGAAGAGAATCACCAACTAACCAAAAAAGATGGATCCTCTTTCTCCCTCCATAAAAGTGAAGTAAGTCACACCAACACAGGTACGAGATTTCTGATCGAGATCACTACTGGCTTCGGTGCCAGAAATCCTCCGTAGTTAATTGACTTTGCCATTCTGAGGGGGCGATGGAACACCACCATCGTCTTTTTTTTGTTTTGCAGGTTGCAGCCAACTGGTGAATGCCCCGACGATTTAGTGACTCTGAGAAATCAGGAGACCACAATTCCCACTAAAATACCAACTTATTGTGAAAAAGAAAAGACAATGCGAGAAAAATGATGGGGTCCATACCCATCATTTGGTCTCCCACAAGGGACATGCTTTCATAAAACATAAAAGCATACCCTCCCTCCCGCTCCCTCCCCCATTTTTTCTTATTGTTTTTCTCTCCACTGATGCTGCATTTTCCGAGATTTCTTTCGTCATTTATAAATCAGCAAAGACAAGTGCAATTGTATATCTTATTTGTAGAAGAAGAAAGGAGTAGAGAGGAGAGGGTGAGAAAGTGACAGAAAAATAGAGAGAGACTCAATTGAGAAGGTTGCTCTCAATTGAGGAATTCCACACTAGGGGAGTGTGAGGTTTTCTCTAATTTCTTGAGTATAATCCAAGATCAATATATTCTTGGGAGGAGTTGTACTGTATACCACTTTGTTAGTGAAGAATTGTTCGGAGATTGTCCCGTGGTTTTTTCCTTTCATACAAAAAGGTTTTTCACGTAAATATGGTGTTCTCTATTTTTCTATATTTATTTTTTCATACGGCACTGTTCACATATACTACACTATTCACATATCCGGTACTATTCACGTCTATGATACTATTCACGTATACAATATTGTTCACATATACGGTTACTATTCATTCGACGTCAAGAAACACTGTCAGAGGGTAGTGTCGAAGCAATAGAAGCCGATCATTTGGGCACCTAACAAGTGGTATTAGAGCTAAGTTCTCTTAGTCTTAGTATGCTTTATGGCTGAGGCTGTTGACCCACCTTCCACATCAGAAAAGATTTTTGAGATTACTATTTCTCTAGGATAGCTCATTGTTGACGTTCAAGAAAAGATGGCAAAGTACGAGATTGAGAAGTTTGTTGGTAACTACAACTTTACCCTCTGGCAAAGACGGATGAAAGATCTTGTTATCTAGCAAAAGGTTCATAAAGCGTTATCTACCAAGTTCAAGAAGCCAGAAACCACAACAGAAGCCCAATGGGAAGAGATGGATGAGATAACTGTAGTGCAATATGTCTCAACCTTTCAGACGAAGTACTAAACAACATCAATGTGGAAGACTGCACAATTGCAGAAGGATCTGAAAGAGATTGGAGGAATTGTACATGGCGAAGAACTTGTCAACCAAGTTATATATAAAGAAGGGGTTGTATAGTCTACGCATGTTGGAAAATACAAATGCGCTACAACATTTGAGTAAGTTCAATGACCTTATCTCTCAATTGTTACATTTTCAAGTAACTTTTGATGATGAAGATAAGGCTATACTCCTATTGGCATCCCTAACCCAGTCATATGAAAACCTAGTGACTACCCTATTATATAGGAAGGACACTTTTTAATTTAAGTAGGTGTCAGGATCCTTGCTGTCTTATAATAAGACAAGCAGAGTTACCAACAATGAGTTATAAGCATTGGTTATAGAAAATAGAGGTAGAAGCAAAGGCAGAGTGTCAAGACCTCAGAATGACAGATCCAGAGGAAGGTCGAAATAAAGAGGCAAAGACTACGCTTGTTATCACTGTGGCAAACATGGTCACATGAAGAAAAATTGTTGAGTATGGAAGTGTGAACAAAATCAAGGAAACCAAAAGAAGGAAGAGAACAAGAACACCACTACTCCCCCCATTACATGCAAAGTGATGGAAAATGTTGGTAATTGCCGTTAAAGAATGCCGCTACGCTACACTGATGATTGAATGGGTGGTTGATACTGCTGCGTCATACCATGCTACGCCAAATAGAGAATTGTTCAACACATACAAAGTAGGAGACTTTGGGTATAAAGATGGGAACACCGCCAAACTCCAATATTGTGAATTGAGATATTTGCATACGCACTTCAACGAGGTTACTAGCCGAGCACCGAGAGATGTGAGGCATGTCTCCAGGATGGCGCCTCAATCCTGATGTCGAATTGCCTTGGATAAAGAAGGCTTCCAGAATTATTTCGGCAATGGTAGATGGAAACTCACCAAAGGAATGATGGTCGTTGCAAGAGGAGAAGTTTGTTGTTCATTGTATAAGACCCAAGGGAAGGTTTCTAAAAATGGGTTAAATGTAGCAACAAACTCCTCACCAAGTTTATGGCACAGGAGACTTGGTCACATGAGTGAGAAGGGGCTACAAATCTTGTCAAAGAAGAACTCCATTCCCTTTGCCAAAGGTACACTACTTGATCCTTGTGATTATTGCTTACTTGTAGAGCAACATAGAGTTTCATTTAGAAGCAAATATACTAAGAACTCAGAAATACTAGAACTTGTGTATTATGATGTTTGTGGTCCCATAGAGGTTGAAAGTTTAGGAGGATACAAATATTTTGTAACCTTCATTGATGATGCTTCAAGAAAAACATGGGTGTATTTGTTGAAGTCAAAAGACTAGGTATTCCAGAACTTTCAATAGTTTCATGCCATGGTGGAAAGAGAAACCGGGAAGCCCTTGAAGTGCCTTTGTACAAATAACGGAGATGAATACATTTCCTGTGAATTAAGAGAATATTGCTCCAAACATGGATTTGACAGGAGAAGATTCATCCAGGCTTTTAACAATAATGGTGTACTAGAAAAGAACAACTACACCATCGTGGAGAAAGCCGATGCATAACGCTAAGTACAAAGCTTCCTAAGTCATTGGGGGAGTAGCTGCTTTACTACTTGTTACCTAATCAACAAGTCCTTCGCTTCCACTTGATTTGATATCCCGTAGAAGGTGTGTGGATTGCAAAGAAATTTCTTATAAACTATCCAAGGTGTTCGTGCAAAACATTCATACATGTTCAAAGGAGCAAAGGACGGCTAGATGATAAAGTCATACCATGCATCTTCATCAAGTTATGGAGACGAGGAGCTCCTCGGGCTCTACAAATTTTAAAATCCGAGATGAGGAAAGTTTTTAGAAGCAGAGATGTTGTCTTTCATAGAGATCAGATAATGAAAGATTCTATCAGAGAAGAGCGGCAGTCAGAAAAATTTACTATGGATGTAACTATTGATCCCCCCCTACAATTCATAGGTGAAGAAGATGCTCAGAATGAGGGTGATACTCCAAAAGCACTACCTGATGATAGTGATGAAAAGAGCATACCACCACAAGAGCATGATGATCAAGGGGAGCAGGTTCCAGGATAGGAGATTGAACAACTACAAATGTAAGATTGTTTCTGAGAGTTATGTTTCAGTACCCAAGATATCCATCCTTAATAGTTTTCTTAATTGATGAGGGGGAGCTAGAGAGCTTCCAGGAAGCACAAACTCATAAAGATTAGAGTAGTTGGATGAAAGCCCTGCAAGAGGAGATGGACTCCCTCCAGAATAACAATACTTATGAGCTCGTGAAATTACCAAAAGGTAGAAAAACACTGAGGAACAAATAAGTATAATAAAGAAGATGGTAAGAACTTATGGAAATACAGTTCACAGGTGAAAAGGGCTTTGGTTAGAAGAAAGGTATTGATTTTGATGAAGTTTTCTCTATTGTTGTAAAATTATCATCAATCAAGATCATCTTGGGGTTTGCAACTAATCAAGACCTTGAGATAGAGCAGTTAGATGTTAAACTGCATTTCTCCATGATGATTTAGAAGAAGAGATCTACATGCAACAACTAGAAGGGTTTGAAGTCAAAGGGAAAGAAGACATAGTCTGTAAATTAAAGAAAGTTCCATGGGCTTGAAGTAGGACTCTGACTATTGAATAAAAGTAAGAAGTTTCATCATTCATAATGGCTCATGGCACTATTAGAACTACAAACACATCAAGTCTACAGTTCACTCTATGAGAAGCTATTATCCCTGCCATTATATGTAGATGATATGTCAGATAGTTGGCCAGGACATAGCTTAAACCAGTGTAAATTGAAGTGAAGATTGGTCACTCTCGATATAAAGGATCTTGGCCTAGCTACAAATCTTAGGGAATGGAGATCACTAAGATAGTAAAATGTAAGAATGTGGTCAATAAGAAAGCTGCTGAACGATTTTGGAAGGTTCAACATGAAAGGAGGCTACCAGTCACCACGCCTCTTGGTACCATTTCAACAATAAGAATCATAACCTTCATGATAGAGGAAAAAAGAAGAAGAAAATGATTGCTATTCCATATTCGTCAACAGTTGGAAGCCTTATGTATGCTATGGTTTGTACACGTCTAGACATAGCTCATGTAGTTGGAGTTGTGAGCAGATTTTTTGCAAATCCTGGCAGAGAACATTGTGAAGCATTAAAATGATTCTTTAGATATCTAAGGGGAAATTCCAAACTTTGTTTATGTTTTGGAAAAGGAAAACTAGTTCTCGAAAGGCAAATTTATAGCTTCAGGATTCATAGGTAATCATATCCTGCTATTTACTACTGTAGAGCCACATCACAACTAAGTTAAAAACAGTTACTTTAATCACCAACCATCTGATATATAGTTGCTACTACTGCAAGAGATATTATTGGAGAAAAGACTTTTTCGCTAATCTGTCTAAATAAGATGAGTATGTTGTATATTGCGATAGTCAGCAAAGAATAGATTTCAAAAAGAATTCCACTTGTCACCCCATAACAAAGCATATTGGGTTAGATATCACCGATTTGTGATGCTATAGAAATGAAACGCTTCCAATTGAAAAAGATTCATCCTGTAAGAAATGTAATGATACGCATTTACCCAAAGTTGCTCTAAGACGTGTTGGAGTTATGTCTAAGCTCGATGGCATGGGATTCCACCATGATCCAAGGTGATTTCGATCATTGTTTAGAGATTGATTTGAATCAATCATCACCATCCACAAGACAACGTCAAAGAACGGTAAGATCTCATCACTGACCAGAATCACCAATAAAACCCGATGCAACACAATAAACCACATCCTCAACCATAAATAAATAAACGACGCTAAAGATAAGAAATATGTTTGATAAAATATATAACAACAAACAACATGTAAAGAACAAACATCAAGACATATCTAAGCTCGAATAACATCCATAAACTGACTCCCAACCCCAAGAAAACCATTTTCAAACAACCTGAACTGATTAGAAATTATAGTAGATTATATTTCTAAATAAATTTGAAGAAATCATTTTTTTTTAAATATATATTTTTTAGTTAGTAAAAATTATCGTAGAATTAGAAATATTTTTTAAAATATCGTATTTTCGATATTATTTTTTAAATACACTGTACATATAGAAAAACCTGCCCAAGAGCAGGCCACACACCGTCAGATCTATCAACTACGTTATAATTTTATTCTTTATCACATAGGGGTTGACCAGCCGTCCATGGAGTAACCCAAACAGGCCAGATATTGAAAGGATGGAGCTGGAATCCACTATGCCCTCATGGCGCTGCGCCACACGTTTTTTTTTTTTTTTTTCTCATTTGGAATGAATGCCTCCTCTAGAGTCTAGACGGCTTGACTTCAAGTCTTTCGGTTCATGATGTAATTGAATAATTTTTGTTTTAGTAGCCGAAATTCGTCTCAGTGGGACTTCTCTCAGCCCGGTGGCTTCACTTTTTACAACGATATTCTACACACTCAATACATATATATATATGTAGCGATGAGCGCCTAGCTAGTTTATTTTTGCGCTTTCATCACATCCACAATGCTAGGTCTTCAGTAATGCTAATGACTCCCAATATATATATATATATATATATATATAGTAATTTGTAAGATGCAAGAAATCAATTCGGATTTTTGTGTTGAAAATTTTCGGAAACGACGAATCACTGATCCTACAGAACAATTAAACGTAACCAATTTAATGTAATCATGACTTAATTTACGTAAAATGAAGTTAGTAAAACTGGTCAAAGAATCCATCACGATAATTGAATATCCCAAGTAATAATATATATGTTTTTCCTACGCCGCATTCAGAACACTAAAATCGCCCCTTTGACGACATGTTACCATCACCTCGACTTTCTCGAATCAAACTCTCGCTCGCAGAGTGCTTACGCCTTTATATTATATATATAAAGCCGTTAAGTTTACAGCCACTAATATTAAAATGTTATTTAGAAGGCAGGAAGAGAAGTTACTATCATTAAACAAGTCTTTATTCAAGACATTTACCCATATTAAATTATGGTTATAAGACATTAATATTAAACGCCTTTTTATTAAGACATTTACTAATATAACAAAACACACTAAAATACTTAAATTTTGAACGAATCGCACTGAGGGATTTACACCCGATAATTGTCTCTAGATATCATACCAATCATCACCGTAGGTACGACGATAACAATTATCAATATCAAATATATGAATCAATTAGAAATTAAAATTTCAACATTCTCCCACTCCTGATTCTCCATATACGACTAGTATACAACATATTAACACATAACTTAAACTCACTAAATTTATATATAAGTCAACTCTTGTAAGAACTAAAACTGTGACTGGAATCACATGGTCACGAGCCCGACAAACTTCCCGATTCCTTCCATGTATCACAAGTCAATTCAATTCAAACAATACAATTTGATAAGGTAGATTCCAAAATACCTTATCCCACAATGTATTAAATAGACCTAATATCTATAATCATAATAAAATATGCATAACCGAAATATGATTCATAGATGTTAAAAATCCAAACAAACATCGATATCTAGAGTATCAAATAAACATAAACGTGCTAAACATAAATTCATACATGTATGACCAATCATCCGATATACAAGGACTTCGCGACTACTCCCATTTTTTACTAATATGGCCAATAAATGTTTTTAGAGCTAGTCCTGGGTCAACGGATCCCAATCATATCATGTTAATGTGCACTATTTGAACTCTGACTTTTGCACCTCTCTTCACGTATAGATACTTTAAATCCATATGTTTGCACCCTCGAGCATTTCCTATTCTGAGAGAAGAATACAAATGGCTGATTATCACAATAAACTCATTTGTTTAGCAATGGTACCAATGATACTTAAACTATTAAAGAAATTGCGCAGCCACAACGATTGAACTGTAGCTTCAAAGGCTGGCAATTCACTTCCATATAAAGTAGCAATGACAAGATCGCTACCACTTCCTTCATGAGATAGCTCCATCATTAGAAGGAACAAATAGCCAAATGTGGACTTTCGCATCCTACATCCTGAGGTTCCTGAAACTGAGCAATCAACAAACCTCATGTTATTGGGCTTTCATATGTGAGCATGTGATCCTTAAAGGCTTCAGAAGTACCTCAAACCTTTTCGCAAATCTCTCCAATGCAAATAATCCGGGATTTGATTGATAACGACCCAACATACCGACCGCAGCTTATATCCTACTAAGACAGTCCGAAGCACATCAACCCCAACTAAAGCATATGAATATTATCCATTTCTTTATGCTCCAAATCGTTTCGTGATATCGATAGACTGAAATTGTCTCCTTTCGGATGGGAATGGACTAAGTGTACATGATTCCATCTTAAATCTTTCTAGAACTTTGTTGATGTAAGCCTTTTGAGATAATCCCAAAATTCCTTGTGATCTATCCCGAAATATTTCTATTTCGATCACATAGGAAGCCTCACCCATATCCTTCATTTCAAAGTTACTAGAAAGGTAATTCTTAACATCATGCAATAACCTGTCGATCACTAGCTAGCAAGAAGAATATCATCTACATACAACACAAAGGATTTACAAACTTGTTTCCCACAACCTTCATGTAGATGCACCGTCAACGGTCATTTCTATAAACCCATATGACAATACTAAGATTACAACTTCATAAATACCATTGTCTGAAGCTTGTTTTTAATCCATAGATTGATTTCTTCAACCTACATACTATTTCTTTACTGTATCCCAAACTTGAGGTTGATCCATATATACCTCTTCTTCCAAATCTCCATTGAGAAAGGCCGTTTTAACATCCATTTGGTGAAGCTCAAGATCAAAATGAGCCACCAAAGCCATTACAATCCTTAAAGAGTCCTTTCTAGAAACCGGAGAGAAAGTCTTTCAGAGTCAATGCCATCTCTTCGAGTGTAACCTTTGGCAACAAGTCCGCCACTCGACATCGCTCTTTGAGTCTCGCCGTCTAAAGTCCCACTTTACAGCCGACTCTTTAGAATCCTCGGTAATTCCGTCATTTCAAACATTATTGTCATCCATGGATTTCAACTTCATGGCCATTAACCACTTATCGTAATTTTCACCGCCATGGTTGTCAAAAAAGAGACCGGCCATTATCAATGCTCAAGTCACTTTCATGCCTGGCGCATGTCCATATAGTCATTCGAGAGCCAATCTTTTCTCTCTAGTAGACCTCCTTGATACTATTTCTTCTTGAGGTCAGACTTGCTTATTAACTCGAGCATTTTCCTCCTTCAACAACGGCATCCATAATCGTAATGAGCATCCATTTGTTTGTTCCATGTCTACGCCTGCAGGGTCGCTACAATAATGGGAACTCAATTTGAGATTGATCAGTTTGATGGGTTTTGGTCCATCAATGACTCTCTCTTATCTCCACATCACGCGTGCTCCCACACTCCCACTGACACTGCCATTTTCAATGAAGCGAGTATTCCCGGACTCTACAATTCTCGTACTATGGTTAGGACAATAGAATCTATACCCATTTGACCTTTCCGGATACCCAATGAAATAACCACTAATGGTCCTGAAATCCAACTTCTTTTCATGTGGATTATATTTCCTCACTTCGTCTTGATAGCCCCACACGTGAAGATGTCTTAAACTAGGCTTCCTAGATGTCCACAATTCATAAGGTGTCTTAGGAACTGCTTTACTAGGTACCCTATTTAATATGTATGCGGCTGTCCTTAATGCATACATCCACAATGAAACAGTACGTAACTGTCATTCACCATACTTTACCATTTCCATCACGTACGACACGCCATGGCGTTATTGGGTGTGGCGATCCAGGCATTGTATATTGCGCACAAATGTCTCTGACTCAAGGAGTTTAATGGCTCGAATTGGCCCAACTCGATGTCTTTCCATAATATTCACCACCTCTATCTAACGTATTACCTTAACCTTTCTATTTAACTGCCTCTCAACCTCAAATGACCGTCTCAAGGACATCAACCGATCGAGTTCTTTCACGCAGCAAATAAAGGTAATACATCTAGAGTAATCATCAACGGTTATGATGAAATACTTCACCACCCCAAGATGGCAGACATCGAAATGACCACAAAATCAGACGTATTAAATCAAGTAATCCACCACCAGGGCAGTTTTGTTTTGATACATGTTTGGCTTGCTTACCCTAATGTAACCACATTACTAAGTATTATTCTCTAATTCCAGAAAATCCAATCGAGGCAAAATCCGCTTAATTAGTCTCAAAATACTGATATACGACGCAGCCTTTATGCCACAAGTCAAGACCTCACAAGTAATTTCTTTTCATACCAACATCATATTTAACATCAACATTAAATGTGGAATTAACAAAAGTAGAATTCAGATTGAAACAATATAAAGTATCCGACAACGAACTAAGACTATTAAAAGGTTTGTTCCATGATACAATGAAAAACAAACTATGTCCAATCCTAAAATCAAACTTGGGAAACATCCAATCTGTAAAACAAACAAGATTTCTAGAGCAATCGTGAACATATAAACACCCTCTAGATCAAGGCAATAGCCCGTATCTAATGCCAATTCTATATGTCCCTACACTCAATTCTAGCTTTCATCCCGTTCTCATAAATAGAAAGCTTTCACTTTCATTGTGGAAGCTAGTAACCTCGCATAACATTAGAAACACATGAGGAACAGACCAAAGGTCAAGCCACCAAGTATTAGAAGAAACCTCAATCGATTTGATTCAAAGCATACTAAACAAAATGTATACCTCTCTTTCAAACCATGCCTTCCTCTTTCGCACTCCATTTTCAGGCCTGTGTTTGTTGCAAAAGAAACATTCGTAATCTTTTTCAACCTCTCTCGCTTTAACGGCCGTGACTCTTAAATGGTCGCTGTTTTTCCATTTTTACTGAGCTACGCCAATAGTCCAAAGATTTGATTTTACCATAATAGGCAAAGTTGGCTTGGAAGTTTGACCTTAAGGTCTTCCTTTGCACTTGCCTCTTATAGACATGGCCTTGTATCGAAAAGAGACCATTTTCCTTAAGTTAGTTTGTAAGTTCTCCGAAATTGCTTGAAATCATCACCCTTACATGAACTCGAAACTCCCAACCAACACTGTCCTGAATCCATATCAAACTCTTAAGCCGGTTGTAGGTATTCACCATGTAGTAATATGTTATCCATTAGCCAGACTATAATTTAGCCTCTCTATTAGATATTCGACAATAAAATGACAAAGCAATGAGCTTATCCACATTATGCGTCCTTCTGGTACACTTCTTACTTCGATACAAATTCCCTCACATTTTTCGGTCTTGAAATTTGAGGAGAACCTTAACATTAGGCCCATTTACATGCTAAGCTTAAGCTCATCATAAGCCTATTTGACCTCTCGATTCTCCCACATTTTCTTGTCTGCCTCCAAACTAGTATCAGTCGGTTTAGTAGGTTCATCCATAACTAGAGCTGAATCGAGTCCCAAAAGGCCAACATTTAACTTGACATATTCGATCCAGTCATCATAGTTCTATCCATTAAACTTGATACCATTGGCGGAGTCACATTAGAAGATCATTTATAACATTTATCTCATAATAGTACTTTGAATTTAAGTGTTCGGACTATAATATATGCAAAACATTCATTTAAGTCACTTTGGGCTAAATCTAACGCAACCAACAATCACCAAATATGCATCATTCATATAACATATATAAAGGTCAAATCACAAGAATTTAATTTTAACATATAAGTCATCTTTGGATGTACACTATATTAATTAAATAAGGTTCATAACCTACTTCAATTATTGTGTACCTTCAGTAGATCTACCTTTAGTGTCGTATAACTACATGTTAATAACTATAAATATTTATTATTCTTAAATGTCATTTATGATGCTATCAAATAAACATTTATAAATATTATTTAAATCATTTAATGAAATATGAGTGGAGCCACTTTATTGACTAAGCAAACTCACTAAAATATTAAGATTTCGTCATATAAAAACTTAAATTATTAAGTTTAATAATATAAAGACTACTCTTTAATATCTTTTAAATTACCTTGAATTCATTAACCTATTTTCTTAAAGCTCAAATAATAATATATAACATCTACATTATTAAATTGAGGTTTTATGTGAAAAGATTTGCATATACAATTCACAGAAATTTGCATAAGTCATATATGCACATGCATATCAATTCTTTTCTCTGGACAACATGCATTCCACCCGGAGTTACTCATATTGATGGCCAGCGTAGACGAGGCTTGAATTCAATTTCATCACAATTTGAATCGACAATTGGTCGAATTAAAACCAGCGCTTAACATTTATATATAAAAACTATTCAAAATCACAATTACGAAAACAATTGAATTCACACGATGAATCTTTGAACTATCAATTCAAAATATTCAATAGAAATGTTAATTCAAAATTAAAGAAGCAAATTATTATTCTATAAACGATTAATTTAAACATCCAATTAACTACAATTAACTTTAATTGAGAAAATACCCAGAATTCTCATAAACCTAAATTGGTAAATTGAATTTCACATTAAACCTTATACGATAAAATTGTTGAAAATTTTCCGAGAAGCATTTAACAATTTGGATCTAAACTAGAACAATTAAATCAACCAATTTAACAATCATGCATAATTCTGAAAATGAAAAGAAAAACTTACTTGAAGAGAATCCATCACAATAATTGAATATCCCAAGTAATAATATATATGTTTTTTTCTATACGGTCAGTAACACTTAAAATCGCCTTAGTGATATAAGGACTTGATTGATTCTTGGCTTTTACGAGATCAAACCCCTTGGAAAATTTATGTGTTTTTCTATGGCTTTATATATATATATATATATATATATATATATATATATATATATATATATATATATATATATATATATATATATAAAAGCGAGAAGAGAAGGATTACTAATATTTAAATGTCTTTTATTAAGACATTTACTCATATTAAATGCGGGAAGAGGAAAGAGTTACTATTAAATATCTTTATTAAGACACATTTACTAATATAACCAAAACACACTAAAATAGCAAATTTTGTCCATGAATTCATTACGGAGGATTTACAGATATTGTCTCTTAGATCACTACTGGCTAATCATCGCGTGTGTCTGACGATAACAATTATCAGATCTTAAGATATATGAATCAATTAGAAATTAAAATTTATAACATTTTGTTGCCCCTTGTTCACGTAACCCAAAAGGGACACCACAAGAGAAGAGGACAAATGCAGTTAAGGAAGAGTGAGGTATAGCCTTTGGGGCATGCTACGACTATGGTCTATACCTCTCCCTGCCTTTGGGTTCCCATGGTTACTGGGGTTGGTAGCTTTTCCAAAAAAGAATCTTACCCCACATAAGAAAAAGATAAAAACTTTTTTGGGTTTATATATTAAAGCACATTTATAGACTTGTATAAGGCTTGAGAATAAGTGAGACCTCACATGCACAAGAAATAAGTCGAAAGCACAAGTTCTGGGTGAAAATGGTAAAATTCCACATAAATGTGTGTTTTGGTTTGTTTGTTCTACTTATAGAATAAAATTTTCTATTTACAAGTAATTAAATTAAAATTATTAAAAATTATGTTAATAATTTATTGTATCAAATTATTGTTTTTTATAAAATATTATGGTTTTAATATTTAAAAATAAAAGATTCAAAACGAAAAGGATAAATATTTTAATAAATATGAAGTTATGATAATTTTTTTATAATAATATTATCAAATTGAATGATAATATATTTATATTCAGAAATTATAATTTATTAATATATATATATATATATATATATATATATATATATATATATATATATATATATATATATATATATATATATATATACTTTCAAACATTTAAATATGATGGGGTAATTAAGAAATAGTTTGGTCGAATTGTTCAATCGGAACCTAAACCTTAGCCGCTACTCCTCTATTTTTATCTCGTCTTTTTCTTTGTTAGCCATTTTTCCTTAAGAAAAGAAGGGTGATTTTTGGCCATTTTGGTCTTAAATCATCCTTCTATATCCCTCTTTATCATTTTCTTCTCAATAAATTGATTCTTTCATATAGTTATAAGTTTTTACTTTGTTTTTTTTTTTTTGTGATTTTGTCGTTGACTTGTTACGGTATGTGGTTTTGTCGTCGACTTGTTGCGGTGTGTGCTTTTGTCGTCGACTTGTTGTGGTGTGTGGTTGTGTCGTCTTGATACGATGATGAGCGATTTAAGGAACAAAACATATTCGATTGGACAGAGATATCAAATCATGGTCATCAGCATGCTGCAAAACTGAAATTATAGGTTTTCTAGTCATTATAGGATTATCAAATATGTGGACTTTGAACTGATTATTTATGCTATTAACTTGGATGCTGTATCATCTTCTAAAGTTTTTAACGGAGATTCTGTTGAATGTATTGCTAATTTGAAATTTGAATTAATAAAATTATTTCTCTTTTACAAAACCCAAAAAAGAATGGGGCAAAGATTAACAATAGGTATAAGGTGCTATAGATTAAAAAATTTAATGAATTTTTATTTTTTCATTTATTTTAAACTAAAATCATGTGGGAGAGGGGAAATAATTATTTCCCTTAGTAGCTTTGGATGGGTCCCACGGGTCAACTCATAAAAGGATAATTTAGGGGGTTTAACATAGAGTTACTAAAAAAGTGAATGTTTTTATTAATTTCATGGAGGTGATATTCTTTATTTGGGTTCTATTTTCCTTGGTGCAATAGTGCACATTAACATAATTCCCCAAATAAAAATAGAAAAAGGCTTTGGTTGAGCACACTCAAAACTATTTTAAAAATATAAATTTTATTTGGCCTTTATTTCTTGATCAAATAAAAATACCGAAGTTAATTTTGATCACCTATTTTTATTTTTCAATTCTATTTTATAAGATAATGCAAGAAAATGTTTAAATCTATAAAGAATATGCCCATATGTTTACAATTTTTGAAAACTTTTTTTTTTCTTAAAAAAAAGGAGAACGAAATACAGAAAACAGGCTTGGTTATCAATTTTTTTCTTGTTCTGAAAAACATGAAGAACACAGAAAACACTAAATTCAAAGAATAAAAACAGTTTTCAAAGAATACCAACATTTTCAAAAACTATTCTCAATAACAATTTTCTAAAATAGGAACAAAACAATACCTTATACCATTGACTTATATTGATAATGTTAAATTATATTATGTTATAGAATATAATATATTCCTATTATTTGTAGGATGCTTTTTCTATTTTGGTATGTTTCTTATTCTTAGAACTTTAGAGTTTGTTTCTTATTAGGATTCTTCTAGTAAGTCTATACGAAGATCTTTGTTATGTAATTTTTAAAAGCACTATTCATTCCAATAAGAATTTTAGTTTTCTCTCGTTATCAACTAGATTTCCTAATTTTCACATGGTATCAGAGCGAGGTTTCGAAAGAACAAATTTAATATGATTTGGTTGGGGGTTGTAAGGACCAGTGCTCCTGTAACTGCGCCTTTGCCTAGGGTTTGGCACGGAGGCCCATAAATTCAAGTTCGAGTGATTCAGGTCCCTGTTCAACTGTCTTTTTATTTTTATTTTTATTTTTATCATCTTATCAACTGTGCAAAAAGGTTGGATTTTTAATTAGATCACCGGGTTTTAAATTATTTGTTGAATGGTTACATTAGGGTTGGTCAAATCGAAAATGCAATCGAGTTTTTCAATTCCATGATTTGTGAGGATGTGATTCCTTGGGTTCCATGCATGAATATTATTTTGACCGATTTGGTTAGGAGAAATATGATTGATGAAGTGCGAGATTTGTATAATAAAATGGTATTAAGAGGAATATATGGTGATCGCTATACAATACATGTCATGTGTTGAGCATTTCTAAAAGAAGGTAGGGTGGAAGATGTGGAGGAGTATTTCTGGGAAACAAAGGAAAGGGGTGATGAACTTGATGTTGGGGCATATAGTATTGTTATTCATTGTGTTTACAAGAAACCAAATTCGACTTTAGGTATTCGGTTGTTAGAGGAGATGAAAGAGAGGGGCTGGGTTCCTTCGAAGGGTACTCTCACTTGTGTTATTGTTGCTTATGCAGCTTAGGGAAATATGGTGGAGGCTTTAAGGCCAAAGGACGAGATGATAAATTGTGGGAAGTCGATGAATTTGGTGGTTGCGAAGAGTTTAATGAAGGGGTATTTTTTTTAAGGCAATTCTGATAGTGCTTTGAATTTGTTTTTCGATTATCATTATTCTTATTATTTGGGTGTTGAGGGTTTGGCGAAGAAAAAAAAGTTAGGGTTTAGAGTTAGGATTTATGGGGTGTTTGAGGATTGGTTATGGATTAAGAATTCGGGGATAGAGGGACGGGATAAGTGAATTTTTAGGTGGTTTTGGGATTTGTTGCTGCGTAGGAGGTGGAATTTAAGGTTTTGGGTTGAAATTTGAATGTGGCTCTGACTTTGGCATTGATAATTGTATTGACATCGACATTGGTATTGGTATTAATATTGACATTGACATCGACATTGGTATTGACATTGACATTGACATTGGTATTGGCATTGACATCAACATTGGTATTGACATCGACATTTGGATTTGTTTATGTGTTTTCGACATTTGGGTTCTTTTCTTTTGAAATTGTTTCTCTCTCTGACGATCTTCTGATTCCTGCTGCTTTCTCTCTCTGCAATTATTTCTCTTCTGATTTATTTTGAAATTGTTTCTCTCTTTGATGATCTTCTGATTTTTGCTGTTTTATCTCTTTACAATTGTTTCTCTTATGATTTCTTTTTAAATTGTTTCTCTCTCTCACAATCTTATGATTTTTGCTGCTTTCTCTCTCTACAATGTTTTTTTTTGATTTCTTTTGAAATTGTTTATCTCTTTGTAGTTCTTCTGATTTTTGCAATTGTTTCTCTTCCGATTTTTTTTTGAAATTGTTTCTCTTTACAATCTGGTATCAATTGACATTCTATTTTCTGGCTTTGTTTTCTAGTTAGCAAACTCTCGATGCTTATAGAAGTCGCATCGTGAGTTTGAGGGGGAAGTGTTAAATTATATTATATTATAGAATATAATATATTCCTATTATTTGTAGGATTCATTTTCTATTTCGGTAGGTTTCTTATTCTTAGTACTTTAGAGTTTGTTTCCTATTAGGATTCTTCTAATAAGTCTAGATAAAGACCTTTATTATGTAATTTTTAAAAGCATTATTCATTCCAATAATAATTTCCGTTTTCTCTTGTTATCAATTGGGTTTCCTAATTTTTATAGATAAATCTTGGGTGAAATTCATCTTTATTAAATTTATTTATGATATTCGAGAAGAAGGATCTCACAAAGTTTTAAAAATAATTTTGTTTAAATAAAATTTTCTAATTTTCATTTCTTACTCTCTTCCTCCTCCAAAGAACCATATTGCTATCATTTTTGTTGTCACCAACATTGTATATCAAGGAGTCAATTAAGCGTTAATTTCTTTAATTGCATACCGGCACGTGGAGGCACATTAAGGACCTGCAAATTGAGGAAAACAAATATACAGATTGCAAAAATATGGCAGATCAAAATCACGATGTTCCATCAAATTAAGTTCTAATACCATTTTAAACTAACAATTTTTATAAAAAATCAAGCCTATAGATTTGAGTTAAAATTTGTGGTAAAATAGATCAAATGAAAATAATATGCTTCTACAAATATAATTATAAGTATATACAATAATAAGAATAAATTTAAATGATAATGACAATAGAAGATATTATGATGACAAATTATGGAGGAAAACTAAAACCTCTAAAATTGTTAAAAATACAATATTCATATTAAACCAAAATCCTATAAATTTGAATTTTTAGGAGAGTTGGTAAGATATTCATATTGAATCAGAGTTTGGTTTGACAAGAAATCTTTGATTCAAGCCACTTCTTTGCAAATGTAAATATTTAATCCCTATTTATTTAACTCTCCATGTAAACGGATACCCAATCCTACAAGCAAACTTGAGCTGGTAGTTTAACAAAAACTTAGTTACACTACAAGAAAAGTGACTTATAGGATCGTACTTATGTGAGCCGCAACTAATGAGATGTTCCCACCAACTATAGAACCCGTCCGCAACTATAGGTGATTCTTTAACTAAAGAAATAATTGACCGCTACCATGTATGAACCAAGAGTCACATAAGTGGGTATGTCTGCAACCAATGAACCATTATATAAGAAAAATTGCTCCCCGCTCACAACTCTTCTCTTGGTTTCTCGATTTCTCTCAACTTTCTCTCTCTTTATAGTTTTGGTTTCATTTTTCTTTAGAGAAAGACCATAATTTTAGGTTCGAGTTTTATTTCGTTGCATGCACATACTTCTCCAAAATTACATAAACATAATTTTTGAGGGAGCCATACAAACCATAGTAAATATATAAAAATAGAAAAAATCTTTTGGTTGAGCACAATGAAAAGCATTTAAATATATAAATTTTATTTGACCTTTATTTCTTGATTAAATAAAAATACCAAAGTTACTTTTGATTACATATTTTTCTTTTGCTATATATGTTCCAATTCTATTTCAAGAGAATGCACGAAAAAGTTTAGATATATAAAGAATATTAGGGTTGTTTGTTTACAAATTTTGAAAACTATTTGTTGTTATGAAAAAACAAGGAGAATAAGGAAATTACATAGAACATATTTGGTTCCTAGTTTTTTTGTTATGAGAAACATTGTAAATACAAAAAACACTAAATTTAAGGAACAACAACACTAAATTCAAATAATAAGAACAATTTTTAGAGAACATAAGTTTTTGAAAACTGTCTCAAGAACAATTTTCAAAATTGAGAATCAAACCTCTAAAACCTTATTTTGGCACTAGTCACATTCTTGTTAGGAATTTCGTAACACTCCTCAAACTTGTTAGTTTAATTTAAGGAGATGGTTGAAGGAGATGTGCAACAAATTAATCACTCTTTATTAATCAAACCTGGTAGTCTGGTGGCAATGGACTAGTGCCTTCCAATTTTATTTTCGGTGCATGATATTGCTCCAAAATTACATAAAAATAACGTTTGGCATAGCCATACAAACCAAAGTAAAAAGGGAACACAAACACAAACACAGAAAAAAACAAAGCAACCTAATTGTTAGACACTAACAAACCAAGCATACATATCTATATCTAAGACATGGACCAAGTCACATGCACTTCACCAATGTCGGTGTCCAGCCCTAGAGCATCCCACACACCATCAGATCCATCGACTATGTTATTCCGACAGCCGTCGGCTTTGTCACACTCATCCACCACTTTGGCCGACGTGGTCTTCCCATTGGGAGCTGTTATCTTGATCATCTTTCCGCACCGGGATCCATTGTTATACCACCTAGTAGACAATGCTACGATGCGCTCTGAGTTGTCATGGTACTTGCCGTCGCACTCCGACGGGCCTCCACCGTCACCTCCTTTTTCGAAATTGTTGTTAGTTAGAATGGCAGGCGTGGAGGAGGAGGAAGGAGGGAAGAAAGTGGTAGGTGAACTTCCTCCTCCATGTGGAGTCCCAATGTCAGGATCGTCGTTACATTTACCATTGATGCATATGAGCTGGCCGGAGCAGTCATTTAGTGTTCGACATGAGCCGCCACAGGAAGATATGGCCAACGCCGGAGATGGGAGGGACAAGAAGTTGGAGACAAGCCACAACGAAGCTAAGCAAACTAGTACTGAATGTGCCATTGCAATTACTAGAACTACTCTACTCGATCTCAGTGTTCAATAACCCAAAGAGGCGTAATGGTGATCTGGAATGAAAAGCTTGCATCCACTTATATACTGAACTCATGCCCTCTTGGGGCTCCACCTTGTCACAGAAATTAAGCAGCCCACGTTTTTTTTTAAAGTTTTGTATACAATGAATGCCTCTTTTAGATGGCTTCACTTGGAGTCTTTAGGTTAACGACATAACTAATTCTTTTTCTGGTACCTTTTCTCAATGGAGGAATTTGCGATAATTTGATATGAGATTTAAAAAAATACGGTGATTTGATTAAAAGAACTTATGAAAACAAAATTTAAGAAATCTAATCTTTCATCAAATTTTGTCTTTATTTTGACAAAAACTATCCTAATTATTTTCTTCTAAAAAATTAAAACTAACCCTTTCTTTCAAAAAATACATGTAAATATATGAAATGATAAATGACATTTTTATGAGTGAGACAATTTTCAAAGAAAACATGAATATGGTTAAATTTACAAATTTTAATTTATTTGAGGTCTTTTTAACCAATTATTTTTTAAAATAAGATTATACATGTATCCAAATGTTAAATATACCTTTTTCTGTTCATCATATATATTATATCATATGCATGCATCTTTTTCAAAAATTATCGCATCAAAGTATCATCCGGGTAAAGTTCTTTAGAGGTTACATAGTGTGACCAAATTCAATCTCCCTTTTCCTTGGGTCCCATTTACCAGATTAATTAGGCCTTCAATAATGCTTTTGCTCTTTCGGTTATAGACATATGCCTTCAATCATTGTAAGATGCAAAGAAATCCATTTGGAATTTTCTTGCCAATTGTTCACACTGGACCAAAGAGGGACGTCAAAGTATTCAGAAGGATCATGATCACCAATAGAATATGACAAGCATTTATCCTATTACTACACTTTAATACTTTCGGCGACCAAGCACAACTGTAATATAGACTTTAATCTCATTATCCTATTACTATAATAAAAATATATGATTGAAAGTGCAAGAAAAGGAGTTATCATATTGCATCATCATGATAGAAGATTCCAATAAAAAAAAATCACTACACCTAGCTAGCTTCTTTTGAGAGTAGAAACATGCCTGCAATAATGCTAGTAAGTAGTAACTAATGGAATTTTGGATAATAAATTTTCTTAGATTGATATTATTGATCCAAGAGTGTGAAATATTTATACATATAAGTGAGTTTCCTAAACTGATAAGAAACTACTCAAAAAGGAAAAACCTAATTCAAAACATAAAAGATAAATATAAAAATCAATTCCAAACTGATAATGAAACTAATCCAAAATATAAAGGATAAATAGTAAATACGAGGCCTAAAGATAATTATAAAAACTAAATTAAATAATTAAAATAACTAATCCTTATTAGTAACACCCACAAAATATGCATTCGTGTATGGGCAAAGAAAGACTATGTTCATTTAAAGTTTGAAAGAATATGGAAGAGAAAGAAAATAAAATTGAAAAATAGAGAAAAAAATAAAAAAGAATAAAACTATAAAATACATTGTTGATATAACTTAAAATTATAATAATATGCTTCCGAAAAAAATTTAGCAACATAGTATACCCGTACCATATTATGTAAGTTAAATTCTCTTTTATCTGGGGGGGAACCCCACTACGCTAGCAATTGGTCAAAACATTTTTTGGCCTCGTGATTCCCATGACATCTTGTTGGAGAACTTCATCCAAACTCTCAAGGGGTGGAGGGGTTGCACCAAATTTTAGTCTCTTCTTGTTGAATTGTAAGGGTGAGATTAGGTATTGAATCTACAGCTTGATTACTTTCTCTGAACACTAATTGAAGGGGAAGTGACTAGCTACGGTTGAGCCATTCTTGGCATTCATGCACCACTTGAGCATGGGAGCATATCACCTCCTTCAATCCTTTAACCCAATTGAGGACTGTCACAGAGATCATTTCAATGATGCATTTCTTTACTCCAGTGTCCCACACCACCTTTGGGCCATGCAGCAAGGTCCCCGTCGTCATCATCACTTGAAAAATCCTCTTTAGAAACCACTTCACCATTACTCCCATCACCCTTTGGGCTGGGCGTGATGATTTATGTTTGAGAGAGCGGATCCCTCGACGTTTTTGTCATGGCCTGATTGAGGATTAAACTCATGAAACACTCGTTTTCGATGTATGAAATTGTGTTTGGTTGATCCGATCACCATCCAATGGCTTTCCTTGACAGCTGCTTAGTTGGGTCCTAATTTTCTTCTTCCATCATATCTCTAGGAATCCCTTCTTGATTTCCTCAAGAACAGAGACAATTTTCAAAAACAGAAGGCAAACCTCTAAAAGCTTATTTTGGCACTAGTTACTTTCTTGTTAGGAGTGTCGTAACACTCCTCAAACTCATTAGTTGAATTTGAGGAGATGGTTGAAGGAATGTGCAACAAATTAATCACTCTTTATTAATCGAACCTGGTAGTCTGGTGGCAATGGGCTAGTGCCTTCCAGTTTTATTTTCGGTGCATGATATTGCTCCAAAATTACATAAAAATAACGTTTGGCATAGCCATACAAACCAAAGTAAAAAGGGAACACAAACGTACACGCGAGAGGGAAGAAGCGACAACTCACGATTGTTGTAACAATTGAGCCATAAATATCTTATAATCTGAACATGGATGAGCCAACATTGCGCTTCGCCAGTAATCGAATATCTGGGCACGACGTCATGCCGTCGGATCATCGTTATGCCGTATTTGTTCAAAACGTGTCGTTTGTCACCGCTCTGTCTTGCGCTTTGACGGTATTGGTGCTTGGTGGAGCGTGTCGTGATGTCTTCCGCGCGGGATCGCGTTGTTATATATGAATGACGATACCGGTAAAACGGGTGCTCTTGTGGCTGTCGTGTTTCCGGGCGGGACTCGCGTGCCTCGCGCTGAGTTGTTTGATGGTTGAGAATGGCAGGCGTGGAGGAGGAGGAAGGGGAAGGAGTGGTAGGTGAACTTCCTCCTCCACATGTGTGAGTCCCAACGTCAGGATCGTCGTTACATTTACCATTGATGCATATGAGCTGGCCGGAGCAGTCATTTAGTGTTTGACATGAGCCGCCACAGGAAGATATGGCCAAGGCCGGAGATGGGAGGGAAAGGAAGTTGGAGACAAGCCACAACGAAGCTAAGCAAACTAGTACTGAATGTGCCATTGCAATTACTGGAACTACTCTACTCGATCTCAGTGTTCAATAACCCAAAGAGGTGTAATATTAATGGTGATCCGGGATGAAGTTTGCATCCATTTATGTACACAACTCATGCCCTGATCATGTCCTCTTGGGGCTCCACCTTGTCACAGAAATTAAGCAGCCCACGTTTTTTTTTATGTTTTGTATACAATGAATGCCTCTTTTAGATGGCTTCACTTGAAGTCTTTAGGTTGACAACCTAACTGAAACCTTTTGTTCAGTGCCAATAGGACTTCTCTCTACGGGTGGCTTCACTGATGTTCCCCACCCGACCCGCCACAGGAATTTGAATGCGATAATTTATGTGAGACTTTTAATAAATTAATTAATTTATATTTTATTTTTAAGCAGCCTAAAAATTAAGTTATCTTTCTCTCTCTATATATATACACCTTTTGTTCTTCTAATATCATATACATTCATCTAGTGCAAAAATGACCCCACCAAAGAATCATCCGTGTAGTGTACTTTAGAGGTTATATAATGTGACGAAACTCTATCTCCCTCTTCCTTGGGTCCCATTCACCAGATTAATTAGGCCTTCAATAATGCTTTTTCTCTTTCCGTTAGACATATGCTTTCAATCATTGTAAGATGCAAATAAATCAAGTCGGAATTTTCTTGCCAATTGTTCCCAGTGACCCAAGAGAATATGACAAAAGCAATTAAGGGAGACAGGAGAGGGGTAGTCCACGTTGATGGCTTTGAGTTCAAAGTCTTAGCACATGCTGGCTATTACCCTCTTTGAGACCTAGGTCAGTGATCCGCACATTGAGGGCCTCATGGGTTGCCTTATGATGAGTATACTTTATACTCATTTTATCTTTATGTTTTGCTTGTTATTTTGTAGTTTTTAAATATAAATAAGTGTTCTAATGTTCTCATTGTTCATCTTTATGATTAGGTCATCCATTGAATGCATACGATAGAAATCAGAGCGAAAAAGTGGAAAATCAGCAAACACTGCTACATCATGCAAAAACAACTACTGTATTTTGATATTTTCATCTATAAGATGACCTCAGATGACATCAAGATTTATACGGATGGATTCTACACTTTAAGATCTTTCCAATAGTACCAAGAACATCAAATTTGGAGTCCAGACGAGAAAGTTATGGCCTCGGCAATTTATGGTTGCTATCGTAGAAATTCATGGCCGTGACCACAACCTTCTTCAGCAGCCACTATGTTTTGCATAATGCAGTGTGGTTGTGACCACTGAACTTTCATGGTTGCGACCACATGACGATTTGCGTCCCAACACCTATTTTTAGACCATTTTCGACCCTTTCTCGGGAGGCCTATAAAAGAGAACACGATCTAGGGTATTAAGGGGATAGTTTTGGAGAGGTCTCTTACAAGAGGAGAGAGGAATAAGCCCCTAGGGTTCCTAACCCTAGGGCAAGGCTCTTGGAGGAAGAAGATTGAAGAAGAAGAAGTTTATTTCGTGTTTTCTGATTCTTCTTTGGTTGTATTTATTCACCTCATGTTTTGATTTTTTTTTTTCTAAGGTTTTAGATGTAGTTTGATTTTGATTTTTGTATTTGAACATGAGTTTATATTTTAATTGATATTTGAGGCATTTTTCTATTAATTGTTCTATCATATTCTTAATGCGTATTGATGATTAAATACCATTGATATGTGATGTGGTTCAATTCGAGGTATGAGAAGTGAGAGTTGGATTAGACATGGGTAGAACATCATATTTCACCATAGTTTAGAGATATTCATGGGTCTTGTGTGGTAGATTAGATCTCTCGGGGTTATTGCGCCCTTAGGACTTTGGGGTTGAGTAGAGATGCAAAATATCTAAGTCCTAGGAGTTGAATGTGGATCATTGAGAGATATTCACAAGTGCAATAGTGAGGCTTACCATTAATAGGTGATTAAAATATTAATTGGGAATAAATTGATCCATAATACATAAGGATTAATCAAATGAAATCTAAACCCTAGGCTTTTCCCATTTTATTTCATATATTTGCATGATAGATTAGGATTTTAGTTGTTTTCTTAGTTCTACCATCAAATCCATCATCCAAATAAAGTCAGGACTAGGACAATTTCAATACTTAGTAACATAATCCTCGTGGGATCGACACTCTTACTTTTTACACACTATATTATTTGGGGCGATACATGCACTTGCGCACATAGGCTTATTATTTTATGTACACGTATTTGCGCTTAACAAGTTTTTAGCGTCGTTGCTGGGGATTAGGCATTTTTACTAATATTGATACTAAGTAGTCTGTCTTTACTTTGGATACTTCTTTTGTTTGTTATCTTTTATTTTAGTTGTATATACTTATTTCCACTTTTATCTATTTTACTTTTGATTTTTCTCTTGTTTTGTAGGATTATTTACAATGGATTCTTTCAACGATTTGACAATTGAAATATCCCTGCTTAATCACCAACTAAGAATGAGGCAAATGACCAATGAGCATCATCAAAGAGTGACAAATCAGTAAGGAGTCAAGTACTGTGGCAACCATATGAGTCGATGGATCATGTTCAGTATGGAGGTACTCTATACTTGAACAATCAATACTGTGGATGGGACCATCACCGAAACACCTCATGGAACACAAGTCAAGACACTCTCCAAACTCCACAAGTCCAAAGATCAAGCTTGGAAGAAATCATGATTGAAATGGCTAAGCTAAGGGAGGAAATGGAAGATTCTAGAATTCAAATGGCCAATTCAAGACTAGAGCAAAACATGGCTGAAATGAAAAGAAGTCAAGTTGAATTAGCCATGGCTCAAGCTGAATTTTCAAGATCAATGGTTGATATGGATTATTCTCAAGTTGGTTTGCCTAGGTTTCATGTCCAAGATGAGATAAGACCGCCTTCATAAGAGACAATTGTGATGCCCCAAAACCCGGGGATCCGTTGATAGCCGTCGACCTCACGAAAAACTTCGTGGATGTCGGGTGACGATCTTTGCATTGTTATGTCCCATTCTGGGATCCATAATTTAAACAAAAATGTGAGACGGAGTCTCCTATGTCACAGAACTCTATCCAAAATCAACTTGCACAAATATAGTGAGAATGGCCCATCAGGAATGATATAGTCTAATGACCTCACCTGGTCCACTCATGAGTAAAAAGATGACCACATAGGGTCCATTTATTCATGTTCATTTTAAACATACAAAATTATATTTAAAACAATTCATAAGAGTTTAATTACAACACTCTTACAAATATTACACATTAGAACAAGATTGTTCCAAAATATTTTACAAAATGGTAACAAGGCCACATGTCGGCCTTCTTCACAAATGTGGCCTCGAATGAGCGTAGTCAGGTGTCTGTCTTACTTTGAGAAATATTTCCCATATAGGGTGTTTGTGCCTAGTAGAGTAAACTTCCTGCAAGGGCTACTCTGACCTAAGTGCATGCGATAGTGTATTCCATAGTCACACATTCCAAACAAGATTATGCAATCCTAGGTTGGAATTCTACATGCCATGAGATAAGATGAGATTCAACCATGTACCATGCCCCGAGTCCTTACCCACTCCCATCACACCCTAGTCCTTGCCTACTCCTATCACACAATGCCAAAGCCCATGCGTGATAAAATCCATCATTTCTGGATTAAATCCAATGATCATTTTACAAAACAAATTCATTTGTTTTCAAACTCAAAGATTTTTGGATGTTACACCTCAATGATCATTTATATTCAACACCATGTGTCTTTTTGTGGATAGCAAATTTTTGGGGTCTCACTGCAGGCTTCACAAGCCTTCCTACACTTTCACGGGCTTTCAACCGAGGGGGTATCTATCCCTGCTTGCTATTACCCGACACATATTTTCATTTTCATTTATACAACCGTGTGACCCTGTTGGACTTTGTCCCACCATACCGAGCCCACCCAATCAAACACTAAATGCAGTGTTGATTATAACCATGCACTCACACCCATTTCATGCACCATTTCATGCCTATACCATGTCACATATATGATGAATAATATATGGACAATTCTACTCATGCATATCACCCATATATCATGGACAATTATATCAATCAACATAAAATTTCCAAACGATCATACATTTCATTTCAACATATTTGCACACACATATATCAACATCAACAAGTCATCAACAATCAAGCAATGACATACTTTATCCTCTAGGCCAAATTGTGACATAACATGTCCACAAATAGCCTACAAACAAGCCATGCAATGGCCTTATCCATACACAAACTCATCACATGTGAATACATTAGGACACACATATTGACCTCCAATCAATTACCACTAAGAATGTCACTCAAACTCAAGCAATGACAACTCGATCCTCAAGATCAGTTGTGGCATAGAGATGCCCACACAACAAGCCATAATAGACTACAAAATAGTTCCGAACTCAGTTCAGAACTAGTCCCCTAACAGTCCCAAAATCTAGACATTAACCATTAAACAGCCTAAGTTGTAGCAGTACCGAGAAATGGACCATAACTTGAGCTATAGAGGTCCAAGTTGGGTGATTCAAACATCAAGCTTATAGATCCAGCTATAATTTCCATGGAGAACACTAGTCCACATTTCCTCTTTTTCCTAATTGGAAATTAGTTCCTAAATCTAGACAATGTATGGGGTTAAAATAGGGTAGCTTGTGGTAGTCCTGAAAAATGGACCATAACGAGAGTTAGAGGTCTAATTTGGGTGATTCAAAAGCCTAACATCAATTTCTTAGATACATCTACATTTTCAATGAAGGACACTAGTCCAATTTTCCCCATTTTCCTGATTGAAAATCAGTCCCAAAATCTGGACAGTATGTAGAGTCAAAACAGGGCAGCCTGTGGCCGTCCCAGAACATGGACCATAACTTCAATTTGGGTGATTCAAAAGCCTAACCTCAAGTTCACAATTGCAGCTACAATTTCCAAGAAAAAAACTAGTCCAAATTCCCTCTTTTTCTAACCGAAAATCAGCCCTAAATTCTAGACATCATATAGAGTCAAAACAGGGCACTATTCCCACATCCCCAAAATTTTGTGAAACAGCCCCTTAGGGCAAAACATGGCCAAACAGCCCCTTAGGGCATAAAACACAACCAAACAACCCTTAGAGTGGAAAATAAACCAAAGTAAGAAGAATCCCTACCTCTTTGAGCGTAGTAGAAGCCTTAGGAAGTCTCGTAGACACTTCCTAAACCCTGAAACCTTTGATTTCCCAAACTCCTCGCTTGGATCCTCGGTGAAATCCTGCATTTTCGGTACCCATACATAGCCCTGGTTGAGTATATAAACTTTCGTTCATGGCCCGATGAATTCTGACCGACGGAACTCCATGGATCGAAGAGAGAAGTTTCGATTTTTTCTATTTCCTACTCCCTCTCTCTCATGGCCAGACAGAAAAATGTGATCTTTTTTCCCCAAAAAAATTATTTTTAACCCTATTTTCCAAATTTTAAACACTTGGCTCATATCGTTCCATGTATCCCCGACTCATTCGAACCCGTTTTTGCCCCCAAAACGATTTGTTTCATCCCGGTTCAAGTTCAATTTATTTTTCACTTTCGATATTTTTCTCAAAAATCCCGTTTTTCGGATCCACAGGCACCCAACGCCCCGAAAATCGTGAAAATCTGACTACCTCGAAATTTAACGAAATTTGTCTGGGTAACTAGATTTCGCGAGACGAATCCAATGATGAGGTCCATTTCATCATCCAAGATGTGAAAAAATTCCAGTTTTGCAACTTGTACATTAGCGGCGATTTATCGTTTCGCCATTTTTCGGAAAAATTCAAATTTTTCCAGGTTTCACAACAATGGAAAACCTAGAGGCAAACATGGCCGAACTTAGAAAATCTCAAGCTCATTTGATTGAGGAGGTGAACAAACCTTTACAAGAGGAGTCAAAT
Organism: Tetrastigma voinierianum; assembly: GCA_016808115.1. Taxonomy (NCBI): domain Eukaryota; kingdom Viridiplantae; phylum Streptophyta; class Magnoliopsida; order Vitales; family Vitaceae; genus Tetrastigma; species Tetrastigma voinierianum. Next base: position 587,774 of record JAEQBH010001848.1, on the reverse strand, counting down.
TCTAAAAGTGGAGTGGATGAACCTAGCCATCACAATGGCTAATTGGCTAAGTCTAGGGCTGAATTAATAATGGAAAAGACAATGATCAATGTTCAAATTCAACCCATACCACTTAAGAGATTGGATGAGGAGATGACTCAAGGGCCACTTCTTGTACTTAGCTTGGAATTGAATTAGAATAACCTCCACAAGAGAAGGGAATGAGTATATAAGAACTAGTGGCCAAACACATGAATGAGGGGAAGAACATGGTTAACATGTCCTTTGAAGGACAAGATGAGATTTTCCCATCTATTCTTAAGGTGATTAGAGAAGAAGAATACCTGAGCCACAATGATGAAATCACCTCAAGGAACAATGAACTTGAGAAGCTTCAAAGAGTGGAGAATGATGTACAAGAATTGAGAGCCTTAGTTGCAAAGGAAGATGAGTCAAATTCTCTAGAACCGGAAGAGAAGAATGAAGAAATTAAAACAATTCCAGAGATGACTTCTTGGGCATTTGTGCACGAGGAGTTATCAAGTGACGTCATACCATACATTTTGGAGGTGGAAGAGCCCATAGTCTTATTTCATGAGATCAAAGAATCCTCCAATGCGAACAAAACGATCAAATCATTTCAAGACAGGATGTTCAAGTTGCTAATTGAGCACAATTATCGCCTCTTAGAGAGGCAAGACTCACCAAAAAATCCATAGTTGGTAGAGTCTAGTTGGACTCTAAAAACGGAGCAGCTTCTTAGGAGGCAACCCAAGATCAATAAGTTTCATTTTCCCTTTCTATTTTTTTAGTTACCTTTGAGTTTGTTTTTGGAATAAATTTTTGGGCTTGATCTTGTTTTTCCTTGTTTTAGTGTTAATTTTCAAGTTTTTGGAGACTCAAAGTTGGCTATGGAGGTGGATAATTTGAAAAGTGGAGGTTTATACCATCTTGGAGGCTTAAAGAACGAAAAAAAATTTGAACAAGAAAACCAGTTTCAGCATCCTCCCTCACTTAGCTTTATGGGGAAGAAGGCACAACTTGCATTTCATAAGCAAGTCATACTCATTGGAGCTATTTCCGGAGGCTTGATCACCTTCAGGGGAGTTCTCGTTATCTCTTCTGGGAGTTTGTATTCAAGAATTCAACAATTTTTTCAAAAATCCAACTTTTGTATCTCATTACCTGTTTTAGTTATTTATTTTCAGTTGTTTGGTTGTTATTTGCATGTGCTTTTCATTTTTCTTTTGTTTGTTTTGTGTCTCATATGAGTTAGGATGGTACCTAGAAATGGTTTTGAGAATGCCTTGGTATTGTGCTTCAATTTGTTTTTCTTTGGTCAAAATTTAGGATACCATTACATTTATTTGATCTAGGACTTAAGTGTATCTTTTAGTTGTGGGAGACTTGGCATGAAAAGCCCCTTTGTTTTTCAAGAAACCATTTCTTAATGAAACTCGTACACACATACACACACTAGGTCTCATTTATATACCTTGGTTCCAGTCCTTTTTTCTCAAATTGAACTTACCTTGAGAGATCTTAACTTCTATAGTGGTAGGACACCTTAATAAAGAGGATTGCCAATGTGGCCCAACAAAACAAAAGAAAACAAAATAAAAAGAGAAAAAGAAATTAAAAAAAAAAAGAAAAAAGAAAAAATGTCAAAAAGAAAGAAATAAATGAGTTTACTCACAAGTAAGTGCTAGGGTTTTCTAGTTGATTGTTCAAGGTGAAGTTTAAAGGGAACTTAATGTCCGATGCCCTTAACCAACTAGTGGGGAGTTGCCAATGAATCCCCTTTACATGGACACTCTTCTAGTACTCTTTAGCATTGCATCCTACTACACAGTTTTATGTTGTTGAATAAAAGGTGTGTTCTTAGCCTGTTTTATTTAATTTTCTTTCAAAAGGGGTGAGTTGAGTTTGGTTGAAGAGTGTTTGAGAATCATTGAATACATTTGAGACCTAAAACATCGTTTACATCGAGTTCCTTTAGGAAAGATCTATTGAGGGCTTGGGAGCAAAAACTTGCCTTGATCACCATGCCTTTAGATGCCTTGTCCATTAGAGATCATAAATGTTTTGGGATCCCATTTTGGCTAACATGTTTTCTTAGAACTTTTCCTTGATTTCTCTTAACTTGTACTACCACCATACTCATACTCATACTCATATCTATCTTAGTGTTTTGTTTTTATGTTTGTATTTTGTTTGCTTGGGGACAAGCAAAGATTTAAGTTTAGGGTGATGAGTATACTTTATACTCATTTTATCCCTATGTTTTGTGTGTTATTTTGTAGCTTTTAGATATAAATAAGTGTTTTAATGCCTTAAATGTTCATCTTTATGATTAGGTCAACCATTGAATACATATAAGTGAAATTGGAGCGAAAAAAAGTGGAAAATCAACAAACATTGCTACAACATGCAGCAACAGCTACTATATTTCGACCTTTTCAGCTATAATATGACCTCAAATGGAATCAAACTTTATACGGATGGATTCTTCACTTAAAGAGCTTTCCAATGGTACTAAGAAAACCAAATTTGGAGTTAGAATGGAAAGTTATGGCCTCGGCAATTTATGGTTGCGACAGTAGAAATCCATGGTCACGACCATAACACTTCATGGTCACAACCGTGGTCATGACCACGACCTTCTTCAGCAGCCATTGTGTTTTGCATAATTCAGTGTGGTCACGACCACATAACTTTCATGGTCACAACCACGTGATGATTTGTAGCCCAACACTTATTTTTAGCCCATTTTCAACCCATTCTTGGGAGGAATATAAAAGAGAACACGATCTAGGGTATTAAGAGGACAGTTTTGGAGAGGTCTCTTACGGTAGGAGAGAGGAATAACCCCGAGGGTTCCTAACCATAGGGCAAGGCTCTTAGAGGAAGAAGATTGAAGAAGAAGAAGTTTATTTCATGTTTTATGGTTCTTCTTTGGTTGTATTTCTTCACCTCATGTTTTGATTTTATTTTCTAGGGTTTTAGATGTACTTTGATTTTGATTTATGTATTTTAACATGGGTTTATATTCTAAATGATATTTGAGGCATTTTTCTATTAATTGTTCTATCATGTTCTTAATGTGTATCGATGATTAGATACCAATGATATGTGTTGTGGTTCAATTCGAGATATGAGAAGTGAGAGTTGGATTAGACATGGGTAGAACATCACATTTCATCATATTTTAGAGATATTCATGGTTCTTGTGTGGTAGATTAGATCTCTCGAGGTTATTGCACCCTTAGGACTTTGGGGTTGAGTAGAGATGCAAAATACCTAATTCATAGGAGTGGAATGTGGATCATCGAGAGAGATTCACATGTGCAATAGTGAGGCATACCATTAATAGGTGATTAGAATATTAATTGGGAATAAATTGGTCCATGATACATAAGGAATAATAAAATGAAATCTAAACCCTAGGCTTTTCTCATTTTATTTCATATATTTGCATGATAGATTAGGATTTAGTTGTTTTCTTGCTTCTACCATCAAATCCATCATCAGAGTAAAGTTAGGACTAGGGAAAATTCGTGCCAGATTACCTAATCCTCGTGGGATCACTTGATCTTACTTTTACACTATATTACTTGAGAGCGTGTGCACTTGCACATAGACGTATTTTTATACTGCGCATTTGCGTGCGGCACCTTACACCCATGAGAAGACCTAGACAAAAGCGAAGCACATGTGGGATTAGTGTAGACCGATGATTGGGTAATCTGCATGTTGGATACAGGACCATGGGTGCAATACCATGACATGTTTAGTTGTCTCAAATTAGAAGCTGGTAGTGCATGGCTGGTTGAGCAAGACGCATGAGGACCTTGCAACAATGAGATGACAGTTTGGGATGTCTAGATGGCTGAAGGATGCTTGAGGAGCCTTAGTGTGCCTTGCACCTTTTGGAGAAGATGGTAATGGACATAACTCTTCAAGCATAGACCAAGAGCAAAGCCTAGGAGGAAACTTGGACACTCATAGGCTAGCACCTCTTTGGGAAGGAGTGGCAATTGGTGCACCCCTTAGATTAGGGATCAAAGGCTGGTCTTAGAGGAATTAAATAGCTCATCGATTGGCATCTCTTGGAAGGGGTGTGTTTGATAAAAAAAAAAAAAGGTTCAATGGCTTATTTTGAAAGGAAGCTTTGGAGGGAAAATCCAATGGCCTTGGTTTCTACCAAACATTACTTTTGAAAGAGTTGCAATTGATGGCAAGGCTCTCCTATATGAACCATGCCTTGGCAAAGGCAATGGGTTATTAAGTTAGCAAGTGTTGTTTGTAAAATAGATTTTTGAGATAATCGCAATGTGCTTATGGACAAACAATTTTGTTTGTTTCTTGTTTGAGTGATAAAAGTTGGGAAGTTGTCCTGTAAAGCTTTGTCTCTTTCATTTACATTGTATTTAAAAATGAGAGAAAGGTTGACCAAATTTCAAACTTAGCACCGCGCACTTAGTGAAAAATCAATGGCTGGTTTTGGGGGGGGTATGACAAGTGGTATCAGAGCAGCAACAATGTCAAGAGAAACTTTAAAAGAAAGTGTGGCTCAAGTTGAGGAAGCGTTGGGAGAATGGTGCAGTGAGGAAGACGTATCCGTGTGGGCTAGATATAAGATCAATGAATTGCATAATTATAAGAACTTAGTGAGTCATGGAAGAATATTTGGAAAGATTACAGTTTGGAAGGATTTGGTCATGGATAGATCAACTGGGCTAAACCAGATGACCCTCCAGTTATTCAGAAGATGTGTGGACTATAAGGACAATGGCACAAGGCCTTCCAATAGATATTGAGGTAGACCTGGGAGTTTGGGTTCTATCTTGAAAGGACACTTTAGTGAATCATGGTACAAAGGAGTTGGTATTTCTGGACATGGGAAGTAGTTCTTGCAGGTTTTTCGTGTTCTTGAGGGTGAGAAAGTTTCTATTACTAGCATGTATTTGACAAAAAATGCAAAATTATGGTGGTGCACATGAGTGGGAGATGTTGCGGAGTTGGGAAGGCTCAAGATCAGTAGTTGGGCGACTCTCAACGAGGAAATCAAGGAGCAGTTCCTTCCCACAAATGTAGCATGGTAGCATGAGAAGCGTTGAGAAGGCTGAAACAAACCGGAATGGTTCGAGACTATGTCAAGGAGTTCAGTTCCTTGATGTTAGAAATTAGGAGCAATTTGGAGGAGGATAAGCTCTTTGACTTCGTATTGGGTTTGCAGGGGTGGGCACAAGCAAAGTTGAGAAGGCAAGGTGTGTAGGACTTTCTGGCTGTGATGGCTGCAATAGATGGTTTAGTAGACTATAAGCTGACAAGGTTAGTTCCTACTAATTAGAAACTGAGAACTAAGGGATCGAGAGAGCATAAATATGGGGGAAGGGTGTCAGAAGTGGCTGATGAGCAGAGTGGTGTCATTGTTGTAGCCTTAAATGGTGGGAGAATGTGCAACAGGCATCCAAGTGGGTTAGATGTTTCATATGTCAAGGTTTGCATCGAGCTAAGGACTGTCCTAAGAGGGAGAAGATGTTTTCTCTCTAACGAGAAAGTGATTCAGAATCGGGTGACTTGGAGACACGACTGAATCCAATACAACACCTTCCACATGAAAAGTTCCATTAATGAACTCATGTTTGTTGCTGTTCAAATGAATGGAATAGGGATGAAAGCGATGGTGGATACATGAGCAATGCACAGTTGCTTGGCAAGCAATGTGGTTGCCAAATTAGGTTTGAAAATGAAGGCACATGACATCGTAGTGACATCTTTAAATGGTGGAGACGATTGGGTAGATGGCATCATCGGATTTGTCCCTTTGACGATGGGAGAATGTATAGGGTTTTGTGACTTGATTGTGATGTACTTATGGGACTACAAGATGATCCTTGGGATGGACTTCTTGACGCAAGCAGAAGTAAGCATAATGCCTTACTTGAGAACATTGGCGTTCATGGAACGAGGGACGCCGTTCAAAGTTATGATTGTGGGAGAATAGAATGCCATAGATGCTAGGAATTTGACAAGGTTGGAATTTTCAAAAGGACAAAGTGGTGGTTGGCTAGAGCAATGTGACAATGGGGTTGCAAATAATCGGGAGTCCCTAGGTTAGGGACTTGAGAAAATGGCATACAACAACAGGAAGGAGGAATACCCCTAATTTGAGTTTATGCGAACGTTGACCTTATTTGGTGGGGATGGATTTGTTACCCCTTTCGAGACTTAAGCCAATGATCGGCACATTTAGGGCCTCATGGATTGCCTTACTTCTATGAGATGACCTAGACAAAAGCAAGGTACACGTGGGATCAGTGTAGACTGACTGTTCGGGTAATTTGCATGTTGGATATAGGACCATGGGCGCAATGCCATAGGATGTTTGGTTGGCTCGGATTAGAAGTTGGTAGTGCATGACTATTCGGGTAAGGTGCATGAGGACCTTGTAGCAGTGGGATGACACTTCAGAATGTCTAAGGCAGTTGAAGGATGCTTGATAAGTGCTCAATTTAAGTGTTTTTACATGCATAGTCAAAACTAAAATTGAGTACTTATCACCTCTTATCCTTCAATTTAGGTTGTTATTAGTTCCTAAGCCCGTATCTAATGAAAATCTTGAGTTTTTATGATTTTGCAGGTAATTAGGTGAAAATTAGCAATATTTGAGGTATTGAGGCAAGCATCAAGCATCCCGAGGTTGATAGCACATGTGAAGCATGATCAGGAATAAGCAAGAATCGAATTGTGTTGGAATATATCTCAAATTTCTAGTTAGTATTAATCCCTATTTGTAAAGAATATTTTATTGGATGATTCTTAGGTTGTTATCTTATTATAATATTAGGTTTCCTTGCAGAACAAGGAAAGTGGTTAGGAATATCACCATAAATATTCTGGGTCATGAAGGGAAAAAGTGATGAGAGAGATGTGCTTGTAAGGCTATACAAGGTATGTAGAGATGTGAGAAAGAACGGGGATACCCAGTGGAGCGAGGGATTTTGCGGTTTAGGTTATGGATATAATAGATGTGGAAACATGGGATGTTTAGAGAATGTAATTGTATGTTGTTCTACCTTTATAATATTTTCTATTGTATAGTAGAAATATTTTGTCTCATTCATGGATATAGGCATGGTTGGCCGAACCACGTTAAAACCTCAGGCATCTTTGTATGAGTTATTCTTTATCTTTTTGTTCTTGAATTACTTCATCTACATCAAAGCTTCCGTTGGCACAACAATTGTTATCAAAGCCAAGGTTCAGAATTGGTCATGTAGGTGAAATCCTCGGATGTTGAACATAAGTTGTGAGCCGTAATTAGTTTGAAACAAATCCATGGTTATGCTCTATCGAATAGGTGGTGTGCTCCTGATTTTCATGTACCTGTTACAACTCCACGATGAAGAGGAGTTGTCCGAGATAAGAGCAACCTCTTGAGACAGGTGGTGTTCCATGTAAGACCTGTACTAGAATGCAATAGAAGTCAAGGAAAATCCTGGGATGCAAAGAGTGGATGGATGGATGATCGTTTGAGAGAGGTTCAGTTGTACTTGTTCAAGGAGAGTATTGTTAGAGCTTCAAATTGAAGATCCCTAGAAAAACAAATATTTCAAAGCACACAAGATGAAGACAAAAAAGAAATTTCAGTTCAGGGTGGAGTTAATGATTAAATTTGATCCAAGGTGGAGAATGTTGGAATATGTCTCAAATTCCTAATTAGTATTAATTCCTATTTGTAAAGAATATTTTGTAGGATAATTCTTAGGTTGTTATATTACTGTAATATTAGGTTTCCTTGTAGAATAAGAAAAGTAGTTAGGAATATCATTATAAATATTCTAGGCCATGAGGGGAAAAAGTGATGAGAGAGATGTGCTTGTAAGGCTATACCGGGTATATAGAGATGTGAGGAAGAACGGGGATACCTAGTGGAGTGATGGATTTTGCAGTTCAAGGTATGTATACAATAAATGGGGAAATATGGGATGTTTAGATAACCCAATTGTATGTTGTTCTATATCTGTAATATTTTTTTAATGTATAGTAGAAATATTCTTTCTCATATGTGGATGTAGGCATGGTTGGCCGAACCACTTTAAAACCTCGTGCATCTTTGTGTGAGTTATTCTTTATCTTTTTGTTCTTGAATTATTATCATCTACGTCAAAGCTTTCGTTGGCACAACAATTAGTATTAGAGCCTAGGTTCAAATTTGGTCATGTAGGTGAAATCCTTGAATGTCGAACATAGGTTGTGAGCCCTAATTAGTTTGCAAAGGATCCATGATTATGCTTTATCGAATAGGTGGTGTGCTCCAGATTTTCCTGTACGTGTTGTGACTCCACGATGAAGAGAAGTTATATGATATAAAATCAATCTCTCGAGACAAATGGTGCTTCATGTAAGGCCTATACTAGAATGCAATAGAAGTCGGGGAAAATCCTAGGATGCAGAGAGTGGATGGATGGATGATCGTTTGAGAGAGAGGAGATTCGGTTGTACTTGTTCAGGAGAAGTTATTGAAACACTAAATTGAGACATCCTTATTCCAGCACACAAGATGAAGACAAAAAAAATTTCACTTCAAATTGGGTCGATGATGAAATTTGATCCAGGTGGGGTGTTGAATATGTCTCAAATCCCTAATTTGTATTAATGCCTATTTGTAAAGAATATTTTATAGGATAATTCTTAGATTGTTATATTATTGTAATATTAGGTTTCCTTCTATAATAAGGAAAATAGTTAGGAATATCACTATAAATATTTTGGGTCATGAGGGGAAAAAGTAATGAGAGAGATGTGCTTGTAAGGCTATACGGGATATGTAGAGATGTGAGGAAGAATGGGGATACTCGATGGAGCGAGCGATTTCGTGGTTCAGGGTATGGATACAATAAATGAGGTAACATAAGATGTTTAGAGAAACCAATTGTATGTTGTTCTACCTTTGTAATATTTTCTATCATACAGTAGAAATATTCTCTCTCATCTATGGAAGTAGGCATGGTTGGGCGAGGCAAGCGTTCAAGCATCGATGCATCTTTGTGTGGTGTAACGTCAAAAATAGCCTTTCATTTTATTATTTTTATAACATTTTCTGCACAATATAAATTTTTATTTTATTTGTCGATATTTTATTGGTTTTAAGTGAAGTAAAGGAAATAGAGGTTTTAAAAAGTGAGGTCGCATAATTAGTTAGTCTTTTAAATTAAGGCCTAGTGGTTTAATGATATGTTTAGGGTATAACTGGAGGATTAAATTTGAATTTTTGAATATATAAATGCTAAGTGAAATAAATAAATAAATAAATAAACTGAGTTAATACAAGAGTCAAGTTAGAATTGGTAAAATGTCTCAAAATGAGGACCAGGTCATAAATGAAAAGAGTATATGCCAAAGTAGAAATGTGATAAGTTTTTGTGCAAATGAAATAGAAATGAAAGGGCTTTAATGCAAAAGTGGAAATTCAGTCAAAAATACCAGCCACCACATGACATTGTCCATGAAAAATGAATACAAGACCAAATATTTGTCTTGTGAAAGGGGAGGAACACGTTTGGGTTTTGGGGAAAGCTTAGGGCTACGATTGCTTGTGGGGATGAAGCCAGAATTTGGTTTGATTTAATCCATTTGTTTAAGGTTCTATGTGATCAAAGGAAAGAAAAGAAGAGGAAGAAGAAAGAGAAGCTAGTAAATATCAGAGATCAGAGTTGGAACCCTCCCAACTCCCTCTTTTGATTGTGTTTTGGAGTTTTGGTAAAACCTCTTTATATATATATGTTTCTGCGTTAGAGTTCGAAGCATTTTGCTTTGATTAGGATTAGTTTTGAGAATTTTACATATAAAGGAAATGTTGGGAGGTTTTAGGAGATCTGTCAAAATTTTCCAAAACCCATGTTTGTTTGGCCATGCTGTCAATTGGTGATTAATTTGGGTAAACTATACTTCTAGGAGAACAAATTTTCTTGAAATAAGTGTGTGTTCAATTTAGACTGTGGACTGAAAATTCGTCAAGAAAGTGAGCTGCAGTTTTTCGAGACAAAGTGCGGGTTACGGTTTGAGATACGGTTGGGTATTTTGGTGTTTAGGCCATGAAAGTTTGATTTCACTAATCCAAGTTAGGTGATTCGAATTTTGGGTAAGCCCAATATACGAGAGATGATAGGTCAAAAAGCTCATTAGTTACGTAATCCATTTTTACGGGCATATTACAAGATAAATGTTGGTTGTATCGCAATGCGGATATTATCTCAAATTTAATTTACAGGAAAATAGTGAAACAAAATCTCGATAAAAGCGGAAAAACCGACTCTGTTAGTGGAAGTCATGGCCCGAAAGTGGGTCGCGACGGGAAGCAGTTTTCCGGTCATTTCAGGAATCCGACATCACGCAAGAATCAATTTGGGGAAGAATGAAAGGCATGGCAAAATGGAAGTCAGTGACTTGAAGATTGAGGTTCGACGGGATGACGAGTAACAAAATGAAGAGGTTCGCGATAAAGGAAGTGTGGTCGGGAAGCTAGAGAAATATTCAAAGAAGATCTTCGTATCTGGCGACACCACTCCGATGTATGACGCGGTCGAATCTGTGAGGTCATGGCGATGGTCGGTGTCAGCGGCGTGGATTCAGTCAGTAAAACCATGAGAAGGTTGAAAGGGAAGTGCAACGACCAACCAAAGTCTTCAAAGCGGGATTCTGACCATTTACTAATCAGGATTAGAAAGCGATGTATGACCACTCATTTAAGGTCGCGACGAAGTTTGACGAAGAGAAATCAAGTGCAACTACTTTTGAACGGGTGAGACTGCAGCGGTAGAAAAAACGGCAGCAAGTCGACCATCACGCGAAAATTCGCTGACACGGAATCGTGGGAAGGAGAATTGGTTCTTGAAATAGTAAGAGTTCTGACCGGAAAAGAAAAATGGCGATAAAGGGTCCATGACATCTGTGAAGTCCGCGACATAAAGTGAAACTGTGAAGGTGAGACCTGAGTGGCGACGGAAAAACAAAGTCATATTTGAAGTAATGCGATAAAACGATAATAAAGTCTTTGACATAAAAGCCGTCATGACATCTGACACTCTGAAGGCGGTCACGACTGGCGAGGTGATGACTCGAGGAAGCCGGGGAAGGAAAGACAATGATGACCATTGGCCTTCCGGTGGAATGCGTGAATTGTGACATCAGAATTTTCTGAACTTGGAACTGCCAAAGATTCAGCGACCATAAATGATGTAGCGACCATTAATCAAGCGTTTACAAGGGAATCGAGTCATGAAGCGAAAACAAGTCGCGATAGAACCACAGCAATCCAAGGAAATCCATGCCATGTTATCAACGGGAACCGGCGACAGAGCGATAAGCGGAACTCTTTGGGTTCCACACAGGCTTTTGGGGATTAAACCAATTTCTTTTGATAATCTCGTAAGACCAATTTTAGAATAGTAAAAATATACATCTTCGCTCTTCCCGTAAAGGAAAGGAAGGAACTTCGGTGTATAGTTTAGAGTAGATTGCATTTTTTCTTTATTTTGGTTTAGTTTATTTCTTTTAGTTTTGAATGCTGCGACCCATGCGGATCTGGTACTAACTGAAATTTTATTTATGTTATTTTCTTGAATTCTTTGAAAATTTATGGAAATCCCGAGACAAATTGTAGAATTCATTTCTTCTCAGTTATTACCCAATTCTGTTGGTTCATGCGTATTCGGTACTCCATTTCTTAGTAACAATGCGATAATCGGGCCATGACTCTCTTGGATTGATTACATTCAGATTCTGATCTTTTCTGCTAAAATATGGAGGAACTAATTTAGGTTCCGGTTTACTTAGTTGAATTAGTTTCGGGTGATAAGTTCCCCCGATAGTAATTAAGATACCGGTTGAAGGAATATATCTTCTTTCTGGTTCTAGGATGCCCTCTCATTGACAGCGGAGATTTCTTAAGTGAGAGGAATTATTTTGCAGGTATGCTAGACTACCAGGTGATGAGCTATGAGCTAAAGAGTTCATTTTGATAAATCCCATTAGCTCATAATTGAAGTTGGAGGGTATTTAACAATATAAATAATCGAAGGATTCACCTTATTAAAGGCAAGTTCCTAACCGAGTATTGTTTGAAGAGATCCTATCAAGGAAAGGACGAACCATAGATCACGGAAGGTTGAAAACCATCAATTAAGTGGTAAACTGCGAAAATCACGAGAAGGAAATGCGAAGTCTGCTGTGTGAAAATGAGTGTGAGTATTGAAAGAAAAAATACCGGATCTTGCGAAAGTTAGGAATACAAATGGTAGTGCGATCTTGATATTTGAAGAAGCAAGATTATCGAACGTGAATATGGAGAATCGAACCAGCATTTAGGAAATCTTGGACAAATCGGATCCATACGACGGAGCAATGTGCAACAGATGCTGGATTAATTTGTTTCATTTGTATTTCAGCGATGGTTTTCATTTCTCACCGATGAAGATTCTGTCCGATGTTAGTTTACCAATTTGTTTTTATTCATTTACTTTGGTTTTATTTTAGTTCAACGATGGTCAATAGTCTGGGGATCTATTTTCTAAATAAAGCCTTCATTGTAGTTTGGAATTGTGCATAGAATTTTATTAGTTGGGGTAGTTGATCTTTAATTGGTACCAATCTACGTGGGAATGATATTTGGACTTACAATTGAGGATTTTTACTATGTATGGCACAGTACTTGCGGTGTCATAGACTAGAAGCTACTTATTTTTAAATCATGAACCTTAAGAAAAATATTTATTAGAAAGGTTATCGAAGTGACATGGATGAGAAGTAAAGCTCTTACAACTATGTAAATTTGAGGTTTTTAGTCTATAAAGGACAAACAAGCTTTATTAAGTGTAGATTAAGGGATTAAGAAAAAGAATTAAATAGATCAATATTCTAACAAGAAATGCTAATTTGGACATTTTATGAAAAAGAACAAAAATAAGCTTTTCCCAAGCTGGTGGAGCCATCAACCTTATGATCTTTGGCACTAAACCATGTTGAGAAAATGTTTTGTTTAGTTCATCCTATTAATCAGTGTGTTTGATTTAAATCCTTTGTGCATAGGAAAGCGGGGATTGACTGTTTGACGAATAACGAATTGGAAAGAACACTCGTATACGCCAGAACTAAAAAGCGAAAGCGGCTATGACGGATAGGAGACATGACCCGGGCCAGTGACGAGAAGGCCTCCTATTAATGACTGTGGAGGATTTGGAGCTGTCGGTCGAAGGAATGTGCCTTGATCGGACAGCTCTTGTGGATCTCAGATAACGAACTAAGCCGACTTTGATATGATGGGTGCGGCGGCTTGTCGGTTCATTGGTCACTGCATAGAGACCAAGCAGGCACTGGGTAGGAATTTCTCGGGATGGCAAATACGGTGAAGGCCCGAATGGTGTGAGCCGGAGGTGATAAGTTAATCTCTTCCCATTTCTTTAAGAGAGATATAGTAGCCATATGGTATGAATCATTACCATATAAAAAGTTTGAAGTTGACTCTGGGGAAGAGTTGGTGAAGCATGCCAGGCGGGAGTTCTTTCCCCATCCTCTCACCTCGAAAGAAAGAAGAGATAATAGTGCTCCAAAAGGGAAGATGAGAGCCTATGTAGCTTCCCAGGAAATAAGTGTATTCAAATTTGGACCCAGTGGACCTAGAATTTGTCCAAGTGATGCACTGTTTTGGGGCGGAGTCTGGGTTATGTTTGAAAATAGAAGTAGTGGTTCTTCTGTATGTCTTGAGTTTCGGTGCTCCGAATTGGATAATTCCAATTTCTAAATAAAATAGATTTATAGAGGAACAAGGGACTTGAAGGAATTTTGGTAAAATATTGCTCATTTGTTCCCGGAAAATTTTACAAGTGAAGGTGTATTGGGTAGAAATCAACCCGAACCAAAAACATTAGCATGCACGGTTGATATTTTCTCTGTTTGTGGGACTAGGGGTTGGTGACAAGGAAACCTGAGTAAGATCAGGATTCCAAGGATAGGAGTCAGGCGTGTGGCCTTTTTGGTTTGTTCTTCTCATTTTCTTTTCTTATTACAACTTTAATGGATTTGTCGAAAGCAAAATGGTTACATCGAAGCGGATGTAGTGCTTTGTTTTTAACCATAAACAACAGAAGTGTCTTAAGTGATTGAGTGATTGCAAATAGTTATTATAGAAAAATTGTATAGTGATCAAAATATGTGTTCTATTGGGGTATATGTGTATATACAATATTGTAATTTACTATAGTGAGGGTTAATATACATGAGAATGTTGTCAAGTCATATTAGAGTTAATGGATAGATTGGTATATAATAGAGTTAATGTGATCTGTGACAAGAAATGATTCTGTAGCATCACAGATCAGTAGTGATGGGACGGTGTCAGTGAGATGTACACAAAAATAGATTGTAAATAACCGGTCAACATTTCAAGCGAGGAATAGGTATTGTGTTATTAAATGTTTTATCTTGGCTTGTGCTTTGAGTGAGGCCAGTGTAATGATTAAGTTATCATGGATAGATTGGTATCTGATAAGTTGTAATGTAGCGATCTTCATGAGCAAAATGATTTATAGTAACATCTGCGTCCAAAAGTAGCCCGGTGGGACGATATCGGTAGTGTACTGCAAAAATAGATTTGTAAATAACCGATCCGGTATTCAACGAGGCGAGTATTGTGTTATTAAATGTTTTTATCTTGACATGGCTAGTGAGGGCACAGTACCAATGATTCCGTTATCCATATTCATGAAGAAGTCACGCTTGATTAAATTTGTTTAAGGGCAAACTTATAAGTAAATGTCTTAAATGCATAATTTGAGTTTGAATGAAAAAATTAACTATATATATTGTTTATTGCATTGACCATTGAAATGTGTAAAATGTTGTTTTTAAAATACCATATTACATATTTAGTTGAAATGAGATGAAATGCATGAACCACTAGAAAGCATGAAAATGGCAGATGTTGTTTTTGCGTGCTGAAATCTTAGAGGTGAACTGTAAACGAGATCAAAGGCAAGTAGAGCTTAAGGTCATTGTGAATCATCATGTGGATTATATTAAATGCTAAGTCCTCATGCATACATTTAAATTAAAAAAATAAATAATAATGGTATTTTTCAATTTCACAAACATAAGATGTATGAATCTTCATGGGAAAGTATGTTTGACTTACGTTTAGACATGAACTCTGATGTTTGTAGAATTATTTAAAAGGCGAAATGTAGTCTTGTATGAATGTGAGGAATTTGCAAATGTGAATACTCTATACATGATTGTGTATGTTTTTATATATGTAGTGTAGTAATGAGGATCATGTTTTCACTTTGTATAAATATGATTTAAATGGATTAAATATCCCATCAAGAAATAAGTATATGAAATGTGTTTTGTAGATAAATGATTCAGTGGTCCACGTCCACAGTGCAAGTCCCAGTGTAATTTAGTTGAGACCGAGGAGATAAGCAGGAGATTATCCTTTTATCTTGTTTTGAATTATCCATCAATCCCTACATCAAGCTGTCTTCTTACAAGTGGAATAAAAAAGGAGGAACCCGGAAGAGAATTTGCAAATGAGTTCTGTTATTATAAAAATTTATGATCTTATACACCCTCTATTCAATTTCACATTGACCATAAATACGCAAGAATTTAAATGAATATTTAGGTTGCCTCACGGAGGATTTTCAACGGTGACCGAGAGAAGTCTTGAAAATTCGCTGTAATCTTTTTCCTCTTGGATGATTTACTTGACCATAAAGCCATTGCAAAGAATTTCTCTCCTCCAGCCTCTTTGTGAAATTTGTGTGGAAGACACAGAAAGGAAAGAAATTAAGCCAAATCTTAGAAGATGATTTTGGACAGATCCAAATAAGGAAGGGCACGTGTTTATGACAATTTGGAGAGGGGCTTTGATTTTGGTCTTTAAAAGGAAAGGAAATCAAGAAGAAAGGAGATCCGAATTTTGAAGGAAATAAGGAGATTAAAGAGGAGACGTGAAGATCGAAGGAAGTGACGAAGGAATTCTACAAGATTCCAGACTTATTCTTCTTCTTCTTCTTCTATGTTCTCTTTTTGTTTTAGCTTTGAACCTTTTGTAGTTATGTTTTAGTTTCCCCTGTTTAGGGCTATGACGTAGCCCGAGGGATGAACAATTTTTTAGCTTTTTGAATTAACCTTTCAGCACAATTTCCTTTATATATTGAGTTTTCGATTCTGTTCTTAATAGGTGTGGATACCTGGTCAATATTTGCATGATCTTGCATTTGAATTAAAATTGAGAGGAGATAGGAGAATGAGATTAGGAATAGAGGAATGGGGGATGATCATAGCCTAGAGATACACATGACTTCCATGTGGTCTGAACATTAGCTAATTGATAATGCTTCCAGTAGATTTGGGGTTAAAGGCCTAGATGCGCCAACCTAGTTTATGTTGATAGGGTGTTGAGACATGGAGAGAGATCAACACTATGAGAGGCCTAATCGACCTTCATTATATGGAATTATTGCTTTGAGAGTTTATCTTGCACTAAGCATTGAGATATCTAGGGTGAAATCGGAAATCCTAGATGCTTTATAACTTGATATTTTCATAATTAATTAGGTTTAAGCATAATTCATCATACATTGTCATCCAAACAAAACTAGGGTTAATTGGGTGGAAGTGGTTGGTGGCGTAGTCACAAATAGGTTCAGTGTACTTATCAAGTTCCACTTTTTAAAAAAGAAAGCATGATTCATACCGGTGGTGATGTTGCGTAAAGAAATCCATGACAACAAGTTTTTGACGTCTTTGCCAAGGACTACGGCGTTTTACCAATATTAATTGATATAATCCGGTCTTGATTTAGATATAGTTAGAAAATTTATTTTCTTCAATTTTATTTTGCTTTATTTTATTATTTTTAGTTTTAAATTTTTGGATTTATTTGCTTCTTCTGAGTTTCTCTTAGTGCGTGTATGCAAAAGCGACTGAAATTGTTCTATACAATCGAGAGAAACAAAGCGTCTTATTAGAGGAAGCTAGATGAGTTAGAACTTGAAGTCAGCCAATGACTTGTGGTAGAAAACAACAATTCAGCGAGGAAGTCGTGGGTGTGCGTGCAAAGAACAATAATCCTCCTTAGGTCGACAATCTCCTTGAAGTCGACAATCATAAATGTATTATCACACGAGTCAAGTGGGAGAATGTAAAAAAGTTTTTATATGTAACTTGGGTGAATAAATAAAATAAAATAAGGTTATAATTAATGACTTGGGTTGCATCGCTTGATGGAAGCGGTGAAAATTTAAATATTTAATTTTTGAATTTGAAAACCCATGTATCCAAGGTCCCCTCCCTACCCAGAAAGACTCCCTGACAAAAAACTTCACCATCACGCATGACTCTTAGAAATTGAATAGAAGGGCAAAGGGATAACAAGAAGGATTTTTCTTATTTAAGATAAGTTTTAAAGCATCATCATCATGGATCCAAGTTAGTAACGAATTCTCTATTTTATTTAATATGTGAATATCATGAAAATCAATATCCTGTATCCTGGGTTTATGTTTATGGAATCGTTAAGAACCCTGGAATGTTATTTTATGAATTTACATTTCCATTAAGAGTTGTTATCTTGATCATCTTCCCGCATCGGTCCTCTTGGGGCTCCACCTTATCAAGAAATTAAGCAGCTCATGATTTTTCTCTTTTTTAAATTTTGTATACAATGAATGCCTCTTTTAGATGGCTTCACTTGAAGTCTTTAGGTTGAAGACGAACTTGAACCCTTTTTCTGGTACTTGTCTTAATTTCAGTGCCAGTGGGACTTCTTTCTAGCGTTGCTATGAGAATGATATTCCCCACCACGTGACCCGTCGGAGGAATTTGCGATTATTTGATGTGAGACTTTTAAAAATAGAGTAATTTGATTAAAAGTTTTTTGAAATCCAATTTTAGAAATTTGACTCTTTATTTTTTTTTTTGGTCTAATTTTAACTAAGGTGGCAACTCGGACGGGTTGTATAGGGTTGAGAGTCAACCCAAGCCAAACCTAAACATGAAATACATGAACCCAAATACAACATAACCCAAATTTTAATCTGATAGCTCAGTCAGCAACCTGCGAGAAATTATGAAACTTAGTTGGCTACAAGGTTGATTTTATGTTGTCGGGTAATAAGGTTTATTGGGTTGAGTTGGATGGGCCGAGGTTAAGAGATTAATTTAGGCCACGTGAGAATCTAGTAACTTTTTGCTGTCGCTAACGTTACGTTGGTTGGAATGCCATGATCTTTAATGAGCCATTCATGAAGTATACGGGACATGTCTTTTCGTTAGTCACCCTTTATGGACTTAGCCGCAATCCCTCCAGGCGAATGATCGAGGTTGAGAATGAGTTAGTGTGAATTGGGTATGTTCTTTGCCTCTCCTACCTCGGGTTCTCGTTGTCATGTTCTCTTGCCCCCAATCTCTCCTCTGGAATTAGACTGCCTTGACTCTTGCGACTCACGCGCTTTTCGGCTATCCTAGTCATCGTGGCCTCTCTTCCCCCTACTACTGCTGTCATGCCTTGAGTCAGATGTGGAGGCCATAGTCCTCTTGGTTGCGGCGATCATATCGTCTTCAAGCATGCATGGCATATTGGTTTCTCATTTGAAACAATTCGTCCATAGTTGCCAACGGATGCAATGAAAGCAAGTTGAAGAATTGAGTGTTAGGGCGGATGACTTGTTTCACTACCTATAAGAAGGTATCTATGCTTACTGCTTCGAGCTGGAAGATTGCTGCTCTAAAATCATAAAATCTTTGATTGACTCGGATCATCCCATTCTCAAGTGGAACAGGCTGGTGATGCTTTGTTTCCTTCTAATTGAACACAAGTATTGAGTGGCAAATTTCTCACGATAAGAGCTGAAGAGAATGTTACCTGTTGGAAGCGGCGTGGGGCAAAATAGAAGTGGTTAATGGCCCAGGCGAGAACACCTTACGAAGAGGTGTCGTTCTTTGCTTTATGGCGTCATGATCTGGCGGAAGTGCATCGGGTGATCAAAAGGATCATCTAACCCATCATACATTTGGAATTTAAGCAGCATGAAGTGCAACTAAGCTTCTTGATGTAGGATGGCGGGAACAAATGGAGAGGCTGATATGTCATCCAACGCTTGTAAAGAAGCGAGGTCACCAGCCACAGGAGGAAGTCTATTCTCTTGATTCTTGTTGTGATAGGTTTGTTTATTAAAGGTTGGCGGGAGGTTTGTTGGTAGGAACCAGTGCAGGGCTTGAGGTTTGCTCCCGGTACGTCGAGGCGGTACATGGTGTGGTGGAGTGGCGTTCTGCGCCTTCTGGCGACATTGGTTGCCAATGGGTATTTGTTATAATGGGACTCTCTTGCTCTTTGGCGCTCCCATTCCGCGATAACATTCAACGCTTTCTGTCGATGGTGCGAGCGGAAGTGGATCTTACCCGCGATACGGTATTCTGGGGAAAGTAAAGGCATGTGATTCGATGAGATAGCGTGGGAGGATAGTTTCACTGCGGGGCGGCGCGATGGAAGGATGGATCAAGCTAATGAAGATGGATCTTCCCAAAGAATTTATATTTCTCACTAATTGCTTCAAAAATAATTTCTACCTTTCTCATTACAAGCTTATCAATTTATACTACTTATGGGTGCTACATGGCCTACTATAATTGGTTTGTAATCCTCAATGTGATACATGACGTGGTAGAGTCATGCGTAGTGGGGATAAGTGGTAGAATCCTGATCCACTGCGTGTCATTACGTTCTTGTTTCATTGATTCTCTTGTTTAGGGGTGACCCGATCTATCCCGGCAGGTGGGCTAGGTCGATTACTGATATAATCGATGTGAGGGATAGCATGACCTAACTCATGCACTCATATACTCGTGGTGTACCTAACGGGTATTGGGTCCGATGCCACGAGATTGGACTCGGGCTTCCAAGTCATTCGGGTTGTTCATATGTGATGCACGTGGGATTAGATTTATCCCATTCCAACCACAAGAAAGCTAAGAAAACTAGTATTGAATTTTCCATGGCAATTATTACTAGATGTACTCTACTCTCATTGTTTGGTAACTGGAAGAGATAATGGTGATTTAGGATGGGGAAAACTTATCGCATATATACTCTGACTCATGCAGCAGTCATGTCCTCTTGGGCTCCCACCTTATCAAGAAAATAAAGCGACCGTTTTTAAGTTTTATTTGTAGTACAAATGCCTCTTTTAGATGGCTTCACTTGAAATCTTTAGGTTGATCATGTAACTGAAGCCTTTTTTTTTGTACTTGTCTTAATTTCAGTGCTAGTGGGACTTCTTTCTAGCATTGCTCTGAGAATGATATTCCCCACTAAGCGACCCGTCGGAGGGATTTGTGATAATTTGATGTGAGACTACTGTGATTCATGTAATAATGATGATTATAAATTGGAGATAGAAAATAAAAACACATATGGGATTTATGTGGTTTGAGAGTGTGCCTACATCCATGAGAAAGATGGCTTAAACTTTCACTATCACTAAAACAGAGTTACATAGGAGGGTATGTATAGTAACTCTAGATATGTTCTATTTACAAAAATACCCATATACCTGACTATATCGTATCATACCGTGGGAGCTAATTTGCCTATGTTCCTATACTTACGCCCTTTTACACTCAATATAAGTCACATGCCATAACAAAGACTTCTAAAAATAGGGTGATTTGATTAAAGAAACTTTTGATAACAAAATTTTGGAAATAAAACATTTCATCAATTTTTGTCCTTGTTTTGACAAATATATCCTAATTGTTTTCTTGTAAAAATAAAAAATATTTGATTAAAAGACATCAAATAATCCAAAATTTATAAATCTAATATTCCCCAAATCTTTTCTTGAAAAATAATTCATTGTAGAGAAAAATACCCTTTGTCCTTTTAGGTATTTACACGTGTCTTATAAAAGAAAGTAGGGATGGTAATGAGTCGGATTTGGGTAGGATTTAGGCTCCCTATCTCCATTTATTATTTCTATCCCCATCCCCATCCTCATCAAATTTAGATTTTTTATTTTTCATCCCTACATCCATCGAAGGATTGAGTATCGACACCCTACCCAAATACACTTGTTGGCGTACTAATTATGATATAAAAATCTATCCACAAGTGTACAGGCCTACAAGTAATATAGTGGAGTTAATGAGTCTAGATATCGAACCACAAGGAGTTGGGTGCTAACTACTGAAATTGAGACAATTTCACTTATATCAAAGCTAAGCAAAATAGAGATTCTAAAATTACCAAAAACAAAATGACTATCAAGGAAAAACATAATTATAATTCTCTAAAAGGAAAAACCTATTGGATTAAAAGCCCTAGGATTTTGATGTAAATGGATAATCCTCAAATGTTAAGATAATCCACACATCGATTGACTTATATGTGATGGCGCACCTAGCAACAACTTTAGTCGGCGTAGTTGTAGAGGGTGAAGCGGTACAGCAGTGCTTGGGGACGGTAGAAAGGAACAAGGTCACGGTGGGAGCTAAGTGGTGTTTGAACTCGGCTGACAAGTGGCGGTCGGTGGTGGGTGGGGCTGGTTTTGAGGCAGTGGAGGGAGTGTGGAGAGGGGTGAGAAGTGGCGGAAGGAGGAATCTCGGTTCCAAGCTATTGCGACATATTAGATTCTCCGGTCTTGTGATGGCGGTGGAGTTTTTGTTGCAATTATTGTTGGGAAAAATTCTAGAGTCAATTATTCTAGAAATACAAATTTCCCTCTTTGTATTGTCAAATAGGGTTCAACAATAAAACAGCCAACAAGTAACGAAGAACAATACGTCCAGCCTGTGAGGCAGCGTTTCGTGAAGAAACTCCTAAATGAAAAGGGTAAAAAACTACGGGACCCGTAGGCCACTTAAACTTCCATTATTTCAATAATGACAATAATGAGTTACATCAAATTCTTCTCTAACAAGCAAACTAAAGGCTCATAACAACCATACATCATGAATATTATTCTTGGAATTTTAAAGCAGCCAAAACATCACCAGATGGATAAATCAGAGAAAAGATGAAAGATCTCATAAGGAATTGGAATGGCCAAAATGGGTATTGTGGAGAGATAACCAGTAATCTAAACATCTAAGTTGAGGCACCATGAGTCATCACGTGTTGAGGCTTGAAATAACATTTGTTTGGCCTTCCATCTTGCAAGAAAATCAAAACCTTAACCCCTTCTCTCTCAAAACCCTCTCCTTTGTTTTCTCCATACTATAACGTATTATTGCTTCTGTGTGATCCCTTCTCCTTTGAGTTTGCTTTTTTCTTTATTAAAACAATGGGCTTGGCCCGTAGTTAACTCACTAAAGAGGCGAGACTATGAGAAGCCTCTCTTTCTTCTGAGCTTCTATAACCTCTTTAAGCGAACTACTTGTCAACATGTCTAATCCATTTTCACTGGTGTGTATTTTCTCTAAATACAATTGCTTTGAATCAAGCACATCACTAATCCAATGATATCTAACATCAATATGCTTCGATCTTGAACAAACATCGAATTCTTGGAGAGGTGAATGGCACTCTGGTTATCAAGTAACTGACATACTTATCTTGTTTGCAACCCCGATTCTTCTAAATTTTCTCGTCAAAAGCTTCTTTAGCACCATTAATATGATGATGTGCTAATAGCCACGTAGTGGATAATGCCAACACATTTTTGCGGCTTGGATTACCAGAGACAACCTCTATGCAAAGTCGTAAGAACACACAAATGGACTTCTTGGAATCGACATCACCTCATAATTTAAGTCGTATCCATCTGGCATGGGCTCTGCTGCAATAAAGCACACTTTTAGAGTACCTCGGATATCTTAGTATCCACTTCTTCTGATTATCTCATGATTATTAAACCACTTTAACAACTTTCTGTTTCACATGAGGAATATACGTACAAATGTGACCGCGGCATACGTAATGAGCTACCGATAGCGGATGTGTAAGGGACTTTATCTTTCATATATTTCTCACTTGCAGGACATTTCTTAGAGCTGGCTTGAAGTGGCATGTAAGTGAGACAAATTGCCTGCTTTCTCATGTTAGATGACTACAGATCATTAACTGTCCTTGGCTTTCTTGAGATAATTAAAGCTTCCTATTCTTCCTAGCATGGGAGATCTTCATGCCAAGTATCTATTTCGCCGATCCCAAGTCTTTCATGGCAAAAGACTTGCTAAGCTCTCTCTTCAACCTGTCAATCTTGTTAGAATCATTATTAATTATCAACATGTCATCAACATATAGGAGGAGGATAATAAATCATCGTCGGAAGAGCTTTAGTGAATACCAGTAGATTAGATAACTGGATTTATTGTACCAAGCTCATCATGAAAAGAGTCAAACTTCTTATTACCACTTCTTGTAGTGCTTGGTTGAGTCCATACAAGCTCTTCTTTAACTTGCACACAAGATTTTCTTTTCCTTTGACTTCAAACCCTTCAGGTTGCTGCATGTATATTTCTTCTTCAAAATCACCATGAAGAAAAGCAATTTTCACATCAAGTTGATCAAATTCTAAGTTCAAGCGAGCGGCAAGACCAAGAGCAGCAAATCGAACATATTTACCCTTTGAAAGATTTCTTCAAGTCAATACACTCTTTTGATTGAACCCTTCTGATAATAGTGCCTTATACCTATGTTGTGAGCTAGTGTTTTCAGTTCTCAATCTGTACACCCATTAGTTTCTAAGAGCTTTCTTTCCCATTATTATTGGCCCCTTTTCAAATCATGGAATTGTGGATTTATCCGTAGGATCACTTCTTGTATATATTTAACCCACTCTTTCTTGCTCCTCATGTAAAATAAGCTTCTTGGTAAAGTTTTTTGGCAATCCTCCCATCGATAAGCATCACATACTCATTAGAGGATATTATCTTGTAGAAGGCTGACGCTCTTTGGTAGATCTTCTCAATGGTGGTTCATATGGTGGTAGTGGAAGTTCTTCATAAACTTGTTTAGTAGGCTCAACATCATCAACCATAGGGTCATCTTCATTTTCAGTGACACCATCTGTAACACCCCGAAATACACCCTAGTCGTTTTTAAACATAATTAGAGTATATTATATGTGCATTTTGAAATTTTTCGCAATTATTATTTTGCTAAGTGAGAAAATTTCGAAACCCGGAATTTGTACAAGATACAAGGGCAAATTTGGAATTGGTAAAATAAGGACCTAAGAGTCAAAGATTAGAATAAGCAAATGCTAGAAATGAATTGAAAATGATAAATGAAAGTGAAATGAAGACCAAAAGAAAAATGAAATGGGAATTAAGGTGGCACATTTGTTTTTTGACTTATCTTTGATAATCTTTCGACATTAAGGCTCATTCATTTTTAAATTTTCCGACTTTATTACGAAATTTTTAAAAAGTTATGAATAGAAAAGTAAATATTTGGCTTTTTCTATTCGAGAAGAAATCATTTTCCCACAAAAATAAAGAAAAATAATCATTGACGAGAAGAATGCGATATATATTACTGAGGATGACAGAGGGTTTGGGACGGAGGCGGTCCATCGATCAGACTAGATTTATTTTCCAATTCTCAAACTTGTCTCGGTAAAAAAATTCACTTGAAGCGGAATGAGATGGGAAAAGTTAAAGACTCAGTATAATTTTCACATTATTTTTGTGTTTATTTTAATTTTGTTTTTATATTTTGCTTTTATTTTATTATATTAAAATTAATATTTTCATAAAAATAAAATATTATGAATTTTATAAATTCATTAAAAACATTATAATAATAATAATTATTTATATTAAAAATTATAAAAATAAAATAATAAAAAATTATTTTTAAGAATATAATCAAGATGAGGAGAAACTGTATTATTATTTTGGATGCACTTGGTTCATATTGCTTCATTAGGTCCGTTCATACAGAAACAATTTATTTCTTTTTAGTTCTTTATTTTAAATGAACTTGACTTGAGAGTCATTTCTGACTTTGAGATTACAAGTAAAAATCTGCGTCCGCGAGTCCTTTAACAACTTATCCCTTACGGAAAATCGGAAAAATTTCCTCTTGTCTGGAATTCAACAAAAGCTTTTAGGTCACTAGATTTCTGTGAGGCAGATTTAGCGCGATAGTTTAGTCATCAGAGATACGAAAGGAATTTCTAGGCTTCCACACGAACCTTATTTTTTATTAACATTTTTATCATTTGAAAATTTCTAATTTTCTCGAGTTTTCTGAAGTAACAATACTTGAGCAGTCTCGGATTTGAAAATAAGCGAGCTTAGTTAAAAACTTTGATTAAAATTAAATTCAAACTGTGCCATTAAAATGAATGGAGGCCAGGAACGAAATAATCAGTCTGTTGTCGTCCCACACCTCCTTACCTAATATTAAAAAACAAACAACTTAATATATGCTATTTAGTACTATTGACATTAAGCTCAAAACGTTCTATTACATTACATAATCAGGTTTAAGACAATTTTAGTGAGCAAATCCCCATTTGGGAAGAGAGAAAAGAGAAGGAGAAAGGGGAGAAAAGAGCTAGGGCTGAAGAAAAATCAGAAGTTTGGTTGGGTTTAACACATTTCTTACTCCTTTATAATCGAAGCAACTTAAGTGAAGATTTGAAGAGGTTAAGGTAAAAGAAAACAAAACCTAACTTTCCACTTTGTGATTTTGATTTTGGGGAGAAAAACCACAGCTTAGGAAAAGGAGGTTTTATTGATTCTTAGATTATTGGAGTGGTTTTAGGTAGGATTCCATGGTGGATTATGAGGATACATGAGTTTGGATGAAGTTATTTAGTTTTGTGGGTGAGAAATAAAAAATCTGCCATTTATAGGAGACAGCCACATTGATGCCGATGCGCAGATCAAGGTGGTACTAGTACCCGTTCACGGAAAGGGTTGGTAGCGGTGCGGAATCAAGTGTCGCCGATCTGGAGTCTTTGACCAACCACCCCAATTTTTGTACCCTTGCATTATTAAGTCCCAAATTAAGTACACCAATAGTATGGGAACCTAATAAAGTGACTAATGGGGGTTCGAATAAGAGATGAAACTAATGAAAACAAGTACCTCTTACTTTCGTAGGCGATGTTGTGAGCTTAATGCCTATGATAAGATAGTAAGTTCCTAAACATGGTTGTAGAGGATTTGCTGGGCGGATGTTGAATGACACGACACCTGCGTGTGGGCGACACGTATGGTACTTACTGGTACTCTCGATTGAATGCGGCGACGCTCTTTAGTGGTGCCGGCACATTTAATAACTGATGCTCTCTGGGTTGGTATGATGCTTTGTGCTCTGGCACCTCAGGTACTCTTGGAAGTGCATGGGTGCTTGTTGTGTTGTGTCCCTGCACTAATTTCTTATTCTTGGTCTTTCCATTAGTCAAATAGTTGTATGATAAGAGTCACGAAATGAATAAGAGTAAGTAATGTATAGTTATTTCACGAATAACCACTGCGAGATTTGCAACTTTATTTTAAGTATAAACTCACGTGGTATATCTAGTGCCATATGCAAATGCTCATAAAGTACTCTGAGTCTATAATACTGAGTATAAGCTCACATGTCTCCTCCGGAGATCACGAGCAAGTATAAGAAATCTGCTATAAGTGTTTTTGAAGTATGTGATATGTAGTTCATGAAAAATTGTGATATCTGCACTCACTGTCATCTTATTCTTGTTATATGGTTCACTTGTAAAAAGTACTTGTAATGTATCACGTATAAGTCATGTGTTTTCCTCTAGCGTTAAACAGCACGAGGTTTTAATCTGTAGGTACGGGGGGAGGGGCGTCCGCGATCTTCTACGCCTTTGTTGGGCCAACAAACTAGTAGGAGTCCATCACAGTAGGTTTTGCTCTCTTATTATGTAAATGTAAATGTACAATTTTTGTATATGTATATGTAAATGGGACTTAGGACTGTATGTATTGACATTGTAAATACCACTACGGTGGTAGTTTTATTTTGTATCTTTGTATATGATATTTTGATTCAGTTATAAGACTTAGTACCACCAATGTCTGAAAAAACAAGTAAAGAGTTTAAGTATAGTTTCGTGCCCCTTTCATCCGCCTAGGCGAGGGTTTGGGGATGTGACAAGTTGATATCAAAGCCTAGGTTTAGGCGTTTCTGGAAGAGTCTTAGATTAAGGATGTACCTTCATAGTAATGTGTTGGCCTAATGCGGATGTCCTTGTTTTGTCTATTGTCTAGAATGGATCCACCTCAAGAAGCTGTAGATGAAACAGTTGAAAACGTAAATCCTTTAGATCAATCTGCTTCTGGTTCGTCTGATTCAAAGACAAATGAATATGCTTCAACTGAAGCATTGGTAAAAATATCTAAGGATATTGCAAGGGTCTTAGATCGACTCATGGCCCCTCAAGCTCCGAATGATTCAGTAAGAAAGAATGAAGTGGAAGAATTCCATGGTACAAGTATGGAAGAGTCGGAATGCAGCCAGGAGTTTGGCTTGAAAAGTGGAAGGGCTCTAGATGAAGTGAGATGCCTGTGGACCAAGGTCACATGTGCGGTTTCATTGCTGCAAGGTGCAGCTTATGATTAGTGGAAATTGGTTTGAAATCCTTCTTCGAGATCCCGGTTACATGGGACTGCCGTCCGCGAGTTTAATACAGTATATCGCTGATGATTACAAGAGTCAAAGTAGGCGATTCTTGACTCTAGACAGGAAGCTGACAATGGCGATGATGGCCAGAAGCGTGTTGTGTAAAATATGCGCGTAATGCGCAAGTGCACGTGTCGTATCAAGTAATATAGTGTACCTAGGATACGGATATCGATCCACGGGGATAAGTGCGTGATTACTGAGTTTAGCCTTTGAATATTATCTGGACGTAAACTTTGAATGACAAGTTAACTCATGTATGCAATTAAACTAATCCAATTTTTCTTAATAAATTACTGTGTTGTGGAGACTAGGGCTTTGTCTCCCCCTGCCACTCTTGATGGATTACTATCTAAAAGACTTACTATTCAGTTTATTCATGACTCATTGATGACGGGGTGATCGTGCCTACGAGATACCCTCTCTCGAGGTGTATCCGCCTATCTTTCTAGCAGGGTTGAGTGTATCTGACGGAAATACTCGAAGCGGCTTAAATGTTCTAACCTTAATCGCCACCCTTAGAATCGGGATATCTCTATGTACCGAGTTGACTAAGGGTCGCTCTATTCAGATCCCTGGGCGTCCTCATCTCTCGATCTCGGACACCTAGCCAAATCATGCCAATGTTGGCCAGACATCATCATGTAAATAAATCGCGAGATGCCGGCGAATGCTAACAATTCATGTGCGAATAATATAAAATCCGTCTTTGTCAGTATAATTGTAATGAGGATTCAACCAAAACCCTAGATATAAATCCTAGACATCTTTGGACTCGGATATAAACATAATCAATCGATAAAACATTCGCAGTCTTTTAGAAAAGAAGAAAAACAATACAAAAGCAACTGTCTGCTCTCTGATTTGGTTCGCTGCGTCTTTACTTCCCGATGTTCTCGTCGTCGTATCGATCCTCAGTCCCAGTCCTTTTGCCTTTAATAATTGTGATGGAGAAATCGCGTTGACGTCGCGACGTTGAGACGTCGCGACGTTAGCTGCTTGTTGACTTCCATGCTTGTTGATCCAACGTTGCGACGTTGGGACGTCACGATGTTGGGACTTCGCGACGTTGGAACATCGCTGACGTTCGGCCCGACTTTATGCCACTCTCTGCTCCCGAAATGCTCCAAACCAGTTCCACACATTATTCACACAAAGCGCACAAATAAGATATCGGATAGAAATGCGTATTTAAATGTAAAATGAAGCTAAAGCGAAGTAAGAAAAAGCAGCGAAGAGTATGACATGAGTGTTTTAGGCACTCAACACACCCCCAAAGCAGCTTCTTGCTTGTCCACAGAGCAAGGAAGCGACTCTAAGTGGACTCTGCCTACATACTATAACCTAACACTGGATTAATGATGCACCATCTTTGATAGATGAAGGATCAAAATGGACCGACTCACACTCTTGCCTTTTTGCTCGAATTTCAGGGGATTCGCTAGGGTGTTCGACTTTCGAAAGAATTAGATTGAACTTCGGTGCGGTTAATGACGCCTGACCTCAAGAGGTATTGATAGCCTTTCCCAAGGACCCTATGTGCATTGAATAAATGACCTCTAGTGTATACCTTGGTTCCGACGCCCCCAAACTTGAGTTCAACTCACCTAGTTGGGAGAATCTAACTACGGAAGGATAGGAATGCACCGTTTGCATTCCTTAACATACCTACTCATAACAGAAAACAAAACTAGTGCCCGTAAGTTTATGCTAAGTGTTCATGTAGCGGGGATTGGTTGGTGACTCCCCACTAGTTGGTTAAGGGCACCGGGCATTTAGTTCCCCTCGAACGTCACCCCGAACACTCAACTAAACCTAAGGGCCCTAAGTTGTGGGAAACTTCCATCTTCTGTCCCTTGTAACGGGCAGTGAAGTCAATGACTCCCGACCAGTTGGCTCAGGGCATTGGGCTTTGAAAGGCCCCTCGGACTGTGCCCGAGATTTCGATTGGAAGATTCCATTTATTCTATTCCTATATATATTTTTTCTTTTCTTTTGCTTTTTCTTTTGCTTTTTTTTTTTTTTTCATTTGGGGTTAGGAAGGCAATCCTTTTTTTATTCCACGATTGTCCGTCTCTTGGTGTTTAAGACTCAGGAGTTTGTTGAACTTAGTAGTAAGTAGGGCTCGGCACCTAGGAATACCCTAGAGGTCATCTGTGTGTGAGTGTGATAGACTCATTGAGAAATGGTTTCTTGGATATCTCGGAGGTGATTCACTATGCCTCCCTACCTATTCAACCTAATTCCAGGAGCATCTCAACGCCTACTGAATCCTTTAGAGATATGCTACATTTTCCATGATGATAGTGGACTCGGTCAAAAGTGATCCTCGACTCTCAAGCATGGAATCACACACAAACTACCTAAACATGAAACAACTAAACAGAGAGATGACCTACCAAAAAACAAAAACACAACTAAACATAAGACTCGACATCCTAAAATAAACAAGCGTAAACGAAACTAAACTAAAGCACAAATACAAAAATAAAAATAACCATCATAAAACTATACTAATCTAACAAAAAAACAGATCACCACACACCCCAAACAAAGTATCGGTGTCCTTGGCAATAAAAGAATAAGGAGAGGTGAAGGAAACTTCCCTGGTGAGCGGTCAGGTCACTGCGGTGGTGGCGACGGTGGTACGAATTGTAATGTTGATGGGCGGTAATTTGGGCTTGGAGGGATTCTTCTTCTTTGGAGAATAGTGAAAGCTGGTTGCCGGGATTATCACGCATGTAGTGAAGACCTCAATGTCTGGAGTGATGAGGACTTCGGTGCTCCTGGGTCTCGTCGAAGCATCAAAGATCGGTGAAGCGACCATGGGTCCTCTAGAGTCAGTGTAGAATTTAGAAGGGCCGCCCGGAGGTCGGCGTGGGGGTGGTGGATGAGTGGAGGACTGCCCAATGTCACCCTAGGGATCGCTAGGGTCCTAAAGCGAGCACGTGCTCGTGGAGCTCCTCCTCGTCAGGGCTCATGGCCCCGAGTCATGCGTCCTCGGGTGTTCGTGAATGCCCGGTTTGTCATGCTTGACTGATATAGCCTTAATGAGGTGTAGCCACACCTCATTGTTCCTTAAGGGCACCCTGGCTCATTTGCATAGGCTATATATAAGAAAAGGGTGCCCCAAGTTCATTTTAGCGTCTCGGTTATGGAGGATGGCATCCTCACATAGCACCTTATTTATCAGGAATGTCTGAATGATACCGTAGTTGAAGCGGGGGCACGCTTGGCAGTCACCTCACACATGTTCGTCGTCGGAATGAGACACGACGTGATGAAGTGATGCTAGACTTTGGGGTTATAGGCCAATTTCTTGGCGTTGAAGTGCACGGCATGCCCTTCATTGTTGAGCTTCCTTATCGCTCATTTGGTCGGGGCAGAATGACCTCGGGGTAATTGGGCTCTTTCATGGGTAGATCAAAAGGCTCGAGAACGAGGTCAGTTATAAAGGATTTGATAGACTCACGCTGAAGTTTACCAACACACCACGCACGGACAGCACGACCCAACATGAAACGGGCGAGGTTGGCGTAGAATTCTCGTACCACACTCATCGCAGCTGGACGAGGTGGTTGACATAGCGCCCGCCATCCCTTAGTCGCGTCTTGCGAAAGAAGTCGTCAGGGTGGTGGAAGCCTTTTTCCTTGATAAAGGACCGATTCTTACATATGGTGCTGAACCGATCGGCGTCACCTTCATTTACAAACCTCGTGACACGTCGAGTCGAGGTCGGTCGGACCAGGCCCGTTTAGTGGGCAACTTGCGCGCTTGCGGGCATAGGTGCGGGGTGCGAGGTCGAAGCGGTCCTAAGCACCTGGGGAATTGCAGGTCCTAATGCGGTAGGTGGCCACACCGGATGGCTGAACAATGGGTCAGAACACCTAGGGTTGCCTTATGAGAACTAAGGCGAATGGTGGCGGGAAGTGGACACAGCCACTAGGGCTTTCACAAAGGACTGCCGATTTCGAACTAGACATGACGGTGAGAGCCCAACCTACTTGGTGATGAGGACTAAACTGCGGGGTAGAGACACCTTTGCATGGTGTTGAAGGCGTGAGACAGGGACAGTGGAATGGTTGGAGTGGGGAAAGATTGGCGAAACAGTGGGCTCCGGCGGGTGTGTGTGTGGATTCCGGCAAGGGTGTGGGTGGTGGTGACGACAATAGAGGTGCAGTAGGGTTCAGGCAAAGAAGGATGAGGGTAAGATCAAAATGAGGTGGTTTTTTTTGGCCTAAAACAGGGGCAACGTCGCGACGTTCCAGAGAGTGAAGCAGCCAACGTCGCTACTTTAGGATCCAACGTTGCGACGTTGTAGAGAGGCTATATTCCAACGTCGCGACATTGGGATCCAACGTCGCGACGTTTTAGAGAAGAAGCGAGAACAGCGTCGGCGTTGAGGCGTCCGCGACTTTTAGCGTCTCGGCGTTGAGCCAACATCGCAACGTTACAGAGGATGCCAAAATGTAAAATTTTTATAAAATTCTAAGGCATGAGAAAAACCCCCCTTGTGCAATTGATGACTCCCTCTAACTTCTGAAGTTAATTTCTCGAGCGGATCCTCCACATTACTTTTCGATGTGGCCACGAAAAACCATGACCATGAGAGAAAATCTCGATTCTAGGAAGGAAACAATAAACTCACCCAAAACTAAAGCAAACAATAAAACTTAAACCATGGAAGAAAAATTTCTAGAAAAGCTTGGGTTGCCTCCCAAGAAGCGCTTTATTTAATGTCGTTAGCTCGACGACCACGAGATCTCAATGTGCCTGGTGCAGGAATCATATGACCTCCTTTATGCTTCTTAAGTTGTGTTCGATGGAATGATCTGCTTGTCGCATGGAACTTGCCCCCAATCTGACCCGGCCGTTGTGTGTTAACTTTGAACATTCCTTTCTCTGGATGCGTAACCTCTGCCCCTCCATGTAGAAAAACTTTAGTCCTTTGTAGAAGGTCAGGCCATCTAGACTTTAATTTCCGGGAAAAAGTTTAGTCGGGAATTAAGCAGAGGACCTATTTTCGCCTCAAATTCCTTCACAGCGATATGTTTATTGTGCCGAGGCCTTAAATCCTTTCCTTGTAAATCTGAGCATTCTCATAACCGTTCTACAGATTCATCGATTCAATTTGTAGCATCCATCTCCGGCTAATGTATTATCCATGTTCAAGCTGCTTAGGGGTTGCGGTAGGCTCAATGCTCCGATTCCGTGGGTGGCATGTTTCCATAAACAATTCGAAAGAGCGACATACCCGATAGTGTTTAAATCTTTGTTCGGTATGCCCAGAGTGCATCCTTAATATTTTTCGACCAGTCCTTCACGGAGTACATTACACCATTTCTCGAATGGACTTGATTTTCTCGATTCGATACCTACCTTGCCCATTTAGTATGGGTGATATGCCAGGGATGTATGATGTCGCGCACCATGCTTTTGCAAGACTTTAGTCGATCATCTGTGCGAGAAATGAGTATCGTTATGCATGTCGGTGCTCGGGGTACCCAAGTAGGAATATGTGACTCTGGCGGGCCACTGCCACGGCATCATTAGATGCGGGTCGGTATTTGCTTCAACCAGCCCAGAGACATAATCTCTTGCCCGGTAAGATGTACGAGGTTATTATAAGATGGAAATGGTCCCGCAATCCTTCCCCCATAATCTCATGATTCTACTTCGGAGTGCCATGGCGTTGGAACCTTTAGAAATGCTCCAGGATTCGACATTTGTCGCATGTGGATACGAATTGATGAGCATCCTTGAATAAGCTAGGCTAGTAGAAGCTGTTAGGGATAGTGCCCTGTAAAGCATGAATTTGAATTTATGTTTTATGAAATTAATAAAAGTGTCGTATTTATTACATTTAGCTATTTTGTGCGCAATGTACAGATGAAGCATCCAAAATCGATTTATTAATGCCAACCGCCAACCTCGGTGTATAAGCAGGTTATACCCGCGAGAGGATCGAGTTATGGATTATAAATCATATTGTCAGTAATAAATTAATTGAAGTTTGGGGATCTTCAAAATTAAATAATACTAGGGCGATCGCTATCGTGAGAATGAAGTGACCTTAATTCGGGTCACTAATGTGGCGACATTAAAGTGGAGGCTCCATATATAATAAGATTATATAGGATAGGACCAAGACGTAGTTTTCGAATTCTTTTAAATACCGTTTATCTCAAGAATTCAAACAGCGACGCTAGATGATCATATGCGGTCGGTCTCGATCACAGTAGTCATAGACTCTGTTTATATCAAAATTTGGGCCTTTTGAGTCATGGGTTAAAGCCCGTTATGAAATGGGCCCAATACTTGTGTCTTAGAGGCCCATTGATGTATCACATTTGGGAATATGAACTATGGACATGATCTGACCCTTCCTATGAAGCTGGATGATTAGTTCCCTTAAGTGGCCCCAGTTACGGAAGCCCGAGCAGTTTGGCTCAATTTATAACAGGGTTTATAAATTAATGTTTCACTAGTGGATTAATGGAACTTAAGGATCAAGATATAATTGGGGGTAAGCGGTAATTTCACCCGACTCTAGTTATAGACACTTCTTGGAGGATAGGCGCATGTAATGATTAAATCCAATGGACACTCTAAATTTTGAGTAAAATCGATCTTAAAGGATAAGGATTAGAATTCTGGGCACAAAGACAGACAACTCTAGAGTATTCAATTATCAATAATTGATTAAAGTTTAATTAATTATTGAATTTATTAGACTTGAAATTAAGATCCATGGGTCCAGTTCCACCTCTATATTACTCTGATGAGCGATTCATGATTTGGAATAAATTGCACTCTCGTAGTAATTTAAAATGATGAGATTACATTACAAATAACAATTAGTTGTTATTTAAATTCGAATTTAATTCGTTTACTCATTGAATAAAGAAATAATCTGTAAAGGGTAATAATATTTGAATTGTTATTATATAATTAATTAGTTTCCTTATCTGATAAGGATTTGAATTAAATTTTAAATATTATTAATTCATTTCCTTATCTGATAAGGATTTGAATTTAAGAATATTAAATATAATTAGTCGTTTCCTTATCGATAAGAGTTTAACGTCTATAAAAACCCGAAGCGGAGATATATTTAGTGGTGAGGAATTAAGATCTTTGAGGAGAAGAGAGAGAAGCAAAAAAGAAAAAAAAAAAAGGAGGTTTTCCAAGCCAAGTGCTCTAGAGAGTCTCTTCCTTGAGATCCCTTGCCTCATGTGTTGAGTGCGCAAGGTAAATCTAGGTGAAAAAACTAGAGTGTATTGTTAAGTGAATCGTTTGGTGCCCACACACCTGTAGTAAGGAGGTGGAATTAGAGACCGTGCGGGAGTTGTTTCCTTTGCTAGCCAATAATCTCCTATACTTAGTGGTATAGATCGATCTTGCGAGTATTAATATGTGTTTGCATGGGTTCCTGCGAAAATAAGATTTTCTGGAAAAATTTTAAAACCTAATTCCGTTGCGTTTTAATTTTATT
Organism: Tetrastigma voinierianum; assembly: GCA_016808115.1. Taxonomy (NCBI): domain Eukaryota; kingdom Viridiplantae; phylum Streptophyta; class Magnoliopsida; order Vitales; family Vitaceae; genus Tetrastigma; species Tetrastigma voinierianum. Next base: position 552,630 of record JAEQBH010001848.1, on the reverse strand, counting down.
TCTAACAGAAGCCTGATTGAAGCACCTTGGCTGCTGTTCTCTGGCCACCGAAATGTCCTCCACATGGTAAAGTGTGGCAGTGGTTCAAAATACTGTTCATTTCATCTTCAGGCACACATCTCCTGATCACTTGGTCGGCACAATGCGATAAAATTGGCTCATCCCCTGATAAGTAGTGTTTCAAGTGTGCGGAGAAAGCCTCTTTTTACATTGATAGCTAAATTACAGAGGAATTTACCTTGGCTACCAAATAATTCACGTGATACGCAAACCATGGAGCAACCGCTTTTGTCTTCAATGGCTAAGAGCGCTCCCATCGGGAAAGTCGTCATTCACTTGAACCTCGCACTCGCGCTAACACGTGGAAGATGATTTGCAACTGGTTCTCGTTCCTTTCTTGTCACTAATCTAAGTCGAATTCTTGCGGCAAGAACCCCTTGGGATTAGATGCGGGTTTAGCTTCCTTTTTAGTCATCAGTATTTTATGGCAGGAATGATTAGTGTGGACCTCTTGCCTTGTTGCCCGATCAAATAAGGCCTAAATTTGTCAGCGAAACCGATGGCCAATAGTTCCTTTCGTAGTGGTGTAATTCCAATGAGCATCATTCAAGGTTTTGCTCGCATAGTAAGGTACCTGGAATATTAGATTCTCTTTTTAACACACAATCTTGCTCCAATCGCATAGTCGCCGTCACACATTAGCTCGAATGGAAGGACCCGATCTGGGCTCTGATAGGCGATGCGATTTTATCTTTCAACGCGAAAATGCGCATACCTTTGTGCATGAGCTCAAATGGGGTCCCTTGGACCAGTAGATTAGACAACGATTTTGCAATCTGAGAAAAGTCTTTGATGAAGCGTCTATAGAATCCAGCGTGGCCTAAAAAGCTTCTTATCCCTTTTACCGATGAGGGTGGAGGTAATTTTTCAATTGCTTCAATCTTTGCTCTGTCTACCTCTATTCCTCTTGCTGAAATCCGATGCCCAAGTACAATGCCCTCTTGTACCATAAAAATGGCACTTCTCCGAATTGAGTACAAGGTTGGTCTCCTCGCATCTGATCAACATTGACCTCAAATTCTCCAGACAATTATCAAATGAGCTACACAAGACCGAAAAATCATCCATTAATACCTCGATTGTTTTTTCAACCATATCGGAGAATATGGCCATCATACATCGTTGGAAGGTGCGGGCGCATTGACCCAAAGACATCAGCACGAATCCCAGTGTCCCATATGGACATGAATGTCGTCTTCTCACGATCTTCAAGGGCTATGCGAATTTGATTGTAGCCGAATATCCATCCAATGCTTGATGTCGTGGCCAAATGTCAGTCAACATACGATCTAGAAAAGCTGGCCGTGGGGAAATGGTCTTTTGAGTGGCGCTATTCAGTTTAAGATAATCAATACAAATTCTCCACCGTGCTTGTTCTAGAGAAAGCGATATGTTATTCTCAGTTTCTTATATTTGTTGTTCCACCACTTTTTAAAATTTCGCATCTTAGGACTTACCCATGCATTAATGACCAGGATAAATAACCCGGTATCTAGCCGCTAACACCTCCTTGCGGATGCCTCTTTTTCATAGTTGGATTCAACCTCCTGTGCTTCCACTTGAAGGTTTATGGCCATCTTCCCGACCAAAATCTGATGCGTGCATGGAAGGCGAATCCCTTTTAATCATTAAAGAAGACCATCCAAAGCGCGTTTTTGTGATCTCGAAGGACCCTCGATAACTACTCTTCCCTCTAATTACATCGAGGGGCTGAAATGATCTCAGTAAGGTGGAGGCCATCGAATCACATACTTCAAATGGCTAGGCAATGGTTTTTGTTCCATCTTAGGTGGTTGTTCAACAGATGACACTGGCGTTTTAGCACTTTCACCTAGAGATTCAAAATATTTCCTTCTATTGGGTTCGAAGGAATCCATCCATTTAACATACTCCTCTGCCTCTTCTCGAGGTTCCCGAATCACTGCGTACTAGAATTTAGCCTCGAAGGATCAGTGAGACCACTTTGGCTGAACCACTTATAGCCTCACGGTCTGTCATGAAGCATCAGTATCCTTTCTCTGCTTGGGATGTCTCACGGCAGACACGTTAGACGACTTCATCCTCCACGAACTCTCGAGTTTTAGCTCTCCCTACGAACATCAATCATTTGCTCTGCCGGTTACAGAAAGCAGTGCCCGAATTATGGGTATTTCTTTATCTTCTTCCAAATCTAATACAATGAAATATGCTGGGAGGATAAACTTGTCAACCTTCACTAAGACATCTTCTATCACCCCTCTTGGATGCTTTAAGGACCTATCTGGTAGCTGGAGTGTGACTGTCGTTGGGCGAGCTTCTCCTAATCCCAAACATTTAAATATGGACAAGGGCATGAGATTATCTTGGCGCCCAAATCTGTAATGCCCTCTCGAATAGCATTTCCGATGAGTACGGGGGATAGTGAAAGTGCCTGGGTCTTTTAACTTTTGCGGCAGCTTCCTCTGAAGGATGGCACTACACTCCTCAGTTAGGTTAACTGTTTCGAAGTCTGCCAGTCTTCTCTTCTGAGATAAGATGTCCTTCATAAATTTGACATAACTGGGCATCTGTTCCAGAGCATCAGCAAACAGAATATTGATGTGCAGTTTCTTAAATACTTCCATGAACTTGATGAACTGCTTATCCAACTTATGCTTCTTTGACAGCTGAGGATCTGAAATTGTGGCTATGGGTTGTGGAGCGATCCCTTTTCTTGATTGTATACCCCGCAATTTGTTTCTCTTGAAATTTGTTCCCTCTGCGTATTATCATTACGATCGGGCATTTGGATGACTTTCTCAGTTTCTCACCCATAATCGCTGAGGTTGCTCTGTATCGCCAATTCTTTACCACTTCACCGGTATTGCTTTAACATGTTCATTCCCCTCTCTTCTGGGTTCATACAGGTTGTAGTAAGGAACCGGTACGCCTTTCTATCAATAGATTGGTCATTTGACCCATCTGCACCTCTAAATTTCTCAACTGTGCTGCTTGATTGTTCAATTGGGTGGCTTGGTGTTGCATATTCTCCTTCGTCTCATTCATAAAGGTAGTGTGAGATGTTAGCATTTGCGCAAGGGCTTGTTCCAAGTCCACCTTTTTCTCAGGAGGTGGTTCGCTCACTCGGGGTGGTGTCATGTTATTCTGATTGTTCCTCCACCCATAACCTTGACTGTTCTGACTATTCTGATTATTACGCCACCCTTGGCCTTGATTTTGGTTCTGATAGTTGTTTCCCCCATACTGACCCTGTTGTTGTGGCTGACTCTGATTAAACCTTGACACAAAGGCCCAGGCACGCTCTACGGTCTGGTTTCGGCGGCATTACGTCTTTTGCTATCTTTGTCCTCCATGGAATTCACCTGACTCCGTGGGTTGGTGCGTATGGCATTCGTGATACCTTGTTGTCTAGTCGAGTTGTTTAGTAATTTGTCGCGACATAGGTAACCAGTTATTGAGAACCTCGTTATGCATGCCGCCTATGGCCTTCAACTTTGGTGTAGTCTTCTCTCTTAGGCTGCGATTGGTATTAGTAGCGACATCCTCAGAGATCTCATGTGCTTGATGCGGTAATTAACTCTTCATTAGCGACCCTCTGGCGAGGCATCGATCAACTGTTCTAGTCGCGTTCTCGAGACCATTATAAAAGTATGGACTGCATCCATCTGAGTCGATCTGTGACGATGGGCACTTCCTCGCGAGTTCATGAAATCTATCATCATACACTTTAGGTTCTCGCCCTCAGTTGTCGAAATGATACGCACGGTTGTGCAATTTTGGCAGTGGGAGAAGAACTTGGTTAGGTGGTTGGGGAACCACTAAGTCGTTCCCATGAAGTAATGGAATCGGTGGTAGCTTGACCAACCAATGCTTGGCTCTATCACCTAGTGAGAGTGGGAACAATCTCAACCTGAGTGCCTCTTCCATGACCCCATTGTACTTGATCGTGTCGCAGACTTCGAGGAAGTTGGTCAAATGCATATTTGGATTCTCATTAGGCAATCCATGGGCGAGATGTTACGAAGCATATGTAAAGTTCTTGACTTCAACTTGAAGTTGTTTTCCTTTGAATAGGTGGTCTTCGGATAGTTGTCTGAACAACTGTAGGCGGTAGGGCAAACTCTTCTAGCAACATGAATGGATCATCTGGCTGTATAAACGGCCTGGGTGCTTGATTCCTTCCGTTATTCCCATTTCGGCCCCTTTGTGGCTCGTTTTGCTCAAGGCTAAGATCATGCTCTTCATTGTTCTCCATGATTGCTAGATTTCTATTATGTACTGTTCTCTGTTCTCGGCGTAATCTGTGTAAAGTTCTTTCCGGCTCGGGATCGGCGAATGTGGAGTCGACGATCCGAATCTTCGCATCGCTCTTTGCAACCTTATTTGCAATCACACAAGAAACAAGAATACCAAATTACCGGCGCAGCAAGACAAAATAAAAACAAAAAATTCCATAGTAATATCTAATTGCCTTATTTGTCAATATCACGCTAAACTTGTCTGACATGACCTTGGCTTGATAAGTAGAAAGCGTGTTGTGTAAAATATGTACGCCTATGTGCGCAAGTGCACGCGTCGTATGAAGTAATATAGTGTACCTAGGGTATGGATATCGATCCACGGGGATAAGTGCGTGATTACTGAGTTTAGCCTTTGAATATTATCTGGACGTAAACTTTGAATGACAAGTTAACTAATGTATGCAATTAAACTAATCCAATTTTTCTTAATAAATTACTGTGTTGTGGAGACTAGAGCTTTGTCTCCCCCTGCCACTCTTGATGGATTACTATCTAAAAGACTTATTATTCAGTTTATTCATGACTCATTGATGACGGGGTGATCGTGCCTACGAGATACCCTCTCTCGACGTGTATCCGCCTATCTCACTAGCAGGGTTGAGTGTATCTCTACCCCAACCCGATACTCCGAAACGTTTAAATGTTCTAACCTTAATCGCCACCCTCAGAATCGGGATATCTCTATGTACCGAGTTGACCAAGGGTCGCTCTATTCAGATCCCTGGGCGTCCTCATCTCTCGATCTCGGACACCCAACCAAATCATGCCAATGTTGGCCAGACATCATCATGTAAATAAATCGCAGATATAGAGCAAATGCTAACAAGTCATAAGTAACTGAATAATATAAAATCCAAATCTTTAATCCATGCAATTGTGACAGGGTTCAACAAAACCCTAGATATGAATCTAGAACATACTGGACTCGGATATAAACATAATCAATCGATAAAACATTCGCAGTCTTTTAGAAAAGAAGAAAAACAATACAAAAGCAAATGTATGCTCTCTGATCTGGTTCTCTGCGTCTTGCTTTCCATGTTCTGGTCCGTACGTATCTCGATCCCCTCGAATTCTAGTCCCTTTTGCCTTTAATAATTGTGATGGAGAAATCGCGCTGACGTCGCGACGTTGAGACGTCACGACGTTGAGACGTCGCGACGTTGGCCGCTTGTTGACTTCCATGCTTGTTGACCCAACGTCGCGACATCCTAGCGTTCGAGACGTCGCGGCGTTGGAGCATCCGCGATGTTCGACCAACTATGCACTTCTACTCTCTGCTCGAATGCTCCCGCCATTGCTAGTTCCACACGGTATTCACACCTGATTTGCCTGAATCGGATATCGAGCTATAGAAATGTGTATTTAAATGTAAAATGAAGCTAAAACCGTAAGACAAATGCGAGTATGACATGAGTGTTTTAGGCACTCATCAGCTGAATATGAGAAAGAATTCAGCCGTCTTAGTAAATATGCACCGGAATCAGTTCTTACGGAAAAATTCAGATGTAGACAGTTTGAGGAGGGCTTACATGAGTCCATCAAAAGGTATCTCACATTTATTTTAGCTACAGTTGTCAAATTACATAGCTAGTACAAGCGGCTATAAAAATTAAGAGGTCTGAAATGAAGAGTCAAGAAAGAAAGAAAGAGAAAAAGTTCTCAGAGGGTTTTTCCTCTTCGGAAAGACAGAGTCCTGAGTTGATTGATACGGTGTGCGATGCGAGATCAATAGAAAGTTATTTCGGCTATGGAAGCCCGATGTTTTACGAGAAAGGTTGTGAAGCCTTTTGGCTTTGATTATTGATAAAGAAAGCAAGTGAATTTCAAAATATGCTGTGATTAGGGTTCTAATGTGTTTCCCAGGAATTAGAATTACCACTGAAAGAAGTGGATCTCTATGAAGTAGTGAACGATACTCCTATTTCAGGGCACCTTACCATATGGCTCAGCGGGCGAAAGAGTTGAAGACTCAACTATAGGAACTATTGGATAGGGTTTCATTCGGCCTAGTGTCTCACCTTGGGGTGCGATCGATTTTGTTGTTAAGAAGAAGTGGCATGTGGATGTGCATTTGACTGCGGATTTACTTGATCCGTTGAAAGGAGCAAGTGTCTTTTCAAAGATAAACTTGCGATCGAGATATTATCAACTCCGGGTAAAAGAGGTTAATGTCTCGAAAACAGCTTTCAGAACCCATTATGGCCATTATGAGTTTTTAGAAATGCCATTTAGGTTGACCAATGCTCCGGCTGCATTTATGGACGTGATGAATAGGGTTTTCCACCCCTATTTGGATCAATTTGTTGTGGTATTTATTGATGGCATCCTGGTGTATTCTAAGGATGCACAAGAACATGAACACCATTTGAGGATAGTATTGCAAATTACGGAGAATCAATTGTTTATAAGTTAAGTAAATACAGTACAGCTTAGGAAGTGTCATTTCCTGAGATAATATTGTATTTGCTAAAGGTCATGCAGTGGACCTAGTGAAAATTGAAGCAATCATGGATTGGAAACACTCCTCGAATGCAGCAGAAGTGAGGGTTTCTCGGGTTTGGGCTGGTTATTATCGGATTTGTCTGAGGATTTTCGAGTTATAATCTCCTTACAAGATTACTCCAGAAAGGGGTGAAGTTTGATTGGGATGATAATTGCTAATCCAGCTTTGAAAGGTTAAAAGAAATATTGGTTAAAGCACTAATGTTGATTCAGCCTACTTTAGGTAGGGATTATACTATGTACAGTGATGCTTGGAGGTTAGGTTTGGGATGCATATTGATGTAGGATGGGAAAGTGGTGGCTTATGCTTCCAGATAGTTGAAACCGCATGAACAATACTATCCCACTCATGATTTGGAGTTAGCAGCTATAGTGTTTGCTTTGAAAATTTGGCGACACTATTTATATGGAGAAAAATGTAGAATTTTTACTAATCATAAGAGTTTGAAATATTTGCTAACTTAGAAGGACTTGAACTTGAGGCAACGTAGGTGGTTGGAATTGTTTAAAGACTATGATTGTATAATTGATTAAGCGCAGAAAACGATATGAAGTGGCGGATACCTTAGTAGGAAAATGATTCTGCTTTGTGCTTTGAAAGATTATGACTAGAAATTGATTACGATGGAGCCTTGTTCAGCTCGGTGGGGATTATCTGGGATTTGAAGCAAATGATAGTAAATGCTTAGAAAAATGATACCAAGTTATAAGAGATGGTTTAGTTAGTCAGTACTGGAGACAAGACTGATTATGCCATAAATGAAAGTGGAGGTTTGTTGGAAACCGAGAATGAGATTATGTGTCATCGAATGTTATGGATTTGAGAAAGAAGATATTATATGAAAGCCATAAAACTGTTTTCACCATGCACCATGGAGGTAATAAGATGTACCAGGATATGAAACAGTACTACTGGTGGCGATGGATGAAAAAAGACATTTTAGAGTACGTGTCTAAGTGTCAGATGTGTCAGCTAGTAAAGTCTGAACACCAAGTACCATCCGGTTTATTGAATCCCCTTCCAATTCCCCAATGGAAGTGGGATAACATTACTATGGATTTCAGATCCCAAGCTCTCACCCAAAGGAAATATGATGCAGTTTGGGTAATTGTGGACAGCTTGACCAAGTCTCCTCACTTTCTACCAATCTGACTTGACTACTCCATGGATCGTTTTGTGGACCCTACCCAATCCACGGGCCGGCGCGACTCGCTTTTAAATGAAAAGAAAATGTGGGTTGATTTTCGAATTTTAGAAAACCGCCCCCGGTGAGGAACAAATGCTTTTCTGAGTCGCTAATTTACTTTTGTTGTTATTTTATAAAAGGGAAAAACCAAGTAAGAACAAAAACCCTAATGACTCCCAGATGGAAAGCGGTCCGCGAAACTAGATTTTGGTCCGGGGATCATATTACTTATCTAGAATACGACGTGAAGACTTCAGTCTCTAACCTCTACTTACTAGTGAATTGGGTAATGGGAGCATACGGGTCACAGACGATAGTCTCCTAGGGCTAAACATACAACTTGGATCGTAATTCAATCAATTGGTATCTAGCATGCTTAAAAACACTCAACCAAAAGGGCAAATGGCACGTACCTGTGGTCCCTAGCCAAGCGCTGCAAGGGAAAGTTAGTCGCACATTTTGAGCAAACAATAATTTCTCAAAATTAGATATCAAAAGCAAAGGAAGCCAAGAGGAACCATACATGGCATCTCAACCACTCATTGATGCTACCACTCTTGTACAACCATATCTATTCATCCCGAAGAAACGGGCTAAACAAAACACTAGATTATTGGTGCTTAACTAATCACCCTTGGGACTCGCATAGATCCTGATTTTTAAGAATCCAAAATTGAACCACATTAACCTGAACTAAACCCCATTTCAGACCCTAAACATAACCCTATACTGATCTGGAGGGAATGGGCCGGACTCACAAAGGTCACGGGCTTCAATTAAACTGAAATAGGACGACCCTTACAAAACCCGAAAAACTGGCTGATCCAGTTCCCCAACCGATCGATTCGGTTGAGAACAATTTTAAAACTTTCAGAACATTCTCAGAGTAAGGAAACCAAAAATACAAACGTGTACAATTCTGACAATCACGACTGAAGAGAACCGACACAAACAAAAAGTACCCAACTTCCATTCGAAAAACTCGAACTCACGAACTCGGGTCGTATCCGGGTCTCCTAACTACCAGTCATCGAGACTCTCAAATTTTTCAAAACCTTCTCCTGGGAGCCAGGAATCCAAAAACAATCAAGTAGAAAACCAACTTTAATGATTGAGAACCACACAAACGGTGCCAAAGACCCAAACCGGCCGTCTAATAGATCGAATTCGCGAAATCGATGATCCGTTTCAGCCACCCAGCCGCTGAGAGAGGCTCAAAATTTATCAAAACCTTCCTCAAGAGTTAGAACTAAAAAACAAACAGATTACAAATCCCGACTCCGAATGACTGAGAACCGACACAAACGGTGCCTAGTGTCCTAACACGAGTCCACAAACAACAAAGGCAAAGAAAAGCATAAAAGAAATGGGAGAAGCATATAAATGTCATACCTGTAAGATTCACGGCTATTCCCCCCTTTTTCTTCTTTCTTTCTGCTTCCAAAATCAGGTATCCACTCCTTCAAATCCGTCGGAACTCCTCTTCAAAACAAGAGGGACCACGCCCCTCCGGATTTAGATAAACTCTCCTTTCCTCCTTTTCTCCCTTTTCCTCTCTCTCTTTCTTCCTCCCTTCCCTTTTTGATCACCTCTCCATATTTTTTCTTCTATTTCTCTCTCCCTATCTATTTGAGCCCACTCCATTTTGCACACCTTCAGTCCCGGAACTCCCCTTCGCCTCGAATCCTCCCAGCCTTCATAAACACTCCCTCTATTCCCAAGGTCCATAGCCGGGCCACATTTACTCCCTTGCTTAACCACTGGGCATCTATGATTCCAAGGTGGGTTTCAAGAAACCCATAACATGGTTCAAAACCTGATCCAACCCATGCCTAGGACTGATCTGGGGCTTATGGGCCTGATCCATATAGGATTTGGGCACCAAAATCTAAAAATTACGCCATCGCAAGCTAGCCCGACGTGACCTATCAGAGAAGTTCCCAAATGGTCGATCCGATTAAGAAAAAATATGAAACTTTGAGAGAATATTCCTTAAAGAATAAGGAGTCCATGAAAAAAAATGGTGCTTGATTCCAAGTTCGGGTGAGGGAGATATGACCAAAACAATCCTTAGTGCTCCGAATCGAACCCGCTTCAGTAATGAAATTCAATTCAAATAATCGAGCTTCTCGGGCTTATCCTGGCTAATTGGTCGATTCTAAGTACTAAAATTCTCAAATATTTTCAGATATTTCCTCAATGAGTAAGGAATCCAAAAAAAAGAAACGGCGCTCAATTCCGAGTTCGGATGAGGGAGATATGATCGAAACAAGCCCAAGTGCTCCGAATTTGACATACTCCAATAAACTCTGATTGAGCCAAAACCTCAGGGGGCCTCACTTGCTTCCTATGGCACGATGCCAATAACTGACAAAAAGAAGCCACAATGACACTCTAAAGTGAACTACATACGCACTCAATGGACCATATACAAGCCCACCAGAGGCTCGGAGACAGACTAAGCCTAAAAGGGCCCTAATGGTGTTATATGAGAATGATGGGTGAGTGTGACACCCAAAGGATAAATGCAAGTGCCGAGGGACAAAATTGAGGGCCTACAAATATGCCCCTCTTCAGTAGAGTGAATGAATGAGTGTATTATGGGTCTGAAGTACAAGTGATGCAAGAGTGAAATGAATCCTGAGCGAAGAACCCGTATTTACCATCAATTTTCGTCTCCCTTACCGCATCAAGGTTAACCAACAGTAGTCGCCGATTGAAGGATTTGAAGAAAACCAGGTACGATGCCCGAAGATGAACGTGATCCGTGCACAATGCCGAAAAGATAATGAAACTGGGGCAATGCTCTGAGAAGGTGAGGAAAATCGGCAAGCCGTGAGAAGGGTCCTGCACCGGAAGGTCGATCCGGTGAGTACCCTAAAGGTAAAAATCGATGAATGTCGAAGGTGAATTCGGGCGAAGCCAAGAAGGGTCCGCGAGTACCGGGAAAAGGGTAACTGGTGAGTGTCGGGAAGGTATCCGGGAGAGTACCTAAAGGGTAGAATCCGGAGAAAGGCCTAAAGCAAGGAAATCGGGGCGAGTACCTAAAGGTGGGATCCGCAGAAACGGAGAAGGTCCCCGGTGAGTACCGTAAAGGTGGGATTCATGAGTACCAGAATGGTCCGGAGAGTACCGTGAAAGGTGGGATTCAAGGTACCTAATTGCGGGATTCGAGAGTACCGAAGAAGGGTCCTGAGAGTGCCTCCGTAGCGCGGGATCCGGCGAGTATTGGAAATGTGGGATCCGGCGAGTACTGGAAATGGATCCGGGCGAAAATTTAGAAAGGTAAAACCGTGAGTACCGAAAAGGTGATTCGGGCGAAAATCGAAAATGGGGATTCAAGTAGCACTGAATGGATCCTGTGAGTACCGGGAAGGTAAAATCCAGGTGAGTACAGAAAAGGTAGGATTCGGGCGAAAATCGAGCTGGGATCCGGCAGTACTGTAATGTGGATTCAAGTAGTAACGTGAAAGGTGGGATCCGAGAGTACCGTAGCAGATCCAAGAGTACCGTAAAAGTGGGATCCGCAGTATCGGAATGTGGGATCCGTAGCGAGATGTCGAGAACCCGAAACAAGCAACTAAGGAACAAACTCGTGAAAAGGGTAGGCCCTAGTATGACGCCTAGGTCTCGCCAACAAAATGACTCGAATAAGCCAGAAATCAAACACAATCATGACAAAAGAAGGGGGGATGCCCCAGTATGACAATAGAAAATGCCACAAATGATAAGCGAGAAACCAAGAACTTAATAACAAGACGGAAATAAAGGGGTATGCCCCTATAGGACAATCTCACAAATGTGACCAAGGGTGAAAGTAAGGGGTTGTGCCCCAGTCTAGGGTATCAACGCCATGTCAAAATCCCATAATTGCACATGTGGTCAAAGTCGAGAGTTTGAAAAATATCACAATCATTCATTCATGAAAATCATCCATTTCATTCCACCAGATAAAACTGGACATAGGGTACGCCTCTAGTGTGCGTGATCCGATATGCAAGTGCCTCACGAAAGACTCAAATAAATTTGAAGATCCAATTGTCTCGAACAAGCGGTCAAGCATTGAGATGGGTGTGCCGCTGTGCACCTTACCGAAGCTGGACGGTAACCGTGAGTTCGACCTCAGCGTTAGTTGTAAAGCACTTCCGCCGTATGAAGAAAACTCCGGTCGCATGTGGAGCATATTCAAACTTTGATGCCAAAACATCTCTAGGCGAAATGGGCTGCCAATGTACATGCGTAAGAGCCAATGCCAACATGAAAGGATGGAGATATGCCCCAGTGTGAATGTGTTAAAGCATCAAGCTAAGGTGCTATCACCGGTCCCAATTCTCTGTATCATCTATATCTGATCATGGACCTGAGGCAAGAAAACTGAATGGAGAAGCAATATGTGACCCTCGATACTCCTGAAGAACAGAGACCTATCGACATCCTGTACTCAATCAGTAGACAGAACTTGTCCGTATAAAATGCTTCGAAGCAAACACGAGATCTCATGGTCTCAGGGTGGTCTTATGACTCGGACCGTAATGTAGGCCAGGGGTGAAAGGTGAATGACATGATGAGAAACAAAGGCCCAAATACCCAATAAATACTGCCAAAACCCCCAGACGCAAGCAATGTCAAATATCAAAGAATCATAAAGAGCAAGGACTCAACTAACATCTGAATGAACAATGTCAAATGACAAGTGAAATGCACCAGGACACGCCGCGAAGAAGCGACGACGATCAATAAAGAGTAGAAGAAGATCAGCGATAAGAAAATGATGAATGGATAAAGCAAAAAAAAAGAAAAAAGAAGAAACAAGCCGGGATACAAATGTGGCAATGTGTGACAATGATCTAACAACTCGCCCTAGGAACGCCAAGTCGGCAGTCGTCATAAGATGAGGGTGATGCAGTGCACAATCCACGGACCTAAGTGAGCAACCCAACCTCATATTTCCAATGTACATCGAGATCCATGGAGAAAGATTGTACAATGCTCCCACTCAACTCTTAGAGGAATAATAAATCTCTCAAACCTAAATGACCTTTGATGATCCTAAGTATATTAACAAATACCAAACAAACACAATTTTTTATTTTTTTTATTTTTTGGATTTTATTTATTTATTTTTTCGCATTGCATCAACCAACAAAGCAAATGCCACACTGAAGACAATCCAACCGGAAGAACCTCAAACCTCCAAGCTCAAATGGTCCCTCAACCTATGAATCCCGTATCAAACCTATAGGCGAATCTAAGGGTGTGACAAACCCGACCGGGTATTCTAGGATTAAAGCACGTCATCATCATAGAAAAGGAGATAAAAGTGAAACGAATAGAGATGATTGAAACTAGACTCAAAGGCAGACGGTGTGAAGATGCAAAATGGAGAAGAAAAGAAACCATGTTATGATGCGAGAAAGAACAAACGAAGAATGACACAATACTCATAATGCTCACAGATCCAATTAATAACAAAGCTGATGAGGGCGTGTCCCCCAACCCAAGCAGTCAGAAAAAAGTATGCAAGGTCAATGAAAGAATAAAGCCATAATAAACCGCATGAGGCTCAAACGGCTAGCCATGATATATCACACGGGTGTGCAATAGGAATATGGCCAATTAAAGTGATGGCCACCCATCCTCCGACCATGATCTCACGTGATAAAACTTCTACCGATCCACTGGACTGGCTCTCGTGAACTGATTCCATTCCAAGTCCGTCGCCAACTGTGCTCTCTCTCTCCCTCTCGAGTCGGATCTCTGATGACATAAGGCCCACCCACCCGGGGTCTAAACCACCTCTAGGGTCTTGATCAACCCTCAAGGACCTTCAAGACTAGGTCACCTTTTGAAACTTCCCTGCTCGACCATTTTCTAAATGTAATGGGTCATTTTCTCCGATAGCCCGAACATGATCTCGTCGTCACTTCCTCTCATCCAAAAGGCTGAGCTGATCATAATGGGATTGATCCCACTCAGTCTCAGATATCTGATACTTTAATGCTACTCTCAAGGATCCCATCTCAATTTCAACAGGCAGCACTACCTCCATGCCATATACGAAAGAGTAAGGTGTAGCGCCCTGTACTGAGGTAATGAAAAGACGCATCGATAAGCCCACAATGCAAAAGGGAGATTCTTTGACCAACCTCTAGAAGTCTCAACCATCTTTCTCAAAAATCCTCTCGATATTCTTATTTGCGGCCTCAACTCCGCCCATTAGTCTCAGGGCCTATGCAAATGATCATGATGCTTCGAATACCATACTCTGACCGTATCCACTTCGCCTCCGAAATGCGCCCCTATCTCGAGATCAACGCATTTAGGACCCCATATCGGTAGATAATGTGCGATGTGATGAATTTGGCCACTCCGCCTGGCTAATCCAAAGATAAGAAGTAGCTTCCACCCACTTAGTGAAATAATCAATAGCCACCGTGGATGTACCATGCCCATTAGAAGACTTTGGGCGAGATCTTCCACAACATCAATGTTCCATACCGAAAACTATTAAGGGGATGTGGGTGCATGCAAACTCGAAGGTGGCACGTATCAAGTCTCCGTGCATTTGACGCCCTGACATCTCTGCATAAACCGGCACACCGTCTCCATAGGTCGACCAAAGTAACCGCCCTCATGATCTACGCGCTAGCATGCGGCCTCCCACGTGGGCCAACAGATTCTGGCATTTAACCTCTCATCACTCGATTTGCAGAGGCGCGGTCCAGACATAATAATAATAGGCCATCGGGTGATCTCCTTTAAAGGGAATCCCCATAAATAACAAATCTAGTGGCCAACTGTCTCAATGCTCTCCTATCTGACGTATCGCCTTGGGGTAATCGCCACATGACAACCATAAATATCAGATACCATGGTAGCTCATCCCGATTCTCAATATCTCCACTAAACAATAATAAGTGGGTGCGGACCTGGTCCACCGCAGGGTCGCACAATCACTTCCTCAGAATCTCAACCACAGTAAGCTTAAGGTGGCTAACGCCACAAGAACCACTTTCCGCCTGTGCATGCATATCTCAACCGCCAACCGCAACCGCAGTCTAAGTAAGCATGGTAGGGCTTCAGCTTCTCATCTCGAGTCCTCCAGATACCATGGGTTTGCTGTATAACTAAGTTGGAATCCCCATGGATCTCCAACTGTTTAATGCCAAGATCCAGCACGGTCTCTATTCCCGTAATGCATGCTTCATACTCAACTATATTATTTGTCAACAGGTGATTATCAGAAAATGCTAATCGAACTGATCTAGGAATGTGATCACCCTGTGGTGATATCAATAAGATACCAATACCAAAACCCCAATCGACATGCACCACTCAAGTACAACTACCATCCCTGTCACGCCGTCATTGAACAAATTACTCATCAGGAAATCATCGCCAATTGGTCTGCCATCTGATACCGCAAAGAAGCCAAATGATCTCGCAACAATGCTTCCCTTTTACCGACTGCCATATACCAAATATCAAACTCGCTAATAGAACTAACCATCTCATGAGCCTACCAATGTAATGTGTCGAGCGAACAAATATCTCAATGGATCCAATCGAGAGACTAAAATATGGAATACCGTCACATAGTGCCTAAGTTCCCCGGTGTACCTCAAACCAACGCTGCAAAACAAGAGGCGCCAATCATAATGTATTTGCACTCAGATCAAAGATCCTCTACTCGCATAATAAATGGCTCGCTCCTTTCCTGAATCATCGAGTTGAGCTAACATGCATCCCAAAGCTATGTCCGAAACTGACAAATATAGAAGCAGGGGCCGCCCTGGTGTGGGAGGCACTAAAACTGGGGGAGAAAGTAAACATTCCTTAATCTTCTCAAAAGCACATTGAAAATCATTATTCCAAACCGTAGGCTGGTTCTTCCTCAAAAGACGAAAGATAGGCTCGCATATGTTTGTTAGTCTAGCAATGAAACGACTGATGTATTGTAGTCTTCCTAAAAAGCCTCTGATCTCTTTCTCATTCCTCGGAGTGGGCATGTCAAGTATGGCCTTGATCTTCTCTAGATCAACCTCTATACCGCGCTCACTAACAATGTGACCCAACAATTTCCTAGAAGTTACCCCAAAGGTGCATTTCTTGGGATTCAATCTCAATCAACTGGCTTGATCCCTCTCAAAGAATCTCTCGAATAAGCCGCTAAGGATCTCGCCTTATTCGACTTCACTATCAGCAGCCATCCTCATATATTCCAACATCTCTATGCATCATATCATGGAATAAAGTAGCAAATATGATATGGCTCCCATTCTTCAAACCCAAATGGTAGCGACCCGATAGCAAGAAGTACCCCACCACGATGAAAGAAGTCTTCTCCATATCCTCCTCGAGCCATCAAAATCAATATTCAGGAAACCATCCATGAAGGAAAACATGTGGTGCTCCCGCAAGATGTCAACTAACATATCACGTGGAGGGGAATCATCCTTAGGACCGCCTTAATCAAATCTCGAAAGTCAACACAAAATCTAACTTTGCCATCCTTTGGGAACAGTGGGACTACATTAGCCAACCACTGGGATACTCAATTCATCGACAGAAGCCAACACCGAAGCCGCTTCACCTCCTCCTTAACCGCAAACCCTATCGAGGATGGTTCCTAAATTCTCGCTTAATCGCCTAGCATATGGCGTATCGGGCGTGTGATGTTGAACTATAGTGGGGTCAAGGCCTGGCATGCCCTCATACGACCATGCAAGACCGCGCACCTAGTAGTCAACAATCCACTTCTCTCATCGTGAAATAAGGAAGCACAATCCTAATCTCCTCGGGCCGATCCGCACACCAAAATTCCATCAACTCTGTGGTTACCGTAAATGGGTGTAACTTTTCCGCCCTCTCGTATCGAATTAGACTCGACTTACCACCCAAGGTCATCCGGGTCTCCACATCATCAACATCGCACCACATGTAAGCATGGTACCGGGGGTGCAATCAAAGGAACATGCTGTGACACAAGCAAATACTTGAAAATACTCATGTCATTGCAACAATTTAAATAAAGCCATCAAAGCTGTGACAAAACCGGACATAGTGTCAAAAGCAAGAGGTAGGTCCACAGAGTCGGACGCTCCCTCAACAGAAATAGTATCATGAGTAATATCAGTAGCAACAAGTCCATCGCCATCAAACTCAAGCATAGAAATCCCAAACATATCAAAAGCGGATCGGGGCTTAGGTAAGGAAGCATCCAAAATGCGGCTAGTGCCGATCATGTCCATCGCGTTAGTGCAAGTGTCATAAAGTGTCACATTATCAGTATTAATCATAGAAACTCCAAACATGTCGTGCGCAGAATAGTACCCATGATAGGTCAGTATGGCCAAGGATACGCCGCGCCGATCATGTCCATCTCGCTCATGGGCATCGTGAAGAGCTCACTCCATCAGTATCATCCCTCAAATCCATAGGTAGATCATAGTCGTGTGGACCTCAAGAAAGCACATAGAAACACACCGCTCGATCCAGGTGATGGGTGCAACTATCATGGCCTTCGGTGGCTCAAGTGGTCTAGAACTCAAACACATCCGTCTAGTGGCCTCGTTGAATGCCTCAAATCTCAACCATCTTCAAAACATATCAACTCTTCAGGTGGGTGCATGCTCGATCCTCCGGTAAAATAGTCACGGAACTAAAAGTGTACGGGTGAAGGGGGTAATCGAATGGAACCCCGGACAAGCGAAGTTTCACCTCTATCTCTACAAAGACGCCATGTGTCGCATCATCCTCGGCGAGTGTAACTTAATCCATATGGCATGTCGTGATCAATCGTAAAGCAAATCACGCCACTCTCGGGCCGCGGTAACTAATCCCAAACCGTGTATTGGCAAGACATGCTCTCTCATCATGCTACACCAAAGGTTATCATCGATCAAAGACATAGTACCATGTCTCTATTGTCATCCTCTTAAACCGACAACTCCGACCTGCATCAAAAACAAAACCCTGGCCATGCAAGTCGTCCTCACTATGATTGATTTGTAACATTGGCTCAAAAAAGGTAACAACATCTTTGTCAGACTGTATTATGATAATGCACCCCTCGTGTATGAACTTCACCTTCTGATGAAGTGAAGATGCAATAACACCCACCTCATGAATCCAAGGGCGGCCCAAAAGCAGGTTAAAGGATGACTAGATCCTCAAAACCTGAAATAGTATGGAGTAACTGACTGGACCGATCATGACATGTGTAGTGAGAGTACCCATAACTATCCTCTGAGTCCCGTCATAAGCTCTGACGGTCTGTGCGGATGGGCCAAAATCGGATGGAGAAAATCCCAAAGCAATGGCAGTAACTAGTGGACAAATGTTAAGGGCGAGCCGTTGTCCAGCAGGACGGACGACACCCTACGACCTGAACAAGCAACATCGATGAACAAAGGACGAACATGGTCTGATCCTCGTGCAAGAAATCATCGGGTCGAAACACTATGCATGTACTTCCTATCCGCCGTCGAAAAGTGGATCAGTCCCCGAGGTGGTAGTAGTACTCAACTCTAATCCGACTAAGAGCTCCGATCACGCGCTTCCTATGTGTGTCGATGAGCCAATAAGCTCCAAATGGAAATAAGGGCTCGAAAAAAAGAATCGCAAAATCTCATTATCTTCCCTCCACCATTCTCAGCGATTAATGCCAAGAAAAGGTCTATCAATAGGTGGGGTCAGGATAAATTTCTCCCACTCCCTCGTGAACAACTGACATCTCTATATGCACTGCCCATACCCTCCAAGAACGTAATGAAGGGTGCCATGGGAGGAACATGTTGCAAGAATGGCGACATCATGGTTTATCGAGGAACATCATCTGGAATCAATCTAAATGGCCTGGAGACCTGTTGACCATGGGTGTATCTACTAAAGCCTGAGTCTGCATATAAATAGATTGGCTGAGGAGCCTCTCTATTCCATCCCATCATGAATATCTCATCTCCTAAAAACTCAATCGAATGTATACCACCCGTGGGCAGGTACAAATTTCTGTCATGAGCGGGGAGCTGGTCCTGTAGTCACCTGGCAAGGCCCTCAAATCAACCAAACCCCCGATTAATCAAGTCCCGAATAGCATGCTTCAATGTCGCACAACTATGTATCATGACCCATTCTTCGACGACAGTACAAGTAATACTCCGCTCAATCCAAAGGGTAAAGGCCGTAAGGGTCTGTGGTATGGGAACAATCAAACCCCTTTCAACTAATTCAAATGTTCTCTACCATGGCATCCCAAGTTTTGTAAGCCGCTCGCCGGCCTCGGGTGGAGAGGCTGCGGTTTCATCACGATGGTACCCGCATGGGTCATGAGGCGCTCGTGGTAGCATATACCGGGCCGCGTGGCGGATGTAGATAAGCAGCCCGCCGCCTAAAAGGAGTAGTGCGTGATCAGAATAACCCCCGCCAGATCATCCTGTAAGGAGTGTCTGAACCGCCTTGAAATGGAAGGTGACGGGGACCGCTGTCTTGTCATCATGCCAATGGTACTAACATCTCGATGGTCTCAACCCGACTCGACCTTCTTCCTTTGGGGAAATCAAGTGGGAAGAGTCCGCCATAATCTCTAGATATGCCCTCCTTAATGCCATAGAGGGCTTGAACCAATGATCCAAAGTCTGTATGTGGGAAGCCCATGAGATGCCTAGCAAAGCTGGTCGAAGACTGAAGCAATGCTGTTCATCCATCGCTTCCAGGTCTATTCATACCCGCAACTTTCTCCGTCGGAGATAACATGAATCACCTTCGGTCAATCTCTACCTGCAGCCTAATCTTCTCCGATACGTCTACTACAAAGATTAAAAGAAGTAATCGTATGATAAAAATCCTCGTCCCAAATTAGCCCATGTCCTACGCCGAAGGGTCTAATGATGCAACCACGCCGCGGCGCATTTACCAATGATAAGAGGAAAAAGCATGATCAACTGCGTTTTATCCACCCATGTTCGCAAGATACGCGATCGTATTAACCGTAGCGAATACTGGGCACCTTATCCCAGTTGTACCTCAATGTCCGGCATGCGGAACTCAACTAGCAAGGCCGCCATCGAAGGTCTAAGTATCCGCCCCAACCTATAACCCATCAAAACATGTATGCACTCGATCCTTACTCAACTTCTATCAATACGTGGCCCGAAAATATCAATAATTGCGCGGGGCCACAATGTAATGTGGCGTGTCTCGGGCCCCACCATGTCGTACAAATGCTCCAAACAGGGGGTCGATTGAATGTGGTGGTGGTGGAGGCGGAACTGCATAGTCCGGCCGTATAAGGTCTAGATGGTGGTGGTGGTGGTGGTGGAGGTGCAGTAGAGTCATGCGGGGTGCTCCCGAAATTGGCAATGGTTGGGCCTGATGCCCATCAATCCTCTGTCCTAGTCCCAATATAGCATCCCGGAGAGATGCCATGGTATCGGTAATTTCAGCCAATTGGTCGACAGTAGCATACCGAGGGTCCATATCTCTATGATTTGATGTCTGCTCTAAATGACTGTGTGAATCTGAATCTCTAACAAGTCTACCTCCGATCCGGATCCAAGCTCGGGAACCCAGGTCGCTCTTAATCAAGAATCCTACAAAAGGAAAGGGGTAATTAAGTCCCTATGACTATCAATCCGGAAATCACTCCAGTAATGCAATCCTATAATGAAATCCTCTAAGGGAATGAGCTGACATGTGATGATCACAAATTTATCCGATATGTGGCTCCACATGCAGGAGCGGGATTTTGACATGGTAATACCTCAGGGGTAATGTGGCTCAAAAGTTGATAACGGGAAAAGGTAAGTCCTAAAAGCTAGATGATTGTACCCTCCATGGGATACGTAACCTAAGATCCTAACCGACAATAAAAATGACACACTGGCCACGCATGTATCCATGAAATCTAGCTCAGGGCTATACATGTCTTCATTGCTCGGACATCCGTCATCTCCATAGTGCTCCCATACATCGATATAGCCCTTATGCTAAACCTTATTCCAAACCCCTAGCTTGGTCGAAGGTAGATAGTTGGGAATGACTCCCAAATAACATAATCCATGAGGAAACGGCCGATCAAGACTAGTGATTCGTTATGGACACATGTGCCCCAAAAACACAAGCGGCAAGTAGTCATGCAAGGGAAGAAGCAGTCATGCAACAAACAATCATGCACAAAGAGCAAGCCTATCACAAAATCTACACACATTCTGATCCTCTAAGCCTAATCCCAAATGTTATAGCTAGATACCAATCAATAATGAGAAAGCATGCTATAATCCAATAGGTGAACACACAAGCATCAATAAATAATAAATGCAAGCCAAATACCAATCAAGTGTATGATCATCAGTCATCTATGTAGCCCAAGAGCCTCCTGATCCGAGAACCATGTGCTCCAATATACACAACTCAAGTTCAAGTTTGATCCTCTTATGAAACCAGAGATTTCGTCAACCCCAACTGAGTCGCCAATTTAGACCCTACCCAATCCATGGGCCTACGACTAATTTTAAATGAAAAGAAAATGTGGGTTGATTTTCACCCAGCAATCCGCCGAGGAGTGAAAGTTTTTCGAGTCGCTTACTACTTTTGTTCTTATTTTATAAAGGGAAAACCAAGCAAGAACAAAAACCCCAATGACCTGGGGTGATGGAAAAAGCGGTCTGGCGAAAAACTAGATTTCAAGGTCCGGGGATCAGATTACCTATCGGGAAGGTACCTCATATGAGGTAGCACCCCCAGGCCCCGAACCTCGGTCTTTACTTAGGCGAATTGGGTGACATATGGGTCACGCATCGATAGTCTCCCTAGGCTCAAACACAACTTGGATCAGACCAACCCACCGGGTATCTAGTATGCTTAAAAAACACTAACCAAAGGGCAAATGGCATGTACCTGTGGTCCCTAGCCAAGCGCTGCAAGGGAAAGTTAGTCGCACATTTTTAGCATACAATAATTTCTCAAAATTAGATATCAAAAGCAAAGGAAGCCAAGAGAAACTATACATGGCATCTCAACCACTACTGAGTTACCACTCAGGCAACCATATCTATTCATCCCGAAGAAACCAAGCAAACAAAACACTAGATTATCGGGTGCTTAACTAACACCCAACCACATAGATCGATTTAGCAGAATCCAAAATTGAACCACATTAACCTGAACTAAACCCCATTTCAGACCCTAAACATAACCCTATACTGATCTCTGAGGAACGGGCTTCGACTCACAAAGGTCACGGCTTCAATTAAACCGAAATCGGACGACTTCTTTACAAAACCCGAAAAACCGGGCTAATCCAGCTTCAATCGGTCGATCCTGCTGAGAACAATTTTGAAAATTTTTTTCAGAACATTCTTACAGAGTAAGGAAACCAAAATACAAACGGTGTACAATTCCGGCAATCAATGACTAAGAACACACAAACAAAACAAAGTACCCAAACTTCCATTCCGGAAAACTGAACCCAATGAATTGGCTGATTCGGTTTCCCAACCAGTTCAACCGGTTGAGAGAGACTCTCAAAATTTTTCAAAACCTTCCTCTAAGAGTCAGGAATCCAAAAAAACAAATCAAGTAGAAAACCAACTCCGAATGATTGAGAACCGACACAAACGACGCCAAAGACCCAAACTGTTGTTCCAGCAGACTGAACTAAGTGAACCGACTGATCTGGTTTCCCAACCAGTCCAGCCGGTTGAGAGAGGCTCTCAAAATTTATCAAAACCTTCCTCAAAGAGTCAGGAATCCAACAAAACAAACGTATTACAAATCTGACTCTGAATGATTAAGAACCGACACAAACAGGCTTAGTGTCCTAACACGAGTCCGCAAACAACAAAGGCAAAGAAAAGCATAAAAGAAATAAATATAAGCATTATGTACCGTCGTACCTGCAGATTCACACTATTCCCCCCTTTTTCTTCTTTCTTTCCTCTTCCAAAACCAGATCCATCTCTTCAAATCCGTCGGAACTCCTCTTCAAAACAAGAGAGACCACGCCCCTCCGGATTTAGATAAACTCTCCTTTCCTCATTTTCTCCCTTTTCCCTCTCTTCTTCCTCCTTCCCTTTGATACCTCTCCACGTTTTTTTTTTTCTTCTATTTCTCTCCCTTCTCTGAGCCCACTCCATTTTGCACACCTTCAACCTGGAACTTCCTCTATCTCAGCCCTCGAACTTCCCCGCCATAAACATTCCTCTTATTCCCAAGGTCCATAGCTAGGCCACATGCATCTTTTCGCTTTAACCACCAAGTATCCAAGCCACTCCTAAGGTGGGTTGCAAGAAACCCATAACATGGTCCAAAACTAGATTCAACCCATGCCTAGGACTGATCTGGGTTTATGGGCCTGATCCATATAGGATTTGGGCACCAAAATCACAAATATTAGCTCCCCACGCAAGCTAGCTCGATGCACCGATTATATAGTTCCCAACTGGTCGATCCGATTGAGAAAAAATATGAAATTTTGAGAGACTATTCCTTGAAGAATAAGGAGTCCATGAAAAAAAATGGTGCTTGATTCCGAGTCCGGGTGAGGGAGATATGACCAAAACAAGCCTTAGTGCTCCGAATTTGAACCTGCTCTAGTAATGAAATTCAATTGAAATCAATTGAGCTGGCTGATCCGGTTTCCAACTGGTCAATCCGGTTACTAAAAATTCTCAAATTTTTTCAGATATTTCCTCAATGAGTAAGGAATGCAAATAAAAGAAACGTCGCTTAATTCTGAGTTCGGATGAGGGAGATATGATCGAAACAGCTTCCAAGTGTCTCGAATTTGACATACCCAATAAGTCTGACACTAAAACCTCGGTGGGCCCCCACTTGCTTCCTATGGCACGATGCCAATAACTGACACAAAGAAGCACAATGATACTCTAAAGTGAACTACATACGCACTCAATGGACCATATACAAGCCCACCCAAGGCTCGGAGACAGACTAAGCCTAAAAGGGCCCTAATGGTGTTATATGAGAACGATGGGTGAGTGTGATACCCAAAGGATAAATGCAAGTGCTGAGGGATAAAATTGAGGGTTTACACGTTTAGCGGAACTTTATGTAAGTGAAATTGTCAGATTACACGGCATTCCGATATCGATAGTGTCTGATCGCAATCCACGGTTTACGTCAAGATTTTGGAAGGAATTACAATCAGCTTTTGGTACGAGACTAAATTTTAGCACTGCTTTCCATCCGCAAAACGATGGACACCGAAAAGAGTGATTCGTATCGAAGATATGCTTCGGGTTGTGTATTAGATTTCCTGAAGTCGATAGGTATATTCCTCCTCATGCACTTGCCTATAACAACGCTTATTGGGGTCCAGCATTGGTATGGCCCCGACGGCTTGTACGGAAGATGAACCCTATGTGTTGGACAAAGTTGAACGAGCAAAAGATTATTAGTCTTGATTTAGTAAAAGACACAGAAGAAAAAGTTCAGATTATTTAGCAGAGGTTAAAAGTTGCCAATGATAGACAAAGGTCTTATGCTAATATGAAGAGAAAGGATATAGAATATGAATTCGGAGACAAAGTGTTTTTAAGTATCTTCGTGCAGATACTCGCTTTAGGAAGAAAAAAAAGGAAAACTGAGTCCAAGATTCACTGGCCCTTACGAGATTTTAGAAAGAGTTGGACCAAGAGCATCGCTGGGAACTCCTCCGAGTTATCCAAATTACATGATGTATTCCATGTGTCTATGTTGAGATATCGCTCACATCGCACATATTACCGCTCAAGATATACAAGAAGCAAGAAGATTTCACGCTCACAGAAATGAAGCCATCCTAGATCGTGAAATAAGACAGCTTATAGAACGCTAAGTCCTCGTAAAAGTGCTTCGCAACATCACTAAGATGGAAAAAGCGACATGGGAACTAGAATCGACAATGAGGGTACAGTACACTCAGCTCTTCAGTTCAGGTAATTTCGAGGACGAAATTTATTTTAAAGGGGGGGGAATTGTAACACCTCGAAATACACCCTAGTCGTTTTTAAACATAATTAGGGTATATTATAGTGCATTTTAAAAATTTTCGCAATTACGATTTCACGAAAATTTGAAACCTGATTTCACAAGATACAAGGCAACTCAATCAGAAAATGAGAATCTGGAGGTCAAGAATAGAATAAACTTAAATGCTAAAGTGAATTAAATGATAAATGAAAATGAAATGAAGACCAAAAATGAGAAAAATGAGAAATGAGACTAAGTATGGAAGGCCAAACATGGCCTTACACTTAAATGGGGTTTAAAGACCAAATTTTGGTCTAGAAAGCTCATTCTTGAGCAAATGTCCGTTTTTGGGAGAGAAAAAGAGGAGAAAATGGGAGAAGGGCTAGGGCTTGAAGAAGATCAAGTTTTGGTTGGGTTTCTTCCCATTTTGTTGCTCCTTTGTGATCATGCAACTTAGAAGCGGAGATTTGAAGAGGCTAAGGTAAGAAAACAAAACCCTAACTTTCCCTTTTTGTGATTTTGATTTTGGAGAAAAGCCCTAACTTGGGAAAATGAGGTTTTTATTGATTCTAACCCATTATTGGAGTGGTTTGGGAAAGTAGATTCATGGTGGATTATGAGGATACATGAGTTCGATGAAGTTATTTGAGTTTTCAGGGGTGAGAAATGAAGTAAAATTGGTCATTTCGGGTAGAACCTTACACATTGGTACCAGACCGAAGTGGGCAATCGGGTACCCACATACGTAGGGCAAAGTGGTACCCAGACGTGATCAAGTGGTACCGTACCCATTCACCCGTAGTGTTGGCTGGTAGCAGACACATCAAAGTGGTAATCGGGTTCCGATGCTTTCAACAAATTCTGATTGCACTTCGCATTGTTAAGTCCTAAATTCCTACACCGATAGTATAGGAACCCTAATAAATGACTAATGGGGGTTCAAATAAGAATGAAACTAAGCGAAAAACACACCATACCTCGCCGCCTCGACGAAGCAATGTTGGCAAACTTAATGCCTCTATGATAAGATAGTAAGTTCCTGAACGCATAATTGTAGGACTGCTTAAGATCGGATATTGAATGACACGACACCTGCATGCAAGGAAGGGTGCATGGTACTTCTAAGATTTCCGATTAGTGCAATGACACTTTTGACCGTGTTTCGCACATTTAGTACTTCGGTACTTCGACAAGGCGACGACACTCTCTTTCAAAGGTTCTGGCTAATTCTCGCTGTGCACTTATCTTCACCACACTCACTCTTCGAGTACTTATTGTGTTGTGTCCTACTAATTTCTTATTATTGGTCTAGGTAGTCAAACAATTATATGATAAGAGTCTGAATAACGAATAAGAGTAAAGTAATGTACATCGTTCTAATTAACAAAATTCTACGGGTACCTCCGTACAAGTATAAACTCCCAGAAAATTCATAAAATTCTGTACAAGAGTAAGCTCAGAGTACCTACGGGCACCTTCCAGATAAGTATGCTCAGAATCCTCCAAGAGATCTCGAACAAGTATAAGTCCGCTTATAAGTACAAGTATGTGTATAAGTTTGTTATATGAATTCATGAAAATGGATTTATATCCGCACGTATATCCGCTACCGTTATATGCTTACCGTAAAGACATTAAATGCATGTGTATACGTATAAGTCATATGTTTTCCCCTAAGCGTTAAGCTTAGCACAGGTTTTAATCCGTGTAGGTATAGAGGAGGACGTCCGCGATCTTCCGCATATTGTTGGGCCAACAAACTAGTAGGAGTCCATCACAATAGGTTTTGCGCTCTTATTATGTAAATGTAATGTACAGTTTTTGTATATGTATATGTAAATGGGACTCAGGACTGTATGTATTGACATTGTAAACACCACTACGGTGGTAGTTTTATTTTGTATATTTGTATATGATATTTTGATTATGTTATAAGACTTAGTACCACTAATGTCTGAAAAAGCTGGTAAAGAGTCCAAGTATAGTTTCGTGCCCCCTTCATCCGCCTAGGCGGGGGTTTGGGGGTGTGACACCATCACCTTCATGTAACTCTCCCCTATGATTAGCATGCACTGTAGATAGAACAATTGGATCAATTCTAATTGCAATTTTAGTAGAAGAACTAGATTTCTCAACTTTGTCACCATCATTAACAAGTTAGTCTTCAAGAAACACAACATCTCTGCTTCTAACAATCTTCCTGATCATAGGATCCCATAGCTTGTACCCAAATTCTTCATGACCATACCCTAAGAAAATACATGGTTTGGCCTTGACATCAAGTTTTAACCTCTCATCTTTAGGGATATGAATAAATGCTCTACAACTAAACACTCTCAAATGGTCATATGAAACATCTTTTCCTATCCACACTCTTTCAGGTACATCACAATTCGAACGAACTGATGGAGAAAGGTTTATCAAGTCAATTGATGTTCTCATAGCCTCTCCTCAAAAGGACTTAGGTAGCTTAGAATGAGAAAGCATACACCTAATCCTTTCCTCAATGGTTCTGTTCATTCTCTTAGCTACACCATTTTTTTGAGGAGTTTTAGGTATAGTTTTTTCAAGTCGAATGCCATGACGTTTGCAATAACTTTCAAATTGACCCCTGTATTCACCACCATTGTCTGCTTTTATAGATTTTAATTTTCTTCCTATTTCTCTTTTTAATCTGGCATGGAGTTCTTTGAAGGCATCTAGCACTTGATCTGTAGTTTTCAAAGAAAACCCCCAAACTTTTGTAGAGAGATCATAAATGAAAGTCACAAAATAAAGTGCACCACCAACAATTCTAGTTTGCATAGTACAAACATCAATATGAATTAAATCAATAACATTTGGCCTTCTAGATGGTGGATATGTGTGAAATGCAACTCTATGTGCTTTTTCAACTAAACAATGATCACAAGTTTTAAGAGGCATACCTAGAAAATTTGGCAAAAATTGCTTTCTAGCAAGAGATTGAAGTCCTTTCTCAATGATGTGACCAAGCCTCCTATGCCAAAGTTCAATTCTTACATCTCGCAGAGCCACATTGATCTCTCTTTTATGTAGCTTAGCTTCCATGACATAGAGGGTGTTCTATTTCTTTCCTCTTGCCACTACTAAAGAGCCTTTGGTGAGCTTCCATTTACTTTCACCAAAAGAATTTGTGAATCCCTCATCATCAACTCTGCCTGTGGATATCAAGTTGAGACGAATATCTGGAACATATCTAACATCCTTGAGTACTAGTTTGTTTCCAATACTAGCCTCTAAGAAAATATATCTAATACCCACAATCTTGGATACACCACTGTTTCCCATTCTAACATTACCAAAATCATCAGTTCTGTAGGAAGTGAAAAAGTCACTATGAG
Source organism: Tetrastigma voinierianum (assembly GCA_016808115.1). NCBI lineage: Eukaryota > Viridiplantae > Streptophyta > Magnoliopsida > Vitales > Vitaceae > Tetrastigma > Tetrastigma voinierianum. The sequence continues at coordinate 524,268 of JAEQBH010001848.1, read as the reverse complement.
AAGTAACATGGAATGAGGCACCAAAATCAATTATCCAACTGCTATCTTGGGTTGCAAGACTGACATAACCATCATCAATCACAATCATAATATCACCTTCAGCAGCAATTGTATTTAGTCTCTTTATTTTCTTTCTTCACTTCATTCTATTTCTTTTTCCAAATCCTACACTCTTTCTTCATGTGGCCAACCTTGTTGCAATGATATCATTTGATATATTTTTTGGATTTGGATCTTCCTCTAAAACATGGGGATTTCTACTTTGACTTCTCCCATGCCTTTATGGTTTTTCTTGCCTTTCCTTTTTTTCATGAACAAGTACTCCAAAAGAAGATTCACCACTTTCTTTCCTTCTAACCTCTTCATTCAACAAGCTATCTTTAACACTTTCCATAGTTAGAATCCCATTTGGAGTGGAATTACTAACTGTTACAACCAATGTCTCCCAACTATCAAGTAAGGAGCTAAGAAGTAATGATGCTTGCATCTCATCATCAATGTTAATTTTCATGGCAACCAACTTGTTCACAGTACCCTTAAAAGAAATTATATTCTCAACCATGTTGTTCATATCCTTGTACTTCAAATTGACAAGTCTTCTAATCAAAGTAGTTTTATTTCTTGATGTTTTCATGGAAAAAATGTTTTCAATCCTTTTCTAAACAACATTTGCTTTTGTTTCTTCATAAATGTGTTCATGTAGAGTTAAATTCATCCTCCTACTCATATAAGCAATGATTTTTCTATGTTCCACATCCCAATCGTCATCATGTGTGTCTGATGGTTTTTCCTTCAATCTAATGGGCTTGTATAAATCCTTACAATAGAGCAAATCGTCCATCATACGCTTCCAAGTGGAATAATTCATCGAATTTAATTTTATCATGCCTTCATCCATTTTAGAACACAAGAAAAACTCCAATCAACCAAGCTCTGATACCACTTTGTTAGGAAAGACTACCAAATGCAATTATTCTAAAAATGACATTTCCTTCTTTGTGTGCCAACATAGGTTCAACAATCAAACTAGCCAACAACAAAGCCAACCAAACAACAATAATCAACCACAATGAGGCAACAATTTTTATGTGGAAAACCCTCAAATGAAAAGGATAAAAAACCGTAGGATCTGTAGGCCACTTAAACTTCCACTATTTCAACAATGACAATAATGGGTTACACCAAGTTCTTCTCTAGCAAGCAAACTAAAAGCTCACAACAACCATACATCAAGAATATCATTCTTGGAACATCAAAACAATAAACATCATCCCAAGGATGGATAAATCAAGAGAAAATAGGAAAGATCTCACCAAAGGGTGGAATGACTAAATGGGTATAGTGGAGAGCTAACCAACGATCCAAACAACTAGGATTGAAGGGCACCTTGCAAGGAGTCGCCACATCAAATTTGAGCTAAAAACCAACATTGTTTGGCCTTCCATCTTGCAAGAAAATCAAAATCCTAACCCTTTCTTTTTTCTTCTCTCTCAAAACCCTCTCCTCTGTTTTTCTCCTTCTCAGCTACTGCTCGATCCCTTCTCTCCTTTTGATTTGATTTTCTTTTCTTTTTTTTATTCAAACATTGGGCTTAGCCCATTGGTCCAACCCATACAAAAAGGGCAGACCCAATAGTTATGAAGTTGTATTTCTAGGTTCGTGGGATAGGGTTGTGTCATGATCATGTTCGTTAAGAATTTGAGAGAGTTTTGGTAATTTTAATTAAATGGAGTTCTTTGATTTTTTTTTTTTGGTAAATATACAGTTTTTATTTCATTTATTTTTTCTACTGATGTTCGAAATCTTGTGCCAATCAAAGATGATGAAGAAGAGTTTAGGAAATATATAATTTGAAGAATAAGGTTACATGCATTCGAATAATTAAGCAATCCTTTGAGGGTTAAACAAACTTTCATATGAGATTGGAGATTGACTTCCATATCACATGTGTATCAAACCAGAATTAGAAACAATTTAGGATTCTATTCTGATTAGGATACTTGAGCGGCAAGTTTCCTATTTCCGCTATGATAGCTTAAATGAAAGGACAAAAAATAGAAGGTAGAGTTGAAGTCATATTAGGATAATGATCCATCCTTATCTAGTCTTTTAAGACTGAATCTACAAGGTTATAAATTTAAGGGTTTGGAAGATACTCTACATGGATTTCAGGAGTAGAACTTGAAGAAGAACAAATGAAGTTCGAACGTTTTGAAGGAGTGTGTAGTGTAGATACTAGGTTGAGGTATTGCAGGTTGAAAGTGATCGCGATTTTCCGCAAGCGCACAGTCACACAAGTAATACAGTGGACAAACAAGTCTAGATATCGATCCCACGGGGAAGGTGTGGTTTTAGCGAAGATTGAGTACCCCAGCTATTGAAGTCATTCACTATTTGAGCGACTTGATGGTTGAGTGAACAAGGGGTTTCCTAAACTAAACTAAAAACAAAACAAAACAAAATAAAATAGGGTGTGATCAATGTCCACTCACAAGGAATTGAGTAATATTGGGAATATAACTAAAGAAACGATTCCAGGGTTGATTGTCTCCATTGATCCATTTATAGTTTATATTCATTAAGAGTTGATAAAGTGTGTGACACCCCAAAACCTGAGGTCTAATTATTATTATTATTTTTTTATACTATCAACTCGTCATGAGTAGAGAGAGCAAGCACCTGGTTGGTTCACCTAGCGCCCGCCCGCCTGGCCTCGCGTCCAATGCGCCATTGGCGCCATGTTGTCGCGCGCACACTTCACGCTCCCTCAGAGCGATGTAATGGATCTCGCTGTGGACAGTGGCCCCCGTTTGCGCCCGCCCCGCGGCTTTGCGCCCCGGGCCTTGTGGGCCCGGCCGCGCACATGTGACTCATACCGCCGCGACAAGGAATTTCCTATCGCGACCCACTGCCGAAGATCTCTGTCGTAACACAGAATTCTTTGTCGCGATAGAGAACCAGAAATGAGCAGTAGCCCATTCTTTCTTTCTTCTCTGAACTTCTAATTTTCTTCCCTTCATTTCATCAAATACTACTGTTTCTATACAATTTGTACTAATAGTATAATGTCCGGGAAAATATCCACACCATACTAAAACAGTCCGTAATTAAGGTTTTTATTACAAAAATTATTATTTACATAGCAAAACTGGACATTCAGTCTAGAATGTTACAAAATAAATGAACTGGCCATAACCCGACCTTTTCTCGATAATCCTCAGATGTCCTCACCCACGGATGTACCTCCAGTACCTGAAAATATATTTACCCACAACGGGGTGAGAAATTCCCAATAGAGAAGTCTTCCTACAAGGGCTACTCCCCACCTAAAATGCACATGCAATGGCATACATAAAACATCCAATCATATTCCACATAAATAATACAATCCTATATGGAAAATTTCATGATATGCATGAGATGTGACTTCTCACACCCACAACCTGAGTCCTAACCGACTCCCTCATACCGGCTACGCCAAGTATGAGAAACTAGTCATTGACTTTCACCCAATGACTTGACTCATTGAACCGACCTCCAATATTAGTTTGAATTTCATCAAATTTATGTGTTTATTTTGGGTGGCGAATTTATGGGGTCTCACCGCAGCCTTCATATGCCTTCCGAAACTTTCGCGAACTTTCATCGCTGGATCCATATGTACCAAGAATAAAATTTGGGTCTTTCACCCTAGGGAGGGAGGGGGCAATCTGCCCCATCTTGCTACACCCAACACACATGATTTATTATTGTTATTGTTTTACACAACCGTGAGTCTCGATTTTGGACGTTGTCCCAGTTCCGAGCTCACCACACATTCACTAAGAATGGTGAATGACTAATACCATGAACACACCCTACTCGAAGTAATGTGACCGTGCATATGGAGTGCAAGTATGGCAGATAATATTTCATATATCATTTCTAATTCATGGCATGAAATTCTCATTCATCGTGTTAATATATCAGTGAGCATGCATCGACATAAGATTTTTACACACTGCATGTTATTCAATTATCAAGGAATAACACGTAAAAGATCCTTTAATTGGGATCTCAATCCAACGAGGCAATCATCCAGCCTCAACATTTAAAACACACAACAAAGAAAATAAAATAAAGAAAATTTTTTTTCCGTGAACCGTATCTCTGGCTGCGGATGCCCATGTCGTGCCTGAGCGGGTCGCCGCCCCTAGGCCCCGTCGTGCGTGAGCGCAAAGGTCGCAGTGTGGCTCCGCGTGCCGCGCGCGCAGCGTGCTTCCTGGATAGGTGACGACCCAGTGAGTCAAGTCGTGACTCGCTAGTCCAGAACTCAAAAATTTTGCATTTTCCTCAGACGGTTTTGATCGGCTTCGCGCCTCAAACATTTATGCCTCGAAGCTCCAAAATTTTGGGACTGAGGAATCTAGCTACCACGCCTCGTGAAATCGTGGCCATTAAATGGATTTTAAGCTAGAAATAACACCGAGTAGGAAAATCCCCTACATCTTGGAGTTTGCCTAAACTCCCCGATTTTGGTCTCTAGTTGAAGCTCTCGCCGCGAGGATGAACTTTGCCTCTTGCTCTGACGAACGCCGACGATAAGATCTAGGGGAAAATTAGAGAGAATAAGGAGCTTTTCACATCTTCTTCCTCTCCTTTCTCCCTTCTTTTCCCCAATATTTTTCCTCTACGCTTGGCCTGTCCACTCAAGTGGGATGTCCTCCTGCCACGTGTCACCTCACTATTGGCTCTTTTTGGATTTCCCTTATCCACTTATCCAAAACTTTGGATTTCCATCCTATCAAGTTGTGACACATGGCCACTTCTTGGAATTTTGACTTCTCTTCTCCATTTGACACATGGCTTATTGTGAGCCATTCAAACAAGTGTCAAGTGTCACTCGTTACCCTCGGTGTCTCGAAAAACGTGAAATTCTAACTGTCTCGGAATTCGATGAAATTAGACTAGGTAGCCAGAATTCACGAGACGATTCCAACGATGAAGTCCGTTTCATCATCTAAGATCTAGAAAAATTTTAGATTTTTAACCGAAATTATCGTTTTACCTTTTTTTTTTAAAAAAAATTTTATTTTTTTCTCGGTTTTTACATTCTTCCCTCCTTAAAAGAATTTCGTCCCAAAATTTCACACACGTTCCTATAAAATCACATGCATATGCAATGTACACAACCTCATGCACGTGAACTAGTTATTTAATTTCTAACGACTAAACCACGTACCTTCATCCCTAAACAAGAAGGGATAGGTGGCCTGCATCGTGTCTTCGCGTTCCCACGTTGTCTCCTCCACTCCTTGGTGTTGTCGCAACACTTTCACTAGCCGCACGGTCTTACGTCGCAAAACCTTATCTTGGTTATCCATGATATGCACTGGTCCCTCCTCGAAGGTTCCATCTGTGTCAACAACAATCTCTCCCCAATCCACTACATGGGCTGGATCTGGAGTATACTTCCGGAGCATGGAGACGTGGAACACCTCGTGAACACCTGATAAGCTTAGCGGTAGTGCCAACCGATACGCAACCGTGCCCACCCTCTCAAGTATCTCGAGGGACCTGATATATCTCGGTGAAAGCTTCCCCCGCTTGCTGAACCTAACTACTCCTTTCTTAGGCATCACCTTCAAGAAGACGTGATCACCCACCTTGAGCTTTAGAGGTTGACGTCGTCTGTCAACGTAGCTCTTTTTTCAACTCTGAGCCGTAAGGAGATGCTTTCTCTCAGACGTAATCTACACTCCTTCTTCGAGGTGTCTCTAATCGCATCCGCACCGCTGGATTTAAAACCTTTCCCACCTATGTCTGAAGCAAATCGGTGACTCCGGGGCATGGCCTCCCACAAAGCCTCAAGGCGCCATCCGTATACCGTCTAATAATCAAGTATTGTAGGCGACCTAATTAAGGGTAAGTGCTCATCCCAGCTACAATTATGATCTAGGAAGCATGTTCGCAACATGTCCTCTAAAACCTGGATGGTCCTTTCTGACTGACTATTTGTTTGTGGGTGAAAAGCGGTGTTCATCATCAACTGTGTCCCCATGGCCTTTTGAAAGCTCTTCCAAAAGTGTGCCGTAAATATGGGATCTCTATCCGACACTATGGACACTGGCACTCCATGCAACAGGACAATCTCTCGGATATACAACCGACAGAATTCCTCCAGTGTGAAGGTCATTCGCACAGCTAGAAAATGTGCAGTCTTCGTGAGTCTGTCCACTATCACCCACACCGCATCATGTCTTATGTGTCAAGTGGTAAGGGTAAAACCATCGACGGTCCACCCACTCCCCCGGCTTCCAGGCTCAAATTTTTAACCTACTGACACGTGAGGCGTTGTTGAACAAAGTCCTTAACGTGTTTCTTCATCCCGATCTAGTAGTATTGATGACAAAGATCACGGTACATCTTCATGCCACCGATGCGCACAAAACGAACCTCTGAGGATCTTCTCTCGTGACCAGAGACTGGGAACCACTACCGCTCCTGAGACTAAGACCTACCATCCATGAATGGTCTTCCACCGTATTCATTGTACTCGGTCCTTGATGGACACTATCTCTGCGTCCTGCCCCTAGGACTCGATCGCTTTACTCAATAGGGACGACGTAGCCACCAAACTCCCCAAAGTACCTTGAGCCCGCTCATTGTACTGAAGTCCGAACTACCCCACATTCTCGAGCATTTGCCACTCCCGGGAAGCTACGCAAGCCAGTACTCCTCGTGACTTCCAACCGAGTGCATCAACCACCACATTTTCCTTACCAGGATGGTAATGCAAAGTGAAGTCATAATCCTCCAAGAACTCCATCCACCTACGTTGCCTTATGTTGAGGTCCCGCTGCGTGAAGATATACCTCAGACTTTTGTGATCTGAAAACACCTTAAACTGCGCACCATATAGGTAGTGGCGCCAAATCTTTAAGGCAAAGACTATAGCCGCCAACTCTATGTTGTGTGTGGGGTAATTCTGCTCATGATTCTTCAACTGGCGAGAACCATAAGCTACTACCCTCCCAAACTGCATTAAAACACATCCCAGTCCAGCCTTCGAGGCATCATAATACACTGTGTACCTCTGTCTTCTCTCCGGGACTATCAAAATAGGAGTTGAAGTAAGCCTTCTTTTTCAATTCCTGGAATGCCTTCTCACATAGGTCATTCCACTTGAACTTGACCTTATTCCGGGTCAGTCTCGTCATAGGTGCTGCCAGTCGAGAGAAATCCTCGATGAACCTCTTGTAATACCCTGCAAATCCTAAGAAACTACATATCTCAAAGACTGACTTGACCTCTCCCAACTCATCACAGCCTCAACCTTCTCGGGGTCCACTGACATGCTTGAAGCTGACACTTCATGCCCCAAGAATCTCACCTCAGTAAGCAAAACCTCGCACTTACTGAACTTGGCGTATAATTGATGGTCCCTCAAAAGCTGTAGGACGATCCTCAAATGATCCTCATGCTCCTCCTCAAACTAGGAGTAGATCAAAATATAGTCTACAAAGACCACGACGAACTGATCTAAATAGGGTTAGAATACCCTATGCATGAGACCCATGAATGCTGTTGGCGCATTCATCAATCTGAAGGGCATCACCGTGAACTCAACAGTGCCTATATCGCGTCCTAAACGCTGTCTTAGGGACATCTGCCTCCCTAACTCTCAATTGATGATAACCAATGTGAAGGTCTATCTTAGAGTAGACTCTCGCCCCTCTCAGCTGATCAAACAAGTCAAAAATCCTCGGTAATGGATACCAATTCTTGACCTTAAGTTCATGCAACTCAACTGGTACCATCTTATGCGGAGTCATAAAGATGGGCGACGTACCAGGGTGTAACTCAATGACAAAATCCACATCCCTGTGCGGATGTAATCTCGGTAGCTCATTCAGAAAAACATCCTCGTACTCGCAAACTACCCGAGGCAGATCCAAGTCCTACCTCACCTTTTCCTCCAGGGTAAGGCTTGCTATCCAACCTACCAACTATCTAAGCCACATGGAGTCATACATGGTCTGGGGTAAAACATCGTGCTTGTCCCCCTGAAACGTAACACGAGTACTATCTGGTGTGTAGGCGATAACCCTCCTATGCTCACAATCAATGACGACTCGGTATGCCGCCAACTAGTCCATCCCAAGGATGACTTCAAACTCTGACATGTCCATGACCCTTAGGTCCACAGTGAGCAGAATCCTAGAGATCTCTAACTCATAACCCCGATGTTGGATACATAAAAGTGCGACATTTATATAGGGTTTTAAGCCCTTCAGCTCATGTTTTGCTTTCATTTTGTGTAGAATATGTGCTTTTGACCTTTTCTACCATTTTTATGCGTGTGCAGATTGTTCGATGTCCCATGCACATTTTCATGGCGGTTTGGTTCCAGAGAACAATTGTAGATCACCGTTGTCGGTAGGCCCCGGGTAGTTCTAAAGTGAAGAGGGGCCAGAGGCAAAGGGGTACCTGTCATTAATTACTGGAAAAATTCCATCTACACGATCGGAGCAAAGGGTACCGCATTTCAAAGATATGGTACCGGTACCCTCGTTTTTTTGGAGTACTGGGCTAGATCTTTAGTACCTAAGACCACACTAACTCGGTACTCTGACTCAACATGCGATCTTTGCATGATTTGAGTGGAATTATAATCTTGGTGCAAGGGCATGCTCGTCTTTCGATCACCACTTCGAGATCACTAATAAGGATTGTATTTAAGCCCACTTTAGGGCTGAGTTGGGGGAGTTCGGATTCTAGGGTTTTGGCTCTAACCTTTGGAGTGTTTTCTCATATTTTTCTAGGGTTTTCATAGAGTAGAGCACTTAGTTTTCTTCTGATTATGAGTTTTTAAGCATTTGTAATCTTTCATTTGGTTTTATAACTTGGTGTTCATTGAGAGACTCTGTGTTTTTGATATCTCAACATTACCATTGAAGTGTTATTTCTCAATTCCAATTTACTAGTAGTGTTCCAGCAATTATGATCAATTCTCAGCTTTAATGGAGTTCTAAACCTCCATGATAGGGTTCTAACGGTGGAAATTCACCCTCTTCAAGGTAACAACCCTCAATCCCCAGGCTTCAACGGGAGTTGCACGATATTGAACACTCTGTGAAAATTTTTTCTAAAACCTTAGTTTAAGACTCTCTCTTCTTGACAACGTGGGTGAACGAGAAATTCTTGGTACACGTTGTGCTTGATCTCAAATGCAAACTAAGAGTCCAAACAAATCGTCTGAGCAAGCTGTGCTTGATATCGCTCACCATTCTTCGCCTTACAAAGCTTTTAAAGTTAAATCCCATCAAGACCATCTCATCAATGGTTCCTAGATGAGATCAGAAGTGAGAGGTGGGTGTTACCTAGTTGGTGGTGGGCGGAAACCTAAGGATCCTATCATTAGCCCTTCTAGTTTTACAATAGTTTAAGTCAATCGGTTAATAAATCAATCAATCACAACCCCCCAGATTTACCTTAATCGCACATTCATCGGAAAGCAATCCCTAAGGATCACCTAGGAAACCACTCCCTGTCGAAATGACCTGTGGACTCCCACAGTATTATAATGCTTGACGACATCAGTTCCTATGCTTGGGAATAATTTCAAGACAATTTAAATAGACTTAAGCATTTTGGTGCCATTGCCGGGGAGTGGCAAGCGCTCTAGTTGATCCAGAGAGAGCTAGTGGTAATTTTTCAATTGCATTGCAAATCCGATAAGTTCTCTACCTTTTTTTCCTTTAATTATTTTTGTAGATAATAGAAGTGGATACCTGTCTAGTTGGGTAATATTGGTGCATGTCGGTTTGGACTCTTGACGAGCAACGCCGACTTGTAAGAGTTATACCTCAAAGACAACTTGAAGAGTCCACAGAAAAACGTTTGTTTCAAGAGAACCCTAAACCTCTAATGGAACATCCCGGGAATCAGCAAACTCTTTTTAATCCAAATGACCAAGGGTTGCCTGGTAACCCATAAAGACCCTATGAACCTCCACGACAAGGAGATGGTGTTGCACCGCCGGCAACCCTAGAGGTAGGAGGGGGAAATGTTAATTTTCAGCAAAATCAATATCGAGCTCCCCCTGCCCCTTTACCCAATGTGGAAAGAACCCTTCGAGAGATCCTACAACCTCAAAGAACCACAACAAACTCATGTATTTGCCTACCTGAAGAGGCTAATCAATTCCTTATGAAGTCGAAGATGATTCGTCTTCTCCTTGTGTATCAAGGGGTCAATTCTGAGAACCCCTACTCATTCATGAGGGATTTTGAGGATGTTTGCACTGCTTTCCTTTCTACAGGATCGCCCCTCCATATAATTTGTATGGTTTTATTCCCATTCTCGCTGAAGGAAAAGGCCAAAATATGGTTTCCCTCTCTTGCTCCCAATTCAATTTTCACTTAGGAAGACATGCGAAATTAATTTCTAAATAAAATTTTCCCTCCCGCACGTACTAATGCACTCATGCGAACAATCCAAAACTTTTCTGAAAAACCGGGTGAACCTTTCGCTATTATATGGGAAAGATATAAGGACCTCCTCCACTCTCTCCCCCATCATGGTTTGGATGTTGGACAAATTGTTGCATATTTTCACCAAGGACTGTCCTTGAATAACAAACAATACATCCAGATGACGTGTGCAGGGGAGTTCTATGAGAAAAACGCTAGGGAGGCTGTGCAATTTTTTGATACAATAGCAAAAAATGCACAAACTTGGGAGACTAATACCTCCCTAGACACTGCTAAAGTGCAGAGTACACCCATGTGGAGGAGGAATACATCACCTAAGAGAGAATAATGACCTACAAGAAAAAATAGCTAATTTAACTAGGAAGCTAGAGGGGCCATCGAATTGAAAAAGTGAACGAGGGTGATCAAGGTACCTGCTGTACCTTCGGTGCCTATGGGATATGGAGTGGAGGAGTCATGCATCATTTGCAATGACCCCACTCATTCAACCATTAACTGCCTTAACCTTCCTTAAGTCAAGGGAGAAATCCATATAGAGTAAGCTAATGCTCTTAATTAATAAAGGAAGCCCTTTAATTCTCCATACTCTTAAACTTATAATCCAGGGTGGGGTAAGCACCCGAATTTTAGTTGGAGGAATGAGGGAGGCCAAAACCTCTAAAACCAAGGTTTTCTGAATCAAGCCCCTTAATTCCAAAATCAAGGTCCTCAAGGATTTCCTACGAATCCTAACCAAGGGTTTCACCCATCTTCTCAAGGGAATCAAAACCAACAACTTTACCAACCTCCACATAAGAGAAGTTTGGAGGACATTATGACACAGTTTGTCCAGGCTCAACAATCCACAAACACTGAATTTCAAATTGCCTTAAATGATGTGAGATCTCAAATCACTAAGTTGACCTCTTATATGGGAAATTTTCAACATGAAAAAGGGAGAAACTCCCTTCTCAGACCTCCAAAAGCCTCAAGGTCAAAATAGTGTTGGAATCTCAAGTCCAAATAAAGTAACCTTTGAACATTGCAAGGCTGTCACCACTCTTCGAAGTGGAAAAACAATTGATAAAACCATTCAACCCAAGGAATTGTCCAAAGAAACAACAAAAGATGTGAAAAATGAATCATTAAGGGATGATGAAGTGTCTGAAGGGCCTCATGTTCCTAGGACAGATGTTGTTGATGTTGAGCCAAAAAAAGGTAAAGCTTCCCATGTCCCTCTTGCTCCATACCCTCATAGGTTGAGAGTTCCTAAGAAATTGAACAATCAATTAAATCTACTAGTTTGCTCAAACAAAGATAGAACATCCCCTTGTTGGATGCCATTAAGCAAATTCCATCATATGCCAAGTTTTTGAAAGACTTGTGCATTGTGAAAAGAAAGTTAGGTGTCAACAAGGACGCATTCATGACTGAACAATCCACCTCCTTGATTAGGAACAACTTGCCCCCAAAATACAAAGACCCAGGAAGCCCCACCATTTCCATAGTGGTGGGAAATTCAAAATTGGGACATGCTCTAGTGGACTTGGGAGCGAGTGTTAACTTGTTGTCATACTCGGTATATGTTGAGCTAGGGTTAGGAGAATTGAAACCGACTAATATCACCCTTTAGCTAGCTGACCGTAGTGTCAAAATCCTAGAGGGATAGTGATGGATGTATTGGTGCAAGTAGACAAGTTCTACTTTCCTGTGGACTTTGTTGTTCTTGACACTCAACCTGTGGTGAATCAAGAAACTCAGTTCCAAGTGATTCTTAGTAGGCCATTCTTGGCCACTTCCAATGCCATCATACATTGTCGAGGAGGACTAAAGACGTTATCTTTTGGTAACATGACTGTTAATTTGAATATCTTCAATGTTATCAAGGAGGTAGGGACTCCATGGAGGATCGCCCTGGTGAGGTAAATATGATAGAATCTGTTGTGCAGAACTATGTAGATCATGTTTCATATGAGGATCCTCTCAAGTCTTGTCTATTAAGCCCAAGTTGTGTCGAGGAGGTAACCACATCTGAATTGGATTTCATGCATTCCATAATTAAGCATAGTGAGGTAATGGAGGCAAATGGGTGGGCACCCAGATTTGAAAAATTGCCACCAATTGAGGATAGAGTATTTCCTTCGGAAGAGAAACCACCTAAGCTTGAGTTGAAACCCTTACCATCGCATCTCAAATATGCATTCCTAGGGGTAGAAGAAACTTTCCTAGTAATGATATCCTCCTCTTTAGAGTTAGATCAAGAGAATAAACTTTTGGAGATATTGAGAACCCACAAAACTGCCATATGATGGACAATTGCAGATATTAAAGGAATTAACCCCTTGATTTGCACACACAGGCATGTGAGGCGGCCTTTGATAAACTGAAAACTATGTTAGTATCACCTCCTATCATGCGATCTCCTAATTGGGACCTTCCTTTTGAGATCATGTGTGACGCTAGTGATTACGCCATAGGGGCTGTATTAGGGCAAAGGGAAGATAAAAGCATTTTGTGATCTTATTATACCAAAGAAGACTCTAGATTTCGCTCAATCTAATTACACAACTACTGAAAAGAGTTCTTCGGGCCGTAGTCTTGCCCTAGAAAAGTTCAGTCTTACATCATGGTCTCCTCAGAACCATTTTCACCGATCACGCAAATAAGAAGTACTTTGCTCTAAGTGGGATACTGCTTCCGGCTGACTAGGTGGATCCTACTATGTCAAGAATTTAACCTCGCCACATGATAAGAAGGGAGTTGAGAAATGTGGTGGTCAACCCGTCTGCTAGTTTCGAGACAACTCGGCGGCTCCACCCATAGGCGACACTTCTCCCTCGATGAGTAACTTTGCTCTTGTCCACGCCTCCATGGTATGCGAACATAGTAAACTATCTAGTGACAGACAACCATCCCAATGGACCTCTCAAGAAAGAGGAAATTCTTGGTGGACATAAAAATACTACTTTGATGATCCTTACTTGTTTAAATAATCGTCCGACAATTGTCGAGAAGGCGTATCCAATGACGATCAAATTGGGGTACTCCACCTTCACACTCAAGCTTGTGGAGGGCATTCTCCCAGAAGAAAAATGGCTAACCAAATCATGCAAGCCGCTTTATCGCCCACTCTTTTAAAGATTTCTTTTCGACTTTGAAAACCCGTGGCTCTGGGTGTCAACGATTAGGAGGGATCACAAAAAGGAACATGATGCCTCTTACTCCTATTTTAATTATTGAGATCTTCAATTGCTAGGGTTTATACTTCATGGGGCCTTTTCTCCCCTCATGTGGGTACCTTTACATTTTATTGGCAGTTGACTATGTTTCTAAGTGGGTGGAGGCCATTCCAACGAGAACTACTGACCACAAGGTTGTTTTGAAATTTTTGAAAGAACATATTTTTTCTCGCTTTGGAATGCCTCGTGCAATCACTATTGATGGTGGGCTCCATTTTTGTAATCGACCCTTTGAAAATTTGTTAAAAAAGTATGAAGTCACACATAAAGTTTCCACGGCTTACCACCCACAGACTAATGGTCAAGCCGAACTAGCCAATAGGGAGATTAAACACATTTTCGAAAAAACGGTTACCCCTAATTGCAAGGATTGGTCGCTTTGACTAACCGACGCTCTTTGGGCCTATCGTATTGCCTTTAAGACTATTCTTGGTATGTCTTCCTATAGGCTAGTTTATGGCAAGACATGTCATCTCCCGGTGGAAATGGAGCACAAAGCATATTAGGCCATTAAAACTCTTAATTTTGATTTGGCTAAGGCAGGTAAACAGAGACTGTTGCAGATGAACAAGCTTGATGAATTGAGGCGTGAATCGTATGAGAGCTCAAGAATCTACAAAGAGAGGCTCAAGCTCTTCCATGACAAGAACATTGTAAGGAAGACCTTTGAACCTCACCAAAAGGTAATGTTGTATAGCTCTCGCTTGCACATCTTTCCAAGTAACCCGTCTCTAGTGATGGACTGACCTTTCTATCGTCAAGGTAGTTCACCATATGGCGCAGTTGTGAGACGGAGAATCCGAAAATGGGAAAATCTTTAAAGTCAATGGTCAACACTTAAATCCATTTCCGGAGAACTGATCGCCAGAGAGAGCGAGGAACTAAGAGAGACCTCGCCACGGATGTTCCTTCGCTGCACTCTATCCTACCCTTTTGTATATAGTTTTTTCTTTTCCTTTTCTTGCATTTCCTTACGCTTTAATCCTTCAGTATGTATTTTTGTTTTTAATAAAGGAGAGTCCAACCCTTATGTAACCAGTATTTTTGGCCCTCTCTTATAGTCCGTGGGGTGTATCATCAGTGCATTGAGGGCAATGCTTATTTCCATGGTGGGGGTGGGCATACACTAGTTAGAGCCATTTAAGTGCATGCTATTTGGTTTAATTTGGTGTTCTTAAGGGGCTAAGTGCAATTCGCAATTTTTCTGATTTTCTGGGCTCTTCGAGCATGGTAATCGACCTTCAAGCAGGCGTACCGCATGACCTTATGTATCCACTCCATATAGTTTCACTGCACATACACAATAATAGGCATGCACAAAACTTTTTTTTTCATATTTGGGACCATATTACCTAATTATTTTCGATTCTCTAGAGTCAATCTTGACTGGTATCATTCTCATTCATAAATTACACAAGTCATTGATTTCTTGTCCCAAGCTCATGTTTGCTTGCTATTGCTTCAGTCTGTGCATTTTTTTAGCTTGCCATGTCAACTACATGCGTCTTATTCTTTGAGGAACATCCATACGTGGTTGAAAGATTATTTTAGGCCATATTTTCTCTTTTAAACTTCTAAATCATACCGAGTCACCCCTTTGCACCCTTCTTGAGCCTTGAGTTGTCAGTTATGTTCAAACTTTAGGATTATTGATCATGTGGAGTACAGATGACTCCAAGGTAAGCGTGAAGGTGTCGAGAGAGTGTAGTACATAATTCAGCAAGCAGAAGTCAGTTTGGAGGGGGTTTGAAGCAGTGCAAGAGGCGAGCATACAGTGAAATCCAAAATGTAGAGAATTCCGAAATTTTAGCGGTACCTGTGACACTAAAATTGGTAATCGGTACCAAGGCTAAAAATAAGGCAAGAATGAAGTGGTACCTGCATTCACACTTTAGTACCGTACCCATCAAGGAAAAAAGTGGCATTAGAAGAGTGAACGATGACACACTTACTGGTACCTGCACTAATTAAACATTAAGGAAAAAACAGTTATACACTTTCGGTACCTGCACTACACTTACTGCACCCGGTACCCGCCGCGGCGTGAAATCCGGCATTTCCAGCTGTCTTTTCTCCCATTTTTTTTTTAATCCTTTCATATTCTCCCCCCAACTCCCATATAAGAGAAACCCTAACCTAACTTCTCCTCTCACCAAAGCAAGCCCTAGGTCAAACGGTTTCCTCTAGTGTCTTCATCATTCTGACTCGAGGCATCCACAGTTCTTCACACGCAGAGCCTGAAAGTGCTGGACCCATGGTGGTAAGTGCTTCTTGTCTTCTATAGAGCAATATGATTGGTTTTTCACGGTGTTTGTATGGATTGTGTTGGCTGGCTTTGAGTTGCAGTTCTATGCTCCTGGTTGGTTAGGGCATCCGTTACGAGCGGTATGGGGAGGAAGGTTTTGAATGATCTAGAAAAGGTGAGTCCAATATTGCTGGAGATGGGTTGTTAGGAGACTTTTGTGTGTGTATGGACTGTTCTCGCAATATTCGCCATTTTGGCCATATCTATGGCGAGATCGAAGAACATAGGGAAAGGAAAGGCCACTAGCTCTTCTATGGAGCGAGCTGTTAAAAAAATGAAAGGCCGATACTTCGCAGATTGTGAAAAAGGGAAAAGGAAAGTGGAAAGGTTCTTCATCAGAGAGTGAGGAAGAAAGTGAGAGCGAAGACGAAGAAATCGAGGCTATGTTTGCTGAATCATCGGAATCTGAGCGAGAAATGTGGGTCCAGTCAATTGAAAGGAAAGGGTTCCACTGTGAGCGGGGAATGAAAATTGAAACGTTTATGTTTTCCCACCCCATTTATGCCTTTATTCAGGATTAGAATTTACAATTTGTTGGTGAGGAAGTGAAAAGCTATCTGCCGTCCATTGTCAGGGAATTTTATTCCAACTTGAGAGAGAATTTGAATGTGGATTCCCTTTTAGAGACCACGATCTCGGGGAAGCAACTAATGGTCAGCCCTGACTCGATCGTCAGATCGCTGCATTATGATCGCCCTGCCACACATGGCAGGCCTTACCCACTTAAGGCTATTACAGAGTTTGATGCTAATTTGTTCGCAACTACCATGTACACCAACCCTATGACTCCATGGGGGTTTTGTGCAAAGGAGTTCATCTCGGGAAATTCAAGCTCGAGTTTGTATCATGAATAAGGTCATTCTACAATATGATCGGTCAAGAAAAAAAGGAGAAGCTACTGCAAGAAGAAATCCAGTTTTTGTATGAGGTAATGAATGGGAAAATTATTGACTATGCTTTGGTAATATGGTGTATAATGAGGGATTTTCTGAGGTCCCTAATTGAGAACAGGCACATCCCCTTCCCGGCCCTAGTTACAAATTTGGTGGAAGCTGTTAGAATAAGGGGCTCTGGTAGAGAAAAAAGAGTTCTTCTTGGGCTGGGACCCATCACAAACAAGACAGAAGCAAAAATCTGAGCCGCTTCCACAAGGCCTCAGTCAGCACATCCCCCTCCGGCTATTTATGAGGCTTCATCGTCATCGGCTCTTGGTCCGATGAGTACATCTCCCTTAAAGAGGATGGAGCGTAGAATCTAATGATGGTTTAAATGCATCTTGGGGAAGCAGAAGCGATTAGACCACAGGCTCTCCAGGCTTGAGAGTCACATCCTACGAGGAGAGCCTGTCAGATGACCCTCCACCCGACCTGGGAAGGATTTTGACGAGCCGATGATCAGTGTCGATGAAGATGCATTCTCCTCTACTGAGAGAGGAGGACGAAGAGTAGTGGTAGTTTGGGTTAGAATAGGTGGTGCTGCACAGAGACTCACCATGTCATGCCAACACCCATTTTGTTTCTGTACACCCTATTTGTGTAACCCATGGTCATTACAAGCCTAAAAGACCTTTTTTATTTTAGTTATGTAGGGTGTTCTTTATTGACTTCTATGCATGTTAGCTTGCTTGGCTATGGTGAAATGTTTAAAGTCTAAATGAAGTTCATTCTAGTTTGGTGATTTCATTGCAGCCTTATTTCAGATCTGTGATCCCTTATATGAGAGATTCTCTCGTTTTGTGTCGCTTGTTATTTTGTTCATTACATTTAGGACTGTTGAAAAAAAAAAAAAAAAAAAAAGTCTATTTAAGTTCAAAGGGTTGCTTTACTGTTAGGGTTATATATATGTTCATATTTGCTTTTTTGGGAATCTTGCAATGTTTGACTGCTCCTTAGCGCACTTTGTTGAACCTCATAGTCGGGAGGCATTACTAGTTCAAATCTTGCTAGGGACTAGCAATATGTAGGTTAGTGTAAGCTGATACAAAAGTGCGACATTTATATAGGGTTTTAAGCCCCTCAGCTCATGTTTTGCTTTCATTTTGTGTAGAATAGGTGTTTTTGACCTTTTCTACTGTTTTTATGCATGTGTAGGTTGTTCGATGTCCCATGCACATTTTTGTGGCGGTTTGGTTCCAAAGAACAATTGTAGATCACCGTTGTCAATTACGCATAATCGGCCGGGAGGCCTCGGTAGTTCTAAAGTGAAGCAGGGGCGCCAGGAGGCAAAGGGTACCGCATTAAAGATAAGGGTATGGGTACCCTAAGGTCGGCTGAGTACTGGTAGAGTTCAGACCGGTACCACACTAACTGGTACCAGTACCAACATGCGATCTTTGCAGGATTTGAGTGGAATTTCAATCTTGGTGAAAGGGCATGCTCGTCTTTTGATCACCACTTCGAGATCACTAACGAGATTGCATGGCCCATTTTAAAATGAGTCGGGGAGTTCAGACTTAGGTTTTGGCCTCTAACCTTTGGAGTGTTTTGTCATATTTTTCTAGGGTTTTCATAGAGTAGAGCACTTAGTTTTCTTCTGATTATGAGTTTTTAAGCATTTGTAATCTTTCAGTTGGTTTTATAACTTGGTGTTCATTGCGAGACTCTGCGTTTTTTATATCTCAACCTTGCCATTGAAGTGTTATTTCTCAATTCCCATTTACTAGTAGTGTTCCAGCAATTATGAATCATTCCCCACTTTAATGGAGTTCTAAACCTCCATGATAGGGTTCTAACGGTGGAAACTCATCCCCTTTAAGGTAACAGCCCTCAATCCCTATTTTGTGCTTCAATGGGAGTTGTACGATATTGAACACTTGTGAAAATCACTATCGCAACAGAGATTTCTCTGTCACGATAGAGATTTCTCTGTCACCACAGATAACCAGAAATGGGTAGTAGCCCATTCTTTCTCTTTTCTCTACACTTCCAATTTTCTGCACTACTACAAAAAGTTGGGCAGATTTTACTGCTGGTTTTGTGTTAAGACTAATGCTTAGTAATAAATGCAGATAATATTTGCATTCACGTTTTCACAAATTTTCATAAATTAAACGACTACATCTATAATTAAAAACGTTGTCTTATATTATTTTAATATGAAAAGACTACATTTTAATTAAAACCCGTAGTCTTATATTATCTTATAGAAAGATAAAAGACTACGTTGTTAATTAAGCCGTAGTCTTATATTATATTATAATATAAAAAGACTACGTTTTTAATGAAGCTGTAGTCTTATATTGTCTTATATTATCTTATAATATAAAAGACTACAGTCTTATTTAAGACGTAGTCTAATATAAAACTAAAAAAATTGATTTATTTTTCTCTCCCACTAAGAATGTAGTCTTATCATTTTCCTAAAAAAATTATCCTTTTCTTAAAAACCCTCTTTAAGAAACCCTTATCACCTTTATCTAGCCACATTTGAATAGAAAAAATTATTTATTTTTTTTCTCTCATAACTAAGAATGTAGTCTTTATCCTTTTCCTAAAAAAATTAATTTTTCTTAAAAAAAAATTCTCTCTTTTAAGAAACCCTCTTATCACCTTATCTAAGAAGCCATGTTCAAGAGAAAAATTATTTATTTTTTCTCTCCTAATTAAGAATGTAGCCTATAATCACTACAAGAAAAAAGGTTTTTAATGACAGATAATTTCTTTACTTATATAAATATAAGTCATTGTAAGTTATTAATATTGAAAACAACTACATACATGAGTCTTTTGGATGTTATCTTGACAGAAGTTCAATTAAGGGGCAATAGTATTGACATAATATAAGCTTACCTTGACAACTATTTTAAGTCAGGGTTAAAATTGACAAGCTATGATACATTTTATTAACATAACTTAACATTTAATTTATAAGTCAAGGTAAAACTCTAATGTATATAGAGGGCCACTTAGCTTCCCTTATTTCATTGTCTCAAAAACCTAACTTTTATCTAATTTCTATCTTTAAAACACAGTTCAAAGTCGAGGTATCAATCATTAAATTGAGAATCTGCGGGTATATCGTTCAATATCTCCTGCCTTAGTAACTTGATCGTATCAATGACACACAAAATATATTAAATTAAGAATTTCAAAAAATTTAAATAGCTTTTAAAATTATCATCAAAATCAATATAATAATATAAATGAATAAATAGATGAAAAAAATTATTTTTATATTAATTAAAGCATAATTGGATAAATTTAAAAATTTTGAATTATCATCTCAAGCTAAATATTAAATAAAAAAGTAAATTAAATTTATTTTTATGATATATTTATTCAAATTTAATATTTATTTAAGTAAGCACAAATCATACTTAAAAATATAAATATAATTTTTTATAAAATATATTTTAAATAAAACCATTGAAAATTTTTATTAATTTTATTTTCGTTTTGAATCAATCAACTTTAAAAAATAAATATATATTTTAATACTTTTTAAAACACTTTCGCCTATTTTCCTTCCATTCCACTAAAACCCTTCATATATTAAATTAAGAATTTCAAAAAAATTTAAATAGCTTTAAAATTAATATCAAAATCAATATAATAACATAAATTAATAAATAGATGAAAACATTAATTTTTATATTAATTAAAGCATAATTGGATAAATTTAAAATTTGAATTATCATCTCAAGCTAACATTAAATAAAAAGCAAATTAAATTTATTTTTATGATATATTTATTCAAATTTAATATTTATTTAAGTAAGCACAAATCATACTTAAAAATATAAATATAATTTTTTATAAAATATATTTTAAATAAAACCATTGAAAAATTTTATTAAATTTATTTTCATTTGAATCAATCAACTTTAAAAATAAATAAATATTTTTAATACTTTAAAACACTCGCCCTCTTTCCCCTTCATTCCTCGAAACCCCTTTACCCCCCCAATCTCTTTCTCTCTATCTCTCTGGTCCTCTCCCAAAAAATCCGCTCTTTCCTTCCAACCCATCCCATCCCTCTCTTTATCCCTCTTTCTTTCCACTCTGAACACCTCCCACTTTCTCTCTCAATGATCTATCATTCGATCAATCGAGTATGGGTTATACTTCACCTATGGTGTAGGCTTCAAAACCCTAGCACTGGTAAGTTCAACAATGCATGCCCTAAATGGTTTTGTTTTTGTTTCATTTTTATTAAAATTTTCAATAGAGGATAGCCCTAAAAGCAAGATCCAAACTTGCTAATGAAATTTTGATTTAAGGTTAGGGTTTCTAATTTTGTTTATTTCCTTAACACGGTGATTGTATTTGTCTTCAGTATTCAAAAAAATACTACGCTTGAATCTGGGTATAGAAAATGAGAACAATACCATGAATGAATTTGGGTGCATTTTGAATCCTTATTTATTTTGTATTTTGAGATTAATTTTTATAAGTGAGTAGGTAAACGATGGAAGCAATTTTTGAAAAGAAAATCTGAAGATTAACCAATAAGATATGAAGTATTTTTAATAGGAAAACCTAAATGCTCACAAGTTAGTTTATGCAAACACCACATTAGCTCACTCCAACCTCTATGTTCATAAACTTAATTAAGTGTTTCCTACATCAATCTCTTTTCTTTTCTTTATTTTTCTTTCTCTATAAAACATTTATATGATTTGATACCTTGAATCCATTATATAGAGCAAATTCCCTATAATTATATATCTCTTAAACAAAAAACAGAGTTCTAGTGCTTTGTGGGTACACTTGTTAATATGCTCGTAAAATCCCCTTGACCATTTGATTTTTATTGAATACATGTGGAGATTCCATCTGATTGCGTAATTTGAATGTGCTTATTTGGATGCTATAAACATGATAAGTATGAGGATTCTTTTACATTAATGAACTTTTAGCTTACAATTTTGAAATTTTTTTAAGTGAATGCCGTAGTGACTAACTGCGGCATTACTGTTCACGCACTAGTTTGAGCATTATTTTCAATTTTAAACTATTTTATTAATTTGTTTTTAAAAACTAAATATGTCCAAAACTCTATAATTTTTATGTTCATATTTACTTATGAGTGATAGTTCTCAGGCATTGAAATGATATAAAATGTGTTTGATTTGATGGTGGTGAGATCGAGATCCTATATGTAACCATTTTTTATCAGGTCATCATGAAACTATGCAAGGTCATTCCAGAGGGTATGATATACAGTTATGGAACAGTTCAAAACTATTTTTTCTCTTTATTATTTGTTTCTCTTTAGGTAGAGAGCATAATCATTTTTTGCTTTTATATATATATATATATATATATATATATATATATATATATATATATATATATATATATATATGCATTTAACTTCTATTTACTTTAGGGACATAGATGGTGGATTCTACTGTGCATGGAAAGTAAGTCAAAAGAAATTGATGACAAATCAAGTTGTTTTAACCGATGTAAGTTAGTTATTATTTATCTTTTAATTTACTTGTCATCTTTCAATTTTTTTTACTTGTATATGGTTTGATAAATTTAATTAGTTTGTTAGATAAAATCATTTATATTTATTGATTTAATTAACTAGTTACTAGTATTTTTTGAATTTAAAAAGACTAGATAAGTCATGGTACTGATAGACGTACAAAAGATAAGTGTAAGGATGGTGCGTCTAAGCTTTTTTGAATTATGTTAAAAAAAATTTAGGTGACCTTAGTTCCATACAATGTCCATGCATAAAATGTGGGAATATGAAAGTTCATGATATCATTGTGGTTGAAGATCATCTATTTTGTAATGGTATCGACTCAAGTTATGACGTATGGACATGGCATGGCTAAAACATATGTAATGTTAAGGAAGATAAGTGTACCTTAGATGCTGAAGAATGTTCTCTTAAATACAATGATGATATCAATGTTGTGGAAATGGTTGAAGCAGCCAGAGATCTATTTGAATGTAATCCAGAGAAATTCGTTGACTTGTTAGATGATGCTGAGCGCCCTTTATACACTAGTTGTAGTGGGTTCACTAAGCTTTCTGTTTTGGTACGATTATACAACTTTAAAACAAAATATGGGTGGAGAGATGCAAGTTTCAATGAGCTATTAAGCTTTTGGGGTGATAAAAGCCTAAAGGAAATTTGATGCCAACATCAATATATGAAGCAAAGACATTGTGCGCCTTAGGAATGCAATATGAAAAGATACACGTATGTCCAAATGATTGCATTTTGTATAGAAAGGCAAACAAGGATGTCGATGTATGTCCAAATTGTTCTGAATCAAGATGGAAAATTCCTAAAGGATCCAATAATCCAAAAGTAGGCATGCCGGAAAAAGTTGTGTGGTATTTTCCCCCAATACCCAAGTTTAGAAGAATGTATGGTGCTTGTCAAATCGAAAGATTTGATATGTCATTCTAGTGAAAGAGAAGTTGACACCACGCTCGACATCCACATGCAAAGATCATGGAAATTAATATACCATAAATGGCCTAATTTCGCATGTGAGCCACGCAATCTCCGTTTGGCACTTGCAGATGGGATAAATCCACATAGCTCCTTAAGTAGTCGTCACAGTACATGGCCTGTCATACTTATTACCTACAATCTCCCACCATGGTTGTGTATGAAGCGAAAATTCATGATGTTAACCTTATTGATATCGGGTCCTAAGCAGCCGGGAAATGATATTGACATCTTCTTGCAACCACTTATTGATGATTTAAAAATGCTATGGGATGTCGGTGTTGAGGTTTACGATGCATATTTGCAAGAGGTATTCACCTTAAAGGCCGTATTACTTTGGACGATAAATGATTTTCCCGCATATGGAAATTTGAGTGGTTGTAGTGTTAAGGGTTATTTGGCTTGCTCAATTTGTGCTGAAATTACACAGAGTGTATACTTGAAAAATAGTCGAAAAAATGTGTACCAAGGTCATAGGAGATTTTTGCTTAGAAATCATCCATAAAGAAGAGCAAAAAAGGCGTTTAATGGTTGTCAAGAGTTTGATGTTGAGCCTAAACCTTTAACTGGAACAAAAATTTTACAAAAGACCATAAATATTAATTATGTGTATGGGAAAAAACAAGCAAATACAATGCATGTTGAGAATTCAAAAAAGAAGGACAAGGTTCAAGAGGCAAAGTCTAAAGTTGCATGGAAAAAAAGGTCAATATTTTATCTGAAAGTATCGAGTTTCTTCATGTACGTCATGTCTTAGATGTGATGCATATTGAGAAAAACGTATGTGAGAGCATCGTGGGAACCCTTCTTGATATACCTAGAAAGTCAAAGGACGGACTAAGCAGTCGTTTAGATCTGGTAAATCTGGGAATTCGAAGTGAGCTATAGCCAATAGTGGGTGAGAAAAGGACATATTTTCCGCCGTGAAGTTACACACTTTCTAAGGTCGTAGAAAATCAAATTTTGCAAGATGTTATCTTCACTTAAAGTTCCTGATGGATACTGCTCTAACTTAAGAAATTGTGTTTCTATGGAAGAATTGAAGCATTATGGCCTAAAATCTCATGACTACCACACTTTGATCCAACAAATTCTTCCATTGACATTACAAGGATTGTTGAATAAGAACATGAGATCCACAATAACTAGACTAAGTTTGTTCTTCAATGCACTTTCGAAGATTGTGGATACTTGCAATCTCGGTTTGCTACAAGAAGAACTTGTGAAGAACATTATATGCGATGGAAAATTATCACCAGCCGTTTTTGACATAATGAACATTTCTTTTCATTTTTGCCCATCTGCTGAGAGTCCGATTATGTGGACCAGTCATTTAAGATGTGAATATCTTTGAAAGGTCATGAAGATCTTAAAGGTTCTTTATCATATCGCAATAGGCCAGAAGGTTGCATTGCAGAATGTTATATTGTTGAGGAAGCTGTAGAATATTGTTCAGAGTACTTGTCAAATATGAAAGCAGTTGGGATCCCATCAATGAGAAATGAGTGTGATGGTCAAGAAAGTATTCGAAAACCACTTTCTAGTTCTCATGTATTTAGAGCGATCTTGAAAATTGAGCAGCTTATATCATATATGTGTTGGAAAATACAACAGAAGTTGAAGTCTATATAGAGTAAGTCAAACCCATCACATGTTATTTGAGTCTCATTAAATGTTCTTATCACTACAACAAATTGACAATTTACCTACGGAAAATTCTATAGGTAATATAAACAATTCCGTCGGTAATTAAATTTACCTACGGAATACCGACAACTATATTTCGTAGGTTGTTGTGGTGTAGGTAAATAAATTACCTGACGGAAATCAATCAGTAGGTAAATTACCCTCTGGAAATTCCGTGTTGAGTGGAAAAGTGGTAGGTAAAGTTGAGGAAAATCTACAAATGGAATGAAATACCAACAAGGAATTTCATAGGTAATTTACCTACGAGGAAGAATCCGTGTCAGTATTTCTTGATTACCAAAATCAAGAAAAATATCGTGAGGGTTTTGAACTCCGGACGAACTTAGAGGAAAACATGGAGGATCCACTAAGCCACAATGACTAATATTAGATAAATTGAAAATATTATATATATCATTCATCAACTTGTTATATTAATTGAAAAATAAGCAAAAATAAGCATATATATATATATATATATATATATATACCATATATATATATATATATATATATATATATATATATATATATCTCTATTAGTTAGAATAAAATAATTAATTTTAATTCTTTTGGATATATTAAGATTTAAACATTAAAATTATTTCATTTTATAAAATTTAAATTATTATTATATTACACACTTATATTTAATAATATCAAGTATTAAGATAAATATTTAGTATCGAATAAAATTTACCTACGGAACACTTCCATCGGTAATGTTCTGTAGGTATTCCGTTGGTAAATGGAAAATTACCTACGGAACACTTCCGTCGGTAATTTTCCATAGGTATTCTGTCCGTAAATTGTAGCAAAAATATGGAAAAAATAATATGCTTTGTTAAAATTCGATATTAAAATTGGTATTACCATGAAATTGTCGATCGGTAATTTTGTCGATGGCGTGAATTTCTTGTAGTGTATTGTTAAAGTATGTGGTCATAATTGAATAGTTTAACATCCCGAGGCAACACATGGAAAGAATTGAAGAAGCTAATCAGAATAAAACAAAGGGAACAAAGTGGCTTGGTGAGCATAATCAAGCGTTCATAAATTGGTTGCGTGAAAAGGTATATGACTATGTGCTTGGCATCTTAAGTCATGTTGTTTATGCTTAACTGTATTTTTCTTTGTTGAGTCTTAAAAATGAATATAGGTTGCATTTGAGATTGGAATCGATAACATAATTTTGATCTGTTAAGGTGGATATCTCATGGACCCAGCCCCAGTGATAAGATACCAGTGGATATCTTATGATGAGATTCAATTCACACCCAAAACGTGATAGTACCAGATGTGTTCAAGTGAAGTGACGTCATATTTGCTAAACAATCAGTGTCTAGCTCGAAGGGCGAATCAGATAATTTCAAACATGTCCTTTTAAGGTTCTTGAAGATATATGAGGCCCGATTATATTGAATTTAGGTGCATTAGTTTTTAAGTGTCAATGGGTTGAGGCTCTAGTAGAGTTAAAGAAGATGAAGATGGATGCACATTGGTTGATCTTACGAGCTGGGACATAAGTCGGATTCTTTATTTTGTCTCTCATGCCCGGTAGTGTTTTTATGTAGAAGATGGAAATGATCCAGCGATCAGTTCTCGTTTCCAAACTCAAGGCACTGTTTAATGGTTATTCAAATGATGATGAGTTAGGTGATACGGTAGTAGAACATTGTGTTATCGGATCATTGCGATATCTGATCTTTTGATGTATGGATGATTCTAAGCTTCATATATGCGGGATGATAGTGAGGGTACTTGGATTGCAATAATTAACATGAAATGGTAATAGCTTTGTTAATATTATATTCGCTTGTTTTGTTATTTTATTAAATTTATTTTTATATATTATGGTTTTATTAAACCGTATAATTTACTCTTATTAATACAGTTGTGAGATGCCGAATGAAGAACCTAAAGTCGAGTCTTGAAAGGTCGAAGAAAAAGGGGTCGACAACTATGCCTAGAGTAGTAAAAGCTAGGTCTCATGGAGAAGTAAAGGAGGTGACTTACAATAGAAGAGGACAATCTTTAGGAGAGGTTAATACGGAAATGAAAAGTTATCTAGGTGTTATTACCAGAACCACTGTGCCTATTAATTTTGAAAATTGGCTTTCAGTTCCTAAAAAACTGAAAAACAAAATTTGGATTCAAATAAAGGTGAGTTTTTTCTTAATTTTTTTAATTGAATTTTGATATCATTAGTATGCTCTTATGTATTTCTATGTTTTTGTAGAAAACTTATAATGCCCGATTGAAGAAAGAAACATATTTTGTCATACCTTTGTACAAAATGGAGACAATTTAAGTTCAAGTTGAGGACAAAATTCTCGAGATCCATTGGAGGATAGCGACCCTTGTTGACAACCCTCTAAGAACTATCATTATAAAAAATATGCTTGGAATGCCTTTGTCGGTAGAGTATAGTTCTCCGAATTTCGGGGGAATGAGTAGGTTGCAAAGTGAAAGAGCAAAAGCGTGATCTCGACATCATTCATCTAGGCATGGATTTGTTAATGTGGAAAGAAAAGATAGTAAGTATTGAATTTTAGTTTCTACATCATTGAGTAATTATTAATAATTTTTATTAAAATATTTGTTGTCTAATAATTATATAGAAAAAGAAGATGGGCATCGATGAAGACATTGGATGAAGTATTGTATGGAAAATTTGTTTACCTAAAGGTGATGGTTATGATAGTGAAGTCATCGAAGTCATACGAAAATTGAAAGTAAATATGTTGGTAATTTAATAGCTAATTATAGATTTTTATAACTTTCTAATGTATGGATTCGTTTTATCTATATATTAGGATGAATATACAATGAAGGTGAAAGATGGATCAGTAAGAATCGAACGAAAAAGACATACTAGGAATGGCATTGAAATCGACGCGAGTATTCGAGTAAGGGGTGTTGGAGGCATGATTTTCTGACCTATTTTCGATCTTAAAATACGCGAAAACAAAGCGAACTCTTACCTTATTTGTTAGAAGAGCGAAAAATGAACGACAACAAAGAAGATCTGGGAAAGAAAATCATTACTTGATCGGCTACGTCTTCGACTCATGAAGAAAATCTGAGGGTGGGAGAAATTCTAAATTCTTTGCAGTGCTCGTATGTTTTGAATGAGTAGCTCTTTGCTCGGTTAAAAAGCGCATCAAACCAAAAACTATTCTTTGCTTTTGATACACAAAATGATCTGAAATATAGAGTAGTTTCCATTGGACAAAGAAACATGCAAAGATACGTTAATATTTACTTATATTTGTGGCATTTTATTTAATTCATAGTACTTATATTTTCTAATGTTATTGCTTTGGAAAGGAAAACCATACTTGATTTGGCGATGAATAGATTACTAATATAATTAGATATGGTATTGATTGAGAATGTAGCACCCGAACTTCATTTGTACATGGAGTTCCTTTGGGTATTCATAATTATCGTGTATCTATTGATGTTTGTTTTGATGATGATGCTCTCCTTCCAATAACAATTGGTGATGATCATGTGAAAGTTAAAGATTTTGTTGGTTCTCACGTTGCATGGCCTCGATCATTAGTTATTGATGATCGAGTCAAGGTATCTTAAACCTTTTTAACTTATCTATAAATTTATGATTAATTTATAGTGATAAACTATTTTTTATGTAACGTATGTGAATTGAATTATTATTGAGCATTGCAAGATTGTTCGCAAAGATTCTGAGTTAGAAAACAAAAAAAGGGTCCATGGAGTTTGTCATATTTAAAGAATCACATTACAAAGTTTGGGAGATACAAAAACAATAATTGTGGTATTGGATGTTGGTGTCTTTGATTGACAGTGCAGTATATTATTCGAGAAGATATATCGATAACTTTTGCGCAATGGAAGCGGATTACTTCGGATTGTATTGTCTTTATGAGGTAATAAGATATTTTATATTTTGCATTTAAGTATGCAATTCTTATATGTTACAAAGTTTTTCTAATAAAAACTATGGAATTGAATAATTTGATTTGTGTAACTATTTGTACAACCGACTCAATAAATCAAAACTGCTCAACATGTATGGCTTCATAGACCCTGGACAGATCTCTGTACACTTTGGATCGGCTGGAGCACGAATAGATTTGATTGCTAAAAGATTAGAGTGTTGTTATGTGGATCAATTATTTCTAGCTCCTTATAACTAAAGTAAATAGTTTTTAAATGAAAATAGATATTTTGATATTAAGTTGTTGAAGTTATTGTTTATTATATTTATGAAGGGATCAGCGGTCTTGGTGGTTATTGACCCTCATGGGGACAAGTATATTTTGTGATTGTTGGAGTTTAGCGGAAAAGAATTGAAAGGTGTTATTAATACGTAAGTATTTATTTCTTTTTATTTTATAGTAATTTACCTGAATGATCATTTGGTCTCACACTATTATGCTTTGTTAGAGTGGTGCGCTCAAAATATCTGATGCTAAAGTGACCAGGAGTTAGAAAAACTTGTTTTGGGAGTCACGTGGGTATATTGAGTTACACATTCTTTTTAATAATTCATAAAATTAGATCTTATTTGTTTGAATCTTATAAAAACTTATAAATTCATTTTTCAAGTGTCCTAAGCAACCATCATGTGTTGAATGTGGCTATTATGTCATCATGTATGAAGGGAGATCATTGAAAATCATATAATTTCAATAGATGAAAGGTAGGTTATTGCGTACGTGATTCATATAAGTAGTACTTTTATGGTTTTAGATTTTTATGTGTGTTATTTTGAGTGCTCTTTTACGAGTAACTTATGTATATATGCAGTTTGGCGAGAAGAAAACTCATAAACAAGAAGAGATCGACATTATGCGCGGAGAATGGGTCGAGTACTTGCAAGAATTCATTTGAAGAAATGTTATGGATGTTTGTTTATAAAAAAGTATTGGATATTTGTATGACAGTATTGGATATTTCAATTCAAGATTTTTGGTATTTTTTTGGAATTGAAAGTATATGTTTGTATGACAAGATTGGATATTATACTACGTTTTGAAAAATGTAGTCTAAATGTTCATAGTAAACTACGTTTTTCAATAAAAAAGTAATCTTGTCTGATTGTAGATGTAGTTAAAGTAAAAAACATAAGTATTTTGTACATAATAGACGTGATTAAAAATAAATAAAATGTAGTTAAAAGTAGTTTAACTTCGTTTAAAAATAACAAATCTTTGTTTTATAATAAGCGTAATTCATTAACAATAATCTTTTTATCAGTTATGATACATTACGATAAATGTAGTCTAAATATGTCGTTTTTTGACTTCTAACTCGTCCCCAAGCATTAATTAACGATCGAGACTTTTAACTACACTCACATAGACTACGGTTTAGAAACGTGAATACATATATAAAATCTGGTACTTTTAGGCGTGAATCTAATTAAAGAATTGTTGGCAATCTTTGTGTTACATTTCATCAAATACTCTTTGTTTCTACTCTGATTTGTACTAACGATTATATTAATGCGGAAAATAATCCACACCGTACTACGCATTAAGTAGCAGTTTTTATTACAAAACTTATTATTTACATAGAAAAACTGGACATTTAGCCTAGAATGTTATAAAATAAATGAACTGGCCACAATCCGTCCATTTTCCCAATAATCCTCAGATGTGCTCACCCACGGATGTACCTCCGATGCGAAAATATATTTACCTGTGGGGTGAGCGATACTTGATAAAGAGAAGTCTTCCTACAAGGGCTACTCCCCACCTAAAATGCACATGCAATGGCATACATAAAACGTCCAATCATATTCCACATAAATAATACAATCCTATATGGAATATTTCATAATATGCATGAGATGTGACTCCTCACACCCACAACCCAAGTCCCGACCGACTCCCTCATACCTGCTACGCCAAGTATGAGAAACTAGTCATTAGCGTTTCACCCAATGACTTGACTCATTGGATCGACCTCCAATATTCGTTTGAATTTCATCAAATTCAGGTATTAACATTTTAGGTGGTGAATTTAGGGTCTCTCCTTGCAGGCCATACGCTAGACACTTTTCGCATGAACTTTCATCATTTGGATCCATATGTCTATGTGATGCCCCATAATCCGGGGTGTCCATTGACAACCCGTCAACCCGCGGAAATCTACATGTCTCATGTCATGAGACCACGTACTTTGGAGTAAAACAGCCCGATAGGACGATACATCCACTCTGATGACTATATATTTTATCTGAAGAATTTGTTTACAATTGTATTTAATTACAATTTATACAAAAATTAGGTCACTTGCCCCAATTTTACAAAGTGAATAGGCGACTTGGCCATTTCTTACGCCTCTAAGGCCACTGAATCGTTCCATCCCCGAGTGCGTCTTCGATTGCACGAAATAGTATTTCCTCGACGGGGTGAGCAATGCCAGTTGTGGAATGTTCCTAGCAGGTTACTCCCCACCTAAGTGCGTGTGGCACACGAACATTGCTGTCAATATATAACAAGTAAGTATATTGAGAATTAATTCCATAAATCATGTTATTCAATTCTGACAATAACATAAGATTAGCTCACATGAAATTTAGAACACAATCCGTGATTCATCGACTGCACCCACAAATATCATGTCGGCATGTTATTCATAGCGATAACGCAACACCTCATCACACAAATCAGCGGCTTGATGCGTAATTTGTCGAAACCGATACGAGTTTCTTCACTTTCGGTCCAAAATCTTTTGGAACGAAACCACGACACATCAGGCCCTCAAACTAAATCCCCATCCATTACATGGCCCTTAAGCAAAAGTAAAGCAAGTAGGAGAAAAACCCTGCCTTTGGGTTTGTCGAAACTCCCCAAAGTGGTACCCAGCGTAGTCCTTCTTGTGAGGAACAACTTGGCTTTTTGCCCAGGAGTTAGGTGGTCAGATCATAGGAAAATCTGGGAAAGTGAGGCTTTCCATGAATTTCTCCTCTTCCTCCTCAGTTGGCCTCTCCTCTCTTTCCCTCTCTGAATGATTTGGAGTCGAGGTTGGTCGAAGGGTATCCTCTCACTTGCCCAGTGTCAAGCTTCCATTAGGCGTGAGATTACATACTTATCCTTATCCATCTACCTTGAGATTTTCACCCGATGGCATGATGCCATGTGTCTCGAAGTGAGCCCCGCCAGCTCGAGATTTGGCTTGCATCTTGCATTTGGACATGTGTGGCCTCTTGGCCGCAGAAACATACCCGATGTCCTACATCCCCTCTCGGTGCCTCGAAAAACTTGAAGTATTGTCTCGAGATTCGACCCAGTCAACGTGGTAGGTAGATTTAATGAGACAATTCCAACTGGTGAAGTCCGTTTATTCTCATCTGAGTCACAGAAAAATTCTGATTTTAGTAAATTATAATTTTATCATTAAGCTGTTTGGTTCTCGGGGTCTCGCAGTCTAACTAAGAATAGATTTGGGTCTTTCACCACAGGGGAGGATACGCCCCATCTTCTTTACCCACCCGACACACGTGATTTTATTATTGTTGTTATTTTACCTGGCCAGTGAGTCTCGATTTTGGATGTTGTCCCATTTTCGAGCTCACCACATTCAACAGAATGGTGAATGACCCGATACCATGCACACACCACACTTTCGGCCTTGATATGGCCAGGTGCATATGGAGTCTGATATCAAAATCATCAGGCCTATATATCATTTCCAATTCATGGCATGAAATTCTCATTCATCATGTCAATATATCAACGAACATGCATCGACATAAAATTTTCACACACTGCATGTTATTCAATTATCAAGCAATAACACGCAAAAGATCCTTGAATTGGGATCTCAATCCAACGAGGCAATCATCCGGCCTTAACATTTAAAACACGCAACAAAGAAAACAAAATATATAAAATTTTTATTTTTATTTTTAATTTTTTTTCCCAAAAATTGTGTCTCTATCGCGATGAGTTCGCTAATCACGATAGAGAACTCTGTCGTGTACCATATCTCACCGTGGCGATGGTCTGCGCTGAGGTCCGTCGTCTTGTCGCGCTCGTATCGCGTCAGCGTGGTACGGGCGTGTCGCGCCGTAGCTGCATGATCGGCATGTCATCTGTTTGGTCACGACCTGTAGTGAGTTGGAGTCGTGACTGCATGATCAGAACCGAAATTTTGCATTTTACGTACGGTTTGGTTGCTAAGCAATCCTGAGCATTTCTATCTCCGATCCCAAAATTTTGGGACTGAGCATCTAGGCCACTCACGGCCCTAATGAAACCATGCCATTAAATAGATTTTAAGCTAGAAATAACATCGAGTAGGAAAATCCCCTACATCTTAGAGTTTGCCTAAACTCCCCAATTTTTTTCTCTATTCGAAGCTCTAGCCACGAGGACGAACTTTGTCTCTCCTCCGACGAACGCCAACAGTTGGATCTCCAGGAAAACTAGAGAGAAGGAGGAGCTTCTCTCTCCTCTTCTCTTCCTCTCTCTTTTCTCCCTCTTTCTTTTTCCCTTACTTTTTCCTCTCTCTATCGGTTTGGCTGACCACTCAGAGTGGGATGTCACTCTTATACGTGTCTAGCTGTGTCTTTAGTTTCATACCTACTTATCAAAAACTTTGGATTCCTGTATCGAGTTATGTCACATAGCCCTCCCCAGGGTGTTGACCTCTTCTCCATTTGACACATGGCTTATTGTGAGCCATCCAAATAAGTGCCAAGTGTCACTTGTTACCA
Source organism: Tetrastigma voinierianum (assembly GCA_016808115.1). Classification (NCBI taxonomy): domain Eukaryota; kingdom Viridiplantae; phylum Streptophyta; class Magnoliopsida; order Vitales; family Vitaceae; genus Tetrastigma; species Tetrastigma voinierianum. Next base: position 490,449 of record JAEQBH010001848.1, on the reverse strand, counting down.
TAGTGCCACCAGCGATGAAATTCCTCTTATCTCGAGATTTGATGGGTAAATTGAATTTCGAGACGATTCCAACGGTGAAGTCACGTTTCATCATCATGAATTTGAAAAATTTTCGGTTTTCAGCCAAGAGTGGATTTTACCTTTTTTGAAGTGTTTTTCAGTTTACAAAGTGAGCATCGATTCATTGCATGTCTAAGGAATCGACGTAGGTATACACTTTTGTGTCTCCTGATTTCTCACTAACTCTTTATTCTCATTTAGGTCCATCTAGGTCATTAAGTATGGTACTTTTACAAGCGATTTTTCATGAAATCTCTGATCTATCTTAGTGCATGCCATAGGACTACGAGACTATCTTTCGGATCCATCCTCTTGATTCATATGATCTGTAATGCTAGATGATCTTCTGCACAATGATCATCGTACTAGGCATTGGAACTTCCTAGACTTCTTTGATTGGGGTTGAGTAGTCATTTAATTAACTAATTCTTGCTCAAGCTGGACCGGATTTTAGGGCGTAATCAGCGTTACCAAGGATGCCACTGACCATGTGGGGATCGAAGACCTAACTCTCGGTATGGATTAATTAATTAAAACCATAATAAATCCACAAGAACTACACTGGCTGCAACATCACTAAACATGAATTACAATCATCATAAAACTTTATATATAAATGACATCAAACTTTGATCGACCGCTAGAGGAAGTTAAGCTACTCATTGTAACCATGTAATCTAACGAATCATGTTGAAGATAAACATAGCCAATTAAAATAGCCTGTTTAGAATCTGAAAACAAGTGAGAGGTGAAATTCGTCTCAAACTCTACACCTCATTTGCAAGAGCTCATCTAATGAGCTAAATCTTGTCTCCGACTCCGTCAAGTAAAAGGAACAAAATAAAAAACTACTGGGAATGGCTCGAGAAAGAGGGGATGCATGCAATGTGTGAACTCGATCTCTAAGACCCCATCATCATAAGGAAAGGATCCTCGATGACTGAGAGCCCCTCGAGGCCCATATATAAGGAATGAAATTCTAGACACTTGTGGAGACTTCTTTGACCAGAGCTATGTGGAAGGTTCTAGAAGACCTTGGAGAATCACCACGATAGTAGAAAGTCTGGGAGTGTCACATGTGTAGAAGAGTGTGGAAGAATGTGGAAGACCGTGGAATGTGGGAGAGTAGTATAGAATCTTCCATGGTAGTCTTGTAAATACATGTACATGGAAGAACACTCTAGAATTCTCTGGAACCAGTAGAAGACCTTGTTGATTCTACACTTTATTCATGTGTATATAAGGGAGGTGGTGGCCTCGTTTGCAAACCACCAAACTTGAGGAGGAGACAAGCTAAGAGATTCTCTAAGCATGTAAGGTTCTTTACTGATAGAGTTTCTTCCTTCCAAGTGTTCTCTTGTGATTCTATTAAGCCAAGGCGTGGGTGGGATAGACGTCGCCATGAGAATGAGTGGGAGGCGACTTAGCAGCATGCGAGGGAGAGTTGTCTGAATTAATGGGAGCTTAATTGAGAGACTAAGTCAGTGACGGTTGAGGTATCGAGCTTGGTTGCGGCGTGTGGGGATCAACTTGGAGGATACGATGGCGGGCTCTCTGACTGGTGGAAGGTTGTATTGATCGGGGTAAGAACTGCAGTCCTTACGAGGTAGGAAGAGATGAGTCTCATGGCGTGATTCACAGCCTTGAGGGGCGGTCGTTGGCGGAGTTAGGTGTGGCGGACACCCGGAGGGGATGGACCTTTTGGAAGGCGAAAGCATGGAGAGGCGGTGGAGGATCGCCAGTGCGGATCTAAGACCGGGAGGGGATGCAAAGCTCGATGCAATTTCACGTGGTGTCACGGGGAGGAGTTCATGACTTTTCAAGACGAGGTCTTGAGTATGCTCGCTAGCTTGGAGTCAAGGGTAAAGGTCTTGACCAAGCATGAAGAGGAGCTGAGGCATGGGGTGGCCATTTACAACATTGTCGGCTTAGGTTATGGCTACTCACGAGGCACCAAGGGTGGAGGTGCCAAAGCCACACACTTTCGATCAGACATGAGATGCGAGGATTGACCTTCTTATGGCACATAGGAGAAATTACTTAAGGCGATAACACTAGATGACAGTGAAGTCACGTCTTCTCGCTCTGCCTCATTGATAATGCAAATGTCTATGGTGGCATAGAAAGGTTCCTAGAGATAGAGAAAGGGCGTACTGTAGACATATGGACCAGTTCGAAAGAAATCAAAGCCGATTACTGAAGGATGTGGAGACCACTTGTACGGAAGAAGATCAAGTATCTTAAACACACGGGGGTCGTGCACGAGACTATGTAAAGGAGTTCTCTTCCCTAATGCTTGAGGCTCTAGGTATGAATGAGAAAACTCTTCTCTTTGAATTCATGTTAATGCAAGGATGGGCGGCGAAGCCCAGGAGAAAGGAGTGCAAAACCTAGCAACTGCAATGGCAGTCGCCAAATCCTTGATGGATTACAAGGAAAGCAATTCTTTTGATGACGAGGGCTCAGAGGTTAGCCACATAACGGGTGGGGGAGAAAAGGTGCCCCTAGAGGGATCAGAAGATAGTTGCAACACGGATGGGAGAAGGAGTTGCCACCGCAGTAGTAGTGCCGGATATGGTAGAGCGAGGTGCCACTGCACTAGGGAAGATAAAGGCGAGCCTGGCGGCGGGGTTTGCGTTAGTGAAGTGCTTCTGTGCGTGGTCGCATTTGGCGGGGAATGTCTTGAGAGGAAGCGCTTAGTACCTCGAGAAAAATGAGAGAAAGATGACGGATGCACGCTGGGTTTGAGTACCGGATGGTAGAGTGCCCTCCAGTCTTGAGCTAGTCGCCAAAGGGAGTGAGCGGGAGACGGGGCTAAGAGTGGTCAGCCACGCGAGTGAGATCTTAAGGGTAAGGAGCGGTCGTGGAGCGAAGGGATGATATAGGCCTCGACAAAGTAGGTACAGCGAAGGTTGAAAGCTTGCGGAGAAGGAGGTAGAGGAAGCTATCTGGCCCCGAACAGGTCACTAGGAAACATGGAGTCCCTCAGAGTGTGAGGAGTGCACAGTTCGGTGGAAGGTTTGCAGCGGAAGGCTAGTTGGGTGTGTGAGGATGGGGTACAGAGCGAGTTCGTAGATTGGAGCAGGCGGTTCAGAGGCTACGATGTCTGACAGGGGTCGTCGATGGCATGGTGGGGAAGTGTCTGACTCGTCTCTAGACCCCATCATCATAAGGAAAGGATCCCTCAATGGGCATAAGAGAGCCCCTCAAGTGCATATAGAAGGAGAGGGAATGTTCTAGACACTTGTGGAGACCTTCTTTGTTAGAGCTATGAAGGTTCAGACCACTGGAGAAGTCTACACAATTGCCAGAAGATTAAGATTGTCCACACATGTGTAGAAGAGTGTGGAAGAGTGTGGGAAGACCAATGGAATGTGGGAGAAGCCGGTCTAGAATCTTCCATGGTAGTCTTATGATACATATTACATGGTAGAACACTCTGAATTCTCTAGGTCAGTAAAGAACCTTCATAGGTTCTATATACTTCCATTCATGTGTATATAAGAAATTGGTGGCCTCATTGCAAACTACCAACTTGAGAACGAGTTAGGAGCTTCTCTAAGCATTATAAGAGTTCTTTCAATAGAGAGTTTCTTCATGTGTTCTCTTGAGTTCTATTGCTTCAAAGCGTGGGTGAAGTAGAGCATATGAAACGAGAACAATGGGAGGCGACTTAGCAACATTCAAGGGGCGAGTTGTCTAAGTGTCACACGGGAGCTTAGCTAAGAGACTAAGTCGAGTGACAGCAGGGTGTTCTCCTCCCCAGCCAGAACCACAGACAAGTTAAGAACCCCTGATTTATAGACATTGAGCCAAGGCCTTTAAAGGGCAAAAAAAATTGTCAAAATGGCTAATTTTTTGCAAGGCTGTTTGTCAATAGCCTTGAAGACATAGATCAACGCAAGCAGTAACCGCCCATGGTATTTCCTGTCGACTTCAAATGATCATAACTTTCTCATCCGACCTCAAAATGCAATGATTTTGGTCTCTACGGAAAGTTAAGAGAAAGTATAATCTATCTATATCAAGCTTGGAGTCATTGGAGGCCACTAGGTAGACTGAAAATGCACAAACATTGAGGGGTGCTGCATGTAGTGTTTTGGAAAATCCTCTATGAGGCCATATCTTTTTCATTCAAACTTCGAATTAGGTGATCTTGGACTCGTTCGAAAGCTTGGAAGGTGTATAATCCATCCATATCATGCTTGAAGCCATGGGAGGTCATGGTACAATCCATAAATTCATCTTTGTTGGCCCTCTTTATGCTCTCTTTGCTTCAAAATGTTCCTAAAGCCATAAGATGATAAAATTAAGCATTATAACTGCTAAAAACACTATAAAAGTATATGATTGATAGGTGATTAATGTTATAAAAGAATGTATGAAAAGCACCTATAAAAAAGTCTTTCACCTTTGGTGAAAGATGATGTTTTTATTATTCTTCATCTTATTGATGTAATGTGAGAATAGGTGAACGATGTTGTAAAGAAGGGAATGAAAGGAGTTCATTTTGAATTCCACTATGAGTGATTAGGTTTCAAGAAGGGCCATAGGTAGAGAGGGAGTCCAGACCACATAAAACTAATTGTAAACCTTGAATCAAATCAATAGAAATCCTTGCATCTGAGCATAGCCTCGTGGACGTAGGTAGGTTGCCGAACCATGTAAAAAAAAAGTGTGTGCCTTTATTTTATTACAAAGTATATCACATATGCTCTGCACATACTAAGTCTCACAAGGGGAGTTCGGATGTCATACAACATAGTCCAAACACTACTACAAAAACAATTTATGGTGTCACTACTTTTGTTGTCATTTGTTAAAATAATTACATCGTATGACTTAAAGTTCATAAAAATGACACATCATATAAAACATATTTAATTAAGAATGTTAGTTTTAGATCTATGGTGTCATTTTTTGAAACGTGATACCATATGAAATTAAAAAAAAGAAAAATTGTGATGAAATAACTAGATGGTGCTAATTTTATATTAGGGTGTCATTTTTTGAAATGTGTCATCATATTGAATTTTTGTTTTGATTTTAGATTTATGATGTCATTTTTTGAAAGTGACACCATATACAAAATTTTAAATTTTATAACTCAATGGTCATTTTATTATATATACTAATTAGGAACATAACGTAAAAATTTAATTATTTTGGCATATCACTAACATATAAAATTTTATTGCATAACTCAAACAATCATCTTCTTCCATCTGTTCTTGTATCTATAAATCAATGAGAGTTTTTTTTTTATTAAATAAAATCACAACAAAATAATATATGAAAAAAACATTTCTTTGATATCTCCAATAAATAAATTTAAGATATCCAGTAATAAGTTCATTTTTATCTAAATAAGTAAAATTTTATGTATAATAAAAATAATTTATATCTTAAGTCATTTCTATATAAATAATTATAAAAGAGCTAATATTTTAATATATTATTTTGTTTAGATAATTTTTGGAATAAAGTGATTTATTATATTTTTTCTTTAAATAATAATCATATTTCTTCACGATATTCAATTGTTTAAAAATAGTATAAGGATTTAGTATTTATAAACACTTGAAAAATTCTAAAAACTATTTCCAAATAAACTATAGAGAAGAATTTTGTAATATATATATTTTGTTTCGATAATTTTGGAATAAATTGATTTATTATTATTTTTTAAATAATAATCTTATAATTAATTTCTATATAAGTAATTATAGAGAAGCACATTTTAATTTATTTTGTTTAGATAATTTTTTAATAAAGTGATTTACTTTATTTTTTTATTTAAATAATAATCATATTTCTTGTTTAATTGATCAATTCTTTTATAAATAAATTTTTTAGGTTGTAATATTTATAAATACTTAAAAAATTTTGCAAAAAATATTTCCAAATAAATTATAGAGAAAAATATTTTAATATATTTTGTTTAGATATTTTTAGAATAAATTATTTATTGTTATAATTTTAGATAATTTATGGGTTAATCATCCCTATATTTCACAAGTGTTAAAGAGCGTAATATTATTATTAATCTGAATCACTATAAAGAAGTTTGAAGGCTTTGTATGTGAGTTAGTAGTTGACGTAATTATTAGATTTTGATCGATAAGGGTTTTGGGTTGTCATCATTTGCAAATTTGAATCACCATTTGATTATTTAGAAGGCCATGAAGGTTTGTTTGATTCTTTTAATACGGTATGAGCCAGCGCCGTGAAGGGAAGGTTTTAAAAGACGTGATATTATTGTGTTGTGATTCATTCCAAATGTATCGTCAACTAATCTATTTTGGGTGTCACTTCCAAATGTGTCACCCATTGATATCTTCGTGTTAGTGAATAAGGTGACGCTATTGTAGTGATACATTCTATTTATGTTGCCTGATTATAAATGTCACTATAGGCTTTTTTTTCTTGTAAAGGAACAAGATCACAATCCAAACATTAGGACTATGACTTGAAATACACACTTATATCGGTCATTTATATTTCTAGTTATAAAAAATACTATTGTAATCATTTTTCCAAACCCTCATAAAAGAGTTCTTCCCCGAAAGTGTTTTAAGAGATTTTGACTAAAAATTAAAAATACTTCAACAAGAAGTATGTCAAGCAGACTTTTAAGCTCTTTTTTCATTTAAAAAGTATATTTGGAAAAAAAAACTGTGTTTGGAAAAATTTAGAAAATATTTTTAAAAGTCTAAAAAATGATAATACTTGGAAAAATCACTTATTATGTTTTTTTCCTTTTAAAACATGTCACAAAATAAAATTTCTCGGAATATGAACATTCTTGCAGCTGGTCAAAGGCGAATAATCAAAAGAAATTAATGTTTGAATAATCAAACATATAATATAGGTGGGGCTCTTCTAGAAGAAACTAGAAAATTTTCTCATATGATTCTTTCTCTGAAACTTCCCATGCCGTGTTTTTTTCACCTCCATACTAAGACAACCCGGTAAAACGACGTCGTTATCAGCTCTTGGCCGTTGACCCTGTCTCTCTCTCTATGATTATATATACAGAGAAAGATTCATAGAAAGACAATCAAGAAAAAGAAGATGGAGATGGAAATGGCGCCAAAGAGAAGTTCAGAAAAAGTGGAAGAAATGAAAGCGAAGGTTTCAGAAGTTCAAGGAGTGATGAGGCAGAACATAGAGATGGTTATGGATAGAGGGGAGAAAATCGAAGTGTTGGTCGGAAAGGCTGAGGATTTGCAGAAGGAAGCCGGAGTTTACCGAGAAAATGGGAGGGCGATTCAGAGGAAAATGTGGTGGAAGGATATGAAGATCAAGATTACTGTAATTGGGATTCTGCTTTTGATTCTGGTTTTGATTATTTGGACTTCTGTTTGCGGTGGATTCAACTGCAGCAACTAGTTTTTCTGTTTGTTTAATTTTTGCTTCCTTTTTCTGTGGTGTTTCTTGGTTTTGGAATATATTGATTTTCACTTTGAATTTGTATAACGTGAATATATCAAAGATTTCATATTGATAGAAGAGTTTAGGCTCTGTTTGGTATCCGGATAGTACTACACTCCGCTCTAAACCCGAAAAGTATTGGGAAAAAAAAATAATAATAATAAGAAAAATAATTTTTTAATATTTGGTTTCATCGTAAAAAAAATATAAAATAAAATTAAATATAATCAAAATCCCTTAAAATTTTATATATTTTTAAATTTGTGTTAGTCTTTTATATAATAAAGAGAAATAAATAAAGTGGATTTAAATAAACTTATAGAATTGAACACATTAAGCTTAAACATATTTTTATTTTCTAAATTTTTTTGAACTCTATATTTTAAAAGTTAATTTTAAATATAGCAACTTTATTTTAATTTATTGAATATCAGAAGACTTTGAACATGAAGAAAAGAACTTATTTTTATATTGAAGAGAAAACAAAAAACAGGAAACTTTTTATATACATGGTAAACTTCAGGGGGAAGCTAGCTAACTGGGGAAGGTCCTGGAACTAGTTTGTTAGCATATTATAATTAGTTGCAGCAGTTTGTCTACGGTGAAATTCAAGTGTACTCGGTTGAAGATCCTCATCAGTAACATGCCCCCCCCAAGCGGATTGGAGAAGGATGAAGAGTCAACTTGTGCCATAATGTAGAGAAGCGAGCAAAAGGAAGAGATTTAGAGAAGAGATCCGTTGGCGGTAGTAAGTAAAGCGTTGTAGCGTCGTCTGAGATGGTCAATACGGTATATGTAATTATAGGATCAGCGTATGTGCGTCGAGAACTACCAATTAGTTGAGTATGTAGTAGTTTTAATTGTAGGATTTTCAAGAATGATGATACTTTTGCAATTAAGAAAGAAAGTGAAGAGTAAAAATCTGAATCGTAACTGAGTGGTTAAGGATAATAATAATAATAAATTATCCCAAGTGGTTTTGGAAAGCGCAGAAAATTACTCTGTCTCGAGATGACGAATGGTCAGTCTAGTGGCCGGAAAAGTTTCGTGAATTCCAAGATGGGTTCGGAATGTTTTAAATTTTGGGTGATAAGTTCAATGGCTCGAGGGGCGAGATTTTTAAAGAATCAAGTCGAATAGCTGGAGTTAAGTTCATTTAAAATAAATTGATTGAAAAGAAATAAAAATTTTTAGAATGATTATTCGAATAAAGCGATATAAATTTATGTATCAGAATAATAATAAAGGATAAATCGAGAAAAGTCGAAGCGAGCAAAGGAAATGTGTGAAAGAAGTTTGAGGAGAGAGGATTTTAGAGAGGGAAAACCCTGCAAGATCTCTGGAAATCGGATGCGTAGGTTTCGTCGGAGTAGAAGACAAGGATTGAACTGCGCGGCCCAGAAAGGCTGCGTGTAGATATCAAAATCTTAGCACGTTTCGTCGGCTCGAGAGGTAGAAAAATTTTCCTCTTGTGTTATTTTATCCTAAAGATTATTTAATGCCTTGGGATTTGCTTAGATCGTAGAAGGTAAGTAAATTCAGGTCCAAATTTTTAGCTAAGTTTAGAATTTTGAATTTATTTGACGATTAAGGTTGAATTGGGGTTGTTTCGGACGGTTCGGGTTGAAATTTTACGATATTGTTTTGAATGATCAGAGCATGAATTTCAGAACTATTTTCGAGTAGTCCCGGACTATGTTAAGGTTTGGTTTTGATCCGGGAGGCGATGTTTCGGGTTTGTGGTGTCTGTTTGGTATCGCGAAATGGTGGTGATAAGCGTGAAGGGGCCAAGAGAGGTCGCACTTGTTTTGTAGATTAGAGATTTGGATCATTTGCTGCGAGTTATTGTGAGAAAAATAAGTAATATCTTTATTATGTGATAAATGGAAATTATATGTAGGAGTAAAGCGGAGCGGAGAAATTGCGAAGTTATTAACCGATTTTTATAGTAAAGGAAAATTGAGTGTTAAACTTTATTTTTCAATACTAGTATATTATTATCAATGGTTTTACGCTGGTATGTTATGGTTTTAATTGGTAAACCATATTTTAAAGCTTATGGTTTTATTGGATTAGAAACCATTTTAAAAACATAGTTTAATTGTTAAACCATATTTTAAAAACATAGTTTTGATTTTATTCAACCATATTTTAAAAAGCAAGCAAACAAAATTATATTTTTATAAATCATACCTTAAGAAATCCCTAGTTTAAGCAAGCATTACCGGTCAGAGGTATTCCGTATGTGTAAAAGAAGTTAAGACATGATTACATTGCATTTTAGATTTGCCTGGTCGGCAAACTTAGCTCATGCATTATGGCATATTAGAAGAGGGCGAGTGCGCGTCTTGAAGTATATATGGTTAAGTAGCGCTAGCTATTATATCAGTGATCTTGGACAAAAGTCCTTCGTCGACACTAGTCGAGACTTGGGTTTCCACGTGTTTACTAGGCTACAACAAGAAAGAAAGGCCTCAAGTAGTTGATTATTTTATTTATAAGCGTTTTACATACAACTTTAAATCGACCACTGATAAGCAAGCAAGCAGTTTATGAAAAGTTTTACAAACTTTTATAGCAAAGCAAGCAAGTAGTTTATGAAAAGTTTTAGAAACTTTTATAGCAAAGCAAGCAAACAGTTTATGAAAGGTCTTAGAAACTTTTATAGCAAAGCAAATAAGGTTTTCTGAAAATGTTTTGTAAAAGATAGTTTTACAGTTTTGAGACATTTTCGAAAAAAACAAGCATTTTAAAAAGATACACTTAAATGAGCTTTAGCCATTATTTTCCCGGTTTTAAAATTATTTTTCTGTGTATAGATATGCCTAACGTCATATCAGTGGTCCTCCGACTATTAGTTATATAAAATGTGATTTACCAACCATTGCATATATTTGTAAGAAAGAATTGAACTTGTATAGTTGTGCATATGTATGTACATAGTTTGTTTTTGAAAATGTGATGAGCTTGAGGCTCTTTTTTGAAGTGTTGTTATTCATATTTTAGAAGTGTAATCTGTATTTATGTTTTCGGACATGAGATGCGCCATTATGCCGCTAAATTTTATAAAATCACAAGTTTAGAAAATAAACATTTTTATACGGGTTTTTAGCAAGCAACATGGCTTTGCTTCATAAGATTCTCTAAATGCTAAGTATTACCGGAGTTCTGCTGGGTTGCCTACACACGCCCGGCTAGTAGGGGTGGGGTGTACAGTTGGTATCAGAGTTGGTGGTCTTAGAGACTTGTGTTATTAAGACCGTGAGGTCTTTATACACTATTTTACACTATTGGCAACCACACATTTTCAAATCAAAGTACATACATTTTAAGTGTTCAGTACTAAATAGTTGATTTTTGCGAATAAAGCACTATAACGTGTGAGGACGTGAGGCCCTAGAGAGCCATTCCAGGCTTTCAAAGCTCTATCGCAGCATCATACCTAAGGGAGTTGAGCACTACGGGCCGGTTCTTCTACCGCCTATGAACCGCCTCCAATGTAGGTCAAGCTAGACCATCTCACACCGTAGGGAGCCACGCCCAAGATTGTTTACTACTGCAGCAGGTGGCAATGTATTGCCTGTGATAGTAGCTATAACGACCATCACCAAGTAGCTCAACCAATTTCTGCCACCACCTAGAGAGGTTCCTGAAGAGCTTGGGAGGTTTATAGAGAGAGCACAAAAGTTAGGCGCCAAGCCATATGACGGAAGTGGCGATCTAGAGGCAGCCTGGTTGGTCGGACAGAGTAAACAAGATTTACAGAGTCGCTATCGGCGATGATGAGCGCAGGGTCCCTGCCGTTTTCGATGGTAAAGATGTATAAGGATGCCATGGATAGGAGGTATCTCGATGGTATGTCACGGAACCAGCTCAGCAGCTTCATCACGATTCTTCCTCAAAGCTCTGCAAGGATTCGAAGATTGAGGAGTTCTTCAGATTAGAGCAGAAGAACATGTCAATATTAGAGTATGAGAAGAGGTTCTTAGAGCTAGTTAATTTGGTTCCATATATTTAGGTTGATGAAGTCTTGAAGTGTAAGTGGTTTCTCGGTGTGGATTACAAACACCTGATCGAGTTCATTTGTCCGTGGTCTCGCAATAGATTCGGGAGATCAGCCGAGGCCGCTCCGAGGCTGGGAGAATTACGCCTACAGTACAGCAGGCATGAAAGCACAGAACTCTCGTCCCACCAACAGAAGAGAAGTGCGTAGAGGTTGCAGAGGCCGAGGCTCAGGAACTCCGCCTCTAGTCAGGATCGGTCCCAACTCCACGCAATGACACCTGTAATATTCCTCCCGCTCCTGTAATATGGCCTGGCGCCACTTTGGGAGTGTAGACACAAGATGTGGTGTTTCCACCGTGGCAAGAAGGCCATTTCATTGCGAATCCTCATGATTGGTGCAAAGACATCAAGAGGCCAACCCGTTTACCCTACACCGTAGGATGAGCACTAGTGGCCTCAAAGAAAGATTCTAGCAAAGGGGCTGGGCAAATGCGTGTAGAGCCGACGGTGGTAGAGGTAGAGGTAGTGCCTTAGGGATGCAGACCAGATTTTAAATGCAGTTTATGTTGCAATGCAGCCTCCGTATGGTTATTGCATATACATTAGCGGACCTAGGAGCCACACATTCATTTGCATCCGTGCCTTTCTTAGATTGCTTCCAGAGACCCTAGGGGGGTCGATGAGAGTTTCTCCAACAGAGATTCGTTAGTCTCATGCAGTAGCCTATATTGGTAGAGTTATGATTGGGGGACAGAGTTCCCAAATCTGATCTTGTGGCCCTCAGATATGAGGGATTTTGATGTGGTTCATCGACCTGCTCCCGCCATGTACACATTAGATTGTTATAAAAGGAAGCAAAGTTGCATAGGCCAGAAATTGAGGTAAAGTTCAGGGGAGAGGTATTCTCCCAAGATGATCTCCGTCATGGCAAAATACAGAGGAGTCGCGTAAGGGTCATCGTAGTTATTCAAATTTTGCGTGGTGCAGATAGAGAATATAGACTCAGTGATTGAATTGTTAGAGAGTTCCCAGATGATATTGCAAGGTTACCTCCAGATAGAGAAGTGGAGTTCACCATTGATTTGATCCCAGGGAGTAAGCCCATTTCCATTCCTCCTTATATGATGGCTCTTGCAGAGTTGAGGGAGCTTAAGGCTCAGTTGGAAGAGTTGTTGACCATGATTCCGTCTGACGAGCATATCTTCATGGGGTTCTCTTTGTGAAAAAGAAAGATGGAGTTTATGGTTGTATAGATTACAGTAAATGGGAATTAGTTACCATCCGCAATCAGATCCACTCCTAGGATCGATGATATTCGATCAGCTCCAGGGTCTTGAGTGTACTCCAAGATAGATTCGGTGGCCTGGGGTATCATCAGTTGAGAGGAGGAATGATGTTCCTAAGATTGCATTTCTAGACACGTTATGGGTATTATGATTTCGTGATGCCTTTTGGCTCACTAATGCAATCGGCCAAATGCTTATGGATTCAGAACTAGGGTATTCCAAATGTGATTTGGATAGGTTTGTCATATTTATCGATGATATCCCAGTGTATTAAGGTAGAGGAACATTCGAGCACCTAAGGATTGTGTTATGTGACCCTATGGAGGCGCTGAAGGCCAAGCTGAGCAAGTGCGGCTATTTACATGGTGACATTCCTAGGTGATTTCAAATGAGGGGGTGAACCTACAAAAATGTGGGCTGTGGTAAGCTGGAAACCGCCAAAGAATGTGCTGAGGTTGGGCTTCTGGTTTAGCTGGCATTACAGAAGTTTGTCAGCGCCTAGATAGCAACCCCACTAACCAAGCTGACAAGGAAAGATGTCAAGTATGATTGGGTGGATTCTTGCTAGCAGAGTTTTGTGGAGTTGAAGGGTAGATTGACTTAAGCTCTAGTTCTAGCTTTGCCCAATGGGAGAGATGGGTTTGTGGTCAGGTGATGTTGTTTCTAAGAGGCCTTGAAGGTTTTTAATGCAAAATGCTAGGGTGATTGCGTATGCCTCTAGGCAAATTCGAAGAAACATGAGGAGAATTCTACACACACGACTCTAGAGCTTAAGTGTATAGCCGTGTTTGCAATCGAAGATATGGAGGCATTACTTATATGGTGCTTCTTACAGGATCTTTACATATCATAAGAATCTTCAATATATTTTCACCCATAAAGAGTTAAACCTGAGGCAAAGAAGATAAATTTGATTTAATTAAGGACTACGACTCGTACTATTGAGTGCCATCTAGGAAAAACTAATGTCAGACAGATGCCTTGAGACGGTCTTGTCCCATATGAGATCAAAGCTATCTTCCACTCGTTGATGGATCGTAGAACTTTAGGAGTGATATTGGAGGCCGAGATTCAAGAGCATTGTTAGCCACATTTTCATGTTAGACCTCTCTCTAGTGGATCGTATTCAAGTGTAAGGGCCTGTAGGATCCACGATGATTACGATGGAAGAGATAGAAAAGGAAAGAAAGTAGTTTCAAATCGAGATACAAACAGATAGTGAAAGGGCGAATGTGTGTGCCAGTATGGGCGAAATGAGAGACATTATAAGAAGCACATTCATCCGTTTATACTACGTGAGATCGGGCGTAGCGACGCACGCATAAAGACTTTGTTAACATCAGAATGGGATGAAGAAAGAGATTGCATTTCTTCTCCAGATGCCTAACCTCACAACGTGAAGTGTGAGCATCGAGGTCTGTGAAGATATACATTCTCATTCCAAAAGATGGAAATGGGAGAAGTTTTGTGACAGTCTTCCATGGACTCGAAAGATGATGCTATAGGGTGATAGTTGATCGATTCACGAAGTCTCGCCATTTTTCTCGCCACTAATGTTGGAGGATTGCTGGGAAAGTCAGCCCGCTTATATGGATGAGATAGTGAGACTTCATGTGGGGTTCCGCCTTGTTTCAGATCGAGACCCCGATTCACATCTAGGTTTTCGTTCTAGCGATGGTGCAGCCTTTAGGTATCGCTTCATTTCAAAGACAACATTTCTCATCCTCGGGACCCGGGATGGCCAATAAAGAGGACCATTCGTGACAAGCAGGATATGATGAGAGCTTCTTTGATGGAATTCAAGGAAGTCGATACTTATTTGACACTAATGGAGCTCGCTTTAACAATAGCTATCAGCCAAAGATAGAGATGGCTCCATTTGGCGCTGTATGGTGTAAAAACGTAGGGACTCCAAAGGCAATGATGAGGTTGTGAGGAGACTGAGAGGTCCTGAGTTAGTGTAGGTCACTTCAGAGAAAGTGAAAGTCGTCCGTGATAACTTGAAGACAGCAAGAGATAGATAGAGAAGTTATGCGGATAATCGTCGCAGAGACGTGCAATTCGAGATAGGTGATCGGGTCTTTTTGACCATTGGAAGGGTGTTTTGAGATTTGGGAGGCGAGGCAAGCCTGGCCCGAGATTTATAGACTCCATGACGGTGAGCAAGGTGGGGGCCGTGATCTTATAGGCAGTTACCCCCGTAGTTATCCAGATTCATGACACCTTGCATGTGTCGATGGCATAAATACATCCTGGGATCCTTCATACGTGGCCGAGAAACCAGCGCAACTAAAGGGAGAACCCGACTTATGAGGAAACACCTGTAGATAGCAAGGAACAGTGGCCGAGGGAGGCGATTTTAGTTAAAGTCCTGGTGAAGAACTGAGAGAGAGGCGCTATCGAGCCGTGAGGCTTAGATATTAATCAGCCGCATCCTCAACTATTTTTTGATCGAGGAATTTTCCTTTCCTTTCGGCTTAAACGCCAGCGAAGAAACGCGTTTGAGCTTATGGCGATTTTGTACGCCCCGTCCCGAGCGACGACGCGTTAACCCCGTATACAAAGATATTGCATAAAGCGGCCTCTTAATTAATGAAATATGTTAGCGAATTGTAAAGTTTCAAAGAACGGTGGCACTTCTACTATTACGAAAGTTTCGGCGCCGAAAGACAACCATAAACTTTAATTAAGAAAAGCCGATAATAATAATAATACCCGCTCGCCGGTGTTTCAGAAAATTTTCAGATTCTGATGACCGAAACTGGATTACACAGCAAATTGGCTCCCCGAAATCTAGTGACCCAGAAAAGTTTCATCGAATTTTGAGATAGTCGGAATATTTTTACGATTTTCTAGGTGATAAGTTATCAATAACTCTAGGGACGAGATTTTTACGCAATATCAGAAATGTGAAATAATCAGCAGCTCATATAAAAATAAATCGAATCGAAGAAATAAAAATTTTCTAAACTGACCAATGTTCATGAAATGCATGATTCAAATAATAATAATAATACAATAAAGCATAAAATCAAAAAAGAAAAGTCTGGTCAAAGCGAGACGCGGTAGCAGAAATGCGGGAGGAGAGGATTTGTATAGGAACTCCCTAAGATCTACCGGGGATAGCAGATTCTTTCTGGGTCTGTTAGTACGCAGTTAAAAGTTTTCTGACTAGTTTTCGAACTAATGCTGGGCACCAAAATCTTTCTCACAAACGCTGCTAGACAGAAATTTTCCTGTATTTTATTTCTATCTTAAATGTCATTTAACGGCTTCAGATTTGCTTAAAGGTCGTGAGAGGTTAACAAAATTTTTGACCGAATGAAAATTTAAGAATTTCGGACTATTTTCACAAATCGAATTGAATTTCGATTGCTTCGGGACAAATGCTGAAATTTCATTGTTTTGTGCATACTGATAGGAATTTCGTGAATTGTTTTCTAAAAATTCTTAATTATGTTGGCTTGCTTTTAGATCCTGACCATGTCCAAGTTATTGAGTATGCAGATCACAATAATTCGCTGATAACTGAATCTGACCAAGAGTGTCTCTCGTTTTCATAGTCCAAGATTCGGGCCGCTTCAGTGTTATTAGTGGAAAAATAAATAATATGTGCTATTATTCGATAAATAAATTATATGTACAGGTTGTGCGAGAAATCAGAAAGCCAGCGGCCAATTTTTGTAATCTAAAGGTGTAGCTTTTCTAAACTTTTATTTTTCAATACAGTTATTATTATCAATCGTTTATCGCCAGATGTTATGGTTTTAACGTAAACCATATTTTAAAATCTTACGCTACTCCGGGTTAAACCATATTTAAAGCTTATGGTTTTAATTGTTAAACCATATTTTAAAGCTTATGGTTTGATAAACCATATTTAAAAAGAAAAGCAAGCAAGCTGAAAATTATATTTTTATAAATCAAACCTTAAGAAATCCCTAGCTTTGAAGCAAAGATTAATGGCCAGCCGATTCAGACGCGCATCCGAAATTACATTATCAGACGGCGGCAAGCATACACTCACTGAGCTTTTTACCTCATTATTTTCTGGGTTTTAAAATTATTTTTCTGCATGTATACGCCGAACGCCGACATATCGTGGTCCTCCCGACTACTTCGCTATGTGTTGTATTTAACAACCATTTTATAGTATTTGTAAGAGTTTTGAACTTGTATAGTTGTGTATATGTACGTATTAAGGCCGGTTTTTTAAACGTGACGAGCTTGTTGCTGTTGTCGGGTTGTCATATTTGTAAGTGTAATTTGTATTATTAAAATGTTTTCGACACGCCCTATACGCAGCCATACCGTCGAAATTTTATAAAATCACAAGTTTAAAAGAAAATTTTTATATCGGGAGCCAAGAATCAACACGACTTCTACCTTCAAGGTGATTCTCTACCGCGCAAGATTTGGCTAGTTCTTGGTTGCTTCGCACATCGCCCGCTAGTAAGGGTGGGGTGTGATATATCGAATATCTAACCGACAGCCACAAACTTCCGGGAGAAGATCCAATCAATATTGGTGCGAGCATGATGAACTAGATTAGAAGCAAGAGATTGAGCACTGACATTGTCACACCATAATATATGTGAAGTATATTAAAGTGTAACATCAACAGAAGAAGATTTCAGACCCAAACTACTCAACCGCAGGCTAAGGCTCTATATCGACTGACATCGGCGAGCAAACCGCGCTTTGTTTAGGAGCTCTAGGTGATGAGATTAGGTCCTAGGAAGACACATAAGCCAATCATGGATTTGCGATCGTCTGAGCTACTGGCCCTGTCGGCATCCGAGAACCCTTCGAGATGGAGAGGTTGAACTGAGTGAAAAGTGATGCCAATATCAAGAGTGCCTTTGACATATCTAAGGACTCTCTTGCAAGCAGTCCAAAGTGCAACTATCATGAAGATCAGGTTTAGTGTTTGTTAAATATTATAAGGCTCCAATCTTGAACCCCTTTGCAACTAATCTATCCTTGTATTTATCAAGAGTACCATTAGCTTTGAACTTAGAGAGAAAAACCCATTTGCACTGAATAATGGTGTGACCCGAAGGAGGAGGAACCATGTCCCATGTATTATTTTTTAAGATGGCCTCTACGATTTATATACATTTGTTTCCACAAGGGAAGAGAGCTTCATGTCAACAACTCACTCTCTGCATTCCCATCATCGTAAGGAAGGATCCCCTAATGGGCACAAGAGAGCCCCGAAGGTCATATAAGGAGAGGGAATGTTCTGCAGAGTTACTGGTGACTCTTTCACCTGCATGCTGGGCCGCTCTGTAAGACCCCGGTGTCACACAATCAGAAGATG
This sequence comes from Tetrastigma voinierianum, assembly GCA_016808115.1. Classification (NCBI taxonomy): domain Eukaryota; kingdom Viridiplantae; phylum Streptophyta; class Magnoliopsida; order Vitales; family Vitaceae; genus Tetrastigma; species Tetrastigma voinierianum. Next base: position 472,341 of record JAEQBH010001848.1, on the reverse strand, counting down.
CCGGAAGGCAACATGTGCGTAAGAGCGCCAAGAACGTAAGACACAAGCACTACATCGCGGCAGAAAATCGTAGTCTTCCATGATAAGCTCGTATTTACTACGTATTATTGGCAGGGAACACTCCCAGAATTCTCTATGATAGTATAACCCACATTCTACACACCTCCATCGATGCGTATATAAGGGAGTAGAGCCTCATTTAAACCACTCAACCAACCACCACTCGGCTTGACCACCCGAGTTGAGAAACTATACAGCATTGTAAAGAATTAACTGATAGAGAGTTTCTTTCTTGAGTGTTAACCAGATTATTCGCTTCCAGGCGTGGGTAGAAGGCGAAGCGTAGCTGCCTTGAGCAAGCGGGAGGTTGACTTAGCAACATCCGAGGGGCGAGTTGTCTAAGTGCTGCACGGGAGCTTAGCGGGAAGACTAAGTTTGTGATAGTTGGTATCAGAGCTTGGTTGTGACGTGTGGAGTAACTTGGAGGATACGATGGCGGGCTCTCATGTGGAGGAAAGTGGCGAGCATGTCCGAGGTAAGGACGTTGGTCGTTCTACATGGGGTAGGAAGAACAAGTCTCATGATGCCATTTCTAGCCTTGAGGGACGGTCGTCGAGGCTAAGTTGGAGTGTGGCGGAGACATAAGGAGGATGGACCTTTTGGAGCAAAGCATGGAGAAGGCCATGGAGGATCTCAAGATGCAGATCCACGACCTTCAAGAAGGGATGCAAAGCTCGTCGGTTCATGCGGTGTCACACGAGGAGTTCATGACTTTTAAAGACAAGGTCTTGAGTGTGCTCGCTAGCTTGGAGTCAAGGTTAGAGGTCTTGACCAAGCATGAAGAGGAGCTAAGGCAAGAGGTGGTCATTTATAAGACAGGATTGTCGGCTCGGGTTATGGCCACTCACACGAGGCACGAGGGTGGAGAGTCTTCAAGCCACACACACACGTTCGTGGGCGCGAGGTGCAGGAGTTAGACAACTATGCTTATGGCATGGAGAGAGGCTACTTGAGGGCGATAGCACTAGCGGTGAGACAACGAAGGTGCGCAACGCTACACTCTCTGCTCCAGATGTCTGGCTACATGGTGGCGTAGAAGGTTGCAGAGATAGAAGAAGGGACGTGCACCATAGACACATGCGTGAGATTTCAAGGAGAAATGAGAAGCAGGGTTGGAGGATGCTTGGAATACTTGGCACGAAAGAAGATCAAGTATCTGAAACTGCAGGTTGATACGGGAAGGCTTATGTCAAGGAGTTCTCCTCCCTGATGCTTGAGGCTCTAGGTATGAATGAGAAAACTCTTCTCTTTGAATTCATGGACAACCTGCAAGGATGGGCAAAGCAGGAAATAAGGAGAAGAGGAGTACGAGACCTAGAAACTGCAATGGCAGTCGTCGAATCCTTTATGGATTACAAGGGGAGCAATTCTTCTAATGACGAGGGCTTAGAGGTTAGCCACAAAACGGGTGGGGGAGAAGAGGTGTCCCCCGAGGGTTCAGAAGATAGCCACAACAAGGATGGGGGAGAAGAGGTGCCACTGTAATCTTGCCGGGAATGGTAAGGGGTAAAGGTGCACACTAGGAGATAAAGGGCGGCGCCCGAGTGTGGAATTTGGCGCGAAAACAGAAGTGTTTCCTATGCGATGGTCTGCATTTGACAAGGGAATGTCCTAAGAGGAAAGCGCTTAGTGCCCTTATCAAGAAAAGTAAGAAGGTGGAGGAGAAAGCACGCCTAGGTTTGCTACAAATGATAAGCGCCCTCAGTCATTACGAAATTTGTAGTCCATGAGGGCAGTGGGGGCTTGGTGGGGTAAGCCAGGCCACTGAGGACAAAACCCTTAAGGGTAAGGAGAATGGTGGAGCAGAAGGAATGACATTCAGTTATAAACAAAAATGGAGTACTGACATAAGGCTGAAGCTGGAGGAAGGAGGTGGAGGCGCATCATTTGACGGGTCACTAGGAAACATGGAGTCCCTCTAGTGCGAGAGTACCTGGTTCGGTGGAAGGGCCTACCAAAGCGGGAGGCTAGTTGGAATGCAAGGATGCTCTGGGCAAGTTCGCAGATTGGAACCAACGGTTCGAGACTACGGTATCGACGAGGTCGTCGATGGCATGGGTGGGGGAGAGTGTCACAAACTCACTCTCTAGACCCCATCATCATAAGGGAAGGATCCCTCAATGGGAACAAGAGAATTTCGACTGCATATATAAGAAGGAATGTTCTAGAGTGATGGAACTTCTTTGACCTTGGAGTTATATGGAAGAGTCAGGAAGGCGTGGAGAGTCTCTGTGATTGTAGAGATCTTTGAAAGTGTCCACATGTCTTGGAAGAGTGTGGAAGAATGTGGAAGAGTGTGGAAGACCATGGAATGTGGGAGAATAATCTAGAGTCTTCCATGATAGTCTTGTATTTACATGTGTAGTGGGGAACATTACAGAGATTCCACTGGGATAGTAGAGAACGCCGTAGGTTCTACGCACTTCAATTGATGTGTATATAAGGAGGGATATTTGATTACAAACCATAAATAACCATGAGTTGAGGCTTGTATAGCGATTGTAAAGTGCTAAATAGGGGTTTAACTTTTTTCGAGTGTTATAACGAGTTACATTCACTTAGGCGTGGGTAGAAGCCCAGGAGCATAGCAGCGAGCGACGGGAGGCGACTTATGACATCACGAGGGGTGAGTTATTACAAGATGCTTGCGCGGGAGGCTTAGCGGGAAGGCCAAGTACGTGACAATTTTTTCATGGGCTTACTCATTCCGCCTTGTGGCGGGGGCGTGTGGTCTCACATAGACACTTTCTTGAGACACAGCCTCCCATACATGCTCGTGCGCTATCTTGGCGGTTTCGCACTGGCGAAATTCGTCGGAAGGCGGCTCCATCTCCTGACTAGTTTGTGTAGGCAAACACCCATCTTCATAGTCAAGTCCAAGACCAGCGATAAGCTCCACGAGCTTCTTGGGTCGGCATGCACGTACTCAGAAGCTTCACCTTGATCGCTTGCACAGCAATACAGGCGCTGCGGCTTGAATTAAAATTCCGAAGCCGTGTCTTGTCTTCCGTGAAGTCTTTCACGGTCATGGAAGCACACACAATAAGTCCGTGACATTCTCCCCCACCTAATATCTTGTAAGGCACCTTTCACCGATCTCCGCCTTCCTTCGAAGACTATTGCTCCCCTCGGGCAGGCGTGTTGTTTCATAAGATTCGCCTTGCAGTTGCGCGAAGGCCAGAGAGACGGTCACCTCTTAGACCGCGGCATCACGACCATGGAAGGAGCCTTTGTCCGCTCTTGAAAACCTTTTCCGCGGACTACCTGTTGAAGGCTTTTGATTCGCTCTCAGATGTACGGCTTTATATGATGTGTTGAGCCTTCAATCTGTGAGGTCTCATTTGTACAAGCTTGTGGCATGGACTTGTGGGATTCATCAGAAACTGGAGAGATGAACTGACAGCAGAAAGATCTGACGAAGGCAACACCGTACTATTGAAGAGACACGTGCTCACGTGTTACTTGTCACGAGACTAGCTACGACCCATGCGGCGGTCTCACATAGACACTTTCTTGAGACCCAGCCTGCCATGCCACACATCATGCCTTTATGCTGATTGGTTTGCACCGCCACCTTGGGCTCATCGAGGGAGAGCGGCGCCCAGTTCTCGACCGGTTTATGCGCGGGTAGGCCCGACACCGCTTCTTCTGGAGTCGAGTCAAGAGACCAGCGACAAGCTCCTAAAGCTTAGCAGTTGGCATTTTGAATAGAAGAAGCTTAGCCTCGATCGGCTGCGCACCTTACGGAGCTCGCCATTAAGCTAAATGCTACGTCAAGGCGTCTTGATCTTATTAGGGTGTCTTCCGCTATGGTCACGGACGCACACACAATAAGTCCGTGACATTCAACCATTGTACAAAGTTCTTGATGTTGAGAATCGGTAGAGAGATAAGCCTTAGGTTTGACAATACCAGATTTAGCTCTTGTTTGCATAGGATGAATGGAGCAAAGAGGAGCATGAGGTAAAGTTGTTGATCTTTTGACAATGTAGAATGGGAAGAGGATGAGAGGGAATGAGAGGAAACAAGGGAAGATGAGGAGGATAGAGGAGAAATAAATGGAACAGGGAGGAGAGGATCATGAGTAATGTCACATGAAGAAGAAGAAGGTGATATAGTAGAGAAAGATGGAGCAACAGACTGAGGAGAAGCAGATACGGCTAGAGCAGAATTGATAGGAGGAACAGAGGAGGTACTAAGAGAATGTTGCGAAGTTGAAGAGGTTTAGAGGCGGAAATAGAGGTAGAGCCAATATGAGAAATAGGAAGGGAAGAACCATTACCAACAACAAGAGAGTCTGAACCTGTATATGCAGATTTGGAAGTTAAGTCAGCTGCATTGGGCGTGGTATGGTGAGTAGCACCGCTGTCTAGGTACCAGGCAGAGTTAGTAGGGGACTCGGAAGTGGTTATGTAGGCATGAGGATGTTGTAGTAGTGTGGGCGTGGGATGAGCACCACTATGTGAGACTGAATTTCCAAGAAAACTAGCATCAAACCGATGATAACATTTAACTGCAGAATGACCTCCTTTTGATCTGGCAAAATAATCTTGGACCACGACCACCAGGAGAGCCTAGACCATGACGACTACCTCGTTAAATGTTATCATACGAAGTGCCCCGTTGAGAATTGATATTATCATGCTGTTGAGTAATATTAACAAAGAAATGAGATGCTCATTTGGTGAAGTATTAAAACTAGCAAGTCTTTGTTCATGTGTTTGAAGCATGAATTGTACTTTTGAAAGAGTAACAGATTCTCTAGCAGTGACAGACTCAAATTCAGGTCCCAAGCCACCCAAAACATATAGAACCAAATCATCATCAGAAACTTGCTGACCAGCAAGCATTGATTCGTGTGCTAAGGATCTCATTTTCAGTATATAATCCTCAACCGCCATGGATCCCCTTTTTGTAGTTTGCAAAAGAAAACACAGATGAAGTACTCTAGCCTTGGATTTTGTGGAAAACAATTGATCAAGTATTTTCCAGATTTCAGAAGTAGTACAATTAACGACATGCCCCAGCATAGACTCTGAGATGGATGATAGAATCCAACCGAGAAGAAACTGATCTAATCGGATCCATTGAAGATACTCCGGATTTACCTCAGAATTCACAGAAGTTGCAGAGGAATTGGAAGAATCATTGATCGGTGGAGATGTTGTTCCAAAGAGAAAAGTTTCCATATTGTAGGCACGCACTGTAGGAATGATCTGAGATCGCCAAAGCATATAATTGGGTCAATCTAGTCGGATAGAGACTGATGCAAGATTGGTTGGAAGCACCACGGACTAATGTTGAATTGGAGCGGACGGATACGGAACAGAGGGAGAGGAGATTGACGCCATTGATGGCTTATTAAACTCTGATACCATATTGAATATCAGAAGACGTTGAACATGAAGAAGAGAAGAACTTATTTTTATATTGAAGATAAAACAAAAAAAAAAAAGGAAACTACAGTTGCAGCAGTTTGTCTACGTTGTAATTCAGGTGTACTGGGTTGAAGATCCTCATCACTAACATAATTGCATATCTAGTCTCGGATATGCTGAAGCCGAGCCTGCTGGCATCCAACGTGACAGAGCATCTCCTGGTTTTGGAATTACCGAAATGTTTAATTAATAATAATATGATACAAAATTAATCAAATTCCAAGAAAATCTAGAAAACTCTAACTTGTGCGAGTTAGTGAGAAAAAACCGGAACGGTGCTTCCCTTCGGGTCACTTGTCTTCACCGGCGCCACTTGTCTTAGCCGGATGAGCAATAATGATTCATCAACTATTGCAATGGAAAATGATGAAGGTACTCATTAACAAACCTGGTTTTTATCAAATGATGAGGCTTTATTACTAGACCCAGAAAAGGAAACGAGGATGAAAAAAAAATTCGCCCAAGTCAAATGCTTCAATTTCGTTTCACACTCCCATTCATTGGCAAAAGGGCAAAAGCTGCTGAGATTTTCACAAGTGTCCTCCAACTCTTACTCTTTTAGGAAAAATGGCAGCTCTGGCTTCAATTACACGTACCCCACCCATCTTCTTCTTTACACTCCAAGTCCCAGCTCTCTTCAAACACTGTGTACCACTCTATTTCTTTGAACTGCATGGCCAGATCAAGAAGACACCGGGGACGAAAAAAAATACCTGAAACTAAGTTGAATCGAGATGAAACCCTAGGTTGTATCGTGCGAAAACTAATCGGTGATAGGACAGAAACTAATCCAGATGCAATCCGACACTACGTCAAATTCAATCAAGATTAAACCCTAAACGAAAAATAAAATCCTAATTGAAAGATAGGAGAGAAAATGAGGGCCATCATCTATCTTGGAACGGATAAGGAAGGAAGAAGAAATCCTAATGTATCGAGCCTTGACCAAGGCTGTCTATGATTCTATCCGAATTGGGAGGATGAGAAAGCCTAATGAGGGATGTCGTCCAATCATGAAACGACGCCGTTTTTTGGATGACGTGATTAGCTTTGCCATGTTGGACGCCACAAAGGCTCGGGTCCTGCTTCGTCATCTCCGAGACGAGATATGCAATTAAAAGTAAAGTTACTATATTTAAAATTTATCTTTTAAAATTCATGTAATCTCGAGTCTTACGAGGTCATTTGGATCGTCGGAGCATCTGGCGCAATACACGATAATGCAGCAGAAAGCAGAGCAGCGATGGGAGCTGCGTGCAGATAACTGAGATTAGACTTTTCACTTTTATGAAGAATTCTGGATCGCCGGTGCCACGAGATCTCGTCAGCGACGCTGTGGCGGTGACGCTTCTTTTATCGAGAGGAAGGGCATTGGCGCCCCCAGGTGGAAGTTGATGATTTCTGAAATACAGGAAGGAGGAAGTGAGCGCATATCTGCCGGGTGGAAGACCTAAAATGTCTTATTTTAAATAGATGTGTTCACGAATGGAGGGTCTCGAGTGCTTGTTCTCGGTGATATTGCGCATATTGATTCATTGGAAGGGTGCATATTACTAACCCGGAGGAGTTCGTCGAAACCAGCGTTCTTAAATAAAGTCTCGAATGGGAAGAGATGTGTATACGGAGCATGCTTGACTCCTTTTCGGGTAGGGGAGGATATATGGGTCTCAACTCTTAAATTGGGCTGAGGCGGCCAGGCTGGGCAGTGTCGCCCCATTCCGGTCGACCCAGATTAGGCGGATCTAGAGCCCAGGAATCAGAGACTGAGGGTATATCTTGGGGCTGATTGGCCTTGTTCTTTCCCGAGAGGCGAACTTGTCTGTGGTTATCTGAAACTGATTTACGTAATAACAATCGTTTCGTATATAAAGAACTACCACACGAGGTGGTGTCACTTTCGATATATATATATACATATATTGAGTCCCACTACTGCTCACATGTGTACATTTTTTACAATACAAAACATCGGGGTCGAGGAAGTAGTGCGGTGAGCATATCTGTTTGGCTGCCTATTGTGTGGGATGTCGCATCCTCTATCGTCTTCTGGCTTATCTGCAGCGGATTGAGCAAGGTCTTTAGCTTTACGCTTAGTGGGAACATAAGCGTGGACGACCACCAATGGTGACCATCTCGACCTTTGTATGCGTATAGCTTTTATGTGCTTTATAAATGCTTTTTACATTCTTATTTGTCTACGTATCGCATGTTCTGCAATGTTTGACATATCTGCTGTCTATCTTTTCTTTGTGTATTCTTGTCTTTGTGTCGTCTTTTCTTATCTATGGATTCTTTGCACTTATGCGTTTTTCTATCATGTGTTCGCTAAGCGTGTTACACTCAGTTCATTAGGTATGTCTACTATATATTTATATCGCATAACTTTATCTTTATGCGTAATCATATTCTTATACATATATTACTTTCATTGCTTATATCTTATATCTGTTTGATATGTTCTATTTTCATGTCTTTGTTATCATGTCTTTGTTATCATGTATATCATCATGTCTTGTTTTTCATATCTTGTTATCGTAATAACGTCATATCTTGTTTTCACATACTGTTTTCCTGTATACTTTTCATATTACTTTCTCTTTCATGTACTATACTTGTTCATATACTTTATCGTGTCATTGACACTTTGCTTCTTAATATGTATACTTGTCATCTTATCGTCGCATTAAGCGATCTTTGCTCTTACTAATATCATGTTATATATTACCTACATTCCAGGTTGTTTTATGTTTAAATGCACTGCATGGCAGAAGTGGATAAGGAAGCGTGAGGACCGGCGTATCTTACATTTGTATGAAAGCAGTGGTGTGAGCTGAAGGCGTATACTCACTATATGAAATAGTGGTCCATGAGGGACCCGAGGCTGTTGTACTCACTACGTGAAATAGTGGTTTCATGAGGGCCAGAGGCGACTGTGGTACGACCACTACAGCGTATTTGTGTCCAGCAGGATATGTCGTACGACCAGCAGGCGCAAATATCGAACTTGTATCTTTGATGTGCATGCCTATCTATCCCCTACCAGTTCTAAGCAGCATAACTGACATTTATTCATGTTCAAGATATAGTCCAGCTGCTCAATTATTATTGTCATTCTGGTGAATCATATGTGAGATATATACAATCATTTATTCTAACTTTGCATTTTTCATATTCTATACTTGTCATATACCCATGCTTATATATGTTCCATACATATAATTTTATACAAAGGTATATTATATGTTTCATATTTTTAATCAGATTGTTATATCTATATTTCATATCAATATTCTCCTATTTCTTCTTTACAATACATGTATATCATTTCTATATATAATTATCTACACGTGATTGCCTTCATGTTTTAGCTATTCATATTCATCTCTTCACTCTCATTCATATCATGTTCTAATATATTATCTCATATATTAGCCTATAACATTTGTATAGGAATCCATCATCATATGATTTACTCATTCTTATATTCATACATGCTTATTATCTGTGTATGTACTTATTCCTCTTAACATCTTAATTTGTTAACTTATATTTGCTGTAATTTTTATTATCATATCTTACTTATATATACTCAATACATTTGGTATTTGCATTTCAATTTGTAATATCATTTCTAACTCCCATAAGAGTTATAGAACTTATACCTACATTTGAGGTATTTATAAACTAGATTGTACTTTTATCTATCTTATACTTTGTATCATCTTATGTTATATGATATACCATATTTACTCCATATCTGGCTACTGCTTTCCTACTGATCTAATATGAGCTCCCCCTTTCTTTCTATACTATATATGGCTGCATTCTGACTCCACCTGGTTTTCCCATGTAGTCCAGAACAACTGAATCTGAGTTCTACTTAATGAGTTATGACCTTCCTAAGCCTGAGTCAAACGTAATCAAATCTCGAACCCGGATTCCAGCCGACCTGACCTGGACGAGCTCGATCTATCACCCTAGATGACACCCAATATCCCTCCTCAGGCATATCAACGTATTCTTGACTCAATGGCTTTCCATAGAGTCCAAGAACACCGAATCTTGAGTCTGATTAAGGAGCTATGACCTCCTCAAGTCAGTGGGAGGCCATAATGTAATCAACATCCCGAATCGACGAGCTGGACCTGACCTGGACGTGAGCCTGATCTATCACCTCGGTCTGACACCTAATACCTTCTTCAGGTATATCATCGTATTCTCGACTCAATGGGCTTTCCATAGCCCAAGCACCAATCGAAGTTCCTGACGCAAGAGTTAAGGACCTCCGTTTGGTGTCACACGGAATCAAACTCGAACCTGACAAGGTTGACCTCGACCTGGACGAGCTTTCCTGATCTATCACCTCAGTATGACACCTAATATCCTCCTCAGGCATACTCAATTGTTTTGGTTCAATGGCTTTCCATAGAGTCTAAGAACACCCGAATCGAGTTCGACGGCGAGTTATGACCTTCCGAAGTCGAGGTCACACGTGAATCAAACTTGAATCGGACTAGCTGGACTGGTCCAATGAGCTCGATCTACTGGTCTGACACCTACATCCTCCAGGCACATCAATGTATCTAATTGAACGGCTTCACAGCGTCCAGAAACACCCAAACGCAGTTCGCATCGGCTGAGAGGACCTTCCCGGGGGTTGGAGGTCGAAGTCAAATCCCGAATCGACGATTGAATCAATCCGGTGAGCTGTGTTCAACACCGGTCCGATACCTACTATCCCTCCTCAGGCATATCAATGTATTTCGGTATTCAATGGCTTTCCATGAGTCCAAGAACACCCAAATCGGAGTTCAGACTATGAGATATGACCTTCCGGCTGGAGGTCATACGAGTTAATCTCAATATTTCATCTAATCGTTGATTGAGCTGATTCCGGTTGAGTTTGTTCTAACAACCCCGGTATGACAATCTACCATCTCCCTGCGTGATACGAATGTATTCTGACTCAATGGGCTTTCCATAGAGTCCAAGAACAATCTCGAATCTGAGTTCAGACGAAGCGTGAGATAATAATCTTCGGCTTCGGAGTCATACGCAGCCAAATCCTGATGAGCCGACCTTCGGCAGACGGGCGTCACACCTGATCACGGCGCCTACCACTCAACCGAACGGCGATGCTGACCCACAGACGAGGCCCGACCGCCGATGGGCCCGCCGACCTCGCCAGGATGGGGTGACCTCGGCCGTGATGGGGTCCGCCACCCGCCGTGACGTAGGTCCGCCGACCCCGCCGTGATGGGGGTTTACTTACCGCTGTGACGGCGACGCTGGACCTTCCGCAGCATGAGGTCTCGGTCGCAGAGGAGGTCCGCTGACTCACGCATGAGGTCCCGCTGATTTACCACATGAGTGTCCTGTGGACCCTCTCGCTGACGACCTCTATGACCACCTCTGCCCATTTGACTGCTCAGCAGTTGACTCATAACTCGGCCTGGCAGATGTCCGACCGGTAAATTTAAAACTTAACATCAAGTTCACCGATGTGGCTGTACTTTCCTGCAAGGGACCACTAACACCCTCTTTATTTCTGGACCCTAAAACCTGTTCTAAGGTCCGCATGACTGAACTCGAGGACCCACCGACCAGATCTAGCTGATCTGAGCCTCGGTAAAGGACCATAACTTAGTCTACGTAGGTCCAAATCAAGAATTAAAAGCCTAACATCAATTTCATTGATGTGCTACAATTTACTGTGGCTGACTCACTTCTAAATTCTTTATTTCATTTAAAACCCGTTCTAAGGTCCCATACGATATGATCAAAATAGGGAATTTTCTCGGGTTCAACTTGCAACTAAATTCTCATCCCAAAAAACACAACTACAGAGTTTTTAGAACTTTTCTCAACTCAACCCTGATACCGAAATGAGTTTAGAGTTCCCAAACTCCAAACCGTACATAAGATAGAGGGTTCTAAACTATGTATCTAAACCCGTCTGCACTTTCAAAACCAGACTCCATACAACCCAAGACATGTATCCATACACCCATGTTTCTATATTAATATTCCTAGTTCCTTACACTCATACTCAAATCATACTCAAATTTTAGTAGTTCCATACTAACTATTTCATACTTTTCTATACAAAATCATAGTTCCATACTTTTCTATACAAAACTTCTAGCCCATACTCCGTGATCTTCTTTTCTTTTTCCTTTCTTTCCTCTTCTTCTTCTTTCTTCTTCTTCTTCCTTTCTTCTCTTTCTCTTATCTGTTTTTCGCTTTCTTTCTCCCCAAGACCAAATCAGATATTTATTTTTTGGTCTTATCCTTATTTGTTCATCCTTTATTTAATCCTGGGCGAGGAAACTTCCTCCCTCTTTCCTTCTGCCTACTGCCTCTTCCACAAATTTTTTCTCTTCCTTATTTCATTATAATATCTTTATTTTATTACTCTTTGGTCCTCCAACTCTCTGTTTTATTCTCTATTCAATATATCAAAATCCTACTTTGGCATATACACTTATTAAATTATGACCCTTGGGTCATGAATTGGTAAATTATTAATTTACCCTTAACTGTTGTATTAATTCCAAGTTCTTGCTTATTTCATTTTTATCTTTATTTTATTCCTAATAAATATACTTTTATTTTTTATTACAATTCTCAAACATGTCCAAAACTCAGGTATATTTGGTGGCAGCAAATGCCCAATTATAAATTTTTAGTAAGAATGAGAGGCCTGTTTCTAGAGGGCATGGGCCAAAGCCCATGGCACCCACAATGCCCCCTATTTTTCCTGCTGGGGAAGGCGATCGTCCCTAGTTGGAAAAAGAAAACGCGCTTGGCCAGCATAGCATGGGGACTAAGAAGCAATCGATGTCAGCCAGTTCCAACGTGAATTTTCTAACTTTTGATGTGCATAGGATGGTCGCTTGAGATAACCTCAGTCGGGAGGTTGCTATAAAAGGCCTGGAGGATGATGGGGTCCGTTGTGCCACCGATTATCCACATTTTTCCAATCGAAGTATGCTAGACGCTTGTCGAATCAAACTCCTGGTGGATCACGAATGAAGGATGATTGCGGCAACCGCTTGATTTGCTTTCCAAGCATGAACCAGATCAAATATTGCAAGGTTTAAGTGGAGTCGGAATAGATTATCCATGTTCCGCCATTCCTCGTGGTTCTAAACTCGGAATGGAATCCTCAGATCCAAGGATACCCCTACCAAGCCAAATGTGGGCTTTTAATTTCATCTTCCCTTTTGGTGCCTCTTCAATCTTTTCCTGTTTTAGTTTTTGGTGAATGTTGTTACCGCTTTCTTGGCCTCTACATCGCTTCTTCTTGATTCTAATTTAATTATAAACTATTTTAATAAGGACGCTTAGTCATAAGGGCATGAATGTAATGATGGATGCCGCTTCTGGGTGCAATTAATAAAATCGCATTCTCCTATTATGCATTTCTTGTCTATCTCGATATTCTTGCACTTTATTTTCTATCTCGAGGCAGGAGCCGATTCATTAGCCATCGGCTTGGATATTCAGTGATCCCAGTGAGTGGAACGGCTTTGGGTGGGGGTCCAATAGGTTAGAATAACAGGAGGGCCCACTAATTTGGCATGTGCTCCTCTATCGTGCCCTAAGAGTTGGAGCATCGCCAGGAAGCCAAATGACTAAGGGAGTGATGGCTCAACGTCGCATTTAATGCTACCGTAGGGTCCCAAGCCATCGGGTATGTGAACAACATCGGGTTTTCCCTCTCCCATTCTTATCATCCTCGGGTTTACATTCCCTTCACCAGTTCGAAACCTTCAACATATACACTACTACAACTTTGCATTCTGTCATGAATCGTTCATCCAAGATCGCTTACGGCAAGTACACTCTCAATTTGTTGTAATTACTATTTCATTATGGTTTATCTTTCTAATCGCCTTTCTACTGAGGTCTAAATGAGGGTAAGTCTAGAACCTATTAAAACTGGTGATTCGCCAGTTTGCGGGTTTTGCCTTTACCCGCTTGGTATGTGGCTTGGGCCGATACTCGCTCTCCCTCCCTCCTCCGCCGATTCGCCAGAATGACGAGAGGTGGGGTGAAGAAATCTCCACCGCCAAGTGTCGCAACGGCCTCGCTCGAGGGATCGTTTCACAAGAAACATCGTCTCTTCCCTGACAATGGAGGAGTTGAGAACCCATCGCAAGATCCCGATAACATTGACTCAAGTTGATGGAAACCCACGAGTCCTTTTCCGGGTGGAGAACATAATGCCGTGTTTTTTACTCCGAGCACCAAGGGTCAAGCCGCCTTGCCCGTACTCATTGCAAGCCTTACATTTTAATTGGCGTCCGACCCTATCCATCCCTAATACTGTCCAAATATTAACCTATCAGAGCACAAGCAATCCCTTATACCAATCCCCGACCTTCGTTATCGAGATTTGTTTCATCTATGCCTTAAAGCGTGGGTTGTGGTGGCCTATTGTCCACATGGGCCTGCTTCCAGTGCGCTGCTGTAAATGGTCAATCTGAGTCCCCGATTCGCCTAAGATGGAGCTTGCTGGTGCTTCTAGGCAGGGGCCTCGATGAGACCCCGGTTCCTCAGGCCTTTTAGGTTAACCTATCGCAGCCTTCTAGGTGTGTACCGTAATGGGTCAGTCTGATGGTGTGTATGTGTGTGTTTCAGACGAATTGATTACGGGTTATCAAAAGTGCAGGGAGGTCGAAGGGTAAACAATGAAGTGGGTGGAGAAAGCAAGTCAAAATCACAGGCTATCAAGAGGTGTCACAGCAGACTATTGTACACTCTGATTCAAAGAATTTATCCAACATGAGACAGAATCCGGCTCCCTATAGCCTCCCTATTATCCCGCGACCATTGCCTTCAGAAATAGTTGATGGATAGGAACATTGATTATCGCCGACCGCCGCGCTTTAATATCAAAGAGGCACATCAACATCCGCTGGCGGCTGGAAATACGGATCGTAGACTCAACATCCTGTACTGTCAAGCATTCGCCTTAATAATGAGGGTTCCTTGGTCATCATCCCGCTGCCTAGACGTGGTAAAGGGGGTGAAGCCGCCGGAACGGTCCCGAGGTCTCTGGCGTAAGCGATTATTATTTCGGGCTCGCCCGAGACAAGATCTAACGACGCTCGGATATCGAGACGGCGTCTCTGGGGGGAGTCGGGGAGGCCGCCCGACTTCCGCTCGCGCTTCAAATGATCCCTCCTCCGCTCAAGTCGAAGTCGGGTCGGCAGTCCGAGCTGATTCGTGACGGCCAAGAGGTCAGCGCCTGCAGAATCGGTCAAAGGACGTGGCCCTATCTTCCGCCACAACGCCTCCCAAGGAAGAGGGACGGCATCTCGGAAGTCGAAGACGCTATACATCATTCGTCATGACGCCTTTAACAGTGGGCAAACCGCCACGACCGCCTAAACAACTATATGACGTGATGCTCCGATACACGTCGCCCGCTAATGGTGGGCGAAGATTACTTTGTTACTGTTCCTGCTAGCACTAACAAAGAAGATCTCCAGCAGATAATTGATGATGGGATACAGATCTGCAACTGCAACTACATCTAATCATCTGAACTGGTAAGATAGTGAGCCCTAATTTATAACACTAACATCGAGTCATGAATGCTGACGTGTTCTTAATATGTTTCACAGCAATGTCGCATCCGAAATATGGCCTCTTCAACATCATGACTTGAACCCCATTGAGAGACGCCAAGAGGCTTTCTGGGTCAAGCCATTCAATTAAGGCTTTCATCAGAGACGTTTGATGCTTTTTTGAGGGAAGGCTCAACTTTCTTCCCGACTGAGTCAGGCCAAAGAGGCTATGAAAGGGTGGTCCGAGCCGAGGCGTAGAGTGGACGCACCCGGCATGAAGGCCATGGCCCGCCATAGAGATTTGCTGATGAGCTGGTGTCTGCACAGTAAAAGCCGAAATAAGCTCAAGGCTCTGCATGTCCTCTGACAGCTTGCCGAGGATGCTCCTAATAAGGTAGATTTCGAGTGTGATGCCGCCAACAAGCCTTGGTTGCAGCGGAAGAGGCCCGTTTAAGGCTTGAGGAAGAGAATGGTCAGTTCTGATGGATGAACGACCGCTCGGTCGATGGTTGGGGCTGCCAGACGATTGCGGGTTTTCCGAGAGTAAGATCAGCAGAAGACAACAATGGAATCGTATCTCGATGCGAGCATGATGTGGATTTTCAGCCTTACGCTATGGCTGTCGTGCTTTGCGCACAACATCATATGGAGTGAGCCCCGATCCCCGCCGGATGCCCGCAGATACACTACCTCGACCGAATTTTAGAACCTCGATGCCCCTGTTCTTCATACTGGTTTTCCCTGGAGGCCGAGTCATTTCAAGACTATTGAGGAAGATTTGCCACCAAGAGCCCCCTGCCGCCTGATGGAGTAGATATTCGCCGGGCCTCCAAATATAGGATCTGGATAAGGAGCCCAAGTTGTCACTGAGCGCTGGTGTGGCTTAAAATTATCACTGCCGCCGAGCCGTATCAATTGCAAGAGAGTTATTTTCTGCTTATCTCACATTTTGAAAGGCATTTATTTCTTTTCGATAAAATACTTCTTTCGCCACCTGAGCGTAGTTATAATCATCCCGATCGACGGATATCTTATTCGCAATGCCCGCCCGGATTTTTTATAGCCGAGTCAGAGTGATATCATCCGGTACAACCGCGACTAGATAAGAGTTACCTATAATGGACCGTATAGGTCTTACCGCATCGCGCCTATCTCGATTTCATGTGACGCGAAGATGTTAACTACGCTGGCCGGCAGTCATTTTCGCGCCCATCCGGCTTTAGGTCAACGGTTAGATGCGTGTTATCTACACCAGTCGAACATGTCATTTTGCGCGCCATCCGGCTTTAGTCTCGACCTGTGTGCTAGATGTTATCTAGACTGATCTGATATGTCACTTAATACCATCCAAGCTTATGCTGGACCAATAGATGTTATTATCTAAACTAGGCCTGATATGTTACTTTCTATGCCATCTAGGTTTTAGGTTGACCGCTTGTTATCTAAACTCGGGCCTGACAGTCAGCCATGCTACTTTATCCGGCTTAGTTCGACCGCTAGATGTTATCTAGATCTCAGGCCTGACATATCATTTTCTCGCGGTTCATCCCGACTTTAGGGTCACCGCTTAGGTGTTATCTAAACCGGGCCGACAGGTCATTTCCACGCCCATCCGTGTTTTAGGTTGACCGCTTAGATGTTATCTAAACGTCGGACAAGGTCATTTTCTCACGCCATCCGGCTTAGTTAAACCAGCTTAGATGTTATCTAAACTAGGCCTGACGTGTCATTTTTTATACTATCCTGTTGTCAATTCGGGCTTAGATGTTATCTAAACTGGGCTAGACATGTCATTTTCTGCGCCATCTGGGCTTTAGGTTGACCAGTTAGATGTTATCTAAACTGGGCCGGACATGTCATTTTCTGTGCCATCCGGGCTTTAGGTTGACTAGTTAGATGTTATCTAAACTGGGCCGGACAGGTCATTTTCTGTGCCATCCGGGCTTTAGGTTGACCAGTTAGATGTTATTTAAACTGGGTCGGACAAGTCATTTTCTGCGCCATCCGGGCTTTAGGTTGACCCTGCAAGAAGAGAAAAATGGACGACATATGTGTTGATATTGAACTGGCCTCTTATTGATAATATTCTTCTAAGATGTAGCTGCCCACATTCTAGGTATGGTGGTCCCACCAAGTTTATCTAGTTTAAGCCCTTGGATTCACCGACTGCGGTTATAAAGACATGGTCCTTCCGCTTGTTGGAACTTTCCTGCAGTCGGGTCAACTGTATTCTCAAATACTTTTCTTAGGACCAGGTCCCTTAGTTGGAACGTTCGAGGCTTGACCCGTTTGTTGTAAGAACTTGCCAATCGGCGCTGGTAGGACGCTATGCGGATTGCTGCTGACTCTCGTAATTCATCGACTGTGTCAAGATCCTTGATCACTAAATCGCATTCCCTGTCAGTAAAGATCGTTATTCGATAGGTGGCATACCACTCTCTCGACAGCTTCCATCCCATAAGTATCATAATGAGGATATACCGCTATATGGAAGTAGCCCTAGTTTCCGTAGTACCTCGGGAGTTCATCCACCCATTTACCCTAATTAATCGAACTCGCTTTAGTATCGCCATCGGTTTTGTCTGAGGTCTCGTAATTATCGTCATGATACCATCGTGGAGTATAGATTTTTATCTTCAACCCCCGACAAGTTTCATAGAACCACTTATCAATCTACCGGTTTGACAATAATCGATCTAGGATGCCGAACCGACATACAATATTTTTCCAGATAAACTGAGTAACATCCGGATCTTTAATCAAGGAGAATGCTTCGACCTCAATCCATTTACTGAAATAGTCAATGGCCACCAATAATAACTTTTTTAGGTCAAAGTGGCACGTCCGACTATATCGATCCTTATCGAGCAAAGGGACAAGGGCTCGAAATCGATATCATATCTTGCACCAGTGATTTCAGGACGGGAGCAAGTCATTGGCAACGATCACATTTTCTAGTATAATTGGCGGCATCAACTCTCATGGTTGGCCAATAAGCATTCTTTGGAGGGGCCCTGTGAGGCCAAAGTTCTACCGCCGTGATGATTTGCCATATTCCTTCATGCGTCAATAACACATAATGACGCCGCCGCCGCATTTCGCATACGGCCCAAGAATCGTTTGAATAGTTGCCATCGACTAAGGAAAATCTTGCTGACTGGATTTGAAGTTTATGGGCCTTGTCTCTCTTACTAGGGAGTTGTCTTGTGCTTAGATATAGTGTTATGGGGTCCATCCATGAAGGGAGGTCCTTACCCATCCGACATTCAAGTGTGGGATGCAATCGACGTTTAAACTGGTCAGAGCAAGAGATAAAAAGGCAATATAGTTTCGCTGATCGGTGAGAAGCTTACATGTAGCTTCGCTACGCCCGCTTTTCATTAGAGTCATTGGGAATATGCTCCGCTTTTTAATCTAAAACTTCTCGCCGCTTCGCCCCCGAGAGTATATTTACCATTCAGGGTCTTTGATTCGAATTCTTCGGCACTCGCCCGACCACCAATCGGGAATCGCTTCAGACTAGGAGCTTACTTAAGACAAGGTTGTCAGCTTAGTTCTGGAGTCTTACTAGGATGGCCTCGTACTTTGATTCATTGTTATAGGCATTAAACCCAGTCGATCTCTGTTCTATTCCTATCCTGACGGGATTTTAACTCCAGAACCGATGCCCGCCCGGCTTGTACGGATACCGCCAATAGCAAGCGCCCGTTCAATCCAAGCCAAGCAGCACGCTTGACCGGGGAGTTATGTTTGAAGTCACCAAGACTGGTCCCTTTTTCAAAAGCCTTGGCTTGTATTGGATGCCATTTCTTAGTTCGATCGCTTAGCGAGCCCTTCGATAAGCCTGGGCTTATGTATGCTCGAGTGGGAGTGCCTGCTAGTACAACTATGATGTGCTTGAAGCAGGGGCGGCTTTACTGTTATCCCGAGGCCAAGGCGCCCGTCAAGATGGCTATACTTGGTCTCTACATCGGCTAAGGATTTGCTGACGAAGAATACAGGCCTTTGTGTTCCATCTTCATTCTCTTTGAACAATGCGACACTTACTACTATATTTGAGACTACCAAATGCATCGAAGAGAGTCCCGCTGCTGGGACTCTGGCGGCAGAATCAGGTTCTGGCTAACACGCTTGATCCTGGATAAAGCCCGATCACATTCTTCATTCCATCTTGCCCGATTAGCTCCCTTGAGGGTGGTGAAAAATGGCTTTAAGCGGTCTGTGAACCAGGAAATAAATCATCCTAAGGCACCTAATCGACCCGTCAGTTGTTGCACCTCTTTTCTAGAGCTTGGGGCTGGAGACTCTAGAATGACTTTAAGCTGGGAGGGGTTGGCTTCAATCCCCCTTTGAGTCATCATTAATCCCAGAACTGAGTTCGCATCTTCAACCTCGAATGCATTTTAAGGGTTGAGTTTCATACCATAAGTTCGGTGAGGTTAAACACCTATCGCAAACGAGCAAATGGATCCCATTGCTTCTGGACTTTATCAACATATCATCTATATAGACTTCCATAGTTTTCCGAGCGGGCACTAAACATCTGGCCACTACCTATAGAAGGCCCCGATATTCTTTAACCCGAATGGCATTACGTTGTAATAGAAAAGCTCAGCAGTGATAAAGACGCTTCTCCGCAGATCGCGTGCATGGGGACTTGATGGTAGCCGAGAATGCATCTATCGATAACATGCCATGCTCTACCGATAATAACCACATCCTGTGACACACGCCGCAAGATTCAGATAGCTCATACATACTTCCACTTCGCCTCCTTTCTTCTGAATCACCACTACGCTAGCAAGCCATCTCGGTATTTGATTTCTCCGATAAACCCACTTCAAGGTTATCTACTACCGGATGATCTGATTACGTCCGGGTGGAAGCATCGCACTCTCTCATCGAATGGTCCGGCTGCGGGAGAACATCCAACTTAAGCGGGAAGAGTTCACTGGCTTATTCCGCCATGTCCGAATGGTCCAGTAAACACGCCTGCGATTAAATTTTTGCGACTTTCAGAACCCGGTCCTTTCTTCTCTTTAGCTGGGTCAAGAGGGAACTAACATAGGCAAAATTCATCCGCCATTTATGACACGGATTCTGTGGGGCTCACCGCCAATCGCTTCATGTCTTCTAAAGTGGTCCAAACAGCTTTAATTTCTATGGATGAGGGGTGAGTTCGAGGCGTTATCTGGTCCACCTTTTCGCGCCATGAATCGACAACTGAGCAGCATCGGACGAGTAGCCACTCGTCACTGGAGGTCAACCCGCCCGGCGAGCCGATAACTGACAGATCGGGGTGTCGAGAGGACTACCATGGTATGTAGCCGTCCCATTTCATGATAGCATTGTATGGACCCAAATCTTCAACCACCGAAACAAGATCATTGAAGGTTACCACCTCTGCTTTGGCAGAGAGAGCAAGACACCAATCAATAACATGGTGGTAGTTCCCGTTGAATCCAGATAAAACTCACGGCGAACTGAGATGACTCGAGGATCTCTATCGCCTAAAGGCCGGAGGTGCAATAATCCATCGCTACCGCCTGATCAACAAGGACTCAGGCACATCAAATTGTTAATACACAAGGTGAGTATGTTTCATCATAACGTGGGAGTGATGACCCTGCCCAGTTTATAGGAGGAAAGGATATGGAGACATCGATAGGTTGAACTGTTGCGCTGCTCTCTATGGTACTGATGGTGTTTGATACCGCCTCGACCGAGGGTGCGAGCTTTTTCGCTTCGCCTTAGACAGATTGATCATCATCAGCTCAGTACAAAGTTGATATGGGTCGGGAATTATGATGGATGCTCAAGAGCGCACAAATTCTATCTACCGCTGGGGTTGTCTCGCCTGCCTACTTCGAATGAACTCTCGAGATGCCCGTCTGATAATCTTTCTACTAAGAACTTCAGCCTTGGCAATGATTTGCTCATGGCCGTGGTCCCTATGGTAGTCACACCCTCGCAGATCGAATGCGTTATTCTGGATTTGACTGCATGGGCAAATACTTAAAGCTCTGGCCTGTGGTCCCCCTCGACGAGGGGAGAATCGATCATGGGAGATGTTGAGGGGGTGGAATCGGGAGGTTCCTTCATTTCCTGGGTCGTTCGGGGCGCCTCGTCCGCTTCCTTTTGTTCGAGCCGACTTTGTTGCACTTTGCCATTGGGCAAAGAGTAATCACTATTTGTGTGAGGCGCCCGAATATTATCCCTCCGCAGGGAGGCTGGTTCCGCCCGCCGATGCCCTCCATGGTCATGCGGTGGATCAAGGGAAAAGGACTGGAAGAAAGGGGTAGTAGGCTCAAAGCTTCTTCGGAAGTTCTATAAGACCGCATCTATATTGAAAAATATCAATGGTCGGGACAGCCATTCAAACTCCGTGTGAAATCCCGTGATGAATTAAGCCGTCTGGGCCTTGAAGATGGACGGGAGGGAGTTGATAAGCTTCCTTCACGGAACTAAGCACAGGTATTGAGAGACAAACGTAGCCCACAATTCGCTGAATGAGTTTAGAGACCCTCTTGGAAGCTTCACAACCAGTTAGAGCTGGCCTTTTAGGCTAGCTAGGTCACCTACACGTAAGTCGATCAAGCCCACAAGTATGATCATCAGTCGTTGCAAGCAACATATGATCATACGGATTCAGAGGAGCCACATACATGAATACAGTTTAACAATCCAAGGAGGTTCGATCCAAAACCGCCGTCAGGCAAGATAGTATGTTGTGTGGGTCCCCTTTACGGCAATAAGATAAAGATGGTGGGGCCACACCTCGAATGGCACGCGAGGTAGAAATCGGGGGCCATACTCAACCGGCATATGCTCGTGGGCCAATTTTGAGTGGACTGGCCCCTCGTCGCCTCTTGGCATCTAGCAACGCAGCGCCACTAATAAATTACCGGAATGGCGAAGGTCTTCTTTCTAGACTTCGCCTACATCGTCGGTGGTGAAATAACGGAGTGATATCGAAGATAACTCGCCATCCACAGGACACTATGGTCAGTAGTATGCCTTTCGTCTTATTTGTCTGGGGTTACAGCTGGGTAGCTCTCAGGGGCTTTCGGGCCCGCATCCTGCCGGTCCGTAGCCGTCGCTCTCCGCTATAAGCTTGCTTGCATACCACGAATTCGCCATCTGGTCTGCCTGCCTTCAGTTTACCGTTCCATTCCGACACCAATGAGAAACTCGATCTTCAACTGTTGTCTCGCTAGGTTGCTGGGGACGGCGATAAACTCCAATGGTCCAGGATGAACTGAACTACTAAAATTTCGTAAAGGGAGATCACTTGAAGTGGTGAACCTGGAAGCTCATATCTCCTCTGAGCCAAGCAGTACTTCACATTTTGCCCAATTGTAGTTCCGTAATCTCTGAGTCACCAGATCGCTGAATATACACTCCGCCTGCAAATAACTGCAGAAACAAATAAGAAAATACGGTAGGGGGCTTTGCCCCCTCCGGAAGTTTAAGAATTCTCACTTTATGAAAATTAGGATCCTTTAGTCTCGAATCTCATGCCTTATTTTGTGTGATGACATTCTTTTATCAAAGAGAAGTGATCCGCCATGAAGTGAACAATGCTTTCCTCCCAAATCGTATGAGAAGGCAAGACATATCTCAAGGCGGAATACTAGTTCTTCCTTTAAAGATGTTTCCTCGAATGGAGGGTCCCGAGAGCAATTTGACCACCCCAGTGATATTGTTAGCATGGGATTCATGGAAGGGTGAATATTCTCTGGGAGTTCATCCGACAAAGATTTTGCCAACAAAGTTCCAACGGAGAGATGACAGAGCACCCATTTTCTGTAGGGAGGATATGTTCTCATTTTAAATTGCTCAGAATTAAAGTACGTACTAAACAATTATAGCTTTTAGTGATCTGACCTCGTTGCTGTATGCCACGTTTTTTACAGACCCACAGCCTCAGATTAAAATAAAATAACCGCAAAGTTTAGGTTTATTATTATAATTTTTCAAAACTAAAAATATATGTATAGTTTTTTAAATATATGAGCTTTGGTTTTATTTATAGATGTAGCCTCGATCAATTCGAACTTGATTTCAAACCTTGACATCTAATGATAAATGGCTTTTGACGTGGTGTGGTATGTTTGATTACCAAAAAAAACCTTGGTAAATTACTAACAAAAGCTTGACTTTTATATTTTACATTTAAATCCCAAATTTTTATGACTTTTATTTTTTATTTATTTATTTTTACTATCTTAAAAATAATTATATAAATATGAAAAATAATTTAAAAAATAATACATATAGAGGTTTTTTCTTAAAACATATATAAAAACAAATTAAAAATATTTTAGTTACAAAAATATTTCCATTTTTACTAAGATTAATAACAATTTTAAAAAAAATTATTTTTCATAATATTATTAAAGAAAACCTATTACTTTGAAACTATTCTATATATTCTATAGTTCTGAAATTTGAAATCAATATGAAGTTGAATAAAAAATTCAACACTAAAGACAATTTTAGAAGTTGAATGAAAAATTCAATACTAAGACAATTTAAAAAAAAATTCAATTGAAAGTGGGCGCGAATATTTTTGGATGAAAATGTGAGGTTATTATTCTATTACATGTTTCCATAATTTTGGTGAATGTTTGGAATGTTTGAGAAAGTGGGGTTTTTATTTCCTTAATTTTAGGTGCTTCATGCCATTTAAACATAATTCCCCTTAATTTGTATTCATTTCTTGCTACGTGTATATTACATACACCTACTAATATAATTATTAATTAATTACCAGATTGGAGTCCCTACCAGTAGGAAGTACTACAACGATCTAAGGCGAATTGCATGGATGTAAAAAAAAAAAAAGTATAAAAAAGAAGTTAATAATAATTCAAACACTATGCAACTATGACCCTGCTTAGTTGAGTTGATTGGGGTGTTATCAGAAGCTGATATCTTATTCACTCCAATCAGCTTTTGCATGATGTTTGATAAAGAAACCTAATAGCTTATAACACCTGATTAGGGGTAAAAAGCTCATGATTGGAAAAAGCTATAAATCATAGCTTTTTCTGAAACACTCCTAATAATATTACATTTTCTATTTATATCATTATTTCCTTATTTACCTAAATTTTAATAAATTAGTTATATGTTTTAAGAAATTGGTTAAATGGAAAAATATGAGTAAGAAAAATTAGTTTCACGATTTTTTTTTTGTAATCAGTATTACTTGTTTGGTAATTACTTCTTTGAATAATGTTTTTATTCTTAACAATAAAAATATTGTTTGATAATATAAAATTTATTTATATTTCTACTTTTACTAATAAAAAATGTATTTAGACTATTTTTTTTTTCATTTATGTAGAAAACGATTATCTAAACATAGAAAATAATTATGTATTCAAAAAAACATTAAAACAATAGACATACAAATTATGACTTAAAATATATTTAAGAAAATTTAAATTCTCAAACAAACTTTTATTTTTATAAACTATTTATGTTAAGATAATATTTTTATTCAATAATTTAATCGTTAAGTTTATCTTTGAAATTTTATCCTTGATTATTTTATATAATAAATATTTTAAATAAAAATTTGTTTTATTTTATTTGTGATAATTACACAAATTCAAAATTTATTTTGAATTTGATATTAATTTTTTAATTTTAGTTATTTAATATGATAAAATCATAACTCAAAATAAACTCTACCTCAAAATGAATTTTTTTATAACATGATTATAAATATATTGATATGGAAATATAAATAAATAAAAAGAAGAAGATTAAAAACATAAATATTAAAATTAATTTTTTTTATCATAAATTATATATTTAATAAATTATGCTTCATAAACTGATTACTAATCTCTGTAACATTATAATAAAAATATAGGGGAATCAAAATCTAACAAAAAGTGAACAAAGTATAAGGTTATAGATAGAAAATAAATTCTTTTGATCTATAAAAGGTGTGGTCTTACGTTTATTTTTTACAACAGAATTCGAGAATCCCACTTAGGTCTTTGCTTATGTATTTGCATAGTTTTGAGTGTGATTTTTGCCGCTTCTTAACTTATTTTCTTGTCTATCTCTACCACTCTCACTCAAAGTCATTACAAAAATAATAATCAACCATCGATACTAGCTATCACTGTTATATATGTTTATTGTTTTTATATATTTTTATCATGTCTATATAGGTAAATTTACCTTCAATCAACTACCAACTTTACCGAATAGTAATGTATAATTAGCTACCAATTAACAGCTATCAGTTTAACCAAACAGGGCATATGTTGAAAAGTGGTTGAAGTTGGCTCACAGTATGTTTAACTGAAGTAAGTTAGACTTCATTGAGATAAGATGAAAGGTAAAGTCTAATCCGAAATTATCAAAATTCCAAATCCGTTATGATTAAGATTCTTTTTTGTGGGGTCTAGCCCCATTCTTGGCTACTGCAACAACAATCTTTCATGAGGAGAAATATTCTCCACGACGTCTATCTCATGTTTGTATGGATGAGAATTGACATTTGTTTTAGCCAATGAAAATGGTTTCCATTTCAACCAATGAAATTCAACTGAGGATCAAACATTTGCCTATAAATAGGCTTCGAGGAAAATAATCAAATAGAAATTCCATGATATTGGAAAGAGTTTTAGAGATCATTATTTTAATCACAGAGAGTTGAAAGAATAGGTGTGAAACAGTCGGGGTTATCACACCGGGGAGAGTGATGAGAAACATAGTACTCCACGGAGAGAGTACTGAGAGGTAAAACTGTGAGGATTGTGAGTATATCCTGAGTGTGTGACATCTTGTGCCAATTTTATCTCATAGTGGATTATTTTCTCGGATTTGCCCCATTGAGGTTTCCCTTATTATGAGGGTTTTACCACGTTATATCGGGTGTCATTATTATCTTACCATCTTATTCTCTGAAAATTGGCTTAGTCATCCAACTGCACTTTCATTTCCAAAAGATTGGCATAGCCACCTATTTGTTGCTTTTATTACGTGGATTGACCTAATCTCCTAAATTGCTTATTTACATTTCCGTGAATTGGCATAGCCACCCAACTGATTATAATTTCAAGGATTGACATTGTCACCCAAGTGTTCCTTTGATTTCCTAGGGATTGATATTGCCACCCAATTGTTGCTAACAATTACAATGGATTGGCAAGACCACCCAAATATTACTTGTAATATTCCAAAGGTCACCCACAATACCAACATCTTTTAGGCATACGAAAAGGAAAAACTTTTTTATGCAATAATCGAATCAGAGAGGAAAAAAAAAAAACCCTTTCAATCTCTCTGCATAGTTTCTCTTTTCTGGAATTCATTATGCGGCAAGCAATGAACCTTTCCAATGTCTGGGAATTGCTCAAGTGCTCCGTTTGCTTGGTTTTCATGTACTCTTCAATCTATTAGGTTTGTTTTTTTTATCCATTAGTTGTTTTTACTTTTTTTTTTTGTTGTCTTTTGGCATGTTAAAAAGAAAATAGAAATTTTCTCCAGAATTTTTTTTCCCTTTTAGACAAATCATAATATGTTAAGAAGCATAATACGTATATTGAACCTTGTGTGCACTCAAATTGAAATTTGGCATGATCCAGTAATGGGTTAGATCTAAGTCTAAGTTCATGAATAAAATTCTAGATAAAAGGGGTTCATATCCATTTGAACAAGGCCATAGAAAAAGTCTGAGTATTTTTGAAATTTTTAAAAAAAATTGGGAATCAAACGAAGCTACTGGCAAAGAGGTGAGATAGTTATTTGCAAACATGAAATTTCCTTGAAGAACAAGACTCCCTAATGGAGACGTAGATGAATTTTTGAGGAACAAACTTCCTTAATTGAAGAAGTAGGTAGCATCTTCACGAAGTGGAGAGAGTGGAAAAAATTGAGACTTGGGCAGCAAGTCAAGACATAAAAGGAGCATAGGAGAACCGTAACCAATCAATTAATCAGTAAATCAATCGACTCAATGTCAATCTACTTCGACAAATCTTTGTTTTTCAATAAGCTTTCATCATTTTCAGCATTTTATTTCCTAGTTTTAGCCAAATTTATATCAATTTCCCAGTACACTGTTCTTTCATTCCTTCATAGTGAAATCCAATATTTCTTTAACAATTCCAGCATTATATTTCAAACTTCGATTCAAGTTTCGATCAATTTTCCAGGACAGTATTATTTTCACGGTGAAATCCAATGTTTACTTTAGTAATTCTAGGATTATATTTCCAAGTTTCATTTGAGTCTATCAATTTTCAGTACCATGTTATTTCATTAATTTCAAGGAAAATCTAAAAAAAAATTCAACATTTAATTCCTTTAATATTTTCATTCGTACGACATTTTCTAGGTTAAATGATGCTTATCAGAAGTGGCAAAGAGATGGGACAGTTATCTACAGACATGGAATTTCCTTGAAGAATAAGACTCCCTAATGGAGATGTGCATAAAATTCTTGAGGAACAAGACTCCTTAATGGAGACGTTGATGAATTCTTAAGGAACAAACTTCCTTAATTGAAGAAGTAGGCAATATCTTCAAGAAGGGGAGAGAGTTGAGAAAATTGAGACTTGGACAACAAGTCAAAACATCTATAAAATGAGCAGAGGAGAACCGTAACCAATCAATCAATCAACCAATCGATTAACAAATCAATCGACTCAATGTCAATCCACTTCAACAAATCATAGCTTTTTAATAAACTTTCATAAGTTTCACCATTTTATTTCCTAGTTTAAGCCAAAATTTTGTCAATTTCCTAGTACAATATTATTTCATTCCTCCATAGTGAAATCCAATATTTCTTTAGCAATTCCAACATTCTATTTCCAAGTTCTATTCAAGTTTCTATCAATTTTCTAGCACAACATTATTTTAACAGTGAAATCCAATATTTACTTCAACAATTCCAACATTCTATTTCCAAGTTTCATTCAAGTCTATCAATTTTCAACACCATGTTATTTCATTCATTCCAAGGAAATTCTAACATTTTTTTTTCAGCATTTAATTCCAACAATATTTCAATTCGTACAAAATTTTCGACTTTGATTCTTGGAAACTGTCAAGGGAACCAAGGAGAACCTACAAAGTCTAATTAGAAGTCTGATCTTACGAGTCATTTCAGTTTGAAAATACTTTAATTTTTTGGTACGCCTGCACACTTATATTTTGTATGTTCGTGTGAAATTCAAAAATCACCACAATACACCCAAAGGCTCATTTGATAGTGTTTTTTAAAATCGTTTCTACCACTAGAAATAGTTTTTAGGAAAAATAGGTCTTTGATAATATTTTGAAAAACACTTTTGAAACTTAAAAAAAACACTTCAAATTGTTTTTTTTTAATTTTTTTAATTTTAAATTTAAGGCCAGTTTTGCATTACTTGTAACAATGCTTATAGCCAAAACATTTTCCTTGACAGAGCTTCTATTAGAAACACTTTTATAGGAATATGAAAAAGTGATTCTACATGTGACGCCCCAAAACTGGTGTCCGCGTGATCACCCACTGTTCTGCTTAAAATCTAGAGTGATACGCTCTCAGATCACTAAACTCATACCTGAGTAAAAATAGCCTCTTGGGCCCACAAACCAATACTCATCAAAATAAATATCCCAACTATATTCCAATAGTCAAAGAGTTATACATTTCTCTTAATACAAATGCATATTAAAATTTACAATTCTAATACATATTATCTAAAAAACATCAAAGTCACAACCCTAGCTTTCTTCAAAATCGCCTCTAAATGAGCCGCCTTCTCTCAAACGCCCCCGTATCTAAAAAATATTCCTCGACAGTATTGAAGCATCGCTCAAGAGCGGAATCACCCTAAATGGTTACTCCCACCTGCCTGCAGAGATACGCACGATCCAATATAAACACACACCCAAGAACACGTGATCCCACTAATGTCTACACGTCGCTTCTACGCCACGAGCCCTCACGACTTCACACTCGCCTGCCCATGCATGGTAAAAATATCGCTTTCAAACAAAAATTCGTTGTTCTTGAAAATAAACTACCGAACGTCGATAAAATACGACTACCCTCCGATAATAATGCTTGGAGAACTTTCCGAAATGTCATGATCCTCATCGAAATGATAGCGCTTGACTGCCTCCCCAACCCCATTCTCCGAAAATCATCACGTGAAATTCCTCAGAACTACGTCGCTGTAAAATCTATGTCACGCACTCACACCTAATTTACGTTACTCCGCGCATACGAACGATTATGCCATTTCAACCCATTTATACAATATATATAAATATATCATATGCATATATCAATCACACCACATGTAATTCACAACGCCAACTATCACCCAATTTAAATTTCACTTGAGCTATTAATCAAACATCACCCAACAAATTACTCAAAATTCACAATTTTATCTCCACTTATCTATATTCACAATTATAATCCATATAATCGAAGAAATCAAAATTTCATCTCCAATTCGCCATACACAAATATATTCTATAATTGAACAAATCACGTTAACACACGCTCTTACGATTAACTTATCTATTTCTTGATCAACCAACTCAAGCCATTCTTCTTAAACAATTTCTCAATCCATTACACAAAAATTAGCTCGCTAATTAACGCACACGAAGAATTCAATTCAATCACTCAACCAAGCACATTTTCTCACAAAATATTCTGTGATTACTATTCACATCACTATTCACATGTCACTATTCACACAAACCCGGGACTGTTTTTAACAATCCCAAACAGAACAAGAGGGTCATTCAGGCGTACCCCACTCTACCAAACGTCTGCTTCTGTGGAACCGACTCCATACCCATTTCCGGCCTCCTACTTCACCAAACACAATTTATTGTCACTGATCATCAAATGGGTTCCAAAATTTCCACAATTCGGGTTCCAAGACTGGGACCGAACAAACGGCCACTCACGCCTCAAACCAACACAAAGATTTACAAAACACTTAAACAATGCCAGAAACAAGAGATAAAACCCCTACCTCACTGAAGCCATCGAACTCCCAAACGGTGTCTACTGGGTAGCCTCTCAATGTAACCACTCGCTCTACCGAAGAACCGACTAGTCCGATCAATCAGAAACCCTGTGAGATGGTGCTCTCTCTCTCTAGAAAATAAAAATCTAACCTCACAGCATCCATTTTTCCCTCCCGCACGTCTCTGGGCCTCTTTTTCCATTTCCTTCCTTTCCTGCTAATTCTTTCTTCCTTCGTTTTTATTCCTTCCTTTTCCTTTTCTCTTTGCTCTTTCATTTCGTTTTTCTTTCTCCTTTCTATTTCTCATCTCATTTTTCTGCATTTCTCCTATTAAGCATTATCGACTGTATTTCGGGCCAAAAGGATAAATTTCTCCCCTTCCTCAAGCCAAATGTGTGGCTATCCCATTTCCATTCATTTTCTTTTATTTCATAATTCCTCATTGGCGACATCATCACTTACATTTTCGCTCGTGAGCCACACCATTTCCCCAGACACACACTTCATTAATTGTGAGCCACTCCTTCAACGCATACAAGACATTCGACGCTTACGCATCCCCTAACTCATGGCCACATCCGACACTCACGCCAAAACGCGGGAACCCGATCACTTCTAATCCAACAAAATTCGACGCAGAAGCACCACGAGACGATTTCAATCGAGAAGTCCGCTGCTATCTGAGACGGTACCTCGATTACCGAAATTACGATTCATGCATTTTTCGTAAAATTAATTTTCTGCCTATACTACAAGTTTGTTATAATACGTCACATAGGTATAAAAACGGTTTTATATTATTAAAATTATCAAAAATGCATTTAATATTTAATTATAAAAAATAGGATATCATAATAAATCAAAATTTTTATTACAAAAAATATAAATAAATATAAAAATTTATATTAATAAAACTTCAAATAACTATTTTTATGATTATAAAAAATTTATAAATATTTATAAAAATTTGAATTAATGAATAAACATATAAAATATTTGAATGAATAAAAATCTAAAATAATTATTTTTACAATTATAAAAGTGTTTTATAATATTTAAAAAACAATTTGAACTATTGAATAAACAAACATAAACATTTGTATTAATAAAACCTAAAATAATTATTAATATGATTATAGAAAATATTTACATAAAAATTTGAATCAAAAATATGTTTTTTACTATCTCCGTCGTAACCTATTTTGTTCAATAATAAGAAAAGCAAAAATATATCATATATATACGGTTATTAACAATCGTCTTGATTAAAAAAAAAAACATTCGTCTTATGCATTATTAAAAAAAAAACATTGGTCTTATCCATATTTCAAAATAATTAGATATTTAAAAAAAAAAGATAATTAGATTTTTAAAAGGAATGTAATAGGTATTATAAGAATATTAAAAAAAAAAATTGGAAGTGTTTTTTTGAGGTTTCAAAAACGCTTTTCAAAATTTTACCAAAAGCCTTTTTTTCTCCAAAAAACATTTAAAAGTGTTTTAGACTTAAAAACACTTTTAAGAAGTACTACCCTGGAAAGTGTTTTTTTTCAAAAAGAACTTTAAACGTTTTTAGATATTCCTAAAATGCCTATTTATTTATCTTTAAAATATTCATTTATTTTTGTATTGACTTTTTCTTAAGATATTTATATAGGGATAAGGTGCATAAATGCCCTAAATCTTTGGCCATATGTCTAATTTTGCCCTTAAACTTTTTTCGGGTCCATCGTTGTCTCTAACATTTATTCCGTTGATAAAAAATGTCTATGTCATCAACGACGTTAACAGATAGACAAATGGGGCATTAACAATGCTGATGTGACACATCTCACATGTATTTTTAACTTATGTGATACATTTGCACGTGATTCTCTAAGCCCAAACATTGTTTTAAAAAAAATGCTCTCATCCCTATCAATGCCCCCGATCATCCCAGCTAGTAACGAGTTGGTGAAAAATCTTGTGATCTGTGGGTGTGGAGAATCAGCTCTTAATGGACTGTGGATATGTTGTTCCGAGATTTTTTTTAGAAAAAAACAAACAACTAAATACTTAATCTTATTAAACACTATTCAATATTAAGTAAAAAAAAAACAAATGCCACCTTTACGTGATTATGTAATTATATGCGGATAATATTCTTACATATATTTAAAACTGACATAGAATATTATGTGATGGAGATTAAAAAGTTTCTTTGGTCAATTAACTCTGTAATAAATGTGTGAGAAACTAATGTGATATTAGACATGATGATCAAAAGGAAGAACAATATGTTAGCCCTAACACAATCACATTGCATAGAAGAAGTGATAAAGAAGCTTGGTCCATGTTACTGAAGCCAGTCTCATCAGCACCTTTTCATATTAGCAAAATTTTAGTAAAGGAATACTATATAGTTTATGTAAACCATAATTAGAGTATGCACATCTATTTTCCTAAAATGTCAGGTATTTTAACTATAGCGGCTTTGAAACAGAGGAGGGTTAAGTATACATATTATTTATTTATTTTGGAAAAGAGGTTTGAGTTTATTTGCGTGTTGTAGCGTCGGAATATAAAAAATAAAAAATTGAAAAATTGAAATAGAACACTCATTGAAAGTTGGTTCAAGTGATCAGTACATGCCAGTGGATCACTCTCTTTTTTATTTAAGGGGGTTTCACGTAACCCAAAAGGGACTAGGCATCCAAGAGAGACACCACCAAGAGAAGAGGAGAAATGGAGTTAAGGAAGGGTACTGAGGCAGCAAATGGTTATGGGTTTGGCATGCATGCTACCCTACGACTATATACCTCTCGCTGCCTTTGGGTTCTCCAAACTGTTGAAAATGATATATCGCTTCGGGAAAAGTCACCCCACCAACACCACCATATTTAAAAATAAAAATAGAAAAAGGCTTTGGGTTGAGCAAACTCAAAACTACTATTTTAAAAATATAAAATTTATTTGGCCTTTATTTCTTGATCAAATAAAAATACCAAAGTTAATTTTCATTACTTTTTTTTTTTTTTTTTGCTGTGTTCCAATTCTATTTTAAGATTATGCAAGAAAAAGTTTAAATCTATAAAGAATTTTAGCGCAAATATTTACAATTATCAAACTATTGCTACTTTAAAACAAAAAGAACAAGGAAAGATAGTAACACGATCGTTCATTTTTGAAAAAACAAGAAAAACCTTAAATTCAAATAACAAGAACAATTTTCAAAAAACACCAAAATGATGTTTTATATGTTTTTGAAAATCGTCTCAAGAATACTTTTCAAAAACAGGAAGCAAACCTTAAAACCTTATTTTGGCTCTAGTCACATTCTTGAAATTAGGAGTGTCCTAACACTCCTTAAACTCATTAATAGTTGAACTTAAGGAGATGGTGCAACAAATTAATCACTCTTTATTAATCAAACCTGATAGTCTGGTGGCAATGGGCTAGTGCCTTCCAGTTTTATTTTCGGTGCATGCATATATGGCTCCAAAATTACATGTACACAGCTTAAGTGAAGCCATACAAACCAAAGAAAAAAGGGAACACAAAC
This sequence comes from Tetrastigma voinierianum, assembly GCA_016808115.1. Lineage (NCBI taxonomy): Eukaryota > Viridiplantae > Streptophyta > Magnoliopsida > Vitales > Vitaceae > Tetrastigma > Tetrastigma voinierianum. The sequence continues at coordinate 438,713 of JAEQBH010001848.1, read as the reverse complement.
ACAAAGAGGAAGAAGCAAAGCAACCTAATTGTTACACACTAACAAACCAAGTATAAATATCTATATCTAAGACATGGACCAAGTAACATGCACTTCACCAATGTCGGTATCCAGCCCTAGAGCATCCCACACACCATCAGATCCATCGACTATGTTATTCCGACAGCCGTCGGCTTTGTCACACTCATCCACCACTTTGGCCGACGCGGTCTCCCATTGGGAGCTGTTATCTTGATCATCTTTCAGCACCGGGATCCATTATTATACCTCCGAGTAGACAATGCTACGATGCGCTCTGAGTTGTCATGGTACTTGCCATCGCACTCCGACGGGCCTCCACCGTCACCTTTCAAATTGTTAGTTAGAATGGCAGGCGTGGAGGAGGAGGAGGAAGAAGGAGGGGAAGGAGTGGTAGGTGAACTTCCTCCTCCACATGTGTGAGTCCCTGTTCGGGGCTATTTTTTCCAAGATCAAAGATGGGTGGACTTGCTTTTACCAATTTGAGATTATTTCATCATTTTTAATCGAACTCATGTGAAAAAAAATTATGGACCTTGAAATATGAGTTTTGTCAACAAATAATAATAATAATAATAATAATAATAATAATAACACCTTCTAGACATAAATAATATAGATGAAAAAGTAATAGTTTCTACGAACAAACTCCCTTCAAGAGGTACCAATTTTCAAACAATAACAACCAATTGTCATTGTTCATTCCATGTCTACAACTCAATTAGTTTAAGGTATATTTAATGAAATTAATATGAAAGGACAATAATGACAAGTAAACATACAAAAATAACTGATAATGGAATAAGTTTGATCAATTTCTTGAAGCATCATGATTTTTTGATAAATTAAACACATTTTATAGTAAACTCTTCTTGACAGAATCAAAAGCGGTTAACAACTATAGTGAGACCCTCCAAGAATTTAACATCGAGAGTTGATGGGTATCATAACTCTTTACCTCAAAAACCTATGTAAAATTTGTTTTATAGATTGATCCAATCCATCATCAGATAACATTTCCATTAACAATGTAGTGGTGGATACATCCATAGAAAATCCCCTTGAAAACATTTCTTGAAGAAGTTGAATAGCTCTTTGTGCCTCATTATTTTGTAAAAATCGTCGGATAATTGTAATGTAATTGCAATCATTCAATGGGCAACCATTCTCATCCATTTCCATAAATACTTTATTTGCCTCATCTAATAAACCTCTTTTACAAAGCGCCTGGATCATATGGTAAGTATAAACATTAGGTGAGGAGAGACCGGAAAAGAGATCCCTTGCAACTTCAAATTTACCAGCTTTACACTTCCCATCAATAACAATAGAATAAATTTGTATATTCAAATTACTACCTTCAATAGCTTTCAGAAAATTCATTGCCTCCACAAGATGTCCATTTTTGCAAAGATAGAGTCTAGCAAAATGCGGTATGTGACAAGATTTGGCTTTTGACCTTGACCTACCATCTCGAAGTCTTCCCATGTGACATAAATCATATATTAGAGAGTGCTATAAGTCACAATGTCAGGAATCAATTCTTGTCGACACATTTCATCAAAGATATACATGGCCTTATCCATCCTCACAATCTTACAATATCCATTGATCAAGATATTATAGCTATGACCACTAGGCACACAACCCTTAGAGACCGTTGTATCAAAAACTTTAATCGCCTCGCCTATTCCAGATTGCCAACAATGTCCATCCATCAATACACTGTATGTGACTACATTAGGCTCCACACCATGTCAACTTCATCTTATGCTTTGGTGATCATTCCTTCTTTACAGAGTATCCATTATTTTTAGACAGCTAAACACTTTGTTACAATATAGTAAGTTGTCCCGAATAGGACTTAAACCTGGATCCCTCCCCTTATGTACTACCTGTTTAAAACATTGAACGCTTTACTATATGAGCTAGACATAATGGACAAGATTAATTAATTTATTAAAATACTCATTTAATAGAAGTTTAACATGACATGTTAATATATGCGCATAGAAGAATGGCAAACATGCCCCAATGATAGTTAAGATCCAACTGCCACTTTATAACAATGCCTTGGTACCACATTTGAAAAGTGCACAATTCATCTCCGTTTTTATTATTTGTTTTTTGTTTTTTGTTTTTTGTTTTCTGTATATTCTGATTGAAGATACAAAGGGCCTGTTTACTTATAGTTTTTGAAAACTGTTTTTTGTTTTGAAAAATAAGGAAAACACAAAGAACCCTTTTGAATTTTTTATTTTTTTTTATTTTTATTTTTTTGAAAAATACAGAAAACTAAATTCAAAGAACAAGGACATAGGGAAGGGGGAGTCATAGGTTCGAGTCCTACCGGGGACAGTTTACTATTGTAACTAAAGTGTTTAGCTTTCAAAAAAATAAATTCAAAGAAGAACAATTTTCTAAGAACACCAAAACGTTTTTCTCTATGTTTTCAAAAATCATTCTCAAGACGAGTTTTAAAAAACAGGAACCAAACAAGCCCTTTCCCCAACAAAAACAGTTTTCAAAACCAGGAATCAAACCTCTAAAGCCTTATTTTGGCACTAGTCACATTCTTGTTCGGAGTTTCGTAACACTCCTCAAACTCATTAGTTGAATTTGAGGAGATGGTTGAAGGAGTGGTGCAACAAATTAATCACTCTTTATTAATCAAACCTGGTAGTCTGGTGGCAATGGGCTAGTGCCTTCCAGTTTTATTTTCGGTGAATGCATATATTACTCCAAAATTACATAAAAATAATGTTTGGCAAAGCCATACAAACCAAAGTAAAAAGGGAACACAAACACAAAGAAGAAGAAACAAAGCAACCTAATTGTTACACACTAACAAACCAAGTATAAATATCTATATCTAAGACATGGACCAAGTAACATGCACTTCACCAATGTCGGTATCCAGCCCTAGAGCATCCCAAACACCATCGGATCATCCTTTATGTTATTGGGCAGCGTCGACTTTGTCCACACTCACTACCACTTTAGTAGGCAGTGATTAATGTTCCATTGGGAGCTCTTATCTTGATCATCTTTCCACACCGGGATCCGTTGTTATTATAAGGGAAGCACATGTCTAGCCTCAAATCATGTTCTGTCATTAATTCTATATTTGAATGTAATTGTAATAGTAGCTTAATTTTAGTCTTACCATTGACCAACTTTATGTAATTGTAATAGTAGCTTAATTTTAGCCTTCTGAATTAACGTGTTCTTAAATTAGACTCTCGATCACTCTTGTATATTTAGAACTGTCGATGAAGGTATCGGAAAATCTATTCTTTTACATGGTATCGAGCCACGAGATCTCTAACAGTCACTTAGATTCAAGTCCACACATAAGTGTCTTCCTCCTCCGATCAAAATCCAAACTTTAATCTCCACATATGACCTCTTAGTAGCAAATATATCACTCATTACTTTCAACATCAACATGAATCAATGAAAGTTAACTCCACCACCTTTCCTCAATGTCGTGCTCAATTTGAAGCACTTCTCATTAGTTACGATTTACTCGACATATTGAGCACCCTTCGATTGTCCCTCTTCGGCGAAATACCGCCGTGATGAGCTGCGCAAGACAGCTGGGTTCGCGGGATAAACTTATCTGAGTGCTATTTTAGCATCTACATCTCCTCCCGTCACCCCACTTATTGCTCTGACATAGACTTCTCATGGCGCTTGGACTAAGCTAAAAATTTATATCTTGGCCAGATCCGAACTTGAGCTATGTAGTTAAAGGAGGGAACTCACCTTAATCAGCGTGGAACTTCGATTGATCCGCAGAATACCTCCATCTTGTGAAGGCCTTGGGCGATGAAATAGCCATTATTGATCATCGATTTGGGATGATGACTGACTCTTTATGTATTGAATGGCTTAGGTCCAGTTTTCGGAATCGCGGTGCTATTGAGCTCGAGAATCGTCATTGACCTTTGATTACGCAACCTTACGGTTGGACATGATGCATATGCGAGATGCTTGAAGCGCGACGACGGTGGTTGTTTACTGACTTCACGAAGGCGGCGTTACGCGGGGAGTGATCATGGTCCTTCCAAGAAACATGATTACGCGAGTGGGCATCCCTAGGACCCAGCAGCGAAACTTTGTGGAGCCCAGCGTGATGGTCGTCGCTCAATTAACATCTCTGGGAGGCTAGTATTCCGATCGAGTGTTCACAGAGCCCAATGCCCGACTACGTGATCGGTTAGGAGCCCACATTCTTGCGTCACGTCCTCCAATTCCATTCTCGAAATGTTTAATAAATTGTGCTACCGCATCCTGTGGAAGAGGATAAAAATTGGTAACTTGATTCGGTACACTTCTCATAATATCACCTTGTCTTTCCAATTTATCTATTCATTCCAAATATGATGGAACTGAAGTAATTCTCGGTGATGGCTCAGGTTTGGTAGTCTCACATATTGGTTCTTTGGCTTTGCACTCTCCTCAGAACTTTTCATTAGTGATGATACTCTTTGTGTTTAAACCTTTGCAAAAATTTAATTCAGTTCATCATCTCCTGAAACAAAATAATGTCTTTGTTGAATTTCATCCTTTTTATTTTCTTGTGGCAAGATCTCGGGGCGATTACAAAGGGCATGTAGCAATGGCATCTACACCTTCCCAAAAATCAATAGTAGCATCAGGTTGCTAATGTGCATGTGAGCAGGACTTCTATTGATGGATGGCCACAGCGTCTTAGGCATCTTCTAATAAAATTAATCCATCATCTTGTTAAAAATTTTCTCTTTCCTATTTCATTGACTAAAACTTTGTCTTCACTATGTCATTCATGTTCTATCAATAAAGCTCATCCATGACCGTTTCGTGTCAATAGTCTCCCAGTCATGAGTCATGAACTTATTTACCACTTGATGTGTGAGATCACGCTAGTTATGCGTGGATCGAAGATATTACCTTATTTTGTTGATCATTATACAAAATATATATGGTTTTTATCCAATAGTCACTAAATCCAGTGTTTCTAAGAATTTTCCACATTTCAAATGGTTTGTTGCTTGAAACTTCGCTTTCAAATCAATCAAAGCTCTTATCTCAAAACTGATGGTAGTGAGAGTTTATTGCTTTAAAATCATATCTCCCCACTTCATGTAATAACTCACTACCTCTTTGCTCCCCACACACCGTAACAAAATGGTGTCTCTGAACGTCGTCATCATCATCTCGTTGAAACAGGCCTTACGCTCCTTCATGATGCCCATCTTGATTTCTCTTATTGGCCTTATGCCTTTCAAACAACTTCCTACCTCATAAATGACTGACCCACCACTTAGCAAAGGAAAAATCACCTTTTAGAAGTCCTTTGTTCAGCACCAAATTATTTGAAATTAAAAAAAATTTGGATACATTTGTTATCCTCTCTGCGGCCTATAACTCCAAATAAAATGCAGCCCGAATCCAAACTGTCTTTTTCTTGGCTATTCACCATTCAAGAAATGCATACAAGTGTCTTGAACCTCAAATAAAAAATTTCTCTTCTCGAGGTCTTTGTTTGATGAAACCAGAATCGATCAACCTCTCTCATTACGGTCTTAGTGCTAACCAGAGAGAAACCTCGGACTCTCCCAATTTCTTCCTCTCTTTTCGGTTGCCCACCGGTTCACGGTCTTAGTCATCGGCGGCCGGCTGGCATCGTGCGACCTTTGGAAGGTTCACGCCATTGTAGTGGCCTCCTCGGTGCTCGGATCTCGGGTCTTCCTTCATGATTCCTTGCCCGTTATAAATCACCCCCATCTCATCCAGACTCACTCCTTTAGATGATACTAGGGCCTTCTCCGCCAAATCTTCCGTCACTCTCACTCACCTCCGAGATACCGTCTCGTGGAATTTTTCTCCTCCATCTTTAGTTTCACAAACCCTCCCAAACAAATCTCCTCCCCGATGCACTCATGTGACCCGAGATCAATGAACCCAAATCTTGAGGCAAGAACAAATCCATATGGTGTCCCGAGCATCCTCTTCCCCGAGCCGTTGAGCCAGCAGGTGTGAGCCAAGCCATTTCTCCAACCTCAGGCGTGAGGCCATGTCAGCTGAGCTCCATTTATCTAATGAAACATGGGACTTGGGACCTAGTTTCCCACCACTTAAAAATTTGTGCAGAGTAATTTGTAGTGGGTCTTTTCGATAAAGGCATGTGATGGATCAGTGTAGACGGATTAATACGTCCCAGTTGGTAAGGTTATGATCCAACGCCACAGTATTGATTACAAAAAACCTTTAATACGTGGTCAAACCCGACAACTATTAGAAGCGTATTATCTATTCTTGTCATGAAATGGTGGGATTTAGAGGCAAATGGATGTCAACGATGCCTTCCCATATTGTGCGATGGCGGGTATGTTTTTATGGCACAACCCCCAAGGTTTAAGGACTTGTCCAAACCTAACCATGTTTGCAAGTTAAAAAAGGTGATTTACGGGCTTAAACAAGCTCCACGGGCTTGGTACACAACACTCAAAAATGTCATTATTTAGTTGGGTTTTCACAGTTCCAAGGCAACCTCCTCCCTCTTCATTTATAGTCAAGGCTCCAACCTTTGTTATTTTCTGGTTTATGTTAATGATCTTGTTATTCAGAATAATTCAATTCGTGGTAATATTATTAAGCATTTGGGTGATATGTTTTCTCGGGGATATGGGTTATCTTCATTTCTTCTTGAGGATTGAAGTAATTCCTACTTGATGGGTTATTTCTCTCTAACATAAATATATTCTGCTTGACACAAGTATGAGGTGGTGCTAAAAAGATGTCTGACCCTCTCTCTCTGCTGATCCCTTGATTGATTGATGGCTGCTGTATTGTGGACGACTCAAGTTTCGTAGAAATAATTGGATACCTTGATACCTTTCCTTGACACGTCGGAGCATCTCATTTGCGGTCAGCCAGGCTTTCTCGGTTTATGCCGCAAACATTACAAATCAGACGGTAGCAAAAGGCTTCTCATTACTTAAAGCAAACCATTTTTCATGGTATTGGATCCATAAGCGCCTTCCCATATTAAGAACATACTAAACTAGTGGAATTGGGGGTGGAAATGTGGATGACAGCCGTCAACCTGCTATATTAGTTTTGGGCTCTAATCCCATTTCTTAGAGCTCAAGAAAAGAAGCAATGAGCGTTGCCCGATCCCGCAAGCGGAGAAATTTGCATCTGGACCACTAGCCAATGCGACAAAGAGACAATGTGGTTTGTCCACTCTTTCTCAAAGGAACTGCATTTCCAATCCACCGGAATCTCCAGCTACTTTGTGATAACCTCAGAAGCCACACATCTCAGTTTAACTTGAGTGATCATTCGCGCATGAAACATATTCAAAATGCGGCCTTCACTTTGTGCGTGACTTAGTGCATAAAGGAAGCCTCCCAAGTTAAACATGTATCTCATACAGACCGAAATAATTGATGCATTAACAAAGCCATTGTCAAGGCAGCGCACGGGATTGCTACGTAACAAGACCAGATCTCTCTTCTTAGATGGAAACCAAATCTTCGGGCGTATAAGGGAAGCACATGTCTAGCCTCAAATCATGTTCTGTCATTAATTCTATATTTGAATGTAATTGTAACAGTAGCTTAATTTTATCCTTACCATTAACATGTTTACTAAATTAGGCTCTCAATCACTCTGTATATATTTAGAACTTCTATCAATGAAAGGTATCGGAAAATCTATTCTTTTACAGTTATACCACCCAGTAGACAATGCTACGATGCGCTCTGAGTTGTCATGGTACTTGCCGTCGCACTCCAACTTAGAATGGCAGGCGTGGAGGAGGAAGAAGGAGGGGAAGGAGTTGTAGGTGAACTTCCTCCTCCACGTGTGAGTCCCAATGTCAGGATCGTCGTTACAGCATATGAGCTGGCGGGCAGTCATTTAGTGTTCGCATGAGCGCCACGGGAAGATATGTGCTTGTAGGAGATGGGAGAGGGACAGGTTGGAGACAAGCCACAACGAAGCTAAGCAAACTAGTACTGAATGTGCCATTGCAATTACTGGAACTACTCCACTCGATCTCAGTGTTCAATAACCCAAAGAGGTGTAATATTAATGGTGGTCAGGGATGAAGCTTGCATCCATTTATATACACAACTCATGCCCTGATCATGTCCTCTTGGGGCTCCACCTTACCACAGAAATTAAGCAGCCCACGTCTTGTTTTTTTAAGTTTTGTATACATTGGAATGCCTCTTTTAGATGACTTCACTTGAAGTCTTTATGTTGACAACGTAACTGAAGCCTTTTGTTCAGTGCCAGTAGGACTTCTCTCTACGCGTGGCTTCACTGATGTTCCCCACCCGACCCGCCACAGGAATTTGAATGCGATAATTTTATGTGAGACTTTTAATAAATTAATTTATTTATATTTTATTTTTAAGCAACCAATAAATCATATTATATATATACACACACACACCTTTTGTTTTTATAATATCATATACATGCATCTTGTTCAAAAATGACCCCAACAAAGAATCATCCGTATAGTGTACTTTAGTGGTTATATGGTGTGACGACACTCTATCTCCCTCTTCCTTGGGACCCATTCACCAGATTAATTAGGCCTTCATTAATGCTTTTTCTATTTCGGTTAAACATCTGCTTTCAATCGTTATAAGATGCAAATAAATCAATTCGGAATTTTCTTGCCAATTGTTCCTAGTGACACACGAGAATATGACGAAAGCAATTAAGGGAGAGAGGAGGGGTAGTCCACGTTTATGGCTTTGAGTTCAAAGTCTTAGCACATGCTGGCTGTTACCCCTTCGAGACCTAAGTCGGTGATCCGCACATTGAGGGTCTCATGGGTTGTCTTACACCCATGAAAGGACCTAGACAAAAGCAAGGCACATGTGGGATTAGTGCAAACCGATTATTCGGGTAATCTGCATGTTGAATATAGGACCATGGGTGCAATACCGTGACATGTTTGGTTGGCTTGAATTAGAAGCTAGGTAGTGCATGGCTGGTCCAGCAAGACGCATGAGGACCTTGTAGCAATGAGATGACACTTCGGGGTAGCAGGCAGCTGAAGGGTGCTTTAGGAGCCTTAGTGTGCCTTGCACCTTTGAAGAAGGCGGCACTGGACATAGCCCTTCAAGCATGGACCAAGAGCCAAGAAGGAAACTAGGACATTCATAGGCTGGAACCTCTTCGAGAAGGAGTGGCAGTTGGTGCACCCCTTAGATTATGGATCAAAGGCTGGGCTTAGAGGAATCAAATAGCTCATGGGTTGGTATCTCTTAGAAGGGGTGTGTTTGATAAAAAAGGTTGGATGGCTGATTTTGAAAGGGAGCTTTGGAGGTAAGATCCAATGGCCTTGGTTTCTATCAGACATGACTTTTGGAAGAGTTGCAACTGATGGCAAGGCTCTCCTATATAAACCAGGCCTTGACAAAAGCAATGGTTAGCAAGTTAGCAAGTGTTGTTTGTAAAAGAGAGTTTTGCGAGAATTGTAAAGTGCTTATGGACAAACAATTTTGTATGTTTCTTGTTTGAGTGATATAAGTTAGGAAGTTGTCCAGTAAAGTTATCTCTTCCATTTACATTGCTTTTATAAATGAGGGAAAGGTTGACTAAGTTTAAAACTTAGCACTGCGCACTTAGCGAAAAATCAATGGCTGATATTGGGGGTGTGACAGGGTGTTATCGAAGCGTGGTAATCGGAGCTTTGAAAGAAATGGTGGCATAAGTTGAGGAAGCATTGGGAGAATGGTGCAATAAGGAAGGTGCTGTATCCGTGTGGGTTGAATATGTGATCAAGGAATTGCACAATTAGAAGAACCTTGCGGAGTCCCATAAGAAGAATACCGAGGAAAGGGTTGCAAGTTTGAAGACTGATATGGAATCGATGTTGAATGGCTTCAAGATGACTCTCCAATCCATTCAAGAGGATATGGTGATTCTCAAAAGGACAGTGCTTTGAGGCACCTGTGAATCATCGGTAGGCCCCAAATTTCGAGTTCGAAAACAATTTTTAATTGGGAATGGAAGTTGATGCAAAGGAAGTTGGAGAATTTTCTATGGGACATGGAGTAGTTCTTCAAGTAGCCCGTGTTCTTGAAGGTGAGAAAGTTTCTATTGGTAGCATGTATTTGATAGTAAATGCAAAATTATGTTGGCGCATACGAGTGGGAGATGTTGTGGAGTTGGGAAGGCTCAAGATCAGTACTTGGTCAACTCTAAGCAAGGAACTCAAGGAGCAGTTCCTTCCCACAAATGTAGCATGGTAACACTAGAAGCCTTGAGAATATTGAAACAAACCGGAATGGTTCGGGACTATGTCAAGGAATTCAATTCCTTGATGTTCGAAATTAGGAGCAATTCGAAGGAGGACAAGTTCTTCAACTTCGTATCGGGTTTGTAATGGTGTGCATAAGAAGATTTGAGAAGGCATGGCTTCTGGGACTTCTGCATTGCAATAGGTATGTGGATAGTTTAGTAGGCTTGCAAACTAATAGGGTCAGTTCTTACTAATCATAAATTGATAACTAAGTGATCGAGAGGGCACAAATAAATGGGAAGGGTGTCAAAAGTAGCTGATGGGCAAAGTGGTGGCATTGTTGTAGCCTCGAAGGGCGGGGAGAACGTGGAGTAGGCATCCAAGTGGGTTAGATGTTTCATAGGTCAAGGTGCATCGGCGGATTGCCTGAGAGGAGAAGGTGTTTGCCCTCACGGCCAAGTGTGATTCGAGGAATTGGTAGACTTGGAGACCTGTTGAATCGATAAAATTGGTAAACACCTTTCACATGCAAAGTTCCATTAATGAACTCATGTTTGTAACTGTTCAAATGAATGGAATAAGGGTGAAAGTAGTGGTGAATATAGGAGCAACGCACATTTACTTAGCAAGAAATGTGGTTGCCAAATCGAGTTTGACAATTGAGGCACATGACAACGTAGTGCCATCTTTGAATGGTAGATGCCATCATCATATTCGACCCTTTAAAGATGGGAGACTGGATAAGGTTTTGTGACTTGATTGTGATGCACTCACAGGACTACGAGATGATCCTCGGGATGGACTTCTTGACGCAAGAGGAAGTAAGCATAATCCCTTACTTGAGAACATTGGCATTCATGGAATGAGGGATGCAATGCACAGTTATGATTGTGGGAGAAGGGAATGCCATAGATGCTAGGAATTTGACAAGGTTGGAATTTTCAACAGGACCGAGTGGTGGTTGACTGGAGGAATGTGACAATGGGGTTGCAAATTATTTGGAAACCCTAGGTTAGGGATGTGAGCAAATGGCATACAACACCAGGAATGAGGAATACCCTCAGTTTGAGTTGACACGTACAGCGACCTTATTTAGTGGGGGTGGGTTTGTTACCCCTTTTGAGACCGAAGTCGATGATAGGCACATTTAGGGCCTCATGGATTGCCTTGGACCTATGAGAGGACCTAGACAAAAGCAAGACACACGTGGGATCAATGTAGACTAATGGTTCTATTAATTTGCATGTTCGATATAAGACCATGGGCACAATGCCATGGCATGTTTGGTTGGCTCGGATTAGAAGTTGGTAGTGCATGGTTAGGTTGAACAAGGTGCATGAGGACCTTGCAGCAGTGGGATGACACTTCGGGATGTCTAAAGCAACTGAAGGATGCTTGATGAGTGCTCAAATTACATGTTTTTGCATGCATATTCAAAACTAAAATTAAGTACTTATCACCGCTTATTCTCCAATTTAGCTTGTTATTAGTTCCTAAGCCTTTATCTAATGAAAATCTTGATTTTTATGAGTTTGCAGGTAATTAGGTGAAAATTAGCAATATTTGAGGTATTGAGGCCAACATCAAGCATCCCGAGGTTGATAGCACTTGTGAAGGATGGCCGGGAATAAGCAAGAATCAAATTGGAATAAAAAAAATGAGGAACCAGAGGATTTCGTAGTCACCCTTAGTGATTGCGAAAATTTCATAGTGCACAAATACACCTCTGTTTAATTTCACATTGACCATAAGTCACTGCGAAAATGTCGTAGTGCAGTTGGGTAGCCTTTGGAGGATTTCACAATGACCAAAAGTTACTAAGAAAACATCGCAGCATAGTCTAAACCTCCCTGGACAATTTCATAGCCACTTAAGGTCGTTGCGAAAATTTTGCTGCCACCCCAAGCCACTACGAAATTTGCATGGAAGACATAGAAAGGAAAGAAATCAAGCCAAAATTTTGGGAGATGATTTCCGGGAAGCTTCAACATTCCATGCTCTATTGGGAATGTAATATTTGAAAAATCATTGAATGTAAGAAGTCAACACAGTATCTAATAAATCAGTTAAATCAGTGTTCTCTGCTGATAGCGGTTGGATCTGAGACACCGAAATGTTGGGATAATGATAAGTGGAAATATCTCATTACTGTTTTATATCATCGTGAGGCGGGGTTAGTGCTGCATTCACGTGTCACTGGGATCGTGACGTTCAAAGATCGTTATAGTGCAGATGACATTCCATATCTGTTTCGTTAAGCATGAGTGCGATTGTTGGCATCCCAATCTGATCTCTGGCCATTATGTCCAGCCCGGAATACTCGTGAATGTTGGGTGACGGGCATTTTTCTGATCGGGCAAAAGTCTCATTTATACGGGGAGCTCTACCAATCTGAGAGACACATAAACACATCCCAAGCAGGTCCAGCTGCTTGATTTATGATTTAAAACGGCCACTTGGGCATAAACAATACTCGATATACATGCCGACTATGTACCCAAATAGTTACAAAGAGTTAATATGTTTTTACTCTTATACAATACATACATTAAACTTAAAAGTTCTAATACATGTATCATGTGTGGCAGAACTTCTTGTCTCGATGCCACAGGACGGTAGTCCCTCACCACAGCTCCCTTTGTAGCGTAAATAATATCCCTTGAGGGTGAGCTAATGCTCCAGTGGTGGAATGCGCCTAAGTGGGCTACTCACCACCTAAGTGCGTACAATGTTCCATTGAGAAACACACATTGAAACAAATGCATGATCTGCTTGAATGTCTACATGATAACTCGGATCAGGAGTCCTCACAGAGCTCCGTTACACTCAAACTGACCTCGTATGAAAATTATTATTTTGTTTTGTTTGTGGACAACCTCGGAGTGTGTATATATATCAATTGGGCCGCTCAGGCGATTGATATTTTAATTTGGTACCCTCCAGATAGTGTATATTTTTAGATAACCCTCGAGCCGTTTTTCACCAGACTCATCTCATGCACTCACTCTATAGTCTAGGGATTGTTGGGTGCATATGGAATGCATGTCATAGATTCGATACAATCTAATTCACATGTAAATATAAACATGCATATATTTACAAAAGCGATCAGTCACACAATCATGTCATGTAAATTCTCATTTCATACATGAGTGCTTCGCTTGAAATTTGTGATCAGCTTATGGCAATTTAATTTGTCGCTTTCGACCAAACACGTATTTTCACAAAAATATATTTTGAACAACATTTAGAGAATAGTGAAACCCTCGGTTACTATTCTGAAAAATCACAATCATCGGTTCACTTAGTGAACAGTTTCTCAAGCCATTTGGCCTCATTAAATCAATGCACAATTTATTTCACAATTTTTCATAATTAATCGCAACAGCCATTTGATGATGGACGACTCAATAGTTCCAAAAAAATTTCTTATAGTAGGTCCCGTGTTTAGGACGAATCAGCTTGACCACCTTTGCCTCTTTTCATTTCAAACATTTGTAAAGTACTTAAAAGCGGGGGAATAAAAGCATAGTAGGGAGAAACCCACACCTCACGGGTTGTCTAAACTCCTTAGGCGTACCTTACAGAAGCATATAGCGTGAACCGGCTTTCCTTCTTGTCGAAGGCTGTAGACGGTCGGTCGTAGTATTTTAGAGAGGCAGCATCTCGCTCTAAAACTTGAAATTTCGACTCTTTGGATATACTGTTTTTGTCTTCCCACGTTTTGCTCTTTGGTTTAAGTGGAGAAGGCAGTCGTGTCTGTTATTTTTGTCTTAGTGAAACACAAAAGCTTCAAAAAAATGACACTTTATGTCGCCGTTCGGGTTTTGACGTTCGGCTATTTATTTCGTAGTCGTTTCGTTATTTACCGTACCATATGGCGCATGAGTGCATTATTATATGTGACTTCGTCGCGTCGAAAATCGTTTTACGGCGCGAAATGCGTCTTATCCAGCGTGCCCGACTCATTGTCTCGAATTGACGAGGAAATCGACGTGCTAGCTATATTTAGCGAGCGATTCCAATGGTGAAATCAGTTTCATCATCGAAGATCGAAAAATAAAATTCGAATTTTTAGCGAAATTGGCAATTTTATAGCCAAAGTGATTTCTTAGCTTTGCGAAATTGGAATTTCTCGGGTCTTACATGTGATGAGAGTGCTCTTGGTGACGAAGGAAGGAAGGGCAGGAAAGATAATAGAGGCAATAACCATCTTTGAACCATCATAAGGAAGTTCAAAGAAGTCGAGCTAAGGACATTAAACTAAGCGCTTATTGGGAGCCAACCCAAGCATAATGATTTACTTTCTTTCATTAGCATTGTTTTTATTTATTTATTTTTTCAATTTAGCTTTGGTGTGTTTAGTTTTGATTTCCCCTCTACTCTTAGGTTTTCTCTTATTTTGGACGCATGAAGCACATCACCTTCCCCAACTTTTTAGAGCCAAAACCCCCAATCCCAAGCCATGCCTAGAATTAGGATTGTAAGAGAGTGAGCAACTTCCAAAGGAGCTCAAGGAGAGAGGAGTCTCCTCCTCCTACACCTCCCTCTTGTGCCAATGCTTTGAGCGGAGAACACTATAGGCCCATACCATGGGAGGTTCGACCCATTCCCACACAGACGCGGACGAGGAGGCCCACACCATTTTCCCCACCACCTCCCCCTACTCCACGAGCATCAAGCCTTACCCCATCCATTCCGGGGAACATCGACTGTTCGAGGTGTGACTTCTATGAGGAGTAGCACTTTGATGTTCCAGCCTTTTTGGGATACCCAGACTGAGAGTATTCGAGCACTTTTCAAGGCATTTTGGACCCATTTATAGCCCCTCGTGAGTTCTTTTACCCTCGGGTTATTCGGGAATTTGTTCATACCATGAGATAAGAGCCGCACAGTGCTTTATTTTACAATGGATAGGGTAGAGCGCGAGTTGCGAGCCCATACCATTGCCACTGCCTATCACATCCCTTATCAGAGCCCAATAGGATAGAGATTTAGAGACCGCCGTTGGATGCTCCTAACCACCATGGTATCCACTATTCGTGGTGAGCCCACCACTCAAGCATTTGTTTATAGGAAGGAGCTTCGATTGGACATGGACTTAGCTGACAGTATCATCAAGTTCAACCTATTCCCCTATTCTCATAATGTTCAACGTAGGGATGAGTTATACTGCATGAACCAGGGCATATGGTTTTGCCCTGCAGAGCTAGTTTTGAAGACTTTATAGTTTTGAAGACTTTATGTTGATTCAGAGAGAAGGTGCACCTAGGGATCAGTCAGTCCAAGGGCTACCCTCTGCCGCTCCCTTGCTTATTGCGCGATCTTTTTAAGCGATTGGGGGTACATTGTCGTATGCTAGGCACAGAGGGATCACTATAGATCCTAAGGCAATTGAGGAAACGGCTTTGAATGAGTACGACCCCCGAGAGCGATTTGAGGATGATGACCCGATGGGGGAGGATTCACCCCCAAGGCAGGCTAAGCCAGTTCACACTCCCCCGCCAGCACATATTTTGATCACATATTTTTCTTTAGCTGTGTTCCAATTCTATTTTAAGATAATGCAAAAAAAAAAAGTTTAAATCTATAAGGAATATTATGGCGGTTTGTTTACAAATTTTGAAAACTATTTTTTGTTATGAAAAAAACAAGGAAAATAAAGATAACATATTAGGTTCCTAGTTTTTTTGTTCTAAGAAACATTGTAAATACAAAAAACACTAAATTTAGGAAACAAGAACTCTAAATTGAGAGAACATGAACAATTTTCAGAAAACACCGAAATACTGTTTTCTGTGTTTTTGAAAACTGTCTCAAACAGCAATTTTTAAAAACAAGAATCAAACCTCTAAAACCTTATTTTGGCACTAGACACATTCTTGTTAGGAGTGTCGTAACACTCCTCAAACTCATTAGTTGAATTTAAGGAGATGGTGGAAGAAATTAATCACTCTTTATTAATCAAACCTGGTAGTCTGGTGGCACTGGGCTAGTGCCTTCCAGTTTTATTTTCGGTGCATGCATATATTGCTCCAAAATTACATACAAATAATGTTTGGCAGAGCCATACAAACCAAAGTAAAAAGGGAACACAAACACAAACACGAGAGGAAAAAGCAAAGCAACCTAATTGTTACACACTAACAAACCAAGTATAAATATCTATATCTAAGACATGGACCAAGTAACATGCACTTCACCAATGTCGGTGTCCAGCCCTAGAGCATCCCACACACCATCAGATCCATCGACTATGTTATTCCGACAACCGTCGGCTTTGTCACACTCATCTACCACTTTGGCTGACGTGGTCTTCCCATTGGGAGCTGTTATCTTGATCATCTTTCCGCACCGGGATCCATTGTTATACCACCTAGTAGACAATGCTACGATGCGCTCTGAGTTGTCATGGTACTTGCCGTCGCACTCCGACGGGCCTCCACCGTCACCTCCTTTTTCGAAATTGTTGTTAGTTAGAATGGCAGGCGTGGAGGAGGAGGAGGAAGGAGGGGAAGGAGTGGTAGGTGAACTTCCTCCTCCACATGTGTGAGTCCCAACGTCAGGATCGTCGTTACATTTACCATTGATGCATTTGAGCTGGCCAGAGCAGTCATTTAGTGTTCGACATGAGCCACCACTGGAAGATATGGCCAACGCCGGAGATGGGAGGGACAAGAAATTGGAGACAAGCCACAACAAAGCTAAGCAAACTAGTACTGAATTTGCCATTGGAATTACTGGAGATACTCTGCTTTCAGTGTTGAGTAACCCGAAGAGGCGTAATGGTGATCTGGGATGAAAAGCTTACATCCACTTATATACTCAACTCATGCCCTCTCGGGTATCCACCTTATCAAGAAATTAAGCAGCCCACGTTTTTTTTTTTTAAGTTTTGTATACAATGAATGCCTCTTTTTAAGGTTGTAGGCAGGTGAAAATTGACTTGACATCTTAAAAATTTAAATAGCTTTCAGCATTAAAACGTTTGTTTAAAATTTTATTTTTATTGTTGATTTTTAAAAAGTTCTGAATAGAAAAGTTAAAATATTTAATTTTTACATCAGAAAAAAGTCATTCAGCAAATAAGAAAAAGCCGGTGTCACGCAAAGAGAAGAGATAGCGATATCTGTGGCTTCTGGGATATAATGATGGGAGGGTTTGGGACGGAGCGGTCCCATCGGGCCGGCTGTTTATTTTTCGTTTGGCATGCCGTTAAAAAATTAAATAGGACGGGCGGAGATGTGAAGAAGACCGAGCCTAAGAAAGCTTACGTTTATTTTGTTTTTATTTTTTAATTTTAATTTTTATATTTGCTTTTTTTTTATTATATTAAAATTAATATTTTTCATAAAATAAAAATATTATGGTACTATAAATTATTTATTAAAAAACATTATAATAATAATAATTATTTATATTAAAATATAAAATAAAATAATAAAAAATTATTTTTAAAAAATATAATCGGGGTGAGAACTGTGTGTTATTTGGATACATGGTTAATATTCTTTATTCAGTTGTTTTTGCCCACGAGAAACAATTTATTTCTTTTCGGTTCTTTTTTATTTTAAATGAGCTTACTTATGGCCAATTTAACTTTCGAAGTTTTTCGTAAATATCGTCGCTAGATCATTGTATTCTCAGCCTGCAATCGGAAAAATTCAAACTTAATGCCGAATTCAACGAAACTTTTATTTCATTTAGATTTCGCCGAGGCAATTTGCTTAGTGCGAGTCATTTAGATCATCAGGATCTAGAGAATTTCCCAAACCACTTGAACCACTTATGTGATTTATTATTTTTATTAACATTTTCTTGAATTTTGAGAAAATTTACAATTTTACCGGGTTTTCTGAGTAACAATACTGGCTTAGTCTAGAATTTGAGAAAATAAGCTAAGCAGTTCTTGGAACAAATTAAGTAAACGTGTGTCGTTAAAAGCGAGGTGGGACGGGAGCGTCCGTCATTCTTATCACCTCTTCATTCTGCAATGTTAAAAAACAAACAACATCTTAATGTTATTAAGTCTTATTGACTTGATAAAGACTCAAAAAGAAGTTCTATTTAACTGTTAAGTAAAAAAAAACAAATATTACCCAATTAGTCTTTTTCTGGTACTTGTCTTAATGGAGGAATTTGTGATAATTTAATGTGAGATTTTTAAAAATATGGTGATTTGATTAAAAGAACTTTTGAAAACAAAATTTAAGAAATTTAACCTTTCATCAATTTTTTTTTTTATTTTGGTAAAAATATCCTAATTATTTTCTTGTAAAAAATAAAAAATAGCCCTTTCTTTCCAAAAATACACGTAAATATATCAAATAACAAATGACATTATTATGGGTGAGACAATTTTCAAGGAAAACAAGGATAGGGTTAAATTTACAAATTTTAACTTATTTGAGTTCTTTTTAACCAAATATTGTTTAAAAATAAGATTATACATGTATTCAAGTGTCAAATATACCTTTTTTCTGTTCATCATATATATAATAATATCATATGCATGCATCTTTTTCAAGAATTATCGCATCAAAGTATCATTCGGGTAAAGTTCTTAAGAGGTTATATATATATATATATATATATATATATATATATATATATATATAGTGTGACCAAACTCTATCTCCCTCTTCCTTGGGTCCCATTTACTAGATTAATTAGGCCTTTAATAATGCTTTTTCTCTTTCGGTTATAGACATATGTCTTCAATCATTGTAAGATGCAAAGAAATCAATTTGGAATTTTCTTGCCAATTATTCACACTGGACCCAAGAGGGACGTCAAAGTATTCAAAAGGATCATGATCATCAATAGAATATGACAAAAGCATTTATCCTATTACTACACTTTAATGCTTTCGACGACCAAGCACAACTGTAATATAGACTTTAATCTCATTATCCTATTTACATGATTGAAAGTACAAGAAAAGGAGTTATCTTATTGCATCATCATGATAGAAGATTCCTATAAAAAAAATCACTACACCTAGCTAGCTTCTTTTGAGAGTAGAAATATGCCTTCAATATTGCTAGTAAGTAGTAACTAATGAAATTTTCTTAGATTGATATTAGTGAACCGAGAGTGTGAAATATTTATACATATGAGTGAGTTTCCTAAACTGATAAGAAAACTACTCAAAAAGAAAAATCCTAATTCAAAATATAAAAGATAAATATGAAAACTAGTTCCCGAAGTGATAATGAAACTAATCCAAAATATAAAGGATAAAATGGTAAATATGACCCTCAAATAATTATAACTTGACATGTTGAATTCAATTGTTGTTTGAAACCTTTCACGACAACTGTTATATAGGCACAAGGGGAGGCAGGCAGGAAACATAAAATTCGATCATTTCAAGGATGGTAAAAGGAGAAATAAAACCCATAAATGGTATTAAACCATTTATATGACAATTCAAAAATTCCCCACATGAATGAAATTAACATCCAAGGACAAGACAATCGATTCCTCAGAAGTGATAAAGTTCAATAGTTGAAATCTGCATAGGAAAGGTAGGTGTTAGCCTTTGAACCTTCTCTCATAGAAGTATGTTTACTTTCTTGACTAAAAGCATTGAACCTGATGTGCCCAGGCAGTTTTGTCATTTGTGTGAAACGATAACGTACATCACCTGAAGTCTTTCACAACATTTTCTAGTTCTCAACATGTTCGATTTGGCCGTGAGCGTGCGCACGGTTTCTGAGGTTTAATAGAAATTGTCTTGCCACTCGATTCCGCTTTGAGCGTACAGCTTGCTCTTACATAGGTGATCTCCTAACTAAGAGTAGCTCATTTTACTCTTTTTTGACTTTCCATGGCATAGATATCATTAAAAGTATAGATTAACCTTCTTATTCTTAGCATCACTGTCATAGGAATGGACACGGGAAGACCCCACAGTGATTGTTTCCAAGTCTTTACAATTTAGTTGTCTCTTTGAACCTAGATCTTAGGATCTCCAGTCAACTAGGTTGGGTTTCCATTATTCAACTTATTCTTGTACGGGCTTTAGTCCCATTCCCTTCGATGATTTTTCAACCAACTCTTTATTTAACCCTTTGGTTAGCGGATCCGCGATGTTATCCTTAGATTTTACATAATTTAGAGAGATAACCCCGGCCAGTTGACATAGACACACTTGTCATAGACACACTTGTCACATTCATTGATTTTGAATCCAAGTGACATCATAACATTGTCAAATTTTTCATGTCATTGTTTGATTCTTGTTTAATCATCTGAAGTTTCACTAATTCTGATCTTTTCTTTTCTTTGTCTTGGAGTAGAAAAGCTGCTTAGGTTCTTTCAATGTAGATTCTTATTATAATTCTCCATTTAGAAATGTTGTTTTTACATTGATCATTTGATGTATTTCAAGATTTCTTAGTGCAAATTTGCAAGCACCATCCTTATGGAGTTTATTCTCGTTACAGGAGAATATGTGTCAAAGTAATCAAGGCCCTTAGTTTGCCTGTAGCCTTTGATCATAAGTCTTGCCTTGTATTTGTCTATTGATTCATCTACTTTCCTTTTCCTCTTGAAAACCCATTTGGAGCTTAGAGGCTTACAACTGAGTGGGAATCCATTGGTTCAAGTATGGTTAATAACCTGGAATCAATTTCCTCTTAATGCTTTATTTCACATGAGACCCTACGTAGAGTTCCTTTGCCTCCTTGAAAGTCCAGGGGTTCCCATGACACATCGTCAATCTGGTGAATTTTGTCCTTTTCTCTTTTGTTGTGTTTGGGTTCTACATCGCCATCTTGATCTTGACTATTTTCATTAATAGTCTCAAGCACTTGTTTTGATGAATTTGTCTCTTCTATGGATTTACATGGAAATACACTTTCAAATAGTGATGCATTCCTCGATTCCATTATCTTGTTCTTGTCAATATATAGGATATTCGACTCATGGACAAGAAATCGATAAGCAATACTATTATGTGCATAACCAATGAAAAAGCAATCAATAGTTTTAGGTCCTATTTTCATCTTTTTAGGTGGAAAAACTACCACTTTGGCCAAACGTCCCTACACTCACAAGTATTTATAGGATGGTTGTCGTCCTCTCCATAACTCATATGGAGTATTCTCTACTTTCTTTTTAGGTACCTTATTCAAAAGGTAATTAGCAGACAAAATGGCTTTTCCCCACATGTTTTGTGATAGACCAGAACTTATCAACATTGCATTCATCATTTCCTTTTGAGTGCGGTCTTTGTAGCCACTCCGATGGATTGAGGTGAATAAGGTGTTGTGGTTTCATGTATAATCTCATGTTGACACAAACATCCAATAAATGGCGATTCATACTCACCACCTCAGGTAGCTCATATACTTTAATTTTCTTGTGTTTGATTCTAAACTTAGTTTTTATAAAGAACAGTTTCTTTATCATATATCCCTTACTTTTAAGTAAGTACACATAACAATACTTGGTGCTATCATCAACAAAGGTAATAAAATATTTATTACCACCTCTTGTTTGTACAAATTTCAAATATACTATGGATTAAGTCAAGAGGTTCAGTTTGTCTTTCAACACTTTGAAAAAATGACTTAGTCAGTTTTGCCTCAACACAAGTTTCACACTTATGTTTTGTATCAATTTTGAAAGTTGGTATATGATTTAAGTTAATTAATCTACGTAGTTTATCATAATTAACATGTCATAATCTACCATGCCATGAATTGAAGATAAGAATATAGCGAAGTACTAACTTTATCCATATTAGACCAATAATAGTCATTACATTAACCTTCACATGCCATCACTCATATACCCTTTTCAATGTTACATTCGCTCTTTGATAAGCGCAATTTATCTTGCTTAAGCGTATGAAATCATTATTTATTCAACAATGAACGTTTTGAGTTCTTGTGGTTGTTTATACAAGACATTTGTCAAAGTCAGTTCCTTTCGAGATGTCATCTTCAAGACCACTTTTCCTTGGCCCTTGATTTCCGAAGTGGTAGAGTTCCCCATGAATACCTTTTCCCCAGTCTTAGTTAGTTCAAAGGTGGAGAACATCTTCTTGTTAGAGCACACATGGTGAGTAGCACCAGTATTAATCCACCATTCCTTGGGATTGGATCCCACTAAGTTCACCTCAGAGATTACTGCAGTGAGGTCAATGTCAGACAAGTCCTTAGAGATGTCTTTAATCACATTTGCTTCCTTGGGTTTGTTCCTCTTTGGCAGTCTGAAATCAAAAGGTTTGTGACCTTACTTCCCACAATTGAAGCATTTCCCTAGGAACTTTTGCTTTTTGGAGACTCCCCCTTTAGGTCCCAACTTAGTCCTTTCCCTTTGTTGTTGGCTTTCTTGAACTTGACACTTTGACCATGTTCCTCAAAGTTAGCCTTAGCCTCATTGGGATTGTGTGCCCTTTCTTCTATCCTCTGTGTCTTCTTCGATGTGAAAATTCGAATAACTAGATCTTGATGCTCATCTCCTTTTCTCTTTATGTTTGGTAGTTCTTGGGGGTCTTTTCAAGCGAGAGGCGACTTCGATAATAGTTGTTACTTGAAATGTTTCGCTCAACATCATTCCCTCAACATGGATCTCATGGAGGATTGCTTGAAGTTCTTGGACTTGATTGACCACGATCTTGGAATCTATCATTTTATAATCGAGGAATCAGCCCACGACAAACTTCTTGGCCCCAGCATCCTCGGTTTTATATTTATGGTCTAGTGATTCCCATAGCTCCTTGGTTGTTTTCTTATTTGTATACACATTGTATAGAGAATCAGTCAAAACAATCATGACGTAGTTCCTGCACATAAAGTCAAAATGTTTCCAAGCATACACAACATTGATGATTTGGATATAACGTTTATTTTCTTTGAGCTTAGGAGCTTATGTCGAAAGAATTGTAAGATTGAGGAATGGTCAGTAGAATAACATCTTTTCTTTGTCACGCTTTTGAAATAAAGTTCGTGAAACTCTCACGATTTTTACCACAAGTGAGGCAGAGATAGGCTGGCAAATAGGCATCACGCGTGTGCCCGCAATGGGGTTGCCACTTGGACATATGTAGTGAGAATGGCAGTAATAGGGCCAAGTCCATTTATCTGCAAAATTGTGAATATCTTAATTTTAACTGTAGCAGTCTGAATAATTGAAAATAACGGTAACAAAAGTATTCCTAAGAAAAATTAGTGGAAATTTATAGAAACTCGAGCCGGGAACGCACTCCTTAGACGAGAATATTCGAGTTCGAGAAAGATTGGAGGGGTTACACATGATCCCGCTTAAGATCCAAACTCCTTAGACAAAACTTCTCTATATTGTAATTTCAAATTCCTAAGAGCACAAAAAAATTGGCTCAATCTCAAATGAGTGTAGAGTTTAGCTTAGTAGCCTTATCTCTTTATCATATATTCCTTGTAAGGAAAATTATGATAAAGCATATAGCTTAGTGATAGAGCATTCACCACTTGAACGATAGGTCACGGGTTCAAACCTTGCGTTTTTTTTCCAAAAGATTTACCGAAGAAAAGCTTTTTTTTTTCCAACCTTTTCTGACCAAAAACTTTTCCAAAAGATGTTTTGTTTTGTTTTTCCAAAAAACCAAAGATTTATCCTTGAAATATCTTCCCTTGAAGAAAACACAAAAACGATTTTATTTTTTCTTTTATTTCAAATTTCTCAAATTATTTTTCATAACATCTATTGGTTAATTAAAACCATAGAATTTTCTTTTCCAAAAGGATAAAACCAAATTTTCCTCTTGAGGATAAACTCCAGATTTTTCCTGAGATAACATTCTTGCTCCCGAGGACTTCTCCACTAGTATATCCAAATCCAATTTATTTGGAATTTTTTTTTTTTTAAAAAGCCCCAACATTTCCCTTGATATTTAATATTTTTTCCTTTAAAATTTTCTCCTAATTGCCTTTAAGGAAAAAGGAAACCTCTTTTTTATTGTTCCAAAAATAAAAAGAACCAAGAAGGATTTTTTTTTTTCCAATATCTTCCAAAAAGGAGATTTTACCGAAACCCAAACACTTTCAAAAAATATTATCTAATCCATAAAAACTAGTAAATTTTTTCTTTGTTTGTGGATATATTTTTTTTTTTCAAATATCTTAAAAAAAAACCAAATTTTCTCTAGATGTTCAAAACTTTCCCTTTTTTTTTTTTTTTCCCTTCTCTTTATGATTCTCTTTTTTTTTTTTTTTTTTCGGCAACTTCTCTTTTTCAATGAACCAAACCTGCTTCTCCCTTCCTGTTGTTCCTTTTTTTTTTTCCAATATGTTTTAAAACTATTACATCCTTGCAAGTACACTGAAACGAGAAAAAGAAGAAGAAAGAAGAAGATTACAAAGGAAAACCAAAAAAAAAGGGATGGAAATCCGAAGGCGCCGAGTCTCATGAGGAGTCATGATTTCCTTAAAACATATTTGTCGTCTCCCTGATTTTTGGAAGAATACGACGACGTCTGTCTCCTTGGATGAAATGGCAATCAAGCGGCACCACTGCATCTTGATGCAACTCCGATGAACTGGAACAAAGTTTGCTCCATCACGAGAGGGACATGAAAGAAGACTGAGGAATATAACTTGGGTGGAATTCGATTATTTGTTTAAGGCAACTCTGATGCTATTATATAGGCACAAGAGATGAACAGAAGAACATATAAATTCCGATAGTTTTAGGTTAAACGGTAAAAGGAGAAATAAAACCCATAAATGGTATTAAACCATTTAGACGATCGGTAAAAACACTTAACCCCCAAACGTATTTTAATTTAATTCAAACTGAAGGAAACTCCAACTAAAAATATATAGCATCATAGTATACATGTACCATATTATGCAAGTTAAATTTTTTTTATTTGGATGGGGGAACTCCACTACACTATCAGTTGGTCAAAACACTTTTTGGCCTTGAGATTCCCATGACATAACCCTCAAAGGGGGGAGGGGAGGGCGAGGGAGGGGGGAGTTGGGGGTTGCACGAAATTTTGGTGTAAGGGCAAACTTAGGCATTGAATCTGGTGCCTGATTTCGTTCTTTGAACACAAATTGAAGGGGAAGCAACTAGCTACGGTTGAGCCATTCTTGGCATTCATGCACCATGTTAGCATGGGAGCATATCACCTCCCTCACTCCTTTAACCCAATTGAGGACTGTCACGGAGATCATTTCAATAATGCATTTCCTCACTCCAGTATCCCACACCACCTTCGGGTCATGCAACAAGGTCCCCGCCGTCATCATCACTTGAAAAATCCTCCTCATAAACTTCACCATTACCCACATCACCTTCGGGCTGGGTGTGATGATTTTTGTTTGAGAGAGAGGATCCCTCGACGTTTTTGTCGTGGCCTGATTGAGGATTAAACTCATGGAACACTCGTTTTCGACGTATGAAATTGTGTTTGGTTGATCTAGTCACCATCCAATGGCTTTCCTCGACTGCTACTTGGTTGGGTCCCACTTTTCTTCCTCCATCATATCTCTTGGAATCCCTTCTTGATTTCCTCTTGTCAATCGTGTAACTTGCAGAAATTGTGGTGGTCCCCTCTAAGGAAGGAGTATTTGCACGTAAATGGCAACATTGGGCACTTGTACATTAACCCTTTTGCCCTTTTCCTCCTGGCGAAGCTTGCCTCTTTAGGCCCTCCTGCTTGCTTAGCTTGATGGGCAGACGGTCCTCCATCTTCCACCGAGATCTGCATTCTGATTTTCCTCCCCTTCTAAATCCAAGATGGCAAACTTGGACTTCCCAATAATGCTCTTGCCTCCTCCTTGATTATCTCCTGCTACAGCTATAGCCTTCCATTATCGTTTCACTTCCCTTCTTTATTCATATTTGATTTGTGGAATGTTCTCTTAGCCAGCATCCAGGGCTCAAATGTTTCTCATGAAGAAAATGCAGCATAAGAAAAGTGTAGAAGAACAAGAAGGTGTTCTTAGGGGGCTGAATACCTATTGCACGTATTGCCCAACTCTCTCAATGTTGGGAAGGTTTTATACTTCTTATTGAATAATGTTTTTTGACTTCTAGAAGCCTAGATGTTGTTAAGGGGATGAAGGGATCTCATTCATTGTTTCCATAGAATTAGGTGAAAGAAGACGTTGGAGAAATAATGGAATCTTTTGTATTTGGGCTCAACCCCACAGATTTAGGCTTAGCCGAACTGACCAATCTCTTTTGTCCTTGTGTGTGTGATGTTTAATTGTGACGCCCCAAAACCCGGGATTCGGGGCTTCACAACGAGGTATCGGAGGCGGGACATGGAAGTACGCAGGCACGAATATTTGAATACTAGAGTTATAGCTTAGTATCAGTAAGTTAGGTATACGATTTACCTAGGACTTGATGGGCAAGAGTTAGATCATTCATCCATTGTGCATTTTGATGAATTAATTGTGTTTTATGTATTGTGTGTTTGTATGCTTGGTGAATAGCACATAGGAAAAAAAAATGTTGAGGAAATATATATTTTTTTTAGGTTTTACAGTGTGTAAAATAGGAAGAAAAAAAAATATATATATTTTTTGCATAGGGGAGACTGGATGGGCTACTGCCCATTTCCGGTTGGGTCATGATAATAAGGTTGTATCGTGGCCGCCGAACAACGGCGCGGACATGGGGCCCACGATACGGCCCGGCGAAGCCTGCGACACGGCCCATGATCTGGCCAGCGAGGCTGCGGGGGCGCGCCGGCGGGACGGCTCAGCACGGCTAGAAGGCCCTGCGACACGGATGGCTTGCTGGCGGGGTGAGCGGCAGCGCATGGCCTGGCTGTTGGGGTGTGTCGCGATATAATCGTTTGTATCGTGACAAGAGGAGGCACGGTGTCACCGACACGGCGCGCCGAGGGGGCTGCGTCGATGCAAGGCGGCGCGACACCGGCAGTTAGCGACACGCTTCGACGGTCATCCGACCGCGGCGCACCAGCGGCAGCGCGACATGAGTTGTATCGCGACCGCGATTCTGCGTGCCGCGGCCGTTTTGTGACCGGGCGGGGCCACTTTGCGACCGCGACCAGAAGAGGAGACCTGACCACGGCGCCAGTCGCGCCATGACAGGCGCGTCGCGTCGCGGCTGGGTCGCTTTTGGGTGTGCACCTTGTGCACTTCATTCGGATTTTGACTCAATGCAGCATTTTTTGAGTCACTGTTTGAATAACTGTTCATGAACACTGTTCACGAGGTTTTCAAAATAAATAAATAAATAAATAAAATAAAATATTTTGTTGCATATGATTTAACATATGGAATTATTATCTTGCATTACTTATGAATGCATTGACATTGCGTATGGAAAACTTTTCGATATGTGAATAGTGTCTCGGGGCTGTGTTTACACCCTTGGAGATACTGCATTAAAACTTAACTTGCCATTTGACATGTGTAGATGGCTAGTCGCGGGAGAAGGGCGTAGGAGTCATGTGAGGTGCTAACCCGAAGCACCACGATATTTATTGGCCAGGCCTTTGTTAAAGTAAGTAAAGGGATTATAATTTCTTGCCATTACCTGAGCTAGTGCGACGGGTAGCCGAGGGAGTTCCGAGGTAACCTCGGAGATTTAGAGAAGCACATCATCCTTCGATATTCCACGGGGGAGGGAAGTCCGATGGTGGTAAATGATGGTTTATACGGGTTAAGGTATTGGAGGTATGGAAATTACCTCAGATACGGGCGAGGGATCGAGACTAGTTGTGCAGCTAGGGCGAGGTGAGTGTGGTGGGCCAGGCAAGAGACCTCCTAGGGACCTAGAGCGATGACATGGGCGAGGAGTTCTAGTGGGGCGGAAGTATTTTCGGATAGCTATTAGACATGTGAAGCTCGGGAGTTCCTAGAGTTTGAAAGCGAGACTAGGGCGTGATTGAGTATGTGGCCAGGTTCACGAGGTTAGCTCGCTTTGCTAGCGATTGTAATGACCAAAGACTGGCCAAGGTCGAGGTTTGAAATGGATTGAGATTGTCCATTCGAGCGGGATTATGGGACTTAGCCTCTGAGACATGGACTATGGTTGGAGACGCCATGACCATAGAGAGAGATGCGAGGATGCCGCAGAGCTTTTCGGGATGTGGGTGTTAGTATCAAGAGGAAGGAGAGTCGGTCTTTTTCTAGTTTGGGAAAGAAGCAGAGGGCTTCTAGTTCACGTAGGTTCCAGAGCCCGGCCAATGTCCGACGAGGATAAATGTGAGGGTTGCCGGTCAGAAATTTGGGTAGATGGTGTCTTTACCATTGCAACGACTTGGGACATATGAGGAGGAGGGATTGCCCTCGAGACAAGGATCGGGGTTTGAGACATCTGGGATCCCAGTCAGGTTGGGGGAGATGGATCAGGTATGTTATAAAATCTCTTGTATGACAGAACAGGTTTAGTTTGGAACATCTTTTGAGCTTTTTTTCACTTTAGACAGACAGAGGGAATGAGACATGGCGGCTGGGGGACAGACTTGGTGGGACATCAGAGGATTCTGGGAAAACCCATCCAGTAACAAGATTATACCCCCGGCCCGAGCTGGAATGAAGATCCGCTCCAGGGTCCTCTGGGAATCCGTTTTTGCCTCTAGCTGTGGGTAAGAGTATTGACTGATCGACCAAGTGCATTCTAGGCTAGGCCATCGGTGCCTTGATAGGGTGGGCTTGAGGTTGGCTGCGGAGGAACACGCTATGTGGGGTTCTTCACACAGGGTTAGGCAGGATCAGGGATCAATTCCTCCTCAAGTGATTTGGGAGTTAGGATCTTGAGGGGTTCTTCGCAGAATGGGACTTGAGTTATGGGACATGTTGGGGATGCAGGCATCATACGGGGTGGACCATTAGGCTGCAGTGCCAATCCATCAGATGTGGCGCCAGGAGGATTGAAATCCATGGGGGCCGGAGCACTAATCATTGCTATTTTGGGAACATTTGTGACTGTTTTGCCGGAGCAGATACCGGTCCCCCCGGAGCATCGCTGAAGCAGTTGTGGGTTACAGCTGAGGCACCACCCACACTGAGGACAGGTGGGGCAGGGCAGGCTGCCACCCCTAAATGGTTTTGTCCTTGGGGATGGACCACCCTGGATCAAACCTCTTGGGGACACCTGGAGGACCTCAGACTTAGTGCTCAATTTTGCAGCTGCTGCCATCTATGTTCCATGACCGGGATAGCTTGCGGGTTGGACCAGAGCTGGAGATCAAACTGGGGAGCTACCCAGGCTCAAGGGTTCGTGAACCGACGCTACCGCCGAGTATTCAGTTCGCCCGAGA
Source organism: Tetrastigma voinierianum (assembly GCA_016808115.1). NCBI lineage: Eukaryota > Viridiplantae > Streptophyta > Magnoliopsida > Vitales > Vitaceae > Tetrastigma > Tetrastigma voinierianum. The sequence goes on along the minus strand of JAEQBH010001848.1, from coordinate 409,194 downwards.
AGAAGAGAACGAAGAACACCGATGGCCGTGACTTCGGGCGGATTGTTTGTGGTCCGATAAGGCTCCGTTACCGTGCGGTACGTTCGATGACTATTTGATGGAGTTCCGGGAGGAATGCGAGAATCTGCTCAGACAGACGCTCAAGACCGATTACCGCTCAGTGGGACCGAGGGACATTCATTCCTGAACAACGTTGGGGTGCGTTATCGTTGCCTGGAGTTGGTGACGCCCTTTGGATAATGATCGCCATGGCATTCGTGATTTAGCCGCGGAATATTCGACATATTGGATCAGTTATCGATGGTCTTCATGGACCATTACCGATCCGCCGATAGGAAGAGGGCATGGGGATCGCGAGGATTGTTTGGATTACGAAAGAGACCATCAATTTATATGGGGACCAATAAATATGATTTGGCTTGCTGAGGTGATTTTTGGGACTTTTTGAGCCAGCCGACTGGGTGGAGCAGACCCACAGGGGACCAGGGGCAGTGATGAGTTGGGAGGCGAGTGGGTCAACAGAGTCAAACTCAGGCTATGGGGTTGGTTGAACAGCCATGGGGACTAATTGAGAGGACTGCCGGGTTGAGACACCTATAACAGGGTGGGCAGGAAGGAGACCAGTTAGGATGGATGTTTGTTTCATGGGGGCATTCTGGGGATGAGGGAGACACTGCTCTATCTTGACCAGATCAGGAGTGGGACAAGGAGTGCCTGGTGCTATTGTGATGTTTTCAAGGGGCGGGGGCCAGGATGTGTTTTGATGAATGGGAGGGTAATGTATAGGTTTTAGACGGGTTGAAGAATCATAGAAGCCAGAATACCCTTTGACATGGGGCCCAACAGTAAGCAGAGTCTTTGCAGACTGAACGCCGACCTTTATATGGCGGTAGTGGTGCCTGGGATGCAAATCAAGTACTCATTTTCCGAAGGCGGGACACTCAATGGGCTGCTGCAGATGGGACAGGACTGGGGACCATGACTTACTTTGTTACATCACGTGAGGCACAAATGTGAGTGGCTTGTTATAGTCGGAGTCAGGGAGACCGAGCTGGCTCTCTGGCTCAGATGGTTCAGGTGTGGGGCGGGTTTGGGCTTCTGATCAAGTGAGGCTCGGGGCACAGTGGGGGTTTGGCTCAGGTTACCCTCTGCAGGCTCTCTCTGTGCACCGATGGGAGGATGGGATCCCGGGGCGGGACCGTGGGAGACTAAGTGCTCTGCTGAGAGCAGGCTGAATCAGGCCCCCAGTACTGAGCAGTTGGATCATCATCCACAGATGATAAATCTTCATTGCTAGAGGACTGGAATTGATGGTTCTGATGACCGATTTGAGAGAGGAGATCGCAGAAGGACTAGGCCGCTCTGGAACACTAGGCCATCGGAGTAGCTGCAGTCATATGGATCTTGTAGTGAGTATGCGACCGAAATGAAGAGGCCTGCCAGGGGCTTTGACCGGCGCTTGATCTCTCCACAAATATCATGGGTTAAGGTGAGGCTGAAGCGACAGAGTTGCCAACAACAGAGACCAAGGTGAGTAAAGAGTGTTTCATCCATGATGATTTTATTGTTTTGGACCACCACTCAGGCCATTTACCCAGGGGACATGATGGAGTATGGGTGATAGTGGTTGATTCTGCAAAGTCAAACTTTGTTTCTTGGCAAAATCATGGACAAACCTTCATTGGAGAACCACACGCCTGGAACTATGCAATTGAGAACAGAGTAAACTAAATGAGTACCGTCTCCTCAATATCGGAATCGAGGAACTTGTTCACGGCACGCACGAGAAGGAGCTTTCCAGGCCCATGACACCGTGACGTTACTTGAAGAACCGCTCTCCATCTGAGCACCGGAATGATTGGCGGTCAGAGAGGACCACCTCCAGGGTGTTGAGGAACATGCCCAAGGCATAAGATCACGGATCCTGGGTAGCCCAGGAAGAGCATTTGCTGTGGAACTGCCCCAGCTCAACGGTCAGCCAGGCGAAACTCTCCCAGGGATATGGGGTACCGCACTTGAGGGCATTATAATGGGAGGCAATGCAGATCTTGATGACGGACAGAGAGATGGGAAGGCTCACTCCTTGATCTGACTCCATTAGAGGGCTTCCGAGGAGCGGAAGCTGATCGACACCTTCAACACTAAAAACAAGAACCAGAAGAACCATCTCTCTTGATCTGCTGAGCATCAAAGACCACTTCAGAGGTTAGGGTTGGAGACTCACGTCTTCTTGAGGTGACCTGAGAGAATGTTGGGTTCGGCAAAGGCGGGGAGACCACTCATGGGGGTTCATTGGACCTGCTGAGGCTAGAGGAGGTGGTACTGCTCACTGGCACCTCTTGGTTGGGATTGCTCAGCTAGATACGCAGGATGCTCCATGAGGTCATTCCAAGTCTTCCATCTTAGAGGCCCACTCAGATCAAAGCTCATGTATTGGATGGGAGGGGTCAAGTTGGCATGAGATGGGGACACCCGAGGAGGGACTGATGTTTGCATTACACTGGATAGCTGGGACCAAAGGTTTCTGACTACAGGCAAGTGGACAATGAAGTCACTATCAGTAACGTGAGTGAAAGGAACCGGCAGGAACCACGACAATGAGGCCACTATCGCTGTACATTTGGGGATGATCCGTGTTTAAGTGGTTTAATATAAATATTTAGTTTACTCATGGCATCAAAGTATATTTTTCATATATGATTTTATTGCGCCGTTATAGATTGGGACAAAATGCTTTTGGAGAGAATGTAAAAACTTAGGAAGGAATTTATAATTTTAGAAAAGTCAAAATCAAACAATTTTGGGTCAAGAAATCCGAAATTTAGAAATCAGAGATCTAGGCTCAGCGAAGCAGTGCTATTGTGGAACATCTTGAGAGTAGAGCTACCAAATCAAGTTTAGTCAGTTAAAGACGAATCAAGTTTCTGTGTTTTTCAGAAGGCGTAAAGTATTTCAAGCCAGATCTTGCTGCTGACATTTGAGGGTATGGCTGTGACAAAGAATCACTTCACCACATGCCATGCATTTATGGCGCAGTTCGACCAGGGTTAGAGATAAATGACCGGACCAAACATTGTGTCAAAAGCTTTTAAATCGACAAGGACTGGGGAATGAGTGAAAGGACCAAAATAAAAACAGAAAAGAACAATAACCTTCTCTCCATTGGCTGGAGAAGCCGGACTTGAGTGAGGGAGAGACCGGTTCAGAGAGAGAGAGAGAGAGAAAGTATGAAACCTCCTGGACCATTTCACAGACTGGTTTTGTGGTTCCTGGTCCAGGCCGGCTGGGAGCCAGTCCCCAAAGCTGTGGAGCTTCTGAGCCAGTTGGGTTCAGCTGGGGACTAGTGGCTCAGGGACCAGGGAGTCCCAACCTGCACTTGGTTTGTTCTTTGGTGGGAAGCAATTTTTAAATGGATGAGTTTGTTGGGAGCACTGGAATGATTGACACTGGTTTCAATCTATTTGAAGCAGAGTGGAGGAAAATCCCTGGATGTGTGGTGTGTGAAGTCACATTTAAGTTCTATACATTATATGATTTACATGTATGATTTGTGTCATTTGGGTGATTCAAATAAATTACTTGGATTGTCAGCCCAGCCAGGCTAGTACAGTCGCCGTACAGTGAGTGAATAACATGATGTCATCGCCGGGGTTAATTTTATTGTACAGCATAAGGCCGTACTTCCATTGCAAGCCAGATAGTTTGAAAACTCTGGCATGGCGTCATTTCATATACATAGGGGCTTGAATCAAGCAAGTGTGAGTCGAGCATGAAGAAAACCAGAAGAAAAATGAAAACTCGTTGTGAGACTCAAGGAACAGCCACTCAGAAGAATTGGAGGTGCTCCATGGGTTATCTAGGGTGGACCATGGTTATTCCAGGAGAGCCACCCTAGCCTGAGTACTGTTGGAGTTCATCGTGGACCTGAAACATCAAGCTAATCAGTTTTGAGGCTAAAGCTGCTTTGACTAGCTGGAGTGTTTTTCCTCATTGGCCCAGGCATGTCGTTGGAATGGGTGGGTTCAGGAACATAGTTAGAACGCGGGCATTCAGGCTGGATCAAGCGGCGTTTATGGACTCATCGAACGGACCTCATCCATCATGCACTGAGTGGGAAGCGATATTCTATATGGGGAGACCATCATCTTTGGGCGAGCCAACTCTGCATCAGGGATCGTTAAACCTCAGGTATCAGGAATATTCAGGAGGGACGTCATCATTGAAGCTTTGAAGAAAGTCCAGTATGTGACTTTGATGAATCATTACATATAGCATCATGCTCATTAAGAGACACAAATTTCTATCTGTTTATAAACCAAATGATCTGATAACTCTTGAACTCATGAAGTAATACTAGTTGATTAGGATCTCCTTTTTTGATGATGTGGAATATAAATGGATCCTCATGATATGAGATTCTGACCAGTCCACCAGGACAGCAGGGATCAGATCAACTGGACCTGCCTGGGGATTCAGGGCGATCCAGTCAGTCTTCCTTATATCTCTATGGGATGAATTTTCTTGTTTTTCAATGAGCCTTCCCACCATAACGAGTAGTCTATGGATACCGAACAGTATTTATCCATGTACAACAAATCTCTAAGGCTTTCTCAAAACAAACTCGGACCTTATTTTTCCATGAAGCTGTCAAGACTCAACTTAGGACAAGAAAACATTCTCTCCTCACTCTGAGAATTTCAGTTGTGCTTTTGTTTTTTCCAAAATTAATCTCTTCTATCTGAGAAGAGCCAGACTAATCATGGTTGACATCAAACTAGGACCTCTAAGACCTCAAATGGAATCTTGGCAGCAGACAGAGCCACTGTAAGAAACTACAGGCCCAGTGATCTTTTCTGAGTATTAGAAGAAATTTAGAAAATAATAAAGATAAGATAAACTGAACATCATTTAACTGGAACCAAGTGGGAAGTGAACTTGACCAAATTGGCAAGTAGGAGCTCAAGGAATGGGACAATTAGAGTGAAATACAGTTAAGACTACTTCTATCCTCTTACCAGATCGCCAGGAGTCATTTGTAATGGAATGATCTGATGGTGGTCGAACGAGAAATGACTTACCCTATGGAAGAACACTGCAAAAGCCGATAACGTTTAACAAAGGGACCTTAAAAGGCCTAATTCAACAGAATTAAAATGACTTGGAGAAACAGTTGGGAGACTAAAATAGTGACCAGAAATTTCGGAGACCAGGAATAAGGAGAGGTGGAAGAACAAATCATTCGAGAGACAGTTACATATTTGTGAGTTACTGGGAGAGAGGATTTTCTGGTTATGAGTCAAAAAGACACTAAGAGAAAAGTCAACGGTTTAGATCTGAATGGATTACAGATGTAGGAAGCTGAAGAATGCGAGTATAGAGGATGAAGTCATAAAAAAGCAGTATCAAAGTGTGGTACAGATATGCTGGCTTACAGACACATGGTCTCAACCTCCTTGGAAGTTGTCATGTTCCACAGTTATTCTGGGAATCTACAGGAAGACAAACAGAAGTTTCAAATATCATATTGGGGCTGCAAAGAAGAAATGTTCATGTAGATGAAAACAGGACTAGAGGCATAAATCTTTTTTGGAATATCATAGTTTTGGATTATGATCAAAAATATAACTCTTTACTGAAAATTGGGGTTTGTCATTGGCTTCAGATGTGACAGCTGGAGATGCATCAGGTATCCCAGAGTATAGGTATAAGTGTACTCAATTGACACTTTCTAGTGCAAGAAAGATCATGTCTTGTGGGACCCCAACATTTTTAGCGATGGGTGCAGAGACGTCAGGTTTCAAAGTGGAGCTTGTTTTTTAGATCTCAAGAGCCTTGGTGTCAGAAGCTCAGTCTGAATCAGCCTGTTTCTCAGTTGAAAAACATAAGAACAGTCTGTTTCTTAAAACGTCTAAATCAGCTCACCTGTTTCAACTAATTTTTCTTTTTATTTGGTAAAACTCAAAATAAAATGGGAAAAACAAAGCGAACAGGAGGAGTGGGGAGGGTTGGGTTATCATGCAGAAACTGGCCTGGCTTTTCACTGTGCTCAGATTTTGTATACTCAGTTCTCTCACATTCATTTGCCACCAAAAGGGTAGGACTCAGGAAGGAACTACATACTAACTCAGACCAGACTCTTTTTTCCACAGGTCTGAGCACTTGAGTTCATATTCACTTTGAATTTCAATGTCTGATCAAATATACGGTGGGTCCAGTAGGTTGAGGAGGAAATAGTTTCTTCAAGCCCATTTCTACCATTTTCTTCCTTCAAGTCTCATATTTAGTGAAACTAGGCCACCTTTATGAATTTGTTTAAAGAGAAAGATGTTTTGATTAAATGTCAGCTAAAGGCCTAAAGCTCTTAGATGGAGTTTTTGGGCGCAGATGTTTTAAAATTAAACATCAAATAAGGTTTTGAAAAGCTGGGGTGCAGCTAATTGCATTAATCATCAGCGTTCCCAATGTGGCAGAAAACAAATGAACAAAGATCAGAAAATGATGACTAATTGACAAATCCGTTCTTATTTAGTAGCCGCGCCGAAAGGTCGCAACACGCCCGACACTGCGGAATGGACTGGCAAAGATCAGAGTCAGACCCGCTCTGCGTTGAGTTCCATGCGAAGGGACTTGGATCCTCTTCTTCTGAAGACTCACCACATTGTGGGGCTTTGGGTTCTTTGCCTTGGAAGTCAGGTGCTCAAGTTAAGGCAAGACCAGAAGATCAGTTCCCATAAGAGGTTTATGGATCTGGGCTATCTTGGTGCCATTCCCTGGATCTAAATCTTGTGATCTTCCATGGTGGAACAAAACAACGATGAGAGATGGAGACATCTCACGATTAATACAGACCATGGCAGGTTGATGCGATATAGGGTTAAAATAGGATCCACTTCACGAGATGGATCCTACAGTTCAGTAACACTCTGGGTTACTGTGTTATTACCAGAGCCTCTCCGGCCACTCAGGATCAGGATCTTGTAAACCGCTAGAACAGTTTTTTAAATCAACTCTGTCAGTTGAAATAAATGAAATTTATCAAAGTTAAGTAGTTATCAGTTGATCAGGACACTTTTAGGCGAATGATGTTTGGCAGAGAGGCTTGGAGATCCATGGGATTCAATCTGCAGTCGGAGATCAGGAGGGAGTATGACGATTCCTAAACTCATCAATGCCATAATTGTGGAGAGAAGCTAGTCTTTGCAGATCACCATCAGGCGAGAGTAGTTGAAAAATATAAGAGGCTGATTCTTACTTTGGAGCCTTCCTGAGGTCAGCATCAGAGTAGGGCAGGAGCTTCAGGTTCATCAAATCAAACAGATTGAGAAGACTCATCATGCTGCATTAAACAGAGAAGTGGGTTGTGAGGTTGCCATAACTCAGGGTGCTCTATATGCTCCTGTATATCTCCTAAGGCCATATCATGCTTGGCTCACTGCAGCCACTGTTTGAGGCTTAGCAGGCCCACTCAGTGACTTCACCACAGGGAAGCTTCGTGCACAAGTGCTTATCCTAATCTGCTTTCGGGGGACTTTTCTTTGGTTCTTAGCCTCTCATTGGGGACTGTGTTTCAGGCTAACTGCAGAATCATGCGGGACTTACACACTTCAGATCTCATTGACCGATTCCAGATCTGAGGGTGACTAAGACTTATATTCAGACAGATCAAGTTCAAGGTCTGATAAATCTGGGAAGTAGATCTTTGGTTTGACCTAGTTCAATAGTTGGGACTTTATGAGAAAATCACAAAAAAAAGAGGTTTTTACAGTTTTACAGCCGGGTTTGGGTTTTAAGGAAATGAAGAAGTTTTTTTTATTGAAGGTTGCATTTTTGATTTACTGTTTAGAAAATCAAAAATAAGTCTAACTACAAATTTGGGATTCAACCCTGGCTTTGTGACTACTTTTGCATTTGAAATTCTGGCTTGAAGAAGCTGCTGTAAAGTGCCTTGTGGAGACACGAAACCTCACTAAGTTCAGAATAGGACCAGAAATCCAGTGTTTATTGAAATAGTATTCTTGTTTTTATGTTCAACTTTTTCATATGTTTGATGACTGTAATGAAACTTAAAGAAAAACTTATTAACCACTTTCAAGTAACTGGGATTGGCTGTGGGTTTGTCATGCTCAACACATTTTCTATTTTTATTTTCTGCCCTCCAGAGGGATGTGGAATGCCAGTTGTGCTCCTCTTTGTCTTTGAAGGGTGAGGACCATTGGAGAAGAAAGACCTGGACTACTATGGGCTCCACAGAGATCAGAAGGAGCTTGAATCACCTGCCTGAGGAGATATTTCTTTTGTTTTCCCTTTCTTTGCCCTTTCTTGAGCACTATGGATCTGGTGCAGCTCACGTGGGACTCCCATTTTTGTGCATGAATGCTTAGTTGAATGCTTGGCACATGCTTCATTAGAACCACCAAAAAGCTACAATCAGTTTATCGTTTTGCATCAAAGCCAAGAATCATCAAGAAAAATTCATACTATAAGTTTGCAAGCCCGGGTATTGTTGTGCCTCATTTGGATGAAGGCTTTAACAAGACACCTATTCATACTAGGAAGTAAGATATAATATAATGAAGAAAGAAAGAAAAGCAAAGATTAAAAATTTTGGCAAGGAAGACACAAAAAGGAGGTCTAACTAACATCAATAAAGTTGATGAAATATTATATAATTCAACCTTTTGCTCTGAAAAGCTCAAAGACAATAATTAATGTCTCTTTTTTTATTATTATTTTTAAATTATATGGCTTGCTTTCATGGTTTTTCTCAATGCTCTTTTTTAAATAGGAAAATTATTTAACATTAAATAGGAAAGTTATTTAAAAAGAAAAGAACACATAATATTATTGTCTTTTCGGAATGTAGATTATATCTTTCTATAAATTTCTTTATGATCCTTCCTTACATAGATTGTATTCTTCAAATTAGTTAATGAGTTTGTCTACTTTAAAATAACGAATCTCTATATTTATAATGTCTTCATATTTATAGTTTATCCTAAATTTATAATGTCTTCTAGTAAATTCATATATAATGCTTCTTATTTACAGTTTATCATATAAAAAATCAAAAAAAATTTGGTTAGAAATCTAAAAATAATAAAAAAGTTATAAAAATAGTTTTCAAAATATGTTGCACTCTCTCTTTTTGTTTTTAATCACATGGAAAACTCTTTTATTTGCTCTATTTTTCTCATTATTTCTCTCAAGTTGTTACTATCATGTGATAGAAGTGTTAAAAACAAACTTATCTTCTTCTTTTTTTTTCACATAAAACTCGTTTTCCCTCATGCTTATGTCTTAAACATGTGAACCCAATTTCAGCAAGAGCAAGGCTTGGGTTTTAGATTTATTACCCTAAACTAATAATGCCTGGCTTTAAAATCCATCATCTGGGTTAGATTAAAGAACCACACCTTGATTTTTATTTCTTTTTACGGATGAGCGAGCCTTAACTTTTCAAACCTAAAACAAATTTTATTAAAACCCGAATATGGTGGAACTTCCAAGAAGTTCTTCTACCTCTAAATTCCAATGTGACTACTTCAAGTTGCATAGATGAATCAGGTTTCTTGTAGTCTTTTGAATTTTTAGACGAGATCCCCATAAATGAGTGCATGGTTTGGAAGAGAAGTCTTTAATGGAGCAGAGGAAAGAGACATTGATCAACTTATTATTATTATTATTATTTTCCTAATTCTTTATAGGTTAAGCGACCTTAGACTTTTTGCAATTCTATCTACACTACTCTCAGAAATACCATTCAAGCTTTATTTAGAGATGCTAATTGTGGGAGTTCCTCCTTTTGTTAGGTTTCATCACTGGTTGTCTCTTAACTCTTTGGTTGTGATGATTGCTCCAACGTTTCATCACTCATGTATGTCTTATAAATTTGACATTACAATTGTTTGATTACTTTACTACTCCTAACATACGATTTTGAATCTCCTTTCCCTCGTGACAAAATAGAGATATTTAAATAGTGATTGGAGTTGACTTATTTATGGTACTATTCTTGCCTCTTTTAGATCTATTCCTTGCCTCTTTTTAGTTTATTATCTTATTATAACTGCTTTTGAAATACAGGGATTTTATTTTGGGAAGCTGAAAAATCATGTTATGGTAGAATCAGTAATCGGTGCTTTTTGGATTGATACTAAGTGTATGCAAGATATCTCATTTTCATTGAGCATTGGAAACTTTATGTCTTTCGATTGATTGTTGGTTCTTAAGATTTGTTGTTTACATTCATGTACTTTATTATATTATTTTATAAGTATATAGCTTAGGATTTCTTTATGCTACTAAAATTAATCCATTTTTGTATATTTTTATTTGAAATTTCAATTCTATTGAAACCTTCTAGAATAAATTGAATTTCACTTTATTTGAAGCTTTAATACTTTATTTTATTTCTAGTTTAAAAAGTTATACACAAGTATAGATTATATATCTTATAATTCTTGTTGTGTGAAGCACTTTGTTATTTTTAGATATTAAGAATGTACATAATGTTATTGTCCAACAACGCATTTTATGTCATTCTCTTTTTTCTCTGGTCGGTTTCCATCGGTCGGTTGTATCTTACAAGTTATCATTGGTGGAGTTCTTTTTCGACAAGGTATTATTCTAATTTCAATTCAATGTTCATTTAATACCTTGAAAATTACCACACTAACACTCATCAAAATAATAAATCGATGTCTTAGTCTAGTTGGTACTCTACAAAGTTTTACTTGGTTTTTCTATATCTAAACTTAATTTTACATTTTGAGCGAGGAACGGATAGACTCGTATGGTGATTTTGATGGGCTTAACACTCTCTCATAGAAAGGTCCTCCACTACCAACAAATTAAAGAACATTTTGTACTCCTACCCTTTTGAATCTATGAAACTTGTTGGAAATATTTGTTGTGATTTTTGGATCAATGTATATATCAATAGTTTTGTAGCTTTATCCATATGACTTTGATATTTTTTTTCTCCTCTATATTACTTTCATATTATGTGTACATTTTCAATAATTATATTGTTATATTAGGATTTATAACAAATGAAATTAATGAAAATAATATTTTAATGTGATAAAAATGATGACACTTGTAATGAGTGTCATGATTACAAACAAAAAATATAAAAATCAATGACACTCAAATAAGTGTCATAGTTAAGTTATTAGATTGAAATATTATGAGGAGAGAGACCAGCACTTTAAATAAATGTCATAGTTTTGATACACAAAGATGACGCTCGAAATAAGTGTCATTGTGTGTAAACTTATACAATGACAGTCGAGACCATGACACTTTAAGGAAGCGTCATTGTAACTCTTCAATGACGCATTAAACGTGTCATTAATTAACTTTTTCCTTGTAGTGTCTACTCTTGATAGATGGGAAACTTCGATAAGATTAGCCATCGCAGTCAATAGGATGATTGAGGAAGATGGAAAAAGATATATAGGTATGTCAATGATTAAATCCGCTTCACAATTCTAGCAAAATCTAAACCCATAAACAAAAGCTAGCGCCCTTGAAGGAGAAAGCCTTACAAACATATTAACAAAAGTTGTTCATCTACTACGAACTGAATTCTTAGGAGAAGGGTACATCGATAGAGTTTCACCTCAATACGTTGAAAAATATGTACATGCTTTATTAAAGCAGGAACTAAATGATATTTGTCTAATAGAAAAATATATATGTGTATTCCAGGATTACTATTATCACATATATGGAAAATTTGGTACAAATACCATGTATCTTAATATGTTTTATTCTAAGATACCAGACCCATGGGGATCTGCTTTGATTAGAGAATATCCTTTTGTTAGTTCTAACACATTAGGAAGAAGAATTTCCTTTTTAAAAGAAAAATTAAGTCATTGGTGTCATCATGCATACTTAATTAAAAAATATAAAATAATCATAAGAGATAATGTATTATGCTGTAAAGAAAATGATTTAATAACTGTTATAGGAGATCTAAAGAAGAAAGGTTATAAAAAAAAAGAAGAGAGATTTAGATATTCTAAAAGATTTAACAAAAGATATAACCCAAGAAAATATTTTGTTAAAAGAAAACCAAGATACTACAAAAGAAAACCTTGGATTAATAAAAGAAAATGACCTATTTATAGAAGAAACCCCAGTAAGGCTAAAGAATGTAGGTGCTATTCCTGTAATGAATATGGACATTATGCTAATGAATGCCCAAAAAGATTTAACCAAAAGAAAATTGAATTAAATATTGAAGTGAAAAATGATAGATCAAAAAGAAATTTATTCAAATAAATAGACTCGAAGTTTAGATGAAATTCTCTTAGAAGAATCACTTATTAATAGAAAAGCTGAAACATATCTAGCTTTGAAGGTCGAGAATGAATGATATCATTGATAATCAAATACTAGAGGAATCAGGAGATTTTTCTCAAGATCTATTAATTGATAGTAATTTATTTAAGAAAATAAAAAAAAAGCAGATTATATTATAACAGAACATTCAAGATTTAATAAAAAGCTTTGGAACAAATTCAGTTTAAAATCCAGAAAACATATTATGTATCATGGGCTCAGTCTAACAGAAAAAGCCTTAAACATTGAAATAACATCTAATAAAATTGAAATTCCTTTATTGGAAAAAAGAGAGTTATTAAAAAGAATTGCAAAAATTGATGAAAAATAAAGATGTAAAATTGGATGGATTTATATTGGATCTATACAAATGATAATAAGTGCAACCTTTAGAGAAGGAATAGACACCCCAATAGATTTAGCACTCTTAGATAATAGAATTATGGATAAAAAAGAAGCAATTTTAGGTATTATTAGAGGAAATTTTAAATACCAAAAATTGATAGTTAATATCTATCCAAAATTTGCCTATAATTTAGGAGACAAAGATTTTGACAGAACTCTTGGTTTGATACAGGATTTCAAAAGAAAAGATTTGATGACAATAGGTAATAAGCCTTATTCTATAACTTATAAAATTGCTTATGCTTTATCTAACACTCATCATATTGAATATTTCACCCATAAAGATTATATTGACTTACCATTATTATTTCAAGATATTGGTAGAATTTACCCCCCTGAAAATTCAAGCATTAGTTTTAATGAAGATTTCCTATTAGACATAGGAGACAAACCAAACTTTATAGAACAAAGACCATCTTGCTCAAGTTTATCTATTACAGATAATAAGATTCATCTTAATAACATAATCACATTTAAAAATCTTGAAAAAAGTATAAGAATTACAAATTACAAAATTAAAGGAGAATATTTTGATGGCATTGAATGGAAAATGATTGATGTCTTAATTGATACTGGAGCAGCTTCTTGTTATATATCAAAAAGTCTAACATTCATGTTAGAACTAGAAGATTTAACAAAACAAGTCAAATATATAAATTTTAATGGTGAAGAATTTAGAGTAACAAAATTTTGTACTGTATTAATTAGATTATCAAATCAAGAAATACAATTACCTTTAATGGTAGAAGATGAAGGAAAAAATGATACTATAAGTATTATGTTAGGAATGACTTTTCTAGAAAAATGTAATCCCTAGAGTATTACTTCACAAAATTTGGTTTCCACTATAGACAACAAAGAAATAATTATTCCAAAATGACTAGTCCTTATTTAATATATATTCTTATTGGATTAACCTATCCTGATTATAAAGCAGAAAACTTTGTTGCTTATATTGATTATGGATCGGGCTATTTTTGCGAAGAAGATTGTTTCCCTAAACAATATCGCGAGAATTTACCTGGCATAAGGGAAAAGATATCTCAAATGATACTATTACTCTACAGCGAATCGCCAGGTATTATTGACAAATATATTGTCAAATTACCCTCTTTTATTTTCATATCCGCAATTTGTGATATTATATTAGGAAATAATTTTCTTCAACAGTTTCAACTGATTATTCAAAATAATCTTTATCACTATCTCCGATTTAAAACTCCTTGTAATCATTGGATTACTGCTCCTCGCTTAAAACAGGTCTTTGCCCGCAAAATCCCTATTCCTTTTAGCCCTCGCAGCCAGCGTGGTGATCTTCTACCTCATACGAATTTCAATCGCAAAGATTTTGATCAACCCCTATCAGTTTTTGAAACCCTATTATTACATAAATTAGATTTATGTGCCAATATTCACCAAAAATTAAAATCTCTATATGTTGACAACCCATTACAATTTTGGGACACTAATAAAATTTATGCAACTTTAGAGTTAAAAGACCCAAATAAGATTATCAGAATTCGACCTATGCGTCACAATGAACTCGATGTAAAAGAATTTCAACAACAGATAAAAGAATTGTTAGATTTAAAGTTAATAAGACCCTCTAAAAGCCCACATAGTAGTCCAGCTTTTATGGTTCGAAATAGAAATGAGATTAATAGAGGAAAAACTAGAATGGTGATAAATTATAAACAATTAAATGGTAATACGATTTTGATGGGCACTTCTTAACCAACAAAGAAACATTAATACATAAAACTAGAGGTAAGAAAATACATTAAAAGTTTGATTGTAAATCAGGTTTCTATCAAATTAAGATGGCTGAAAGCTCCAAGCCACTAATTGCATTTAGTACTCCATAAAGACATTATAAATGGAATGTCTTACCATTTGGATTAAAAAATGCTCCTCAAATCTTCCAAACAAAAATGGAGGACATATTTAAAGAATATGATTTTATACATGTTTATGTTGATGATGTGTTGATATCTTCGAAAAACCTTGACCAACATCTTAAACACTTAGAAAAATTCAAAGATTCAAGGCAATGGAATTGATTATCCAAGAAGAAAACAATTATAGAGAAACCTAAGATTGATTTTTTAGGCTTGATTATAGATTTTAAGGAATAGAATTACAAACTCATATATTAGAAAAAATTAAAACTTCTAGAAAATATCGGATAGAAAGCACTACAAAGATTTTTAGAATGTTAAACTATGCCAAGGATTTATAGAAAACTTGAAAATCTGGGTGAAAAACCATTAAGAAAATTAACAAGTGAAAAACAAAGATTTGAGTTCACTAAGGAACATGAAAATAAAATAAAATATATAAAATTAAAATGTAATAGTTTGCCAAAAATAAAACTACCATTAGATAATGATGATTTAATACTAGAAACAGATTCATCTGAAAGTACTTGGGCAGCAGTAATTAAATGATTGGAAAATGGAAAAGAAGAATTATGTAGATATACTTTAGGAACTTTTACCCCTACAGAAGAAAAATATCATATCAATGAAAAAGAATTCTTAGCTGTTATAAAATGATTGAAAAAAATCTCTTATTTTCTATTACCAAAAAGGTTTTTACTTCAAATTGATAATACACAGGTAAAAGCATTTACAAAAAATAATTTACCATCAAAACCTGAGTATAAAAGATTAATTAGATGGCAGACTTATTGCTTTGAATATATCTTTGATATTGATATAATTTGATTTGACAAAAATATTATTGCAGATTTTCTTACTCGAGATGGCTCAAATGTGTGACGCCCAAAACTGTGGTGTCCGCTGACAACCCGGCCAACTCCGCTGAATATTTGGATGCCTGCAACCCGACACTACTCATGAAAATCGTACGCCTCCCCCTTTTGTAACGAGAGCTCTACCCAAGGTACAAACCCACCTAACAAGTTTACAATGACCACACAGGTCCATGTGAGTAAAATAATGGCTACTGGGCCCTCGCATCAATACTCACAAAATATATATCCCAACCAAATATATTATACGGTTCAAGAGTTTTAAGACATTTAATTCAACATATATTAAAAAATTACAATTCTAATACATGTTATACAAAATCAATACCCAGCCACAACCCGGCTTCTTCTATACGGCCTCTAGTGAGCGCCGTCCCCATGCACACTCCTCAGATCTGAAATAGTGATCCCGACAAAGGCGAGCAAAGCCCGCAGCAATAATTTCCTACATGGGTTACTCCCACCCAAGTGCACATGCATGGCAAACAATCACATTCAAGCAATTTCATGAACCCATCAATGTCTACATGCCTAAACCCATGTCTCGAGTCCTCACCGACTCCCTGGCCACATGCCCAAGCCAATATGCTAGTAAAATATCCAGCCACAACAAAAAGCTTTGTTCTGAAAACTTACTACCTAGTTTCCTGAAAATATTAGACTACCCTTCGAGGTGAATTGCTGGATAACTCTCCGAAACAGTCATGGTCCTCATCCGAAGTGATTCGTTAGACGCCCCTCCAGTGCCAATTCTAAAATCTTCCGTCGAAATTCCTTTCACAAACATTTTCATTCTTCGTTTACTCTCATGTCATGCAATCACTCCTAATATTCTAGGTGCCCTTGTGCTTGCATATGGAATGCATGATGCAAATTCCAACAAACTTATGCTAATATATTCACATGCATATATATTAACATAATTAAATCACATAAATCATGTTATGCAAATTCACCATCACTCACACCAAAATTAGCCTACATGGGCTAATTAACAAAACACTCCAGCAATTCATTTTGAATCACTCAACCAACACATTTTCACACCAAAATTTTGTGAAACACATTCACGTGAACAAAGGAAACCCCTGTTACCTGTCACTACCACACAAATGGAATTTTCTCCACCCTGCTCAAAGCCGAGACGTAGTTTGATTAATTAAACAACAGAAAGATTCTAACCATTTACATGGCTTCAGCCAAAGATTAATGCAAAGAGAAAGATCCCTACCTCTCGAAATGGTCTAAACTACACCAAACTAAGGCTCCACGCATAGCCCTCGTCACAGATCGCACTTTGCTTCGCTCCGTCGAGAACCCGCACATCCGACGTGGCCGCGAATCTGTATATGAGCTCATTCTCTCTCTAAAATCGATTCCACCACTCCGCCTCGAACCCCAGCATTCCGCCCATTTTGGTATTTTGGAGAAGATGAACAATGTTCATCCTTGTCTTATTATCATTAACATTTCATTTAATTCCATCTATGTCCATTTTCTTGATTTTTTTGACACTTAGCACTATTCCACATTCATTTCAATTCTTTCACTAATCATGCAACATGTCACATTAGTATGTAAATAGGTGACTTTACACATCACATGTCTTTCAAACCCGTTTTACGACACCCGACACTGCGTCTGAACTGAAATTCGACCGGCTCCTCGAATTCGACGAAATCTCTACTGGTGGCTAGATTTCCTCATGAGATGATTCCAACATGAAACTGCTTCATCATCCGAGATTTAAAAATCGTATGCATCGAAATTACCGCGCCCATTTTCCAAAAATCGAATTTTCCTGGGCTTTACAAACGAGCAGTGCTCAGTTATTGAGATGGTGACGCCCTAAAAGTCGGGGTCTCGTTGGACCAACCATCAACCTCGCTGGAAAACCACGTGACTTCAACCCGATACCATACTACTGCGGTCCCACGATCGTGGATCCATTTTTCATTAAAATCAAGGGCCCCTTGTTCAGAGCTCTACCCAATATACAACTCAGATAAAGAATACATCCATGACCTATCCTACCTGCCTCAACAGGTAGCGAGTAATGACCACATAGGGTCTATCTGTCCATATCCACAATATACAACTATATCACAATAGTCCATAAGAGTTTATTTCAACACTCTTATACATAACATATATTAAACATAGCTTGTTCTAATATATTTTTACAAAAGCAAGAACCAAAGCCACAACCCCACTTTCTTCACAATGGCAAATTCCTCGAAAGTGAGCGCCCCGTCTCCCGCACACTCCTGCATTCTAAAGGGGGGTCCCACGATGGGGTGAGTAATGCCTAGAGTAAACTCCACAGGCTACTCCCTACCTAAGCGCACATGCAATGGACAGGTCATAAAAAAAAAACACATTTTAATCAAGATTATGCAAACCTAGAATGGAATTCTACATGCCATGAATGAGATACGATACGACTCACCATGTCCCATGTACCGAGTTCTCATCGACTCCATCAAACCCAAGTCTCAACCCACTCCTATCACACAATGCTGAAACCCATGTGTGATAAAATCCATCATTCTTGGATTACATCCAATGATCATTTTACAAAACAAATTTCATTTGTTTTCAAACCAAAATCTTTTTAGATGTTCACCTCAATGATCATTTGTTTTCAAAATCCATGTCTTTATGGGTGGCGTAATTTTCTAGTGGTCCCAAATCCCGTAGGCTTCGCAGTCCTTCCACACTTTACGCTTCACCGATAGATCCATATGTGTAACTAAAAATATAACGGAGCTTTCACCCGGCACATAATTTCATTTTCCATTTTCAAACCGTACGACTCAATTTGGACGTTGTCCCATTTTCTGAGCCCGCACAATCAACACTAAACGCAGTGTTAATTTACAACCATGCAAACTGTGGAACTCTATTGGACGTCATCCAAGGTACCGAGTCCACCACCCATTCACCAAGAATGGTGAATGACAACACACACCCATTTCATGTGATGTTCCCATGCATATGAAATACAATTATGTCATTTCACACATTCAAGTAAAAACACATAAGATCTACCAAATGTCGCATGCCAAGGATGAATGTGATTCACCTTACCCTAGTGTCCCGAAATCCTCACCGACTTCACACATGCATATGCCAGTAGGAAACCGTCATTTATGTTCCATCAATGACTATTTATCCAAAATAAAAGCTTTTGTTTTATAAATAAAATCCGTTGACAATCTCGATATCAACTGTTTTTACAAAAATGTGTGGAAGTTTTTGTGGGTAGCGAATTTCTGGGTTCCAACAAAGCCAGACGCCCAACACTTTCACGAACTTTCATCGTTGATACATATGTCTAAACTAAGAATATTGGGTTTATCTCTCTTTTCTTTATGCAATCGTGAGACTCATTCCAGCTCCAGCCTCCACTATCGAGCACCAAACACGTTGTCGATCTACCATGTACGCACTATATACCATCACGTCAAAACACAAAGGTCGACCCTACCATGCACTCACACCCATGTCATGCGATGTCTAATGCATAAATGCACTGTAAGATGTCATTGCATGTTATATCATGTCACATGCCCACGAATGCTACATGGACACTACCATGATATCACCAATGATCATGGATTAATATGTACTAGTGAGCATATAATTTTTATACATCATTTCATTCATGTTAATATATCATGCAAGCATATATCAACATTCACATTCAACATGTCATTCTATGATCAAGCAATGACACACACACACAAGCAAGCCATGTAATGGCCACTTCACATAACCATTCATCACATGTCAATACGTTGGAGCACTGATATTGACATCCAAACAGGTCACTACATCATCAAGTAGTGGCACACTAACAATCTGGCCATATCATGGCCATTGCACACACCAATTCATCACATGTCAACATGTTAGAGCACACACATTAACATCCAAACATGTCACTCTTAGCCAAGCAATGAAAACTTTATCCTCAAGACCATTTGTGGCATAGAGATGCCCAAAAAACATTCCACACAACAAGCTATCATAGCCCACAGAATAGTTTCGAACTCAGTTCAGAAACTAGTCCCCTAATAGTCCCAAAATCTGGACACAAACCATTAAACAACCTAACCTCAGATTACCCAGAAAACTAATTACAATCCTCAGTTATAAAGGTTTGATTTGGGTGATTCAAAAGCCTAACATCAAGTTCTTAGATAGAACTATAATTTCCTTGAAGGATGCTAGTCCAAATTCTCATTTTTTTTCCCAACCGAAAATCAGTCCCAAAAATCTGGACAGTAGGTTAGGCCAAAACAGGGTAGCCTGTGGTAGTCCCGAAAAACAGACCATAACTTGGGTTATAGAGGTCCAATTTTTATGATTCAAAAGCCTAACATCAAATTCTCATATAGGGATACAATTTACTTGAAGGATACTAGTCCAAATTCTCCATTTTTCTAACCAAAAATCAGCCCCAAAAACTGGACATCATATAGGGTCAAAACAGGGTACTATTCCCATAACCCATTAATCTTCCAAATAGTCCCTTAGGGAAAAAAAGGGCCAAACAGGCCCTTAGGGCATTAAAACTCAACCAAAGTAGGAAGAATCTCTATCTCTTGGAGCGTAGAAGAAACTCTACGAAGTCCCATGGACACTTCCTAAACTCAAACCTTTGATTTCGAACCTCACTAACTCGACTTAAACTCGTGATTGACACCATGCGCAGCCTCCTCGCTGAGTAGACGAACTTTCGTTCGCTCGATCGACCCGACCAACCGATCTCTCGTAGATCGTAGGTGCCAGTTAGGAGCCTCTCCTCTCTCTCTAATGTTTTCTCTCGAGCGCATATTCGCCATTTTCAGTCCCCTAATCCGATTTTTAACCTTTGCTTAACTTAATTTAAGTTTTGGAGACATGACCTATATCTTCATGTGTCCATTACTCATTCGAGTTTGTTTCTACCCTGAAACAATTTATTTCTTCCCGGTTCAAGTTCAATTTATTTTAAATGAACTTTACTTGAGTTATTTCCTAACTCCCAAGATTCTCATAAAAATCTCGTCCTTGGGAGTCACTAGACGCCCGTTACCCCGAAAATCGTGAAAAAATCCGACTGTCTCGGAATTCAACAAAAATTTTTTGGGCAACTAGATTTCACGAGACGAATCCAACAGTGAAGTCCATTTTTTCATCCGAAATCTAGAAAAATTTTCAAGCTTCCCTGAACCATTTCAGCAATTTTGACTGTTTTTGCCATTTTTCAGAAAAAATAAATTTTTCCTAGGTTTTACATGGTGGATAACCTCTCGGAATTGTCAAATTTTTTTTCTTCAGATTATTACTTTAACTGATTGTCTGGATTGACTCGTCGAAACCGAGACTTCAGTCGAAAAATCTAAAGCTACTATGAAGAGCTTTATCGTCGATATAGAAAGAGTAGTTAAAAACTATACTTCTTACGAAATGAATTTAGTATCTCTACTAAAAGATGATACAATTGATTTTTCAAAACTTGAAATTTCAAAAAACACTTCAAAAGATTCAAATCCAATGAATACTGATGTACCGCTCTCACAGGCAAGAGCATCTACAAGTGTTTCATTTGGACCATAGACTTCAAAGTCTCAAACAATTTTTGAAAAATTTATGAGCATTTCCGCATCGAGAAATTATGAAATTACATGGGTGATACTATGAAAGATTGGTTTGATTAATGATATTAAAGAAATGATTGTTGATAAATCTGGTATTTATCCAAGGATTCATTTTCAAGGAGCAAACTTGAAGAAATACGTGATTGTATGGGATTTGGTGAAGATAGCCACCATATACATGACATCTTCTAATTTTCCTGAAATCGAAAGATTACCAGGATGGATTAAGGAGGGTGTAAAAGATAATTTTGGGAACAACCCAATGATAAAGATTAATGATGTAATTGCACTTGATTTTTCTAAAGGGGCAGTTCGCATTCGATGAAAATCAAACCTATCACGTCGCATTTTATAAAAATGCTTAAAAGTACGATATGAAAAACTTCAATTTCTCAAAAGAAGAAGATTCTTTCGTAGTAAAATATAATCAAGATAGCCGTTCATTATCGAAGAGGATTGGGACTTATCAGGAGCAAAGGGAAAGTGAAGAATGCTATAAAAAGTTTTCGTATTACTAAGCCCGATATATGAAGCATCCATAATGATTTCAGTAGACACAAAATCTACTCCATATTCAGCCAAAAGATTTCTACTCAAGAAAATAGATATGATTAAAGTAGGTGAGCTCAGCTCATCCCCACAAGCCCTCGATTATGTGGAAAGGAGATTGATGGAAGACGACGGCCCACCAAAATATGGCCCACGCAAATGGACAAAACCTGAAAAGAAAAAAGACGACACAGGGCACTCCCGGTTTTAAAAAACAAATTTACCTGACGGAAACCAAATTTACAGATTATATTTATTTTTCGAGATATAGATGCAAAAGTCTAAGTAATTGGGATGAGATCAGACTGAACCAATTTGAACTCCTTTTGTCATCTTAAAACTTTACAAAGTCAAGGAATACCTCAAGGACTCACCAATTGATGGTACCTTTGGCATCTTGCGAAGAAAATTCAATCACATGCGTAAATTCCTGCTTTTAATATATAGTAGATCCATCAAGCCTATGCAAAGAGTACCCTTAGCCTTGTAACTAAAGGATTTAAGATTATATTCCCCTAAGAAATCCTCCAAATCCAGAAGTGGTGTAACAAAATTTTGTGTATTCCCAGAGAGTTTCAACTTCTTCAAGAGTAGTGGCACTTCACCCAACACTACCGGATAAGCATATAACTAATTTACTGAGGTTCCGATAGATATTGGGATTGTTGTCGCCCAAAAAGTATAAGTTAAAACCGACGACATCCAGGAAAAGGCCGATAAAATTAATCTCAGTTTTCGATCCAACACCAACTGACAGTGCTCATGAGATCATACTACAAATTAACTTCTCTTAATTTATTACTCAAACATGGTAGTCCGTGTCATTCAATTTGGTAAGAAAGCCTTCAATTTTATTGCAAGATATTACATTTAAGTAGTATTTAAGCTGAGCTATACAATTATAAACCTTAAGAAGAAGAGGATGCCAGATTGTCAAGTGTTAATAATTAACAAATTCAACCAAACATAAATAGTATCTAAGCCATGGACCAAGTCACGTGCACTTCACCAATGTCAATATCCAGGCCCAGAGCATTCCACACACCATCAGATCCATCAACAATGTCATTCCGATACCGCCGATTCACACACTCATCCACCACTTTAAATTTCAACACGCTCCCCATTCGTGATCAAGTATCTGATCATCTTCCCACACCGAGATCCATGGTCATACCACCGAGTTGACAACGCCACGATGTTCTGTGAGTTGTCATGGTACTTGTCGTCGCACTCCGACGTGCCTCCCCCGTAACCACCTTCTTCGAAATTGTTGTTAGTTAGAACGTCGGTGCCTGAGGAGGGCTTTGATCGGGTAGGTGAATTTCCTCCACACGTGCTAGAAACGTGAGGGATAAGATATTCATGAACACAATCCAGACCGATGCTAAGAACACTAGTAGTAGTAATGAATTCGCCATATTTGCAATTATTGGAGATACTCTCAGTACCGATCAGTAACTCAAAAGAGGTCTAATGGTGAATTGGTGATAAGGGATGAAGCTTGCATCCGCTTACAATACGTACGCACTGCTACGCCCTCTAATGCCTAATCTTATCAAGACATCAAGTAATACATGTTTTTTCTTGTCGTTAGATTATATGTATATGGCAATTATATATTTTCCTTTTAAAGATTCGTATATTGTTAGTTTTTATATGTTTCTCGCCATGTACAGTAATATACTTTTTCACATATATTAAAGACTCAGTCTTTTTTTTCACGGCATCGCAGCAGGTTCTCTAATTTTTTACCTTCTCTTTCACGCTTCACTTGCCTAGGGCATTACTCATTTATCGTAGATAACTCATTTTTTATGTGGTAATAACTAATTATTCGCTTCCTTTATTTCCTACTCATGTTTAAACTCGGTTACTGTGCCATTTAGAGGTAGATCTTGTCGAGACGATTTATATTAGAGTACCAGTTTAAATACTCCCACGCACCGCTAGAAGTCCTTGATTTTTCCCACGCGCCGCCTATTCCAAAGCGTGTCAAATCCACGCGCGTGCTTGAACTCGGCGCGCCTTTCAACCCGTAGTATGGCATCGCCAAGCCGCACTCCGCGCCAAGCCCGCTGATTGTTGACTGCGATCATTGACAATTGATCATGACTACGACCATTGATCATAATGGTTGGATCGCTGATTTGCGATCGCTGACCGCTGATCGCTGACCGTTGGCCGAAAATTTGATTGGAAATGGAGAGAATTGGTTCAAATGCAGTTAATTGATCAAAAATGGATTTCAGTCGGCTCTGATACATAGTAATCTGCTCAGGCCATGGTTCTTGCTATTCCAACCAGCATTCCTGGCGCTACTCTTTTTCCCTCTTTGAAGCCCTTTACGCCCATTGATTGTTGACCATTGACCATTGGCCAGATTGGCCCATTGATGGTGACGAATTAGAAATTTGGCAGTTCGAATGCGGTTAATTGATCCCAAATGGATTTCAGCCGGTTGTGATACACAATAATCCTCTCAGACCATGGTTCTTGCTACTCCAGTCGTTGTTCCACAGACTGCCACTCCTGTTTTTCCCTCTACAGGTTCATTTACCTATGTTTCTAAAGGTAAAGGGAATAATGTCAGACGACATAACAATAAGAAGCCTCTTCTTATCTGCTGGTTTAACGCCAGAACAAAGGTCATTACATTAAAAACATTACACTTGTCGGTGACATTCTTGAACACTAGTGCCTTGACTCGGTCACGAGATTATCATTGTGGAATCTCATTCCAAGTCTAGTCCTACCTCATCTTTCTCTATGGAAGATCTATAGGATATGGTTAATTAGGTTCATCTTCCATCTTCCAGTGCATCCAACACTACTCTTTCTACCATATTAGGTACTTCTCCGACATGGCTTCTTGATTCAGCCAGCTATGATACACAGTAATCCGCTAAAACCATGGTTCTTGCTACTCCAGCCGTTGTTCCATAGATTGCTACTCCTAATTTGACCAAGCCCGACCCACACCCATGCTCGTTGATTGTTGACCGTTGACCATTGATCGTTGATTGTTGACCATTGACCGTTGACAATTGACCGTTGACTGTTGATCATTGACTGTTGACTGTTGATCGAAAATTTAATTGGAATTGGAGAGAACTGGTTCAGATGCAGTTAATTGATCCCAAATGGATTTCAGCTGGTTGTGATGCACAGTAATCCACTCAGACCATGGTTCTTGCTACTTCAGCCGCTGTTCCACAGACTACTACTCCTATTTTTCCCTCTATAGGTTCATCTACCTATGTTTCCAAAGGCAAAGGGAATAATGTCAGACGACATAACAATAAAAAACCTCTTCTTATCTGCAGTTTCTATAAGAAAATAAGGTCATTCTGTTGAAGCTTGTTACACTCGTCAACGTATTCTTGAATTTCGCATTGCCTTAACTTCGGTCACGAATTATCAATTGTGGAATCTCATTCTAAGTCTAGTCCTACCTGATCTCTCTATGGAAGATCTACAGGATATGGTTAATTAGGTTCATCTTCCATCTTCCAGTGCATCCAACATTGCTCTTTCTACGATATCAGGTACTTCTCTGACATGGCTTCTTGATTCTTCTTGCCACAATCATATGACTTCTTCTCTGTTGTCTTTTCACACACTTCCACTTCTCTCCCTACTATATATACTGCAAATGGTTCTCCTATGCATGTCTCTCATCTTGGTAATGTCTCTACACCTACCTTGTCCATTTCCAATGTTTATTAGATTCCCCAACTCACTCATAATCTTATATCTGTTGGGCAACTCATTGAACATGGTTTTGCTTTAACCTTTTCTTCTCTTGTAGTTGACAGTTTGTACGGGATTCGGATGAGGCGATCGTTGGATAGCGAAGTAAGCTCAGAATGCTGTTTGAGCTCATCTTTCTTCATCCATCGTCCTCTCGTCTCTCTGCTTCTGCTGTCTCAGGACAAAGCACCTCTTATCTTGCTTTATGGCATTCTCGCCTTGCTCATGCATCTATCTCTTGGGTTAAATAACTTGTTTCTCAGGGTTTTTTAGGTTAAGTTTCAAACAATAGTTTTGATTGTATGCCTTGTCAATTTGGCAAACAAACCATTTTACCATTTAATAATAGTGTTTCTCATGCTCTCTCTCCTTTTGATCTTATTCATTTTGATGTATGGGGCCCTTCTCCCATTACTACTCAAGGTGGGTCACGTTATTTTGTTATTTTTGTGGATGATTTTTCCCGATATGCTTGGATTTATCTCTTCAAAAATCGTTATGAACTTTATCAAATATATCGTGACTTTACCAAAATGATTGAAACACAGTTTTCTAAACTTATCAAAGTGTTCAGATATGATAATGCCTAAGAATATAAAGCCCATGAATTTACTTCTATTCTACATCAATTTAGTGTTCCTCATTACTCTTGTCTTTGGCACTTCGACCAAAAGCAGTTGTTTGGCGCAAACCGTCATATTCTTGATGTTGTTTGTCTTTACTACTGTGCACTTCTACTCTTTCTCGGTTTTGAGGAAAATTTGCTCTTACTATCGTTACCATGTTCAGTGTCCTTCTCCCATTGTTAAGAATCAAACTCCTTATGATATGTTGTTTGGTTCTTCTCCCTTCTATGACTTACTTAGAGTCTTTGGATGTGTCTGTTTTGTTCTTCTTCAAGATCATGAAAGAAACAAACCTCGGTCTCGTTCTCATTTGTGTTGTTTTCTTGGGTATGGAATTGGTTAAAAAGGTTATAGGTGTTATGATCCCAATAGAAAATGTCTTCATGTTTCTCGGCATGTGGTCTTTTGGGAACACAAAATGTTTTACCAACTACCTCATGTTCTTGTTTCACCTATTTCCTCTATCGATTCTCTCCTTGACCTTTTTCCTGAGGAGTCTCCCACTTCTATATCTGAGTTTCCCCTTGTTTTGATGTCCTTCTGTGCATCGATGAGCCTCCCCAGGACCAATCATCGATGTACTTGCGTCTGACTCCATTTGTGGATCCTGTTGGTCCTTCTTACTCTCCTTCCGTTTCTGTCGAGGTGCTTCTCTTCCTTCTCATCTTCGTGACTTCCATTGCTTTTACGTTCTTGCCTCTCTCCGGGGGCCCTCGGACTTTTGTAGAGGCTTCCTCCCAACCCAGCTATGGCAAGCTGAAAGAAGAGTTGGATGCACTACATATGACTGGAACATGGGATTTGGTTGATTTTCCCTCTGGAAAATCTGCCATCGGTTATAAATGGGTTTATAAGATCAAGACTCGGTCAGATGGCACTGTTGATCGCTGCAAGGCTCGCCTTGTTGCCAGGGGTTTTACTCGGGAGTATGGGATTAATTACGAGGAGAATTTTGCTCTAATGGCTCGACTTTCTTCTGTCATGACTCTTATTGTTATTTATGCGGCTCGCAAATGGCCGCTTTTTCAAATGGATGTCAAAAATGCTTTTCTTAATGGTGAACTCTCAGAGGAAGTCTATATGAAGCTTCCTCCTTGTTATTCTCACCCTCTGGGGTTCCCTCACAAAGTATGTTGACTACGGTGGGCACTCTATGGTCTTAAACAAGCTCCTCGAGCATGGTTTGCAAAGTTCAGTTCTACTATCTACTCGGTATGGTTTCGAGGCGGAGTTCTTCCCGATGTGACTCTTTTTACGAGACGATTACGATCATGGTATTTCTATTCTACTCTTGTATGTCGATGATATGATTATTACAGGTGATGATATGCATGGTATTCAAGATCTAAAGCGCTTTCTTAGTCGTCAATTTGAAATGAAAGATCTCGGCCCTCTTAATTACTTTCTTGGTCTAGAAGTTTTTTCTTCTGCAGATGGTTATTATCTTACTCAGGCCAAGTATACTTCCAATCTGATTTCTCGAGCTAGTATCACTGATAGCAAGATAGTTATTTTATTGAGTATAACTATCGCCTTAATTCTAATGATGGTGAATCACTATCTAATGCTACTCTCTACAGACAACTTGTTGGGAGTCTAATCTATCTCACTGTTACTTGCCTTGATATTTCCTATGTAGTTCATGTAGTCAGTCAGTTTATGGCTGCCCCTAGATCTACCCATTGTGTTGCTGTTCTCAGGATTCTTCGATATCTGGAAGGCACCATATTTGATGGTCTTCATTTTTCTTCCCATTCCTCATTAACTCTTCAGGCATATTCGGTCTGGGGATTAGGCGGTGACCCCAGCGATCGTTGATCTACTACGAGTTTTGTTTTCTTGGGTGATTCTCTTATCTCTTGGAAGCGAAAACTAACGATCGTTGCTCTCGTTCGGCCAGCGAGTAGAATATAGACAGCTCTTTACAGTGAACTTATTTGGTTACATTGGTTACTGCAGGATCTTGGTGTTGATTGTTCCACTACAACTAAACTTCATTGTGATAATCGAAGTGCTATTCAAATTGCTCATAATGATGTCTTCCATGAACGTACTAAACATATTGAGATTGATTGTCACTTCATTCGTCATCATCACACAGCCGGGAATGCGCTCACACTTCGATGCGTTTCCTCTTAGGATCAGTTAGCTGATATCTTCACCAAACCCCTTCCTCCAAGAACTTTTCGAGCTTTGGCTTCCAAACTCAAAATGGTTTCTCTTAAACCACTATGAGTTTGGAGGGATGTTAGATTATATGTATATGGAAATTGTATATTTTCCTTTTTAAAATTTGTATAGCTTAGCTTATATAAGCCTTCGCCTTGTACATGTAATATACTTTTTTTCACATATACAAAGACTCAAGTCTTTCTTCATTTGTAATGAATATGTCCACTATACATGGGATCACTTGAGGTTGTTCGGCGCACACCGTAATTTCTTCAGGCTGTTGCTTCACTTATCACATGATGCAGAGACAGTGACATTCAACAATTCTTATTGCTAGTAGTAGGGGTATCCAAATTGATTGTCGTTTTTCGATTTGTTATTTATATAAATAAAAAATCAATACAATTAATTAATTATTTTTTCGATTAATCATATATTGGTTTTTTAGTTAACTTGAATAAATTTACAATTTCATAATCATATATTGAAATTCCATACTAAAAGCACATAAATAGTACTAGGCAGAAATTGGTATATTGAGAACCAACATGGAAATAAAACTCAAGCCAAGCCACATGAATAAGAAATGAAGAATACGAAAATAGCTAGACACAAGTCTATATATAATAGCACCTTTGAACATCTATTTATGGAGATCAAGAAGATTAATGAAGGAAAACAGAAAAGCTTGATGGGAGTGAGAAAGTCACGACTCAAACAAACAGGAAACCTATTTTAGTTTTTTTTTTTTTTAAATTTTTCATTGATTCAATTAATCTATTTCTTGGTTCAATCTCAATTCGATTTTTTTTTGTTTTTTTTCCCCATTCCTAACTAGTATTATTATTTATCAAATGCATGACGTGAGATATTGATATTTAAGAATTATTATTATATAAAAAATAAGTTTTTATACCAAACTACTTTTGCTTAATTATTCTTCCTTTCTATTGTTTTTTAATACTATTTGTAAGATGCTAGAAATCAATTCGGATTTTTGTTGACAATAAGTGAGACATGACAAATGCAAAAGGCTCCGCCTCCATACGTTTAAGGCTTTACTTTCATGTCCTTGTACATACTACCGTCATAACTTTAACACCACCCTTTAAACTGATATTATATAGAATTTTTTTTTTTGAATGCAATATTATATAGAAGTAAGTTTAGAGAAAGAACAAATTTAATGATGAACTTCAACAACTCTATAATGCCCTCCCTTGAATATCACTCTCTAAAGAGCAGATTCCAAGCATTCTTCAAAACTTTTCAAATGCAGCTTGCTTGAGTGGTTTGATCAAGATATCAACTATTTGATTTTCACTCGTACAAAACACAAAATCAATTGTTCCATCATAGTACAGATTTCTTAAAAAATGATATTTGACATCAATATGTTTGGCCTTTCATGAAGAACTAGATTATCTAAAATCTTAATTGTTGAAACATTGTCAAAATAAATTGTTGTTGCTCCTTGTTGCCTATATAATTTGGGGTTTATGAATCTTGACATTTCTTTCTTGACTTCATGAAAAGCTACTGTCTTCGAGTCATGAAGTTTGTCATGACATTAATTTCATCTTTCAATTGCCCATATTCGAGGTTAATGAATCTTGACATTTCTTTTCCAGTTGCCTATCCAATCTAAAATCTTGATTGTTTAAACACTGTTATAATAAATTGTTGTTTTTCCTTGCTACCAAAATCTGGGGTCAGGGAGTCTGGACATTTCTTCTTGACTTCATGAAAATCTACCGAGTCTTCGAGTGATGACGTTTGTCATGACATTTCTTCTTTCAATTGCCCATCTTAGAGGTTAATGAATCTTGACATTTCTTTTCCAGTTGCCTATCCATAAAGTAATGATGACAATAGATCGGGTTTTTTAGGGTTTCTAGATACCCCATAATTGAACAGATATGAGATTAATATAATAGAGTTTTTGACGAGTTTGTGATTAATGTAATCGAGTTTTGGCGAGTTTGGGTACTGTTTAATTTATGCATGAGTATATAAAGGAATGATTTTAAAATTATTTTATATTATTTTTATTTTTATATAATATTTTAATATATAATAAAAAAATATAAGTTAAAGATCATTTTGCCCCTCAGTACATCCTTAGCCCCTAAATATTTTTTTTTGTCATTTTTGTCCTTCAATTATAGCTCAAGTATCAATTTAGAACCTTAACTATATATATATATATATATATATATATATATATATATATATATATATATATATATATTTATCATTTTTAGTTTTATAATGTTTAAAACCTTTTTTTCCCATCATGTTTATCTCAAGTGGTAGAACCTTCGTCATTTCAAACAAGTAATAAGGAGGGGGGGTTTTCGGTTCGAGTCCTAATGGAGATACTTTACTAATCTTGAAACTAAAGTGTATTAAAAAAAACCAATAATTTTTTCTCTTTTTTTCATATGAAGTTGATGTATAAAAAATTAAAAATGCATTTAATTAAACTCAATATTTGATTTTTACACACTTTTTAATCATTTTATTTATATATCTATATAAATATTAAATAATTTTAAAACATATAATCTGTTGAATAAATTTTAATTTAATTTAATTTTTTTCTTTCTGAGCATTTTCTTTAACTTTTTAAATATTTTTTAGAAATCAAATGTAATAATTAAACATAAATATTTTGATTATAGTCCAATAATAAAAAAATACATCAATTTCATCAAACAATTCAATTTTTTTTCTATTTCACATAAAAAAAAAGACAAAAATTATTAATTTTAAATACTGTAAAAGTAAAAATGAGAAAAAAAAAAATTATAGTTAACAGACTAAATTAACAACTTACTCATGGTTGAATGACATAAATGATAAAAAAATTAGTTTAAGGATTAAGTTGAAACCTGAACAATAGTTGAGGGGAAAAATTAGGAATGAAATGAAAAACTACAAAAACATAGAAACCTTCGTCGAAAAACCTTGACGAGCTTTTTGGTTTTGGTTTTTGTTTTACACAAATCTCGGTTTCGATTTACAAAATATAAAAACCATGGTTTCGGTTAACCAACCGAATATATATATATATATATATATATATATATACTCTCTCTCTTATATATATATATATATATATATATATATATATATATATACTCTATATATATCCCTACTTGTGTGAGTGACTTTTCCCACTTTTGTCTGTCGCTTTTACTTTTTTCCTCTAAACCAAGAGCTTTTACCATTTTTCTCCAAACCAAAGCATATAAGTTGTGATTTCTTTGAATTTATTTATTTTCCTATTGAATTTGTTAAAACATGTGGTTAATTACAAAATCGTGATTAAATGATCTAATATCATGTGTTTTATATATTCTTTGTGGATGTATTATAAATGTATGTACAAATATCAATCCCGGCGTCAACGAGATAAATGATGCTAGATGGCGGTACGGCGGGGATGATGGCGCGGTAGTAGGCGACAACGGCCAGATGGTCGGTAGAGAGAAGGCTGTATGCGTGGCCAGAACAACGGCGGCGGCCCAGGTGTGGTGGAAGCGGCACGGTGTAACAAGTAACTGTACATGTAAACAATAACTAGAGATCACGGTGATCTAGAGCCGTGTCGGGGGGCGAGGTGTGTGTAGTGCTCTTGTCCTTAGGAATTTATTTCCCAGGATTCACGATCCTTGAGCAAGGAGGTCTGGTCGAGGGAACAACAGGAGGAGAGCGATGCGGTGAGAGGAAAATAGGATGAAGAAGATGAATTTCCAAAGCTAGTCTCCATTTGATTTTATAGGTAAAATTATGGCCTTTGGCCATTAAGAATAAGAATTAATTTGAAACGTTACGAATTAAATTCAAAATTAATTGTAATAATTAATGCGAATCGTTACCAATTAAATGAAAATTAGTGTAATAATTAAAGCAATTTATGGATTAAATGCACATTTAGTTATTAGAATTTGAATTCAAAATCTAAAAAAAACCTTGTCTTTGTTCCATGTGGGACACAACTTTTTGTTTTTGTTTTTATTGAAAAAACCCATTGTTTACAACAATCCCCCACATTTTCAAAGAAAAGAAAAACTTTTGTATTTAAGAGAACATATTGTTTGGAATATGGAAGAGGTGTTAATGCCTTGGTTGGTGTTCGATGAACTATGAACGAGCATAGATGAATAAGGTTTAACTACGAGCATTGGTGAAGCTTATAGCTTCTATGAAGAGAGTACTATTAATCGTAAATTAAAGACCTTATCATCAACACCACACATCACGATTCTTGCTATTTCAGATTTGTGTGATTAGGCCATGCGGCGTGCCCTGACAATTCATAAGTGCTCTGAAATCACCCATACCACACACTTCATAGGCTTGACTGGCTCCACACTTATATAGGTGATTTCATCAAATACATCACTGCATTTATGTACCACCCATAAGGGATATGAAATCATTAAGAATATTAATCAACCTCTCAAATTATCATTCTAACATAATCACACCGTAGGAAGGGATCATTTTGTTGGTGCTAGCGGGATTAACAAGTGATATTTATTACCCGTATGAACCTTCTTCTGGGATCTCAATCCTGAGTTGGGTTTCCATCATTTGTTAATCTCATATTGGCTTAAGTCCCATTCCTCGATGTTTCCAAAATTAATTTTCTTCCCGAGAGCTTAGTCGGAGGATCGGACAAATTCATGACTTTACATAATCAATGGAAATGATTCCATCTTTCATGACTGTTTCAACACCTCATGTGTGACGAATATGTCTGTTTTTCCCATTAAACGCTTTATTCTTTGCTATCGATATTCTTTGTAGTAATCACAATGCATAGACAGAAGGTATTAGGCGCATTCCCGAAGGAATTCGATAGGAAGTTCTTTAACCGCTCGACTTCACAGTAGATTCGAGGAGTTATAGCTCTGATTCCGCTGGTAGAGAAGAAACGGTAGGAATTTGTTTAGATGATTTCCAAGATACAACACCACCTCCCAAAGTAAAGACATAACCGCTCATGGATTTTATCTCATCTGAATCAGAGATCCAGTTAGCATCGCTGTATCCTTCCAACACAACGGGAAATCCACTATATAGGATACCATAGTTCATGGTACCCCTTAAGTATTTCATTTGTCTAGCTAATGCACTCCAATGATCATAATTGGGATTATGTGTATATCTACTTAATCTACACACTGTATATGCTATGTCAGGTCTAGAAAAGGTCATTAAATGCATAAGACTCCCAATAATCTGTGCATACTCAGCTTGACCCACAGGATCACCTGTATTTTTCATTAAATGAGTGTTTGCATCATAAGGGGTATTCACAGGTTTGGCATGGAAATGTCGAACCTCTTGAGTATTTTCTCAACATAATGTTCTTGTGATAGCATTATACTATCACCCATCCTTATGATTTTCACACCCAAAATGACCTTAGCTTCACCCTTATCTTTCATGTCAAATTGTGAAGCTAGAAATCTCTTCGTCTTGTGTACCATGCTTCATTTAGTGCGAATCAACATATCATCTACATACAATGCAATGATTACACTTCTTTTCTGTACACTTTTGTATATACACATTTATCCACTTCAATAGATAAAAACTCGTTTTTCAACAAAGCATTATCAAATTTCTCATTCCACTATTTAGGTGTTTGTTTTAAACCATATAGAGACTTGTTTAATTCTGAGCTTGTGTTCTTTCACGTGTAATACGGCCTTCGGGTTGTAACATGTAAATTTCTTCATCAAGTCCCCCATTTAAAAAAAGCCGTTTAACATCCATTTGATGGATAAAAGTTTATGAATTGAAGCCAAAACAGTTAAAATACGAATGGAAGAGATCCACAGTAACGAGGCAAATGTATCGAAAATGGTCGATATTTTTGTTTTGTGAAAACCATAGCTACTAACTAGCTTTGTATTTTCAATGGAACCATGCACGAAGTATTTTCTTTTGAAAATCCACTTGTAACCAATAGGTTTGCTCCTGAAGGTAAATGCGACTAACTCCCATGTTTGATTCTTTAAATAGAGTCAAACTGATTTTAATATTCTTTCCAAAATAATACGTCGGGAAGAAATAACTAAAATAAGATGGCCGGTTCATTTTCAATTAAGTAAGTATAAAATCATCTCAAAGGAAACCTCTTTCTTCGTCTCTTACTCCTTCTCAACTCATCATAGAGCTTTCCATATCATCACACTGGTGGGCACATTCTCATCATATGATTTTTCGGCATCCACGATTGTGGGTGTATGAAATTTGTTCGAAAGTGGGAAAATGTGTTCAAATTGACATTTTTTGTCTCAATAATAGTGTGGCTTTCTAGAACATCACTTTTCAAACTAGAAATCTATATTTACTATTACTAGCATACCCATAAACATCGAGTCGAAGTCTTTGACCTATTTTCCTCTTTTTAGGATCGGGTAACATAACTGTAGCTTAGGAACACCCCACACTTTCAAATATTTAAGGTTAGGTTCATGGCCTTTCCATAACTAGGGTGTTTTACCAGTTTTCTTGTATGAGATTCTATTTTGTAGATGACATGCAGAGAGTATGGCTTCACCCACAGTTGTTAAATGTTGAAGCACTGTCGTAGAGAATTCATCATCTCTTTAAGAGTCCTATTTTTTCTTTTCCTTAACTCCATTTATTTCGGGTGAATAAGGAGGAGTCACTTCATAGATGTCCTTCATTTTCTAATAATCATTTAAAGGGATGTATTAGCCCTCTGCTCGGATCTAATCCTTTTGATTTTTCTATCAAGTTGATTTTCTACTTTAGCTTTATAGCTTAAGAACATGTCAAATGCTTCATCCTTACTTCTAAGTAAGTAAATTCTAGTAAACCTAGAATAATCATCAATAAAGGTTACATAGAATTTCTTACCTCCCCTAGTCATGGTTTGTTTTAAATCTCCTAGATCAGAATGAATAAGTTCCTAATAACTTTGTTTCTCTAGTCAACCCGAGCTACATGTCTTTTTAGTTAGCTTAGAAATTGGCACATATTTGGCACTTACTTAAGCACGAATAATCAGCAATGATGATTAAGCCTAGGTTGCATTTTCTTAATATATCCTACTCCACATGTCCCTAATCTAGCATGCACCATATATCATCTGAATCAGCGAGTAAAAGCGAGGAAGAAGAAGAAGCATTCGTTCGCAACATCAAGAGATACTAAGCACAAGAGCCCTGATTACAGAAACCCTTTTCCCCTGAAGATATTATCTTTTGTCATTATAATCTTGTCAGATTCAATTGACACTTTAACCCCCACCTTTCCCAATAGAGCCACTGAAACTAAATTTGCTCTTATATTGGGAACATGCGGTATTATTTAAGGCAGTCTTTCCGTGAGCCGGCATGACTGCCTTTTCCCGGGACTTGCGTGTGAGAGTCACGAGGTAAACGACCTTTCATCATCCCCTCTTTAGTGTAGGAGGTAAAAAAGCATCTTTGTTTGCACAAATATGCCTTGTTGCCTGAGTCTACGCGATTCTTGGGATTGGTCACCATAATAGCTTGTGAGATAACAACAGCTATTATGTCATCTCCTTGACCAAGTTGGCTTTAGGAGGATTTCCACTTGTTTCAGTTTACTCTCTTTACTGTTGCCAATTGCATGATGGCACAGTTTGCCACAAAAAAAACAGGTGCCTCTCTTTTTGAAAGCATGAGGGTTAGAAATTTTGGGTTTGTTCCCTGAGTTTTGAGATTTATTTTTGTTCCTTTTTGTGTTGGTTTGGACCAGGTTTGCCTTGGTCGACATTTGCTTTGCTTTGGCTACCTTTTGTTCTTTGCGGTTTGTATCTTCTATAATGATGTGAGTGATTGGTGGAGTTGCGACCATGCAAGGGTAAATGCGATCAAAATGAAGCTGCGATATATCGTGACGGCGGGGAAAATTTGCTAGAGCATTTGTTTCCATGATCAAAGTGGAGCAAATAAATTCCTAAGATTGTTATACAAATATCAATCCAGCAGCAACAGATAAAATGATGTAGATGGCAGCTGCAGTGAGGATGATGGGCAGCAGCGGTAGAATTTACAGCAGCCAAAGATGATCGGTGAGAAGAGAAGGCGTATGCGTATGGGGAAACGACTGGCGTGAGTGTGGTGTGGGCGGCGGCGTGTAACAAATAGCGTAGCACGTAAACAATAACTAGAATCACGATGATCTAAGAACCGTGTCGAGGTAGTGTGTGTAACAACATCGCTAATTTATTTCCCGAGGATTCAACGATCCTTGAGCGAGAATTACGGATCGAACGATAAGGAGAAGATGCGGTAGAGGAAAATAGGATGAAGAAGATGCATTTCCAAAGCTAGTCTCCATTTGATTTTATAGGTAAAATTATGGCCGTTGGCCATTAAGAATAAGAATTAATTTGAAACGTTACGTATTAATCTGGCCAATTGTAATAATTAATGCGAAGCGTTAATTAAATGAAAAGTAATTGTAATAATTAAGCGGGTATGGATTAAATGCACATTTAGTTATTAATTTGGTCAAAATCTAAAAAAAAAACCTTGTCTTTGTTCCATGTGGGACACAACTTTTTTTTTTGTTTTTGTTTTTATTGAAAAAGCCCATTGTTTACAACAATGTACAAGTTTCATAAGATTGCAAATGAATCAAATGTATCCATTTTTTTCTTTGCATTTTTTTAATTGTATTTGTGATAATTATTATAATTTGAACTTTAATATATGATTAAGGAATTGTAAATTTATTTTTTAATTATAGTTAACTTAGAAAATAAGATATATAGTTAGTGAACAAATGGTTAGTCGAAGATTTAGTTAACCATATTAGTGTTAGGTTTTTGTTTATATAAATAACAAACCCAAAAAAGCCAGAAGCCCGGTCGGTTTTTATTTTGTGTCATAGTCCGGTCTTTCTCTATATATGTCCCACCCCAAGCAAAATACCCTTTGACCAAAAATATAATATCTAATTCATATATAGTATATATTAATTTTAATATAATAAAAAATATTTAAAATAAAAAATAAAAGCTGTCGCACACGGTTTAGAGGGTTTAAGAATTTCTCATTTCTGCCTCCACTCAGTTCCTTTAATGTTTTAAGCTAGTATGGAGATGACTAAAAACGTTGAGTCTCCGTAGGGGCTGGTCATTGTGGATAGGTGGTGGGGAAAGGTTTGGTCCCATTCTCAATGACTAGTCAGTAAAGCATCTCTTTTAATGACTCTAGTGGGAACACAGAGTTGACGACTCAGAAAATTTCGGTCGTCTAGTCTCTCCTGTAATATGGTTGTCACAAGGATCCTCTTATAGACTTACTTAATCCCCTTAGATATGAACCATATAAATGAGGTTTATAAAGGGAATTCATGAATTGACTTTACTCATTTGACATTCATTCCTATTCAATAGGTTATTAGGTTAATGTATTAGGTTACACATCGAAGTCATGGCATTCAAAGCCTTAGCCTTAACACAACTTCCATGGCAGAAAGGCTTTTCGGTTTTTTACCAATGTCATGGCAACATCAATATAGAAATAGGACTAATCTATCATTTTTACCAGTGCTGCTTAAATAGCTAACAGCATACTAGTAATTTGAATTTGAGTATTTTATTGTGAAAATTATGCTTCAAGTTTACTTGCTATGACCTCAAAATTAAGAATGTTATGACCTCAAAGTTGAGAAACAGATCACATAACCTCGAGTCTATCTGACTTTCATCAAAGTTAAATTAATATAAAAAATAATAATATTAAAATATGTACAAAATAACTTTTTCTAAATTAAAATATTTGACGTTATACTAATTACTTTAATTTACTATTAGATGTATAAATTAAAAAAGAAATAAATAAATTGATGATGCCTAAAAAACATGCGTGTGGGCCTAGAACGCAGACCCAAGAGACAAACCACCAACAAGGATTAAGGTGGGCTTAGGGGGTAGGCTTGGAAGCGAGCCCATCGTGAGAGCTCGGCCCATGACGACGTTTTGATTATTCCTAAGGCTCGAGCCCATGGCTGAAACTAAGCCCGGTGGTAGGACGGTGTGAGGATGTCAGCTATCCACCAGTTGTGACGTAAGAAAGGAAAGCACTCCATCTCCATGATCCGATATCTACTCATTAAGGGAAGAAGGATCCCCCACGATTACGGCTCCCTAATTATACTCTATTATTCAACTAGCGATAAGGAAGATGAGATTCCTTACCCAATTGGGAAGATGTCGTATCACCGTCCAACAAGGAAAGTCATCATGATCACCCATGATAAATACCAAGCAATTCCATCGAAGAAAGGTACGGAATCACAAAATCATCAAAAGTTGATCTCTTTCCCTTTCGTAAGAAAGAAACCGACTTAGGCATTCGGAGAGGCGGCCGACACACCCCCCGTTGGACCACCCTTCCTGTGCAAGTTGTAGGTCATGCAGGCCCGACTAATCGACTCGGAGGTTCCGAAACCACCCTTTTTGTGCAGGTTGCAGGTTGTGCAGGCACGACGGATTGACTTGGAGGTTTCAACAGGCTCAGGCCCATACCGATAGAAAAAGCACCATTAGTTTAGGGCTCGTCTGACCAAGTCCCGGCGAGAAGTCAAGCGCCTCCTTCCATGGCCGAGGAGTCCAAGGTGGCGGGTCGAAGCTCATCACGTCGAGTATTCTGATGATTAAAATCCTTTGGGAGGACTGCCGAGGCCCCTTTGGGAGATCTGCCCATTTCTGTTGGGTCCTCGGCGCAAACGCCAAGCTCCACTCCTGACGGGGCGAGGGAAGGGGTTGCTTTGGAATTTAGGGGGATGAGAACTCGCTGTTTACTAACTCGGAGCTTGCTGTCGGGGTTGTATCGTCCATCCTATGAGACTTTGACCTCAAGAGGGCGGATGCCATGTCCGTTGAGGAGGCTCTGGCCTTATCGCTTCAGGGAGCGGCCACCATATGTCCAAACGCCTTTATTTGTCCGTTCCACTGTTGTTTCAAACTATCCATTAATTTTATCTTGTTTCTGTAGATGGCTACCTATATGAAAAGCCTGGCGAGGAGGGTCATCTTTGCCGAGGGCTCTACTAGAGCCGTGAAAGCATATAAAGCCAAGGTTGCCTCCCTGACCTCCGAGAAGGCTGACCTTCGAGCTCGGATGCAGCGCCTTGTCGAGGATGCTGTGAAGTATGAATCCGACCTAAAGCATACCACGACTGCGAAAGCATGAGCTGAAGATTAAGAAAAGAAGGCTCGGGGCGAGCTGAGGGTTGTCGAGGACGAGTTGCGGGCGGTCAGGGATGAGCTGCAGGTGGCTAGGGATGAGCTACACGTGGTCTGGGATGAGCTACGCATCAAAGCCACGATATTAAGTCTAGTAAGCCAAAGGCACGGCGAAGTGAGCTCAGGTGGGCGCCCTAGGCGGGAATGCCATGGGAAGCCGGGATCTTGAGGAGGCGGAGGCCTTGGTCGATCGGAAGGAGAGGGGTGATTGTCGAAATTTGAGAGGCAGAGGCTTGTACCTTATGGCTTGCTTTTCGGCGCATGGCTACTAAGGTTTTCCTGGGTTTGGATTTCAACTTTCCAAGTTCTGGCGGGGGAGCGGAAGAGATCTGACTCGATGTGAAGCGGACCCCGTGGTGTTCGGATACCCCAGAGCTCTGTTCCTCTCCCCTTTGGTGAACTGAGATTGAGGGCTCACAAGTAGGCTCTCCTACCTTGTACATTTGGGACTTCA
Source organism: Tetrastigma voinierianum (assembly GCA_016808115.1). Lineage (NCBI taxonomy): Eukaryota > Viridiplantae > Streptophyta > Magnoliopsida > Vitales > Vitaceae > Tetrastigma > Tetrastigma voinierianum. The sequence continues at coordinate 369,188 of JAEQBH010001848.1, read as the reverse complement.
CCTTCGACTTACATGGTTTGGAGGTTTAGGTAATTGAGGAATTTGCTCAGGAGTCTGTTTGAATATTTAGGCTTTTACAGTAGTTCCTTATTACCTTCATGGATCAGCGCTGGACCTGTAATCTTGACCCTAATTTTTATATGTGGATGTTGCCTTTATACCCTTTGGGCCTTAGGTCATGCTACCATCTTATTTTACAAGGTACAGTGCGGGAGCTTGGACTATTCAACTCCTGTCTTGAGTTGTTGTGCGCTTAGCGGCGTCGAGCTACGTGGCTCTTAACAAACCGAGCTCCTGCTCTTATTGAACTGAGCTACTAGGCTCTTATTGAACTGAGCTACTGGGCTCTTATTGAACTGAGCTACGTGGCTCTTAACAAACCGAGCTACTGGGCTCTTATTGAACTAAGCTACATGGCTCTTGACGAATTGAGCTACGTGGCTCTTGACGAACTAAGCTACGTGGCTCTTAACAAATTGAGCTACTGGGCTCTTAACAAACTGAGCTACTGGGCTCTTATTGAACTAAGCTCCATGGCTCTTTACAAACCGAGCTATTGGGCTCTTATTGAACTGAGCTACGTGGCGCTTGATGAACTGAGCTACGTGGCTTTTAAAAAACTAAGCTACTGGGCTCTTAACAAACTGAGTTACTGAGCTCTTATTGAACTGAGCTCCATGGCTCTTTTGAACTGAGCCACATGGCTTCTTTGTACTTTGAGCTACATGGCTCTTTAGTATCCGAGCTCCTAGGCTTTTTCGTCTTCCTTCCCTTGGGAAAGCGTGCATAGTTTTAATTCTGGTCTATGGAGAATTGGAACAAACTGCATGACTTCCCAAGGTGTCCAAGCTTTTTAATAGATAACCGCCTTCCTTCGAGGATGTATGTTATATGCCTCTCCCGTTTTCCTTCTTGCCTTCACCAGCATCGGAGTTTGAACAATATGAAGCTTCAAGGTTTGATTGCCACCGTGCGAAGTTTTATCAAAGGTCGAGCCGACATTCCGTTTCGTCAGTTTCTCCGCCATTTGTCGAGCTGTGTTGTTCCCTAGTCCCCATTCATTTGATGGAGTCAGTCAGAACACATTCGCAGGGAGGCGTGAGCTTAGAGGGGCGTCTAAGTCCCGCTTCTTATGTTATGCCTTCCTCCCTATTTTCTTTTTCCAAATTCTTCCTTTTCTCTGTTTTCGCTTGAGTGGATGTTTGATGATTGTAATTTTCTAAGATGTAGAGAGTGGTTTTTCTTATTGTAACTTTTTGGAATAACTGTAATTCTCTAAAATAAAAGTACAATCTTTTGGAAACACGTATACTTGTCTGATGTTTCATATAACCTCCTAGGGCCCTTATGAGCCTCGTGGATTTCTGATAACCGAGCTCCCTGGTTCTTTCTTTATGATTTATGAGAGTAGGCAGGCTGAAAATAAACACAAAAACTGTTATTTAAACGAAAGTAGAACTGCTAAGCTTTATTAATAGATACAATTTGAGGTTTATGGGTAAAACCGCTTGAGGTGCTCTTCATTCCTAGAGTGATGCAAGGTCTTTCCCTTCGCCTTGAAGTCTATAGTCGCTGTGTCGAATTATCCGTGACACGATATGTGGTCCCTCCTAATCGGGGTCCTGGGGGCTTCCCGTGGAGGGGTCTTCTTGGTCGGGGCAAGAGTTTTTGAGCACTAGGTCGTCAGCTTGAAACCCTTAGGCCCGACCTTCTATCACAAGCATTCGCTGCTGGTAGTCCTTGATCTAGCTTCTCGCAGCCTCCGCTCTCACTTCATTGGTAAATTTTATGCTCGGCGTTTGCGAACTCGAATTTAGGTGACTTGAGCCCAACCCGACAGGCTACTACCTCTGCCAAATGCTAAGGAAATGTAGTTTCGAGTTGCAGCATTTTGCATGTAGTTCCAGATCGCCCATGTACTCCTGGGAGGTATTCTACCCATTTTCCCCTTGAAGTTTCCAAATTTTAGTCTTCAATGTCGCCGAGAGTCCTTATAGTGACTTATGCTTGTCCGTTGGACTGCGGATGAGCTGGGAACGAATAGTAATTCTTGATTCCGAGCTCGACACAAAAGTTTTTGAATTTCAGGTTGTCGAACTTTTGCTCGATGATTGTTGCTAATGGCTCGGCCTCTGCCCACTTTGTGAAGTAGTCTACTCTTACAATGGTGAACTTGCATTGGCCCCTCCCAACGGGTAGGGGCCCTAGTATGTCTAAACCCCACTGCTGAAAAGGCCAGGGGCTTATGATCGAGGTTAGTGGCTCGGATGGGAGGTGGGAGATCTGGGCATGCTCTTGATAGATTTTGCATTTTCTGACTGGGCCTGTAGCCTTCGAAAGAATGTGGGCCAATAATACCCCGCTCTTGTGGTTTTCCTTCCAAGGTCTGAGCTCCGATATGGTTGCCACTAATGCCTTCGCGGCACCTCTCTAGCACGTAGTCGCATCTTCCTTTCCTAAGCATTCGAGGAGGCGTAAAACCTCGTTTATAGCGGTCCCCCAAAAGAAAGGAACTCACGACCTTGCTCTTAGTTTAGATGCCTCATTCGGATCACTTGGTAATGTCCCGTTTAACAAGTAGTCCCAGATGGGGTCCATCCAACTCGGAGCAGTCATTACTGGGAAAATTTCTTCGCTGTTGATGTTTATTGAGGGCTCCGAGAGGTGCTTGACTAGTATCTTCCTATCCTAGTCTTTCTGCGACGCCGTTGCTAACTTTGCCAGGGCATCCACCAGTAAATTTTCTGCCCTTGGGACGTATCTGACCTGAACCCGTACGAATTTTTTGAGCAGTTCACGTACTTTTTTTGAGGTAACATATCATTTTTTTCATCCCTCCCTTTGTAAGAATCTTCTATCTGCTTCACCACCAACTGGGAATCGCTCAGAGACTACTTGATCAACCCATACGGGAGGGCGAGGTTAAGCCCAAGAATGACAATCTTCATATTCTTGTTATCAGAGGTCTGAACCCGAACTGAAAGTGCATATTCCATGTCGATCCCATCCAGGGAGGTTAGAATCAAACCTGCACCGCTTCCTTGAGCATCAGTGGCCCCATTTACGGACAACCTCTAGATGGGGAGGTCGGACGCGAGCTGGGTGGTTTTGGTAGGCTCTGTCGAGGTGAATTCCATGATGAAATATGCCAAAACTTGTCCTTTGATCGCTGTTCTTGGCTTGTACCTAATGTCGAACTCACTCAACTCTATGACCCATTTACGCCTTCCCGAGGTTTATACAGGCAAAAGATTTTCTTCATCGGGTGTTTTGTCTAATCTCGATGAGTGAGCTCGAAGCATGGTCACCAATGCTGTGTTCAGCCTCCGTTCGATACCTTCCTCCCCGCTCCTCTTAGAGCTCCTGGGCTGCACAATAGACGGCCATCGCGGCTCAATCTCATTCCTCTCGACCATAGCCACACTATCGAGAACTCCAACCCGCTAAGTAGAGTAAGGAGTTCCCTGAGGGGCTTACCGCACAAGGGGGAGCTTAAGTAGGTTTTTAGCGCTAAGAACGCCTCTTCACAATGGGCATCCCAATCAAAGCCCTTTTAGAACTTGAAAGAAGGGTTGACACTTGTCACTGAATTGGACACAAAGTGACTTAACGCAGCTATTCTCCAGGTTAGGGGAGTGGCTACCCCCGAGCCAGGTCCGACCCGATTGGCGGATCTGGACTGAAACCCGGGTGACGTCTGACTGAAGCCATCAATCAAATCCATTTATTCATATAAACGTTGTCGTTCTCAAAATTTTGCGGAAGCAGTTTCAATTTAGGGCAAGCCCATAAACATTTACAAATTCAATAAGCCCATAACATTTAACAAAATACATTTACAATGAAGGCGTTCCAAGCCTCTTCAAAATGGTTTACAAATGGATGTTTCAGAGTTCAAATTGTTTTTACAAAATATCAATGTTCAAAAGAAATGGAGTGAATGATATGCTCCGAGCATACCCGCAATTCTTCTTTATGACTCAGCTCCTGGCCAGGTCCGCTTTCAATCACTATCAATCACTCGGTACCCTCACATTGATAAAAACAATACGCTAAGCATTTTCATGCTTAGTGGTTTTATACAATTCCATTCTGCTATTTCAGTTTAAGTTAAACATGCAATTTTTCTAAACAAAACTTTCAAATCTTTTTAGATTATCAATGTCAATGCAATACATATACTTATTTCATATACAATCATTTACGGTTCATTGATCATCCTAAATATACACTTTCATATGTTATAATTCATTTATAACCAATTCATGCATTTCACAATGCTTTTTTCATTTCAATTTGCAATCATGCTTTTTAATATCAATATGTCAACAATCTCAAATCGATTTAGTTATGTCCTTAACGAATTTAACCTATGTTTTCGGTATTCAGGATATCGGAAATCACCGCACGCTTCCTGGTCACCGCAGCCTGCGATAAACATTTTGCTTGCAACACGCACGGTCCGGGCTGCCGACCGTTATTAAAAATCAATCAGTGAACACTACCGACACCGCCCCGCAGCCGACGGAGTGACACATCAATAAGTTTGCCTACAAGATCGCTTAATTCAATCTCTTATCTGTATACCAATCTATCCTTTATGCGACTAAACGACAATATCTCTATTAAGGGCGTTCAAATCTTTTATAGCAACATACGCATAATATGTACATTTGTATAAATCCAAGATTTTCAATACTCATGCAATTCCTTCATTCAAACATTTTATAATCAATTTCTTCAAATCAATTAAAACAATTCAATATGCTTTTCTTATGCATTTAGAACAAATAGTTCAAATCTTGAAACGAGAATAGGAGAAGATAGAACAAACCAATATATCTCTTTCTATTTGCCTTGTCTTCAATCTCAGTCCTAGGTTAGGTGATCCTCACTCGTCCCTAGCAAATCACACACATCATATTTAGTGAACTAGCACTAATCACACTTATTCGCTTTGCCGAGGCGGCAAGGTACGATACATTTTTCACATAGTTTCATTCTTATTTGAACCCTCATTAGTCATTTATTAGGCTTCTTAAACTATCGGTGCACGAATATGGGACTTTCGGAAACAAAATAAAAATTTTGGCCCACTGTGAGTCGCGTGTCTTCGTCATAAGGTTTCCTCACGCGGCGTAGCATAGCTTACACCGCAAATGAACCCATCGGGTGGCTATTTTGGCCCCCACTGCCACTGGCGAGGCAGCCTTTCATTGTGATAAGGACTTTCGCCACGGCTACGCCCTACTTCCGCTTTTTTCCTCCTTGCTCATTTTGAGATTTTCTCCAAAAATTACTCAAAAACTCAAAACAAATTATGGAAAACTCTTCCAAAGGCAATTTAATATTATCCTAAACCAACCATAAGCAAAACCTATGGATGGATTAGAGTTTTTCTAACCCAAACATCATTAAAGAAATTCTAGGGTTTTGTTCTTACCTTGAAATCACTTTGCACTTGAAGCCCTATTCCTTCTTCCTTCCTCCTTGCAAGACCTTGCATAAACATGGAGGGATTCACACCAATCTCTAAACCCTAGCTTCTTCTCTTGTTCCAAAACGTTTTTTTTGCACAAATGAGAGGTTTCTTTAAGACCAAAATGTGGTCTAATACCACTTATCCAATTATAAGGCCATGTTTGGCACATCATTAAATCCCATTTTCCATTTTTGACATTTTAACTCTTTATTTCACTTTCATTTATCATCTAATTCATTTGGCATTTAAGCTCATTCTCATTAAACCCTTAGGTCTTCATTTACACATTTCCAAATTTGCCATTTTTCACTTGGGTTTATTTCCGGGTTCAATCAATTTCTCATTTTAGCATATAATACTTAATCATAGACTTCAAGTCTATTTCTACATTTATCAATTTAAAATTTACCAGCTTTCCTGAAAAACCTAAGTTTTGCCTAATTTATACACCTTAATATGTAATAAAATGATTATAAAAATTTAGGTATTTTTGGGCGTTACAACTCTCCCCACTTAAGAAAATTTTGTCCTAAATTTACCTTATTTAAACAGCCATGGATACTGTTGTCGCATCAGATCTTCACTTTCCCAAGTGGTTTCCTGTGGTTCTGTGTTTCTCCACAACACTTTGATTAGCTTTAATCTTCTTTGCTTCGCAATTCTTTCACTTCGAGCCAAGATCTCTACTCGCTCTTCGCTTCATATGTCAAATATGAAGCCACTCACTGTTTCAGAGACTATATGTGACGGGTCCGATCGGTACCTCCTCAACATTGAAACATGGAAAACATCATCCAAGTCCAGAGGTAATGCCAGAAGGTATGCCATTGGACCTACTTTTTCAATCACCTCATATGGACCAATAATCTAGGGCTCAACTTGCCCTTTTTCCTAAATCTCATCACCTTCTTCCAAGGCGATACTTTAAAAAACACTTTGTTGCCGATCTCATATCAAATATCTTTTCTTTTCATGTCAGCATATGATGTCTATCTATCGATGGCCAGTTTCAATCTCTCTCTAATCATTTTCACTTTTTCTTCAGTCTCTTGTATCAAGTCAAGGCCAATCACTTTCCTTTCACCCAATTTCGTCTAACACAACGGTGTTCTACATTTTCTTCCATATAAAGCCTTGTAAGGCGTCATTCCAATACTCGATGGGAAACTGTTGTTGTACACAAATTCAACTAAAGGAATGTGTCTATCCCAACCACCTCATAGTCGATCACACAACCTCTTAACATATCTTCCAAAGATTGATCACTCTCCATCATTCATCCGTCTATGGTGGAACACTGTATCGAATTCAACTATGCCTATACTTCTTGTAATTTCCCCCAGCACCAAGTAAACCTCGATATTCCAGATGAAATAATGGATTCAAGAATCCCATGTAACCTAAACTATTTCCTCGATATATAACTCGCTTAGCCATCGTTTAATAGTCGATTCTCACTGTAGGGAAGCGAGCTGACTCCGTCAATCAGTCTACTACGACCCAACCGAGCCATGCCTTCTCCCCCCGTCAATGGTAAATCAACCACAAAATTCATGGTAATTCGGTCCTATTTCCACTCCTATTCTCGATAGGCCAGAATAACCCAAGGAACTCGTCACTAATTCTCAAACGCCTTTTTCATTCCGACCAATCGGAATGACATTTTTAAATCTTGATGCATCTTCGTGCTATTGGGATGGATAACAAAAGATCTACTATGTGCCTCTTCAAGTATGGCTTTCCTCAAATCATTATCGTCAGGTACACAAACCCGATCTTTATAATGCAAAACTCCATTTTCATTCACTGTAAACTTGGTTTCTTTACCATTTCCAATTTGACTCACTATGGCAGAAATATTTTCATCTCTCTTTTGTGCTTCTAGCACTCAGTTCAACATATTCGGTCTCGCTATTAATTCCATCGTCTGATAATGACAAATGGGCATTCAACACTGGGCATTACCGACTTTCATTTCTAAAGCATCTACTAATTACATTGGCCTTTCCCCGCGATAATTAATCACACAACACCTTTTATCAATTCCATCCATCTCGCTTGTTCCAAGTTGCTTCTCAAGTGTGAGGGCAAATACTTAAGACTCTTATGATCGTGTAAATGAAACACTTTTCTCCATACAAATATTGTTCCACCAAATAAGAAATACAATTGCGACTAATTCCAAATCATGCGTGGGGTAGTTCTTTTCATGCGGCTTCAACTGTCTTGAAACATAGGCTACCACTTTACCTTCTTGCATTAGGACACATTCGAGTCCATTTAGTGACGCATCACTAAAGATCACATATTCTTTACCGTAGGTCGGCTAAGAATGCTTTCAATTTATCAAAACTTCTTTGACATTTTTCACTCCATTCATACTTTACATTTTTCTGGAGTAATCTCGTCATCGGGGCTGCAGTCATAGAAAACCTTTTAACAAATCTTCTGTAGTAACCTGCCAGTCCTAGGAAACTACGCACTTCTGTAACATTTCTTGGTGGCTTCCATTCAACAACCACTTCTATTTTCTTTGGATCCACTCAGATTCCTTCTTTCGATACAATGTGCCCAAGAAAGGACACTTCATTCAACAAAAACTCACATTTGCTCAGTTTCGCATACAACTGCTCTTTTCTCAAAGTCTCTAACACTACCCGAAGGTGTGTGTCGTGATCCTCTCGATCCTTTGAATACACAAGTATGTCGTCTATGAACACTACGAAAAATTGATCCACATACGGTCGGAAAACATGATTCATTAGGTCCATGAAAGCCGTTAGAGCATTTGTCAAACCAAACGACATTACAAGGAACTCATAATGTCCATATCGTGTTCTAAACGCCGTTTTATGCACATCCACATCCTTAATCCTCAACTGATGATACCGAGATCACAAATCTATATTTGAAAAGATACTTGCAACTTTCAGTTGGTCAAACAAATCATCAATCCTGGGTAACGGATACTTATTCTTTACTGTCAACTTGTTCAGTTGTCTATAATCAATACATAGCCGAAGTGTACCATCTTTCTTTTTAACAAAGAGCCACGTGAGCTCCCTGCTATGGTACACTTGGTCGAATAAACCCTTTTTCTAGCAGTTCTTGCAACTGCAATTTCAATTCCTTTAGCTCTACTGGAGCCATTTGGTACGGTGTAATGGATGCCGGTGTGGCATGTGGTACAACGTCGATAGCAAACTCAATCTCCCTTTATAGAGGTAATCCTGGCAACTCTTCTGAAAACACGTTCGGAAAGTCACTAACAGTAGGGATATCGGATACACTAGGCCTTGCCTTTTTCGTATAAATCACATAAGCCAAATAGGCTTCACATCCTTTCTGCACCATTGTTCTAGCAGTGGCTGCGGATATCACATTAGAGAGGTGGTTTGACCTCTCGCCGATGAAAGTTACTTCATCTTCATTCGGTGTTCTTAAAGTCACTCTTTTCATTCTACAATCGACTATCACTTGGTGTCGGGACAACTAGTCCATCCCCAAAATCACATCAAACTCCTTAAAGGATAATTTAATCAAATCCCTAGGAAACTCATACTCTTGTATTCGGATGGGGCAATCTCTATACACTTTATTCACAATAACACTATGTCCGAGTGGGTTCGTCACCAAGATGTCATACTCGGTTTCACTCCTCGGTAAATTACCCAAGTTGGGTATGTCGATACAAATGTATGAATGTGTTAATCCTGGATCTATCAATGCATGTACAATAGTATCAAAGATTTGGAAATTATCGACTATCACATCTGAGCGCTTCAGATTTTCCCACTCGCTCTTCATTGCATATGCCCTTGTAGCCGGGAGCACGTGCATCCACTCCATAGTCCGTGTCCCTTGCCTCGAACACTGATGATGCAACAACACTCTTGTTGCCTTGTGCCATCGGCTGTACCCCACTAGGGTGCTGTAAATGAACGAGCTCTAGAACAATCTCTCGCTCTATGCTCTTTGGATCCACAAATCAAATAAGCACCTGTAAGTCTCCAACATTCTCCCTTATGATTTTTCCTACAATGGGAGCAATGAGGAGTAGTCTGTCCTCTAGAAGCACCTCTTGGTGCACTCACAACTGATGGTGCTGGTAGAGTAGTATTCCAATTGATAAATAATTCGATCCCTCGAGCTATAAGCCGAATGTGGAACCCCGTGGTCCTCTAAATTTCTTTCTTTGTTGCCGCTAACTCCGACAATCGATTTTCTTCCCTGCCTTTTATCTTTTCTCTCTCTTTTTCCTTTCTTTACTCGACATTCAATGCACATGTCACGATTTTGAGAAATCTCATGGAAAAATCCAGCAAGGATAATGGCACAAATATGGTCGTTAAGTCCGTCGAACTCATTTGCCATTCTTCTTCCCCACTGGTTAGTATCTCTGAGCATACTCTGTTCAACCGCGGTAAACTCTCTCCTCGATATCTGGATCACACTCCATCCGTCTTTTGCTTCAGATTATGAAACTCGTCCCATGTTACTCGAGCAATGTGGACTCACATAGTGCTTCTTGAATCCTAATCCAAGAAGAACTCCCACGTAACTTTCTCCCTGTGGTGCTACCCGGCCAGTTAAACCCACCATCGATGTTTCCCATCCTCAGTAGTGAGGTCGCACACTCTAACTTCTCTTCTGCTATGCAATGCATTTGCACAAGCATTTGCCTGGGCTCTCTCGAGCCAATTTCTGCCATGGCTCATCATCTTTCTTCTTCCAAGAAAGGTTATTATTCAGAATCGCCATTCTCTGATTCCGCTGATCGCCGAGATATTGCACGTTGCTCGACTCTTTGCAAAGCCTAAGCCAACTATTGGAGAATACCCTTAGTACCTCTTTCCACTTGTTCCGGTTCATATACTGGTGGAGCACGAGATGCTTGTCCACCTTCCACACTAGTAGGACTGTTGGGCGATTCCCCTGGTCATCCTCGACCCTAAGGGGAGCTGAACTGTCTATGCTTATCCTATTAAGACCAGTAAGATCCACGTCAGAGTCATGTCATCCTTTATATGCAAATGCAATGCATGTCAAATACCATTTTGAAAACCATTTCACAAAATCGTCTAGGGCCTTTTTCCAGAAACGCCTAAACCTAGGCTCTGATACCACTTTAAGTGGCACCCCTCAGCCCAGCCTCCCCGACCGGCCAGCGATTCTGACCAAACCTGTGTGACGCTCGGGTGGTGCTTCACTAATCAAATCCATTTATTCATATAAACCTTCGCTTCAAATTCAAGGAGCACTCTGTCTCAGGCAAGCCTATAAACATTTACAACCAATAGGCTCCATAACATTTAACAAACATTTACAATGAAGGCATTCCAAGCCTCTTCAAACACATAAAATGATTGTCAAAGTTCAAAATTTATTTTTACAAAACATCAAATCCAAGAAATTCCTGAAAGTGAATGCATATATGTCTTGAGCATATCTCAAATTTTCTTTATGACTCAAGCTCCCATCTCACTAGTCCTGTTTCACTCACTATCTCTCCAAAGATCTCATTGATAAAATCATTCCGCTGTTTCAATAAGTCAACATGCAATTTTGCTAACAAAACTTAAAACTTTTCTGATTGATCAATCGTTGTGTCAAATACATACGGCACTCATTTGAAGATCCATTGACAACAACGATCGTCCCAACGTACACTTCATAAAATACAATCATTGATAAACCAATCATGATTTACAACTTTATCAACTTATAATCATGTTTTAACATCAATATCAACGTTGTCCCATCCGATTAACTTCACTCTTTAATCAATTAATCTATGTTTATTCAAAGATTATCTAACGATCGCACAGAACTCGCTTCACGCAGCTTCGATAAAACATTTGAGTTATAACACGCGACGCCCCGTCACACTGATCAGCACAATCAATCGCGAACAGATCATATCGTCGCCGGTTGCAATGGAGCGATACACTCACATTGGTTATGGCGTTTCAATTCCTTGCATCAAAAGATAATATGCGCTATTTATAAACGTTTCATTTTCTCAACATCAAAGCAAAATTTGCCTTCTAAAATATTTCACAAAATTCATTCTCTTCAAATCAATTAAAATACAATTCAATATTCTTTTCTTATACATTTTTGTACAAATAAATTCAACTGAAACCCAGAATGTGAGCAAAGACAAAACAAGTTCAATATATCTCTTTTCTATTTGCCTTGTCTTCAATCTCTAGCCTTAGTTAAATCATAATTGGCCCCTAGCAAATCATACACATCATATTTAGTGAACTAGCACTAATCATACTTATTCGCTTTGTCGAGGCAGCGAGGTACGGTACATTTTTCACATAGTTTCATTCTTATTTGAACCCTCATTATTCATTTATTAGGGTTCTTAAACTATCGGTGCACGAATACGGGACTTTCGGAAACAAAATAAACATTTTGGCCTACCATGAACAATGTCTTCGCTACGGCGAAGACCGTCAAGGCAAAGCACTGGTCAGAACAGAAGACTTCACGGCGAAGCACTCCCCACGGCGGGCGTAGCACTTCTTTTGCTGTCGGCAGCATTAGCCACGCCACAACGAACCCATGGTGGCTATTTTGCTCCTACCATCGCGGGCGATAGTCAACACGCATGGGACTTCACTATCGCGAAGGTGCCCTTACAACAGCGAAGGCCCGAATTTCGCCTCACTTTTTCCTCCTTGATGCTCATTTTGTGATTTTCCAAATCACTCAAAACTTTAAACATTATGGAAAACTCTTCCAAAGGTAATTTAATATTATCCTAAACCAACTACAGCAAACCCATGACGGATTAGAGTTTTATAACTCCAAACATCATTAAAGAAATTTGTGGTTTGCTCTTACCTTTGAAATCACTTTGCACTCAAGCCTTAGCTTCCTTTCTTCCTTCCTCCTTGCAAGACCTTGCATAAAACATGGAGATTCACACCAATCTCCAAACCCTAGCTCTTCTCTCTCTCTCTCTCTCTCTTGTCACCAAAACGTCTCTGCACAAATGAGAGGTTTCTAAGACTAAATGTGGTCTAATACCACTTATCCACTATAAGGCCATGTTGGGCACATCATTAAATCCTATTTTCCATTTTTGGCATTTTAACTCTTTATTTCACTTTCATTTGGCATTTAAGCCCATTCTCATTAAACCCTTAGATCTTCATTTACACATTTCCAAATTTGTCATTTTTCAATTGGGTTTATTTCCGGGTTCAATCAATTTCTCATTTTAGCATATAATACTTAATCATAGGCTCACATATTCATTTCACATTTATCGCCTTTAACAATTCTATGCTTTCTTGGAATATGTATTGTGCTATTATAAAATTCTGTGGTATTTTGGTACATAAGGCGCCTAATTTTTAGTATTGGGTGTCGCATGTCGAGCATGGCTTTATCTGCTTGATTTTCTGGTCTGGTGGTTTGACTATGCAACCCAAGAACTTCCCTACTGAGACTCGAAAGCACACTTGCCAGTTTAATATCTGTAGCCCCAGACTTGGAATCCATTAAGCTAGGTGGTCTATGTGGAGCTCGACCTTGATTGACTTCACCAACATGTCGTCTATGTATACTTCCATGGATGCTCCAATATGTTTTTGGAACATCCTGTTTACCAACCTTTGATAAGTGGCCCCAACGTTCTTCAACCCAAAAGGCATCACCGAGCACAAAAGACGCTCCCTTGCTCGTCACGAATGAGGTATTCTCTTAGCCATTGTATCCATTATAGATCTGATTATAACCCGAGAGTGCCAATGAAGTTGGGAGGAGCTCAGCCGCAGGCATCCACTACAGGTCGATCCGGGGGGTAGGGAGCTATCTTTCGCAAGCCCCACTTAACATCAGCAAAGAATGCAGGCCGATTTGCCATTTTCGACTTCGATGAGAACCACATTAGCCAACCAGTCAAGAATAACTCACTTCCTCAGCTCGGCTTGGAGGAGTTTGCTAACTCTTCATTGATCGCCACGCCTCTCCAGGCTAAACTTCTTCTTCGCTTTAGTAATGAAGGAGGAACACATTCAATTTATGGGTGATAACTACTGGGTCAATTCCTCCTATTTCCTCTTTCTTCAAGTGAATACTTTCACTTTTTGCTTTAAGAAGTAAGAGATAACTTGATTCTGCACTAATTTTAACGAATGATGGTTTTGGCACTGCTGCACATCTTGAGGCATAGGGCCCATGCTTAATTCATCTCATGTCGAGCTCATCCATGTGGATGTTGTCAACTGCTTTCTGTTTCATTGATGCCAAGTAGCACTCCCTAGCTACCCCCTGGTCTCCTCGAACCATTCCTACTCCATTCTCCGTAGGGAATTTGACAACCATATGATAGGCGGAAGGGATGGCCCTTATGGCATGGAGAGAAGGCCTACCCAGTAACATGTTGTATGCTGATGGGGCATCCACTATGAGGAATTTTATCGTCGTTGTGGCCTGGCATGGGAGGTCTCCCACAGTGAGTACCAGCTGTACCGACCCCAAGGGTAGCACTTTTTCTCTGGAGAATCCCAGTAAGTGGGCGTTTATCGGTTCCAACTTCTCCTTTCCGATGCCCATTTTGTCAAACGTTGATGCGAAGATGATGTCAACCGAGCTCCCGTTGTCGATCAGGACCTTGTGACCTGTTTTGTTGGTATCCAACTGAGGGAGCTGACACGGCTCACTTTCCATTTGTCTCCCCGATCTCGATGTCGCGTAGCGAGCCTTCCCGAACTGGATTCCCCACCATCGACTTAACCCTCAAATCACATTGATATCTCCAAGGGCTGGTCATGCCGAGATGGGGCCGCCGAACAGGTGCCGGTTTCGATCTTTTGGAGCCACGTAATAGCGGAGATGTCCACATCGGATTAGGAATTCGATTTCTTTCTTCAACTGAATATAGTCATTTGTTCGGTGCCCATGATCTTTGTGGAACTGCAAATATTTGGTTATGTCTCTTTTGGTCGGGTCTGGGTCATCCGAGACACCCACCTTAAAACTTCTTATGCCGCACCTCGATAGACTCGAGACACCGAGGCCGTCGTGGGGTGAACCCGCCGAGGTGGGCACCATGGCCGCAGCTCGAGCCGGGTGGACCCAAGTTGTCCTTGATCGCTACCTCTTCTTAGAGATCGACCACTTCGCCTCTCCGTGGAGAGATCCGTCTCGCCTCTTCATCTTCTGGGGCTTCGGTCTCACTTTTTCTCGTCCTTGCTTTTCTCCTTTTGCGCGAAAGCTTAGATATAAGGACCTCCTCGCCGTTGATGTATTTTTCTGCTTTGGCAAGCACCTCGGCCATGCTTGCCTAAGGGTTCTTCGAGATGGAGAACATTAGGTCTTTTGACTGTATGCCTAGCCCGCGATAAAGGCGGTGATGGAAAATTTCTCATCAGGGATGTCTACCTTTAATGACTCCGAGTCAACATCTGCACGCAGGACTCCTGATTCTCCTACTGGCCTTGCTTTACGGTCAAAGGTGTGGTAGCTTGACTTTTAATGCCTGTGACTGGCGAAGTGGGACACGAAAAGCGATGGAGAGCCTTCCAAGGATTTAGATCGAGGTCAAGTGAGTCATTTCAACTGCGCCAATGCCGAGCCTTAGCATGACGTGGAAGGCCTCTACATCGCACAGGGTCCTGGTATCCATGCAACTCCATCCGAGTCTTGTTGGTGTTGAGGTGGTCTACGGGATCCTTTCTCCCGTTAAAGGCCTCGATCTGCGGCATCCTAAATTTCGCCGAGAGAGGGAAGTGTAGTACCTCGGCCGTGAACGGGGATTCCGATTGTTGTACCAGAGCATCCATGAAGACTGGGGCTCGACCTTTTACAACCTCCTTCATGTGGCTGAGCTCTTTGTCGATGTCCCGAACTCGCTGTTCAAGATTGTTCTTCCCAATCGATAAGGGTCGCTCTATCACCTCCGTCACCCCGCCGTGCATCCCCACACAATACGCCTTCACGGCCCGTTATGCCTCCTACGATGTCGTGACTTGCTCCGGTGAGTTCCAATAACTCCCTTAGCAGACGTTGATTTACAAGATAGAGTGCCTCCATCTCGCTGCGCCAGCCGTGAAGAGCCGGCGAGCGCCTCAGTTGCTTCGCTATCAACTCGCCTTGTCGGGTCTTAAGGCCCTCGGGGGTCGGGCGTGACTCCTCTTCATGTTTCAGCTCTATACCATCGCCACCGAGAAATCAATTGATTTTTAAAGGAGCAAATATTCCACGCATGTGGCCAAACCACGGTGCTTTTCATCTAAGAGATGGGCCTCGAGGCTATCGGAACCTCCGAGCGTATCTGGCTGGGCGATAATGACCTGCAACCTGCACAGAAATGGTGGTTTTGGAACCTCCGAGTCAATCCGTTAGGCCTGTGCAACCTGCAACCTGCACAGGAAGGGTGGTCCGACGGGGGTGTGTCGGCCGCCTCTCCGATGCCTAAGTCAGTTACTTTCTTACGAAAGGGAAAGAGATCGACTGTTGATGGTTTTGTGATTGCATCTTCTTCTCGGTGGAATTGCTCAGATTTACATGTGCGCATCACGATGACTTTCTCCTTGTTAGATCACTGATACAACATCTTCTTAATTTGGTAGGGAATCTCCTCTTCCTTATCGTTAGCTGAATATTAGAGATACTGTGAGCCAGACTGTGGGGGGATCCTTCTTCCCTCTTAATGAGTAGACACCTGATCATGGAGATGGAGTGCTTCTTTCTTACGTCATTAACCGGGTGGATAACTGATTATCCCTCAGCCACCGCTCGCCCATTTGACGGCTTTCAACCCCTGCTCGTGCCTTGTAGGAGTAATCAGACGTTGTCATGGGCCGAAGCTCACATCAAGCCTTCGCTTCCAAGCCCGTCCCTAAGCCCACCTAAGCTCATGGTGGTTTGTCTCTTGGGTCTACGTTCTGAGCCCACACGCATGTTTTTTAGGCATCATCATAAATAAAGCTCAAATAGTAAATTATATTAATTTTTTGAACATATTATGGTTTTCCTTAAAAATATTTAAAAATAATAATAATTTCTTACTTAATAGAATAAAATTTATTTATAATTTGAAATTTTCTTAATATTATATATTTTTACATTTTAAAAATCACATGAAGTAAACCAAGATAAAAATGTGATGAAGAATAGGAGGTAAAACAAGGAGACACATATTTCCAAGCATAGATATAAGGATATGAAAAACATAAGATGTCTTAAATAATAGTTATAGGTTTGGTTTTACCATTTATAAGTTATAACATCATCCATAAGTGTGGGGTCCATCCCCATCAATTAAGGCTACATAGCAGTCTCGCCTAGAGGAAGTATGCTCTCACCTCCATACCATGCAGCGGCCGTTTATCCTCCAGTCTCGTTGTTTCACTAATAATTAGGAGCTTCCTCGGGCTCAAATATTTCCTTATAAATAATCATTCAGGAAACAGTATCAAAAACATAACATATGAGCAGCAGATCCTTTTTCAACCATAAAATTTTGAAAAAAGAAGTAAATTAAGACTATGAGAAGTAAAATTAGTAGGGTCTGTAAAACCTCAAGTCAGAGCTATACTTGTAATTATGGTTTTTTTTTTCTCGAATTTATCCCAGGAAAGTTTCTCTGATTCTAAGGCTTCATCACGTCATATAGGAAGTTATAATTTTTTTTTGCCAATTTATTTTATGTTGATTGTAATAGCTACCCAATTGCATATTCATTTTCTTTAGGTTGCCATAGCCATTCAATTGTTGTTTTATTTTAAGGATTAGCCCCCTAATTGCTTATTTATATTTTTGTGGATTGGCATAGTCGCTGAATTAATTGCATTTTCTATGTTTTGGCATTGCTATCAAACTGCTCGTTTAATTTTCAAATAGATTTGCATTACCACCAAATTGCAAACGACCATAATAAATTGTCAAGCCACCTAAATTTTATTGGTTATAATATTTCACAGGTCACATATAATCAAACATCAAAATATCTGTAAACAAAATATATATCTATTATCGGATTTCATGGATATATCAAAATATCCGTAGATATTTGTTGTGGTGATTTTTTAATCTCACATGAAACATACAAAATAAAGCGTACATGTGTGTCAGGAAATTAAAGTGTTTACAAACTAAATGACTTGTTGATCATACTTCTAATCGAGCTATGTAGATTCCCTGGTTCCCATGACAGGTCCCTAGAATGAAAGTTGAAAACGTATGAATAGGAATCTGGCATGAATTAATTACCGAAGAAAAATGTTATATTTCCTTATGAATGAATGAAATAACACGATGCTGAAAGTTGATAGGTTTGAGTAATACTTGGATTTGACTGTGAAAACAATATTGTGTTTGAAAATTGATAAAAACTTGAATAGAAATTGCAACCAGAATGCTAGAGTTGCTAGAGAAAATATTTGATTTCACTACGAATAAATGAAATAACACTACTGGAAATTTGCCTAAAATTGGCTAAAGCTAGGAAATAGAGTGCTGAAATTGCTAAAAGCTTATTGAAAAACTTGAATTTGCTAAAAGCTTGTTGAAAAGCTAGGATTTGTTGAAATAGCTTGACATTGAGTCGATTGAGTTGTTAATTGATTGATTTGTTGATTTGTCGATTGGTTGATTCGTTGTCCTTCTATGCTCCTTTTATAGACGTAGAAGACTTGCTGCCCAAGTCTGTATTTCCCCACTCACTCCACTTTATAAAGTAATTGCCCATGTCTTCCATTAAGGGAACTTGTTCCTCAAGAACTTCTCCACGTCTCCATAGTGGAGTCTTGATCCTCAAGGATTCTTCCATGTCTCCATCATGGAGGCTTGTTCCCCAAGTATATTCCACATTAGCCCATAATTGCTCTACTCCTCTGCCACATCTAATAATGCTTCGTTTTATTTCAAAATAATTTTAAAAAATCATAAATACACCTTGACTTCTTCTATGGGCTTCGCATAAATGGATTAGCCATTTTCTTTGACTTTATTCCACGGACTAGGTTTAGGCCTAACCTATTACCGTGATCAAGTTAAATTTTCAAATTGTGCAAATGGGACAAGTTCCCGTATACATTGTGCACACATATTGTATGTATTAAAGCCCCAAAAAAATATTATTCTGGGTTTATTTTCAACCATGAAACCCAAAATACAGCTTTCAACCCATGATGTGGAGTTCTAACGGCAAAAACAAGCCAAGTCGGATCGAATAAAGAAGCTATTATTAGTTCCCCAAGAAAAAGTTCCCTCCATCATCAAGTTTAAACCTCAAACTTTTGTTCTTCCTACACTAAAGGATTTTGTTCTTCTAAAGAAAAATCATCTAACTTCTCTAAGAAAATTAGAATTTCCTTATTTCCTTCCAAAAAAGAATTTATTTATCTTTCTAAAACAAACTCCACTTATTGGAAAAAGGAAACTCTTTTACGTTACTTTTTTCACATTCTTCTTTCTCCATCTTTGTCGTTGTTTCCTTCGTCAACGTTGCCATTACCGCTTATCACGCAGAATTACCGGCTTGCATGACACTACCGTTGTTGAAGAAATTCTATCGAGCTTACACATAACATAGTTCGTCGACATCATTGTCAAGACGAAATCGCTGTCAGAGGCAAAGACGCTTCCCCGACGTTACCTACTATTTCACCGCCGCTAATTCATCGGGCGAAAATACCTTCAAGTCGCTGCAGCTTGCTCATGATGCTCACGGAAAATACAACGCGTCGCTTTCCGCTGCTCTCACGATTGATCAAAATCACAGTTGGGAAGAGAACTGTGTCGATGTTGAGGGTGACGATGTTGTAGTTGCCACTACCGGAGCCGATCCGACTAATGTTGCTCCATTTGTTGGCGTTACAGTTGAAGTCGCTACAATCGACGTCACTTCAGCCGTCGCGCTCTCTTATAGGAAAACTTTTGCTCATCACTTCCGCTTGTGAAGAAGACGATGTCAGCACTTATAAGTGCTAAAAGATCGAAGCTTTTCTGATTTTCTTGATTGGAGTTCTTCATGAAGAAACTATTTTGGATAGGATTTTCAAGCTTTCTCAGCTTTCTTTATTGCCCAAAAATTGAAACTTTTTCTTGATGTTTGTTCGAAACTTCTCCTAAATGCAGATTTTTTGAAGAATCATCTTGAATGCATTCTTCAAAAATTCTTTGACGCTTTTGGCTTGTTTCGAACATTTCCCGAGGTGTAGAATTTGAACATAATCATGAGTACACCCTTAGAAAAAATTCATTTAAGCTTTTTGGCTTATTACAAAAGTTTTCTTAGGTGTAGACTCTAACAGAGTGGAGAATACACATTCGAAAAAAATTCTTGACAGCCGTTTAGCTGGTTTAAACCTTCCCCAGGGTGTAGAATTTCGTTGAATTCCGAGATAGTCGGAATTTCACGTTTTTCAAGGCACCGGGTGTCAGGTGACACATGGGGTGGTACCACATGGCATGACCAAGGGCTGCCACATGGAACCATGGGAGAAGGACACATGGCATGAAAGGCATGTGGTGTGGAGAGTGCCACCAAGAACATGTGTCCATGTGACACATGGACCATGGAAAAGGTGACACATGGCAAGATGAATAGTAGAGTGAGAGGAAGCTTCCTCTCACTTGAAGGAAATAAAAAAATAAAAATTTGGTGGGTAAGGTGAGAAGAAAAGAAAGAAAAAAGAGAAAAAAAAAGGGGGAAAAAGAAAAGAGAAAAGAAAAGGAAAAACAAAAAGAATGAGGGAGAGTGCGTGAGAGGGAGAGGAAAAAAGAGACAGTGAGAGGAGAAAAAAAAAGGGAACGACACTTCCCTTTGCGATCTCCGACGAACCGGTGGTCGAAACGCTTCGAGGCAAGAGACAAAGTTGGTCCATGCGACGAGAGCTACGTGTGGGTACTAGAAACTGTGGGTTTTGTTGCGTTCCAAAAGGTAGGGGTTTCTCCTACCCGGGTTATTTCTTGCCTAGGGGCAATGTGAGGGCCATTTTGGTTCATCTCTAACCTTAGGGGTTGTGTTTATTGATGGTCAAGGACCGAATCCAGTATTTCGAGACTGAAATTCTGGACTTCTTGGCTACCCATGTGTAGCCTTGTTTACGACTGGGCGTGGTTGGGCATCCAACCTGCCCATAGCCATGAATGATCAGTCCCGAGACTGAACCCGGACTGTTTGTGGATTTGGGCTGGCCAAGTGTTGGCTGTGGGTGTAGTGCTTAGTTTTGGAGTTTGAACAATTTTCGCACACCCATGCGAATCGACAACTTCGACTTTGGATGGCCATAACTTTCTTGTTCGCGTTCTTGGACTTTATGAAAAGCTCTTTGAGTCTAGAATTTAACCATATGCTAGTGAATGACATTTGGTGCTCAAAGATTCCATGTTTCTCGCCTTTCAAAGAGCTGCAGGATTGTCAGGGCATTGCTTTATGCTACAATTGGTACATACCAAGTTATCTTTTGTGTATGTGGATTGATGATTGGTGTGATGTATGCTCAGAGGACACTAAGAAACTAATCACATGTTGATCAGGTGATGAAGATGTCAAATATGTGTGATAAGTACAATAATGAATGATAAATTATATGTATTAAATATGATTTACTCATGATACTGCATGAAGCATGATCGTATCATGTACGTGGCATTCATTAAAAGTAGCATGAGATACTTGCATCGGAATTGCATTGCATTTATGCACGGACATCGTGATGACATGGGTGTGAGTGTATTGTAGAGATCGGCACTCATGTTTGCGTTCGATGGTATGTCGCGGGTACACGGCATATCGGCTACCATGTTCGAGTTCAATAAAGGCTCATAAAATGGGGCAACGCCCAAAACGTTCTGTGTCGCATAAAAGAAAAGGTGCCGAAAATACGTGTCGGTAAGGGTGAAAGCGCGCGGGATAGATACCCTCGCAAAAACTGGCATTCCTGTTGCATATAAAATATTCTGTTTGATGAAAGTCTCGCAAAGTTTCAAGGCGTATGGTCTCACAATGAGACCCTGAAATTCGCTACCCACAAAAAACACGGAACTTGGTAAAAATTAGTTGATATCAGAGATTGTCCTATGGATTTTGATTTATAAAAAAAAAAAAGCTTTTGTTTTGGAAAAATGGTCATTGATGGAACATAAATGACGGTTTTCACACTTGGCATATGCATGAGGGAGTCGATGAGGACCTCGGGATATGGATAGGGTGAGTCACATTCCTCATCCATAACATGCGTACATTCGAGCAGGAATGTAATACTTTTACTTGAATGTGTGAAATGAGAATGATGTGTGTTCTTAGTGGGAGTAGCTCGCAGAGCTATCTCTATTAGGTATTGCTCACCTCACAAGGACCCTTTTTCGTGTTCGTGGTTTGCACTGGAGGACAAACATTCTTCGAGGTTAGTGATTTCCTTGCCAGCCGGATGTGGCTTTGATAAATATTTTTGTAAACTATATTAGAACAAGTTAGTTTTAATATATGTTTTGTATAAGAGTGTTGTAAATAAACCTTTGGACTACGTGATATAATTGTATATTATGGATATGATAGATGGGCCTGCGGTGGTTACATTACTTCATCGAGACCCTGGGGAGCGTGGGTCATGGATATATTGTTACATGTGTGGTATATCGGGCAGAGCTCCTCAAACAGTAGACTTCGTCAGAAATATATCTCCGACAATGAGACACAACAACAGGTTATCTAAGCTATCTGTAATCCACAGGAATTCCGTGAGTTTACGGGTTGTCAATGGGACCCACGGGACATGGGGCGTCACAATATTTTTTTAAATAATCATGAATATACCCTCAAAAAAATTCATTGAAGCTTTTCGGCTTATTATGAAAGTTTTTTATGTGCAAACTCTTGTAAAGAGTCAAGAATACACCTTTGAAAAAAAAATTTCTTGGAAGCCGTTTGGCTATTTTGAACCTTTTCCAGGGTGTCTATTTTGAAAATAATCATGAGTACACCCTTCAAACAAATTCATTGAAGCTTTAGGTTATTACTTAAAGTTTTTCGCACTTTGAAAAGTCTAAAATACACCTTCAAATTTTCGAAGCCATACTATTATTCAATCCTTTTCCTCGTGGTGTCCACTTGAAAATAATCATGAGTAACACCCTTCGAATTCATCAGTTTTCAATTATTACCAAATTTTTCTTAGGTGTAGACTTTGAAATCAAAACACACTTTCAAAAAATTCCTTTAGAAGTCGTCATTATTCGAACCTATTCCAAGGTAAGTTCGGCTTCGAAATGAGTACACCATTGAAAAAATTAATTTGAATCTTACACATGAAAGTTTTCAGTGCTTACTATAAAAAGAGTCTAAAATACACCTTCGGGCACCTTAAGCCGCTCGGGCTATTCCGAACTTTTATTATGCATACTGAATGATTTTCACCAACCTTATTTAAACTAATTCTAAAAATTGAGCTTTTTTCTTTAGTAGATTGTAGGTCTCACCTTGCCAAAAATTTCGCTTGTCTAATTACCGAAATGACTTAAAGGTACTTTCCTCGCCAAATAGATTTCACCCCCGTCAATATTTCTTTACCATAGCCTAAAATTTCACCCTTGACATGACTGTAACTTTCTTTTGTTTGTTTCTTTAGGAGCTTTTTGTGCTAGTTCTATGGCTTCCAACTCAGTTCCATCTTCATCAAGGTAATCAAATATGTGATTTCTCTTCCTTAATCCGTATTATTGATATCATTTTTGCTTTATTAATGCTGCCCTTCTCTCTTTACCCAAGCAGAGTTCACACTGCCTCTTGGAGAAGTATATTTTCTCCACCTAGTTTTTTGATTGAAACTAGCGATCGAATCTACATTTTCTGGAAAGAAGTTGTTTGCCTATGGTAAACCCAAATTTAAATCATGGCCAAGGGCTTTAGAAGAATAGAGTGCACGGATTACTAGGTTGTCCCCACATTTCAGAGGACTTTGGATGGCATTGGGGATTGAGTGGTTCATTCATCTTACTATTGTAAACACTTCATTTGACGTGGAGTTGATGAGTACTACGCTGAAATTCTAGTCCAAGAGTATTAACTCTTTCCTACTCCCTTTTAGCTCCATTTCCATCACATTGAGAGATATTACCATTCTCACAAGCCTACCTATCCGGGGTGCCGATGCACTATGTTTTCTTGATATTCAAGACTCTTCTCTCCCTGCTATAGAGGTTTCTTCTACCACAGAAACTTCATACTTTGTCGTTATCCGAAAATGGCATGATGTCACTGGGGTTCCATTGACGGTTGAGAGTGTTGAGTTTTGATGGGTTCTCCTATGCCAATGTGTTTTTTTCCCAGCTTTGGAAAACCCTCGATAGAGTACTTATCATTGGCGAAGACACTTGCTCTAGGTCGGCCTTATACCTTAGGTATTTTACTCTTACCCTTGGTTTATCAGGCCATGAGTAAATATGTTTTTGATGAGCCTTACCATAAAGTTAATGGTGCCTTGTGGTTTGTACAAATGTAGTTCTTTCCATATTTTCCAGCTTTCTTAACAAGGAACCTAATTCTACAAGACTCTTTAGGACTCATGTCACAGATTCTCTACGTATTTGATGCCTTATAATGATCTTTGTCTTTCTTCTTAGGATCGGGTGGATCTGGCATTGATACACTTTATACTTGAGACCCGGGAGCCATGTACATATCTCTAACTTGGAGTCGATTTAGTCTCTCTATCTCAAATATATCTATAGGACTTTGAGAGTCCATTGGCCTCTGTTAGTGCCACTTGTAGAGTGCTTATGTCAGGAGGTTGCTTTGTATTTTCATCTTCGATACCGTATCCCGACTGGGGTTTCATAAATCTCCTAATCTCTCTCACTGGGCCTACCGGTTTCTTGCAGTTCACTCCAATTTTACCTCCTTTGCCTTTTGCTTAGCTAGACTTGGAGTTTGCATAGGCACTAGTTAAGGAATATCACTCTTTCATTCTCCATTGATTTCACTTCTCTTCCACAAATTTCATTCTTTCCTCCCTCGTGGAACATCATATTTGATGAGCTTCCTAACCTGCCACCTACCATGTGTAAAATACCATTTATTCTATTTTTATTTATAAATTTACCTCATGTTGATTTCCTCATTTTTCTACAAGATTGACTTCTTCTCCTAGTAGGCCTACCAAGAAACTCAAGATGGCCAAGGAGAAGAAAACCATTTCTAATAGTCAGCCTAAAAAGTCCAAGCTTTATGAGGATGTGAGGACTCCTTCCAACCTATGACGGTAGTCGAGCAGACCAACCCATTAGTTTGATTTCTCCAACACAGTTGATGATTCCATTGAGATTGAAGAAGTGGAAGATCCTTCTTGCTTAGCAAGGGTCTCGGCTCGTGGGAGCAGTTAAACTCGCGAGGATAATTCTGTGGATACTAAGAAGTGCACCAAGGAGACAGAGACTCATTACTAAGGGGATAAAAGGGCTACCACCGTTGGAGAAGGCTAATGTGAGCATACTTATTGACCTACTCCTTCTCCGTTTAGTTCTCACTTCTATCTTCTTCAGATTTTCTTTTCCCTCGCCCATGCCTTTTCCATTTTGCGGTGCCTCACCGTGATTAGCTTTCCGAAAGTGAGACAAATTATCTGACTTGTCTCTTCCTAATAAACTACTCGCGCCCTCAGCCCCTGCACTTGAGCATCAATTTTTTCTATGTCGTGACATAATTAACTTTAGACTCAAATTGAAAAGGAAAGTTTCTGTCGCAACTTTTTTTTTTTATTGTCGCGCCATAAGTTCAAAAGAGCATCAGAAAGAATGTCGCAACATTTCTCATAATGTCGACATAAGATCGAATTTAGCTTTCCAATTGATCGCGTAAAACCCTCTATCGCTGGACAATTATTTTTGTATGTCACGACATAGTATTAAAAATGGAACAAACCCTAGGTCAGTTGTTGTCGTGACATTTAATGAAGGCACAACAAAATAGTTAGCTTATAAATAAAGAGTTTTTGAAAACTGAAAGGCCACATTTCTCATAAACCATAAACCCACTTAGCTTCCTTCATCAAATCTCTCTCATCTTACCTTCTAAAACCTTAGAGTTCTAAAACCTTACCCTGACCATGTTTGAGCCGTCACACCTCATTCCAAACTTGAACAAGATGATGGAAGCATACACAGAAGTAGAGGAAGAGATTGTTCAAGAAACTCAGTAAGAGGAAATGCAAGAGGAAGAAAGAGCTAAAGCTAGAGGAGAGCCTAAGAAGCTAGAGGAGAGCCTAAGAAGCTAGAGGAAGAATCAAGAAAAAGGAAGAGGGGAGCTGAAGGAGCTGAAGTAAAGTAAAAGGAATGAAAGAGTAAGAATCTTGATCTCGCATGCTTACTAGCTTTAATGGGAAAGCCCAAAGGACAGAGGCTCTTAGTTGGAAAGAGGATTCAAAAACTCATATCCTTTTCTCTCTTTGAAATGCTAGAGAAGAGAGGATGATAATCAATTTCGGCAGCACAAGGCAATTTGGCCATGCTGCAACTACAGCTAATTTTACAATATGGTGGAAGAGGAAGGAAAGCATATATATGTCGATTTAAATGGATAGATTTTAGCAAAGAAACGAGTAATGTGACTATTCAATCCGAAGGCGTAAAGATGGCTTCAAAATTCAAGAGACTACTAAAGGAGCGTAGTAATTAGAAGATAGGCGGTCTACCGACAACTAGAAAAGGAAAGTGGAAGGTACAAAGAAAAACCTTTATGAATTCATTGCAGAGGTGATGAATCAAGAGGCTAAGGTATGGTTCTATTTTATTAGCTCGGTCTTTTTTCCATCAAAGCACCTCAGCATAGTACAAAGGAATGAAGCAATCCTCCTTTATGCATTGCTGAAGGGGTACAAAATCAATGTGGGGAAAATAATCAAGAATTATATCCTGAGCTACTCCAGAAGCAAATGCAGGGGCTTGATTCCAAATCCAGCTACAATCACCAGTCTTTGCCTTCTTGGGGGAGTAGATGAAGAATGGGGAAAAGAAGAAACATACCCCAGGGCATCCCCTCTGACCTTGACTAGAGTGACGAAAGGTCCTAAAAATAGAGGAAATGAGAAAGAAATAGAGGTGGAAGAAGAAAGGGGGAATGAAAGATGCAATGAGCTAGCACAGTGGGAAAGTCCACCCCAAAGGCAGCAAGCAGCAAGAATTTCAGGGAAGTTAAAGCCCCATCTAGAATGTATCTCCAGACCTAAGAGAAATCCATCATGAACAAACTGAAAGTTCAGGGCACCAGTGTAATAACACATAATTGATGGAGATGATGATATCTATATAACCGGAGATGAAAGAGAGGGATAATCAGCTAAAAATCCAACTTCAGCTCAAGGATGAATATATGGACAGAGTCGTATGAGGGATCAGAATTGAGAAGATGAAACAAAGAGATGAAGAATGGAGAGCAGACCGAAAAAGGGAGACATAATGAGAATGCTGATAAGGGGATAGAGAAGTGGCTTTCTCTCGGAGTGAAACAGGAAAACATGAAGCAGGGTTGATAAAATGTGTCGAGAATGCAGACAAAGCCCTAAAGGCATGCCCGAATCAAGGGATAAGAATCAAGTTGAATAGTCCGCACACAGAAGAAAGCTTTGCCTAATGACCTATGAGCAAGTCAACAATAGGACACTCCTGGAATCATTAGCTAAAAGGCAGCGAGAACTGACAGAAAGTAATGCGAAGATTTTAGATTGGGCTCTGAAGACAATCTCAAGCAAGAAGAAAGTGTTCTACTACAACTTAATTTCAGTCGTATGCCCACACAATGGTCCCTCAGTGGCAACAAACCCACCAACACCCCTTTCTAACCCAAATCCAGAGGAAGAAACACACCTTCCTGAACCTTGTGGAAGCACCATCCAAAAAATAAAACCCCTAGTGCAAAAAAAAAAAAAAAAAAAAAGGAACTAACCCCAGTAGAGGAGGTTGAAGAATATTTAAGAATGGAAAAAGCCAAGGAAAAGGCTTCAAGGAGCAAAACAAAGACAGCCTCCGCCCATCCCAAGTACCCACTCCCATCCCTCGAAAAATCAATAAAATAGAAAATCTCTTTACAAAGCTCGGGTGTTCGCTATTTTTCATTTCTCGTTTGCTTTGTTTAAATTTTCTTTCCTTCGAGTTTAATAATTTGAAATTATTGACTCAGGGTAAATAGTTGCTGGAATAAATGAGAAACCAAATTTCAGGTTGAATTGCAACAAGTTGTGAAATCGCTCAGGGAGCCTAATTGTTGGGATGGAATTTGAGCGTCATGGTTGCACATACTAGAACTGAATTGTTAATTCAAATGAACATTCTACTCTATTATAACACAATAATAACATATCCACAAACCAAATAAACAATCAGATAGATATCGGGGATAGGATGAGATGAATTGAAAGGAAAGTTGTTAGGATATTAAATAAATGTGCTGGAACTCAAGAATACATGTTTTAATAAATCGATGGAAAACATATAAGACTCCATAATTATAGCCAAACATTTGTTTATAAAATCCTGATAAGCTTTTGCACATGGTCAACAATAGCTCAAACAAATTGTGCCAAGATTAGGACACTTCTAAGATCCAAAGATAGTAATCCTCCAAATGTCCTAGAACTTGCTTGGATTATTAGTCAAGGTTAAAATGCCAGGCAATACCACTAACAGAAATGACTTAGCATCTCGGGAAGCTCTGATTCTCAAAGCCCACTCCCTAAGTGATATGCATAAGCATACACACTAGTTCCTTACTTGAGCCTATAACCAATCTCATCATCAACCAGAAAATGAGAAGCCCAATTCCTTCCTTAAACATAATCCTATAGTAAAGAACCCTTATGCCTAGATTACAAGACAAAATACATCAATGATAGAAAAGGACAAGTTTGGGGGAATATTATTTAGAGTTATGGAGAAGGATGAAAAGGGTTGAGAAAGAAAAATTCATTGAGATAAGAAGAGATGAAGAGATTAAGAAAGAAGCTGTGAAAAGAAAAACATCAAGGAAGAATGAGTTTGGTCTCAGAGCCTCCCTCGAATAATTATGTCTGTGGTGTTTAACACCTAGTACCCTAATGTCAACTGGTATGGGAGTTACTGACCCAAAGTTCGTTAAGGGAAGTAGAAAGCCTAGAAAGACAAAACATTGCATCATTCCAAAAAAAAACCTTGATAACAGATGAAAAGTGAAACAACTTCTAAAGATAAGGAAGATAAGTCATACTCTGATTGAAGTAAATGAAAAGAGAAAATACCAGCAGAGAGAGTATGCGTAAAGACGCACAAAATCTCCATGGAAGGTTAGGAACTTAAAATCAAGAGAAATCAAGGATGTATGATGAAGGCTAGAGTGTAAGTTGTTAGTGAAATCTGGGTCAAATTGAGCTCAAAGCGTTAATTATCTACCTAATTACCGGCCACAAAATTACAAGCCTAAAAAGACCTATTTGATCTTCGGGGCGTGGTGATATGCCTACATTAGTGGGAGATTAATATGACGTTCGCTATATAGACTTTAAGAATGAAAGAGAAGCATGCCAACTTGTGGGAGTATTATCCCAGAAGATTAACTAATATGCCAAAAAGAAAAGGAAAGACCAAAGATACTACTCACAAATCGTGTGGTTAAGGTTGATTAAATCTTGTTTACACCATATGAATTATTTATTTATTCAGTGAACTTAATTGAAAATCTTCCTTATTCTAGATTGGAAACATATTTAGAAATAATTTTACAACTTATGTTTCCTGCTCAATTGAGTTTTAAACTAGAAAAATGTCCTTGAAAATAAAAGCTAAATTGCTTGAGGACAAACAAAATTTTCTTTTATTTTCTTGGGGACAAGCAAAACTTTAAGTTTGGGGGAATTTGACAAGTCCTAAACTCATCTATTTTTAATCCATTTTTCTGGCATATTTTTAGTAGATTAAGATCTATTTAATGCCAATTATGGAATATTCACCAACTTTGTGTTTTACAGGTTTTAATTGAAAAATGAGATAATTCCAAGATAAGAAAAATAATAATTAAGATTCCTGTTTTCACAACACTTCAAGTAAACTAAACAACTATAAGTTAAAGCCAGTAATGTATGTCGTGAACAAAGTCTGTAGCCCAACTCAAGGCGTAAAATAGAATTCTATCGTGACAAAGAGTTTCGTCGCGACATTGTCAAGAAGAGTCGTGTAAAGAAGACTCCGCCGTGACACTCTTAACTCGTCACGATAATGATAAAGGAAAATGGAAGTGGTGAACTTTGTCGCGACAACCTCTCTCAGTCTAATCAAAAAAGGCCATTCAAGATTGGGTGACGAACCCCCCATGCAAAGAAACACAACTCTCGTATCATAAAAATATAAGGGATGGTAAACATGTCAACCGAGACAAGTGTTTTATGTTGGCGACAAAGTTTTCTTAATGGAACCAACTCAAGGAAGAATTTCTATCACGGTAAAGAAAACTCGTCAAGCACATAACTTTCGTGAGTTCACAAATAAAGAGTTCAACAGCGATTGTCGCGGACAAATATTATTTATGTCGCGACAAAAACATGAGTGGCGTGAATTCTCGCGCGACAAGAAGTCGGAAGAGCAATACAAGAGGAAACGGCCACAAAGAACGGCGTCATGCACATAGCAAAGAATTGAAGGCGTAATTCTGTCGCCAGAATAAAGAAGTTTTCATGCCGCCAATAAAGCCAGGATCGATAGAACTTATCGCGACAAAGCAGAAAATCTTGCACAAGGAGTAGAAATTGAATGAGAATTGAGATTAGCTAAGTCAAGTATGTCGCAACAAAGATTTCTATGTCGCAACAAACAGCTCAGCCAGCGATAAGGACCAGAGAAGAAAAGTCTATCACGATAAAAGAAAATTCTGTCGCGAAAGAAATTGCTAAGGAATCAAAGAAATCCTATCGCGATAGAGTAGACAAGTTGAAGAGAAAAATGCTTATCACGACAAAGAAAATTATGTCACGGCGCTCTGAGAGGTGGGGTGCAGAGCAAAGAGCTGGTGCAAACAAATTTTGTCGTGGATACAAGATATCCATGTCTCACAAGAATGAAGCACACCACTGGATCAAAACTCTATCATGTAT
This sequence comes from Tetrastigma voinierianum, assembly GCA_016808115.1. Lineage (NCBI taxonomy): Eukaryota > Viridiplantae > Streptophyta > Magnoliopsida > Vitales > Vitaceae > Tetrastigma > Tetrastigma voinierianum. Next base: position 338,624 of record JAEQBH010001848.1, on the reverse strand, counting down.
ATTATCGTAAAGTCTCACACGACATAATTGAAGAAAAAAGCTAGAGAATAGGTCGCGATAGAAAATTGCAGTACGTGGATAAAGGCCACTGATAAAGATACAGAGAGACTCACGCGATGCAGCTACCACTCAGCCAGAAATTTGGGGATCCACAACACAGTCTTGAAGTGCGGCCCAAAATTGGAAAGTCTATCAATAGACGATCTAGGGCACTATGCGTAGCTTCCGCATTTCTAGGACTTCTAGGTAGTTGAAGACTCTTTGTATATTATTTTTCTTTTATTTCTTTTTTAGTAGATTTAAGTTTGAGCGTAGTTTTTAGTTAGTTTTCTTTTGATTTTTTGGAGTTGAGGAATGAACTTAGTAGTGCAATTCTCCTCGAGTTGAATTTCCTTGCCAAATTTTCTCTCATTACTATTTCAATAAAATTGAGTTTAGAAAATTCTATGGATTCTCATTTATTTCTGGGCCGCTTACACTTCGAATTTCCCTTTACGGCTTAGTCACCTATATAAGGAACTAGTTTTGAAAGGCTGAGCCTTCCTCTAGGAATGGGTTGATGATGATAGTAATTTTTTTTGCACAAAGTGGAAGAAAGCCTTAGTTAGAATTCTTGAATTTATGTGATTGGTATTATTTTTTAACTTAATTGTTCCTAGTACTAGTACCGTGTACCTAAGTAAAGTATTGTATCTTGATTTGATTTCCAGGAGGCCTTCTACGTGACACGGAGATGGAGAATCCTGAGGGTATAGAGCAGTTTCTTGTGGGTGCGGGTAGATCAACACTTGGAACTAATGAACTCCTAAAAGATTACTAAGATAAATCACCAACTCAGCTTCTGGGCTTGAGAAATAGTTTGATGAAGTATCAGTTTAATCACTCGAGGTTTCCTCCTTTCGATGAAAGGATTCTAATCCCGTTGTTAGCAAAGATCCAATCATGAGATGATAACTCACGCATCGGGCCGACGATGTGCCATCTAAACCAGAGAAGGCTTGGTAACATCCCGCTTCCATGGGGGCAATAACTTTCCAAATTCTAAAGATCCTGGGTAAAGTACTCAAAACGAAAAATACCTTAAATTCAGGAAAGAGTGTGATTATATCTACAAGTACGGATTAGATTCATGAGTCGAAATGCAAATATGAATTTAATTAATGGCGGTATGGTTAAGGGAGAAATCCAACTATACCACAAATGCATCTTTGACAAATTCAGCTTTCCAACTTACGGCTTAGTTTATCCAAAATGATGCAAAATTGACAATTATTCATCAAGTTTATGTTCCACGTTGTTTTACTTCAAGTGAACTCTCAACTCCATTCTTACTAATATTTTATGTACACTCAGTGAAATTACCTTAGTACATTATTTTATTCATTTCCAATCATTTTAATATTGGAGTTCAAATAGTAAGGATCTTGAGTAACTGGGGTAGTCAGGCTTTATGATTCATATCATCAACTCACTGAATCATATCTGACTTAATGAAAAACTCACTTTATTACTTGTACGATTCGTGCACTTGTACTGTTTAAGACCAATCAAATTTTAATGAATCCATTTTACACAGTCGACAAACACATATCTTTAAATTACATTTTGGTCAATAAGCTCGCACTGGGCCGCCGGTGACGATAATATTCCTTTCGTGGTAGAGCTGCACCCTTGTTTATTCAGTTTGGTCTAACAAATTTTTGGCGCCGTTGTCGGGGATTAGATAATAGTCCTTGGTAATAATTCCATAAATTTGTATTTATATGATCTTGTTTGTCAATTGGTTTTTATATATCACAAATCGGCCTCAACACCTAGTTCCTAGGGAAGAACTCACATGCAATGGCTCTTCCAAGGTTTCAACCTCTAAGCCCAAATCTTCCACACATGATAACAACAATAAGGGAATGAGATGCACCAGAATCAAACAATACTCTTGCCCATAAGTGAGAGAGTAGAAATGTACCTTGAATACAAATATGCAAGCTCGATCTAAGGTGTGATGGCGCATACTTTGCTGGTCCCCGTCCCGCTAGAGATCGGCCCTCGACTCAACCCATGCCTTGACCCATCCGCCCGATCGTGAAGTAGGGGGCTCCCCAGGTAATGCCTTGGGACTACATCGGCTCGCCCAGTAAAGGGCAGGAGGAACAATTGAAGTTCCTTGAACGTCCATCATGACTGAGGATCGGTGTCCATATAACTGGGATCCTTTCGTCTATACAACCCTTCTTCACGTGTCCAGCCGTGACAATAGTAATACACTTTGTCCGGCTAGCTAAGAGTCCCGAAGTGCCTCCCATCTGGATGATCGACCGACCTCAATTTCGATAGCCATGGCCCCGTCTCCTAAATCCTCGCGAGTAAGTCCCTACTCTCCCCAGCCAGAAAAAGAAAGGGTGGCTCTCCTTCCACTTATCTTTAATACCCGCATCTGAATTCCTCCTGCGCCATCCACCTCCTCAAAGGGCTATAGCCTGCCTTCGAATTCATCAAGTCCATGTCTCGGCAACAGAAGACCTTAATATTTTACCCCCGATGGACAATTTTGACCATCCTTAATTTTTCCTCTACTCCTCAATATGTCTCAGAAATACACCATGTGAAACGGTTAATCTGAAGTGAACTTAGCCATGTATTTGAGCATTGTCATCGTCCCTTGTTTCAGTTCTAGGAACTCCTGAGCTTTTGCTTGTCGAGAAGACACCGGGAAATATTTGCCCATGAAGAGCTCACAGAACTCTTCCCATGTCGTTTTCTTCAAGTTTCTTGAGGCTTTTAATCCAATCCCACCACTACTGATCTTACCCCAACTGAATGTACGCTAGGTTTTATCCCAGTGGCATCTGAGATGACTTATAGCCCCAAGATCTTCGACTTGTCAAACTAATGATCACTAATATCGGGTCCTCTCCTCCCCGAAGGTCGGAGGATGGTGTGCCAGAACCTCTCGGAGGCTGCTTGGGCCCCCAGCTGTACTAGTTTGTGCCATGGTGGCGTGAATGAAGACTTGCCGCAATGGTAATACAGAACACCTCAATAGCCTCTATGAAGGCTTGTTGGTCAAAGGCGGTGGTAGTGGGTTGTTGCTCCGTCCACCGCCTTGGCATCCTCTTCCTCGACTAGCCATCTACATATGTTAGATAACAATAGAGTTTTACACAAAGATCCAAAAAAAAGCATCAAGTTTTTAAACTCGAGATTTCTCTCATTCAACAAGTAGTGCATGTGCCAACCACTAATAGACCTCAACATCCCGAACCTTCCCGTTCATTCTTTTCCCAAACCCTCAAGGTTATGTTTTCTAACCCTGGTGTTCCTCTTTTTTTCCATATACATTTTACCATGTATATCATTCACACAACACAAAACACACAATCATGTAGCATATTAAGGCACAAAACATAAAATGCACAATGAATGGAATGCTCTAGACCTATGTCCATCGTCATAATCACATACTCCATGCCTCAATACTGCTGTGACACCACCCTAAATCTAGGGTCCTGCTGACAATTCAACAACTCGCTTAAACCCAAGTGGATATCATAACCGAATACACTCCTGCCAAGGTGTCCTAGATTCACCGGATCCATAATTTAACAAAAATTGGACAGAGTCTCCTTTGTACGGGGAGCTCTACCCAAAACCGAACCTATACAATTATACAATAACATGACCCATCCAAGGCCCAATATGACACATTGACCGCACCGGGTCCATTTATGAGTTCAATTACAACTCTTTAACACATTAGTACATGCCAAAATTAATTTACTTCAAATGCTTTACAAAAATAGTTGTAAATACATTCTAGAACTCTTTTGGTTCCAAAAATTTTACAAAGTAAAATGTAAAATCCACAAGCCAGCTTTCTTCATCCTTGCGGCCTCGGATGAGAGCCGTCCACCGGCGTATACCCCACACCTAACATGTTTTCCCATATAGAGTGAGCCACGCTTAGAAAAGTAATTCCTACAGAGGCTACTCACCACCTAAGTGCACATGTAATGTTCACCTTTAACAATTCACATTCACACCAAGATTCCAATAAAGAATATGCAATTCTAGGTTGGAATCCTACATGCCATGCTACGAAATGAGATGAGACTCACTCATGCACCATACCCTAAGTCATTGACTCCTACCACACAATGCAATGCCAATGTGTGCTAAAATCCGTCATTGATGGATTGTGTCCAATGATCATTTTTAAAACAAAAGTCATGTGTTTATAAACCAAAACTTTTTTGATGTCACATCTCGAATGACCATTTCATATACAAAACCATGTGGCTCCTTTAGTATTTAATTTTCTGGTCTCACCTGTGCTTCATGTCTTCCTACACTTTTTGACTTCTCACCGTTGGAGGTATGAACCAAAGACAAGATCTTCATTTCGAGGGAGCGTCTAAATTTCATATTACCCACACAAGTTTTTTTTACCATTTCATGCAACCGCATTTAATTTATTACCATCCAACGATAGTCGGAGCGCCCAATTCCATCAATCACCACCATGTGTTGATTCTAACCATGCACTCACACCCATGAAATACGATGCGCCGCATATGCATGTGATGCACTATCAGAGTATCAATGTCAAGTGTCGTATATAAGAATGTCATATGGACAATTTAAAATAATACATTTCACCATGTATCATGGAAAAATTATAATTACATGCATATAATTCTAAATAACACCTATTTCAATGTCAATATATAACTACAAATATATCAACATTTCATCAAACACCAATAACCAAACGTGTCATTGCAAAATCAAGTAATAACACCTTTAATCCTCAAGGCCAAATATGACACATAAAGTGTCCACAAAACATAAATATAGGTACATTGTATAGAAATAAAAATAAATAAAAAGAAGAAGATGAAAAACATAAATATTAAAATTAATTTTTTTTATCATAAATTATATATTTAATAAATTTTTCTTAATAACTTGATTACTAAACTCTGTAACAGTATAATAAAAATATAGGGGAATCAAAATCTAACAAAAAGTGAACAAAGTATAAGGTCAGAGATAGAAAGAAATTGATCTATAAAAAGGTGCGCTTTTACGTTATTTTTTTTTTACAACACTCAGAATCCCACTCTAGGTCTCTTGTTGTATTTGCATAGTTTTGAGTGAGATTTTGGCCACTTCTTAACTTATTTTCTTTCCATCTCTACCACTCTCACTCAAAGTCACTACAAAAATAATAATCAACCATCGGTACTAGCTATCACTGTTATATATGTTTATTGTTTTTATATATTTTTATCATGTCTATATAGGTAAATTTACCTTCAATTAACTACCAACTTTACCAAATAAAGAATTTGCTAATTAAATTTAATAACTAACAAATTACTTCAATTAAACCAACAGCTATGTCAAAAGCGATTGAAGTTGGCACACTATATGTTTAACTTAAGTAAGTTAGACTTCACTGAGATAAGATGAAAGGTAAAGTCTAATTCAAAATTTAGAATTTCGAAAATGATCAAAATTCCAAATCCGTTATGATTAAGATTCTCTTACGGGGTCCAACCTCTATTCTCGCTATTGCAACAGAGTCTATGAGGAGAAGATTCTCCAAGACGCTTCATCTCATGTTTGTAAGGGATGAGAATTGACCTTGTTTTAGCTTAATGAAAAATGGTTCTCTATTTCAACTAATGAAATTCATCTGATGATCAAACTCGCTTATAACAAAGCCAAGGAAAATATAATCAAATTGGAAAATTCCAAGATATTGTGAAAGAGTTTTAGAGATCATTCCTTTCCAATCATAGAGAGTTGAAAGAATAGGTGTGAAACAAATAAGCACAAGCACTGGGAGAGTGGTAAGAAACATAGTAGTCTACAGAGAGGTAAAACTGAGAGGATTTGTGAGTATATATCTCAGTACATCTGTGTCAATTTTATCTCTATAGTGGATTATTTTCCTGGGATTTTCCTATGGAGGTTTCCTCATTTTGAGGCCTTACCACGTTATTTCCAGGCCATTATTATCTTACCATCTTATTCTCTAAAGACGGTTTAGCTTACATCCAACCGCATTCTCTATTTCAAGGCCGGGTATAGCCACCAATTTGTTACTTTTATTATGTGGATTGGTCCAGCCTCCCAAATTGCTTATTTACATTTCCATAGATTGGCACAGCCACCTAAGTGATTATAATTTCGAGGATTGACATTGTCACCCAAGTGTTCCTTTGATTTCTTGTGGATTGATATTACCACCCAATTGTTGCTAACAATTACAGTGGATTGGCAAGGCCACCCAAATATTACTTGTTGTAATATTCCATAGGTCACCCACAATCCCATCGTCTTTTAGGCATACAAAAAGGAAAAACATTTTTAAGGTTGTTAGTACGCATCCAATAATCGAATCAGAGAGAAAAAAAAAAAAAACCTTTCAATCTTTCATGCGCTTCCTTTTCTCTCGAATTCATTATGCGGCAACCAGACCAACCTTCGCAATGTCCGAAATCGCTCCGCGCTCGCTTGCTGGATATCATGTACTCTTTTTTTTCAGTTTTTTTTTTTTTTGATCCATCAGTTGTTTTTACTTTTTTTGTCTCTTGACATGTTAAAAAGAAAATAAAAAATTTCTCCATAAATTTTTTTCCTTTTGGACAACCACAATATGGTTAAGAAGCATAATACGATATTGAAACCTTGTTTTTACCAAATTGGAATTTGGTATGATCCATAAGAATGGGTTAGATCTAAGCTCAAGCTAAATGAATAAAATTCCGTATAAAGGGCCTCATATCCATTTGGAATGTGCTTCCATAGAAGTTCAGGAGTATTTTTCAATTTTAAAATTTTTTGGGAATCAAACGTGTTTATATCGAGTGGCAAAGAGGGTGAGATGCTTGTCTTGCGTACATGCAAAATTTCTGAAGAACAAGACTCCCTAATGGAGACGTAGATGAATTCTTGAGGAACAAACCTCCTTAATTGAAGAAGTGGGTAGCATCTTCACGATGTAGAGAGAATGGAGAAAATGGAGACTTGGGCAATAAGTCAAGACATAAAAGGAGCATAGGAGAACCGTAACCAATCAATCAATCGACTCAATGTCAATCTACTTCAACAAATTTTTGCTTTTCAATAAGCTTTCATCATTTTCAGCATTTTATTTCCTAGTTTTAGCCAAATTTCTTTCAATTTCCCAATATACTGTTATTTCATTCATTCATAGTGAAATCCAATATTTCTTTAGCAATTCTAGCATTCTATTTCGAACTTCAATTCAAGTTTCCTTGGCCAATTTTTCCAGATGATTATTTTTCAAGGAAATCCAATGTTTACTCAGACCCCAAGATCCTATTTCCAAGTGTCATCTCGAGTCCACAATTTTCAAGCATTCATGTTATTTCATTCATTTCAAGGAAAATCTAATTTTTTTTTTACATTTAATTCCTATAATATTTTCATTTGTACGACATTTTATACTTTGATTCTAGGTCAAACGATGCTTTATTAGAAGTGGCAAAGAGGTGGGACAGTTATCTGCAGACATGGAATTTCCTTGAAGAACAATACTCCTAATGAGACAAAAGCAAAAATTCGAGGAACAAACTCCTTAATGGAGACGTTGATGAATTCTTAAGGAACAAACTTCCTTAATTGAAGAAGTGGGCAATATCCTCAAGAAGTGGAGAGAGTTGAGAAAATTGAGAAAATTGAGACTTGGGCAACAAGTCAAAACGTCTATAAAATGAGTAGAGGAGAACCACAACCAATCAATCAATCAACCAATCGATCAACAAATCAATCAACTCAATGTCAATCTACTTCAACAAATCCTAGCTTTTTAATAAGCTTTCATCAGTTTCAGCATTTTATTTCCTAGTTTAAGCCAAATTTATGTCAATTTCCTAGTACAATATTATTTCATTCCTCCATAGTGAAATCCAATACTTCTTTAGCAATTCCAACATTCTATTTCCAAGTTCTATTCAAGTTTCTTTCAATTTTCAAAAGATAAAGATTATTTTCATGTAAAGAACTACATTTACTTCCTTCAGTAATCAAATATTCATTCTCAAGATTCATCTGGGTCTATCAATTCAACACCATGTTATTTCATATCTCCTTTCCGCTGAAACCCTTAATATTTTTCGTAAGATTAATTTCCAAATAATATTTCAATTGCATGAAATTTTCAACATTGATTCTTGAAATCACAAGGAAACTAGGAGCACTTCACATAGTCTAATTGGGTGCTTTCTGATCTTTACTTAGTCATTTCATTGAAACATTTCACTTTCTGTACGCCATATTCTCATAGTATTTTGTATATTCGTGTGAAATTCAAAAATCACCACAACAAACCCAAAGGCTCATTTGATAGTGTTTTTAAAAAGCGTTTCTACCAATAGAAATAGTTTTTAGGCAAAATAGGTCTTTGATAATATTTTGAAAAACACTTTTGAAACATAAAAAAAACACTTCAAATTGTTTTTTTTTTTTAATTTAAGGCCGCTTTTGTGATCGGCGTAACAACGCTTCTTTCGCCAAAACGCTTTCTCCTGGCAACGCCTTCATCAAATGCCTCTATAGGGAATCCAAAGTGATTCTACAAGTTTTTTTGTAACATGTCACATAGGTATAAAAACGGTTTTATATTATTAAAATTATCAAAAATGACATTTAATACTTAATTATAAAAAATAGGATATCATAATAAATCACAAATTTTTATTATAAAAATATAAAATAAATATAAAAATTTATATTAATAAAATCAATAACTATTTTTATGATTATAAAAAATTTATAAAATTTTGAATTAATGAATAAACATATAAAATATTTGTATTAATAAAAACCTAAAATAATTATTTCACACCAAGAAAACAGTTCTTATAACATTTACAAACAATTTGAACTATTGAATAAACAAACATAAAATTTGTATTAATAAAACCTAAAATAATTATTAATATGATTATAGAAAATATTTACATAAAAATTTGAATCAAAAATATTTTTTTTATCTCCGTTGTAACCTATTTTCTTCAATAATAAGAACAAAAATATATCATATATACGGTTATTAACATTCGTCTTATGCATTATTAAAAAAAACATTGGTCTTATCCATATTTCAAAATAATTAGATATTTAAAAAATATATAATTAGATTTTTAAAAGGAATGTAATAGGTATTATAGGAATATTAAAATAAAAAAAAATTGGAAGTGTTTTTTTGAGGTTTCAAAAACGCTTTTCAAAATTTTACCAAAAACCTTTTTTTTTCTCCAAAAAACATTTAAAAGTGTTTTTAGACCTAGAAACACTTTTAAGAAGTACTACCCTTGAAAGTGTTTTTTTTTAAAAGAACTTTAAACGTTTTTAGATATTCCTAAAATACCTATTTATTTATCTTTAAAATAATCATTTATTTTTCTTAAGATATTTATAGATAAAGACGATAAACGCCTGCATCTGCCATATGTCTAATTTCGCTTTTAAACTTTTTTCGGTCCATCAAGCCATACTCCTAACGCTTATTCATTGATAAAAATGTTTATGTCAACAACATTAACAGATAGATAAAACAAAGGGATAATAACACGCTGATGGATACATCTCATTTAGTTTTAGCCATGACAAGATTTGCAATGTGATTCTCTACCCAACATTGTGTTTCTTTTAAAAATGCCCCGGTCCCCAACCAATACTCCTTGATCATCTCAGCCTATGAACGAGGTGGTGAAAAATCTTGTGATATGTGGGTGTGGAGAATCAGCTCTTGATGGACCATGGATTTGTCATTCGAAGATTGTTTTAGAAAAAACAAACAACGAAATACTTAATCCTATTAAATACTATTCAATATTAAGTAAAAAAAAAAAAACAAATGCCACCGTTATGTGATTATGTAATTATTTTTTATATAAATAATGCAAATGAGTGTATATATAGCAAATTTGATGAAAGAGGTAGTGTGATTATGTAATTATATGCGGATAATATTCTTACATATATTTAAAACTGACATAGAATATTGCGTGTATTGAGATTAAAAGCTTTGGTCAATTAACTCTATAATAGTAAAATCATGCAGATACTAATGTGATATTGTATTACGATGACTTTAAAGGAAGAACAATATGTTAGCCCTAACACAATCATATCGCATAGAAGAAGTGATAAAGAAGCTTGGTCCATGTTACTGAAGCCAGTCTCATCAGCACCTTTTCATATTAGCAAAATTTTAGTAAAGGAATACTAGTTTATGTAAACCATAATTAGAGTATGCACATCTATTTTCCTAAAATGTCAGGTATTTTAACTATAGTTTCTTTGAAACAGAGGAGGGTTTAGTATATCATATTTATTTATTTTGGAAAAGAGGTTGAGTTTATTTGCGTATTGTAGCGTCGGTATATAAAAAATAAAAAATTGAAAAATTGAAATAGAATACTCATTGAAAGTTGGTTCAAGTAGATCATGTATGCTGCCAATTATCACTCTTTATTAAGGGGGTTTCACGTAACCCAAAAGGGACTAGGCATCCAAGAGAGACACCACCAAGAGAAGAGGAGATATGGAGTTAAGGAAGAGTACTGGGGTAGCAAACGGTTATGGGTTTGAGTTCAAAGTCTTTGATTGCAGCGGCTTTCACACTCCTTACGATTATATACCTCTCTGCCGCCTCTGGGTTCCATGTACTGCTTCGAAATGATACATCGTTTGGAAAAGCAAGTCACCCCACCAACACCACCATATTTTAAAAATAAAATAGAAAAGGCTTGGGGGTTTACAAACTCAAAACTACTATTTTAAAATATACCTTATCTTGGCCTTTTTATTGATCAAATAAAAATACCAAAGTTACTTTTGATCACCTTTTTTTTTTTGCTGTGTTCCAATTCTATTTTAAGATTATGCAAGAAAAAGATTAAATCTATAAAGAATATTAAGGCGGTTTGTTTACAATTATTGAAAAATATTTTTTTTCTATGAAAAACAAGAAGAACAAGGAAAGTACAGAGAACACGATTGGTTCATTTTGAAAACACTAAAACCTTAAATCTCAAATAATAAAATACTTTTGAAAACACCAAAACGGATAGTTTATGTGTTTTTGAAAATCGTCTCAAGAATAATTTTCAAAAACAAGAAGCAAACCATAAAACCTTATTTTGGCTATAGTCACATTCTTGTAATTAGGAGTGTCCTAACACTCCTTAAACTCATTAATAGTTGAACTTATGGGAGATAAAAAACAAATTAATTCACTTCTTTATTAATCAAACCTGGTAGTTCAGGCAATGGCTAGTGCTTTCTCCAGTTTTATTTCGAGTGTATGTAATATATGGCTCCAAATTACATAAAAATAATGCTTGGAAGCCACACAAACTAAAGAAAAGGGAACACAAACACAAAAAAGAGGAAGAAGAAAAAGCAACCTTCCAATTGTTAAAAGCACAATTAACAAAACCAAGTATAAATATTCATATCTAAGGCATGACCATAACATGCACTTCACCAATGTCGGTATCCAGCCCCAGATAACCCACACAACCATCAGATCTATCGACTATGTTACTCTGACAGCCGTCGGTTTTGTCACACTCACCCACCACTTTGGCCGACGTGGTCTTCCCATTGGGAGCTCTTATCTTGATCGCCTTTCCGCACATCCCGCTGGTTATACCACCGGCAGACAATGCTACGATATCGTGGTTCAAAATCGGGTCGAGTCTGATACAACTCGGCTGATTCGTAATCGACTTGGGACTAACCGAGTAGATACCGTTACCAGGTACGAGACAGAGAGTGGATCGGCTAAAACTCGGTAAAACTTGATGGACTCGGGTCGAAGTTTATAGATGACCTGGCCAACTCCGGCTGGAAAATTCCGTGAAAATACAGAGAATAATCTCATTACTACGAACAACCCAAAAAGCAAACAAAAAATGCAAATTTTCAGAGATTTATCTGAAAAGCCAACACAGAGATGATACCCATGATGGAATTTAAAAAAGAAACAATAAAAATCCAAAAAATTGCAAAGATTTGACTGAAAATTTTAGATTCAACTCAAAAAGAAACGATTCAAACGAAGAAGAACTGAGGAAGAGGAAATTAAAAAAACAAAACCTAACTTACCCAAAGGAGTGTTGGAAAAATGGGTTTGAGAACAATAAATTAGTTATCTTTGAGCTAAAATTACAATGGGTCCCACAAACCTTTTTCGGTGGGTCCACATGGGAATGTGTTCTCCTCCATGAGGAGATGAAGATTATATATTGAGTTGCTAAAAACCATTAAGGAGTAAATTAGAAATTGCCTCAAAACATCACCCCTTGAAGATGGTAACTAAAGGTTTAAGCTTGTGAAAAAGCCAGGTCCCACACTCCGGGATGGGGAATCACAAGACTTTAAGGGTATATATACACCTACCTTGTAGTTGGGTTTGGGGCCCCAAGGCATCCTAGCCAGGAAGGGGGAGGACCTAGCTCATGCTTGAACACCACATGCCGAAGGCTTCCCGCACCGACCTGCCTGCCCGGATGTATATCCTTAATGTTTTTAAACATGAAGTATTATCATGATCAGACCAATGTGGGCTCATGAGCAAGTTCATAAATAGGCCACACATTCTCTCATTGATTCATTTTTTATCTCATCCTTTCATACGCGCTTGAGAGAGAGAGACCGGAAGTTCGCACAGCTCGAGGCTGACAAACTATAACAAAGAAAGTGCGCTTTCATCACTGGGAGAACATTTCATCCTGGGAGATGAATTGCCATTTTTCTCGAAGCACCACTGCGAGGGAAATATTTGTCTTAAGGAGATTGTGTCCAACACAAGACTTGATCTACACAGGTTCCAACTGATTGTTTTTATTCTGGTTTTCATGTAAACAATTCCACATACTGCTATGTTCATCTCTTTTGCTTTGTCTATTCATCAAGATCATATACCTAACAATCTTAAGACAAATAAGTTTTTTGTTTTTTCCGTTTTTACATAAATCTTGGGTAAACATAACGCTCGCTTATGTTTCGCGCACTATAAAAACCATTCTTTCACGCAATTTTTTGTTTGCAAACGCCTGCTTATGTTTTTTTATATCGCATATTTTATCGACATCGTTGTCGCTCGACTACCGCACCGGGTTTTACGCTTTATTTATAGTTTTGAACTACGCTTCGAATACACAACCGCTACACCGAATACTCGAATACACAATAATCGCTATACCGGAGTTGTTACTTTTAAATATTGATATCGTGATAAGTTTACACCGGATTTTTTATTTGCAATATCGACATCGCATAAGTTTGCACTGATTTGTTTATTTTAAATATTGATATCGCCATATATAAGCTTTCACATATCTGGCTTTCTAAAGTTTCGCCCGGAGCATCCGCTACTCTATATCGCTTTATATATCCGTTTACATTTATCGCCTTACATATATCGCCTACACGTGTTCTCGAATTTTTTTTATCGGCTTCTCACTCGAAAAACGATAATCTATTTGTTTTAATATATTTAATTTTGCTCAGAATTTGGCAAAGTCATATTTTATTTTTAAAGAAACTGTTTCTGTGAACAGTAGCCACTTTGATTTAATACTGGTTTTATTCAAAATTTGGCAAAGTCATTTTATTAATACACCGCTTCGAAATGGCACTGCTCAAATATAACGACTACCGATTCTACCCCCACCGTGGTGCCTCCTCCACTTGTTACGGCGCTAATGACTCGAGTCATGAGAGAAGCTAAAGTTCAACGAACATATCCAAAAGGTGGCAACAAAAGATGCTGTTCTACCTAACCACCTTGAATTTGGCCCGTTTCCTTCAAGAGGATGCTCTCGCATTGAAGGAAAATGAAACTGATAGGTAAGTGGTTGCCACTGTGGAAGCATGGAAGCATGTCGATTTCTTATGTCGCAGCTACCTCTTGAATGGTTTGGACAACACACTGTATAATGTGTATTGCGCCTTCAATACTGCAAGAGAACTGTGGGAATCCTTGGACAAAAAATACAAGACCGAGAATGCAGGGCTCAAGAAGTTTGTAGTGGGAAAATTCTAGACTACAAGATGCTTGATTCCAAGACGCTGACGCCTGTTCAAGATTCATGATTCCCCGCATGACACATGCATGATGCTTCAAAGGAATCCTTCCAAGTCAGCCGCAATTATTGAAAATTCACCACTATGGAAAGAATTCAAGAATTACTAAAAGCATAAGTGGAAGGAAATGACTTGAAGACTTGATAGTGGAGGTCGAATAAGAGGAAGACAACTGTGCATCTGAGAAGAAGGCAAGCAAGGGCATCATGGAATCCAAGGCCAATGTTGTGGAATAAGGGCAGACCTCCCATAATCACAAGAAGAGGAAGCACAATGGCAATGGTCCTAAGCAAGGTCCTACGAAAAAGTTCCAAGGCAAGTGCTATGTGTGCAACAAGCAAGGGCACCGTGCTAAGGACTATCATAGTCGCAAGGAACAAGGGAATCCGAAGAAGAAACGCCCTCAAGCCAATAACCGGCGACGTATGTCTTCAGACATGAACCTCTCACCGTACTCGAGGTAAACTTCATCAAGTAAAGAATACCAAAGGAGCGGTGGGTGGACACAGGGCTAATTGTCATGTTTGTCACAAGAAGATGTTCTCATCATACCAGAGCATAGATAATGGAGAACAACTTTGGCAAACTCCTCTTCTTCCAAGGTCAGGCTAAGGAAGGTAGTATCAAGATGACATAAGGCAAGGAACTTACTCTCAATGATGTGTTGCATGTGCTAGAAATTCGAAAGAATCTAGTGTCTGGATCATTGCTTGAGTAAGAAGGGCTCAAGTTATGTTTGTCTCAGACAACTTCATCCTCACAAAAATGGAATGTAATGTGGGAAGGTGAGCAATGGGCTCTTCAAAATGAATGTAATGACTTTTGCACTCTTATTAATAATATTAATAAAAGAACACGCTTCGCTTATATGCTTAATCTTCAAATGCGCGGTATTAGATCAGATACGTTAATTATTATACATTATGCAGATTAATTAATATGGGAATGTTTGCCTAAATTTCAAATAGATCCAAATCATAAATGTGCGTAGATCTATGTGGAATCTAAATCTTACAAGAACTTCTTCCATTCAATCGAAAGAAGTAAAGGGAACCCTGTAATCTAATACATCTCGCATATCCGTGATCCGAAATTTATTCAAACGATAGGTGGTAAGAAATATTTTTACATTAATTGATGATTTAAGATACTCCGTTATGTTTACTTATTGAGAAGTAAAGATGAGGCATCAAAATGTTTCAACATTTCAAGAATGAGGGTGGAGAACCAAATTTGATGTAAAAAATCAAGGTAATAAGAAGTGATGTGAGGTGGTGAATATGAAGCACCTTAGTGATTTTTGTTCACAACATGGTATAATACACCAAACGATCGCATCTCTATTCAATTCCTGAAATGGGGTTGTCGAACTTAAGAACATAACTTTAAAAGAAATGATGAATGTATTACTATTAAGTTCGACAACCCAAAATTCGTGAGGAAGCAATTCTTTCCTGAATTATATTCTCAACCGAATACCTCACAATAAACCAATAAATCCCCTATGAGTTGTGGAAAGAAGACCTTCTCTACAAATACTTAAAAGCGCTGGGTGTCTGGCTAAAGTGGTGGTATCTATACCTAAAAAGGTTAAAATAGACCAAAACAAAGATCGTGTTTTCATCGATACGCATTACAATAGTAAAGGCATATCGCTCGATTCATAAATAAAAATTATCGATATGCATAATACTATTATCAAATCAAGGAATGCATCTTTCTTTGAAAATGTATTTCCTTACAAATCCACACATGAGTCGAACTCGAGTAAAAGAACTCATGATATCGCAATAGCGAGTCAAGGCCACCAAGATGACGATGAACCTGTGACGCAGCAAAGAACTAGAACATCAAAATCTTTTGTCCGTATTTTCTAACGTGATTCAAGTAGAAGATGAGTCTCAAAGCTTTAAGGAAGCTATGTTTGTTCCTCGAAGCCCATATTGGAAAGAGGC
The DNA here is from genome assembly GCA_016808115.1 of Tetrastigma voinierianum. NCBI lineage: Eukaryota > Viridiplantae > Streptophyta > Magnoliopsida > Vitales > Vitaceae > Tetrastigma > Tetrastigma voinierianum. The sequence continues at coordinate 322,536 of JAEQBH010001848.1, read as the reverse complement.
TATAAACGACATAAAGTAGAATCCATCTCGCAAAATCATACGTGTCCAGTGGATCTTCCACCGTTCAAAACCCTAGGATATAAATGGATATTCAATAAGAAAATGAAAGGCATGGATCTATTGATAAATATAGCCAGACCGGTTATCGCTGCTTACAAAAAAGAAGGCTTGGACTATTTCGATACCTATTCACCAGTAACAAGAATATCATCCATTCAATGTTAATAGCTACGTAGCTATACACCAGATACATCAAATGTATGTAAAGACAGCTTTCTTAAATGGTGACCTGGATGAAGAAATCTACATGGAACAACCTGAAGGGTTTACTGTTCATGGTCAAGAAAAGAAAGTTTATCAGCTTGTTAAATCCCTTTATGGATTAAAGCAAGCACCAATGCAGTGGCATGAAAAATTCGATAGTGTAATGATGACAAATGGATTCAAAATCAACGAGTGTGACAAATGTGTATATGTCAAGAACACCGAATGTGGATTTGTCATTATTTGTCTCTATGTTGATGATGTACTCATTATGGGTAGCAATAATGAAATTATTAAAACTACTAAGGAAATGTTCAACAATAAGTTTGACATGAAAGACTTAGGTGTTGCTGATGTTATAATTGGGATAAAGATCTCCAAAATATCATATGACCAAGAGTCTCAATCACACATTGAATATTTCAAGAAATAACAAAATATAGTAGTCCAATGAGAACACCAGATGTAAATCTACATCTATCCAAAATAATGGCAAAAGCTCTTCACAACAAGAATATGCACAAGCAATTGGCAGTCTGATGTATGTCATGAACTATACCTCGTCTTATTACAACAGTACGCCATCGCAAGAAATTGAATACACAAGTAATCCGCAAAGTTCTGACCATTAGAAGGTTATTAGCGAGTTTTATGCGGATTGAAATACACTCCAAACTATGGATTGCACCACCAAAAGACCGCGAAGATTTGAAGGATACCTGACGCTTAATCGATATCCGGCACGCGACTGTCCACAAGTGGCTATCTATCACACCGGTGGAGCAGCGAGCCCAGAGTCCTTAGTTAAAACATCCATCGCTAGGATCCATGATGGAACTGAAGCCATTGCACTAGATAAAGCTGGTGAAGAAGCAGAGTGGCTTCGTCATTTCTTAGAAGATGTTCCACATGGGTTACAACTGGGTGTTTCACCCATTCATCAAGAATAGTCAATCAAAGAATTGGAAGAGCACAAAGTCATATATATATAACGCTGAGTCTCACATATTCACAAGCCAAGACATAATAATCGTGAAGCATAACTCTTAATGGTATATAACCATTGAATATATAAGGTCAAAAGAGAATATTGTGGATCCGTTAACTCAAAGGCTCAATTGTGAGCAAGTAAGTAAATCATCGAGGGAATGGGTTTAAAGCCTATACACTAAGAGCTTTGTGGCAACCCAACCTAGCCGATCGAGATCCCCAAGATCTAGGTTCAAAGGGATAACCAATTCTGTGCAACTCATTGAAGATCACCACGAGAACAAATCTCCTACTCATTCCTATAATCGGTCAGTGGACGCTCGCAACATCAATTGTGGTAAGCCATGCTTTTAATGATTCTTACATCTTGTTAAAGACAAGTGGGGTATAGTAGAATACCTTCCATAAGAAATCACCTATGTGAGTGAGAATCGGGCCATCATGGAGAACATAAAGGCTAAAATCTCTCTAGAGCACCATGAAAACTAGAATGGTTCAGTAATAAAATGAACACAACCGTGAGAACCAACTGTCAGAAAGACTGCTGTGAATGCTATCGCCTGGTTTCACACATGACACCAGCTTCACACATCATGTTCAACACTGACCTCATAACCCTAGCATTTCTATGAAGGTTCAAGGCCACAAGCTACATTCTCTATACGTAAAATTTCTAACCGAACTCTCTCAGTGTCGCATGTCATTCGTATTAATTTACCCATTTCATTCATGTGGGATTGTTGGAAAAATGGCTCGAAAGCACAATAAATTAGCTATCTTTGAGCCAATTACAATGGGTCCCAGCAAACTTTTTTCGGTGGGGTCCATGATGGAATGTGTTCTCCTCCATGAGGAGAGCAGAAGATTATATATTGAGTTGCTCAAAACCATAAAGGAGTGAATTAGAAATTCTTGCCTCCAAACATCACCCTCGGTATATAACTGTGCTGCTTCAGGAAAAGATCATGGTCCTTACACCTGGATTGGAAATGCACTTTTGGTGTATATATACACCTACCTTGTAGTCTGTCTCAAGTCCTAAGGGGCACCCTGGCCAGGGAAGCGGGGAGGACCTAGCTCATGCTTAAGCCCACACACACGCGCGCCACCGCCCGCACCGAACTAGCCTGCCTGCCCGGGATGTATATATCCTTGTGAATGCTTTAAACCTGAAGTGTTACCATCAGAGTCCAAAACGCTGGGGCCGTTTTGATGACGACCAAGGATTCACTTGACGCTAGCTTCATGACTATACTAACAACACAGAGTGTGTCTATAACAGCTACACATTCTCTCCTGGCTTCGATTCATATTTTGCATTCATTTCATCCATTCATATTACGCTTGAGAGAGACTGAAGTTCGCGATAGTTCGTAGTTCGACAAACCAACAAAGAAAGTGCTTTCACTTCTTGTGGGAGATCATTTCATCCCGAGACGACCATTTTTTCTCGAAGCACCACTGCGAGGGCAATATTTGTCTTAAGGAGATTGTGTCCAACACAAGACTTGATCTACACACAGGTTCCAACTGATTGTTTTTATTCTAGTTTTCATGAAAACAATTCGACATACTACTATGTTAATCTCTTTTGCTTTGTTCATTCTATTTTACAAATTGAGAGGCCCACAGAGAGAACTGTGAGAAGACGACTGCTCCTGCTGCAGCCGAGTCCCTGACTAATGAGCACTGTAGCAGAGAAGACCACTGAGACTGGCGCCGAGCAAGTAGGTTTCCTTCCCCTTTCTTTCCTTCCTCTTTTCTTCTTCCCCTTCTTCCTCTCTCTTCATTTTTGATTTTCTTAATGCTACCAGAATGGAGGAAGAAGTGGGTTTCTTCACCCAAATGCACCAAAACAACGCGAGCTTGTGGTTGCTCAGAACAAAACAATCGCCGTTGATACTTATCCAAATCCAGCGCCGCTTTGGATAAGTGAGAACAAGAACAAAACGACGTTGTTTTAGTCCCAAACAAACCAAAACGAATGCCGCTTTAATTAGTGTTTTAATAAAAAATTTTATGATGCACGACATCGTTGGGACCTGTATGTCAAATGACACCGCTTAACCCCAAAATTATTTTATCCAAGCTCAAACGTATTTTACCCTCTGCTTTCAATCGAAAAATACATCCTAGCCCTCCTAACCTCAATATCAACCATAGAAGAGAAGAAATTATGTAAATTTATTTTACGGATATAAATTTATTTTTTGTTAAAGAACAATTATATTAGAAAATAATTTTTTTTGTTAGCATTAGCATACTTATCTTTCACTTAAATAATGTTAAATATAAAAAAATTGTTTTATTAAATTTTTAGCTTACTTAATTATATATATATTTCTAATAATTTATATAAAATCCAAATAATATTTAAATGTTTTAATCATCTTATTTTGCGTATTAGCCAATACGCGACAGATACACTGCGACTGATACGTCTCGGGACTATTCGAGTCGGTGACCGATACCGCAGCTTTGAACTATGGCTTTGATGCGCTCTGAGTTGTCATGGTCCTTGCCATCGCACTCCAACGGGCCTCCAGTGTCACCTCCTTTTTCAAAATTGTTGTTAGTTAGAATGGCAGGCGTGGAGGATGAGGAGGGGAAGGAGTGGCAGGTGAACTTCCTCCTCCACATGTGACATGTGTGAGTCCCAACGTCAGGATCGTCGTTACATTTACCATTGATGGATATGAGCTGGCCGGAGCAGTCATTTAGTGTTCGACATGAGCCGCCACAGGGAGATATGGCCAACGCCGGAGATCGGAGGGAGAAGAAGTTGGAGACAAGCCACAACGAAGCTAAGCAAACTAGTACTGAATGTGCCATTGCAATTACTGAACCATTTCTAATTTCGATCTCAGTGTTCAACAACCCAAAGAGGTGTAATATTAATGGTGATCAGGGGTGAAGCTTGCATCCATTTATATACACAACTCATGCCCTGATCATGTCCTCTTGGGGCTCCACCTTACCACAGAAATTAAGCAGCCCACGTTTTTTTCTTCAAGTTTTGTATACAATGAATGCCTCTTTTAGATGACTTCACTTGAAGTCGTTAGGTTGACAACTTAACTGAAGCCTTTTGTTCAGTGCCGGTAGGACTTCTCTCTACGCGTGGCTTCATTGATGTTCCCCACCCGACCCGCCACAGGAATTTGAATGCGATAATTTTATGTGAGACTTTTAATAAATTTATTTATTTATATTTTATTTTTAAGCAACCAAAAAATCATATTATATATATATATACACAACACCTTTTGTTTTTATAATATCATATACATGCATCTTGTTCAAAAATGTTTCCAACAAAGAATCATCCGTATAGTGTACTTTAGTGGTTATATGGTGTGACGACACTCTATCTCAATTAAGGGAGAGAGGAGGGGTAGTCCACGTTTATGGCTTTGAGTTCAAAGTCTTAGCACACGCTGGCTGGTACCTCCTTCGAGACCTAAGTCAGTGATCCTCACATTGAGGGCAAAAGCGAGGCACATGTGGGATCAGTGCAAACCGATGATTCGGGTAATCTGCATGTTGGATATAGGACCATGGGTGCAATACCATGATATGTTTGGTTGGCTTGAATTAGAAACTAGGTAGTGCATGGCTGGTCGAGCAAAACGCATGAGGACCTTATAGCAATGAGATGACACTTCGGGGTAGCTAAGGCAGCTGAAGGATGCTTGAGGAGCCTTAGTGTGCCTTGCACCTTTGGAGAAGGTGGCACTGGACACAGCCCTTCAAGCATAGACCAAGAGACAAGCCTAGGAGGAAACTAGGACATTCATAGGCTGGAACCTCTTCGAGAAGGAGTGGTAGTTGGTGCACCCCTTAGAGTATGGATCAAAGGCTGGGCTTAGAGGAATCAAATAGCTCACGGGCTGGTATCTCTTAGAAGGGGTGTGTTTGATAAAAAAGGTTGGATGGCTGATTTTGAAAAGGAGCTTTGGAGGGAAGATCCAATGGCGTTGGTTTCTATCAAACACAACTTTTGGAAGAGTTGCAACTGATGGCAAGGCTCTCCTATATAAACCATGCCTTGACAAAGGCAACGGGTTAGCAAGTTAGTAAGTGTTGTTTGTAAAAGAGAGTTTTGAGACAATTGTAAAGTGCTTATAAACAAACAATTTTGTATCTTTCTTGTTTGAGTGATATAAGTTGGGAAGTTGTTCAGTAAAGTTGTCTCTTTCATTTTCATTGCTTTTATAAATGAGGGAAAGGTTGACTAAGTTTCAAACTTAGAACCACGCACTTAGCGAAAAATCAATGGCTGATATTGGGGGTGTGACAAGTGGTATCATAGCAGTAGTGATGTCAGGAGAAACTTTGAAAGAAATGGTGGCATGGGTTGAGGAAGCATTGGGAGAATGGTGCAATGAGGAAGGTGTTTTATCTGTGTGGGCTGAATATGTGATCAATGAATTGCATAATTAGAAGAACCTTGCGGAGTCCCATAAGAAGAATACCGAGGAAAGGGTTGCAAGTTTGAAGACTGATATGGAATTGATGTTGAATGGCTTCAAGCTGATCCTCCAGTCAGTTCAAGAGGATATGGTGATTCTCAAAAGGACAGTGCTTCGAGGCACCCCAATGAATGCCGAGGTAGGACCTAAATTTCGAGTTCCAGAACCCAAATGTTTTAGTGGGAATCGTGATGCAAAAGAGTTGGAGAATTTTCTATGGGACATGGAGTAGTTCTTCAAGTTGCCCGTGTTCCCAAGGGTGAGAAAGTTTCTATTGCTAGCATGTATTTGATAGTAAATGCAAAATTATGGTAGCGCACACGAGTGGGAGATGTTATGGAGTTGGGAAGGCTCAAGATTAGTACTTGGGCGACTCTAAGCAATGAACTCAAGGAGCAGTTCTTCCCACAAATGTGGCATGGTAACACGAGAAGCCTTAGGAAGATTGAAACAAACTGGAATGGTTCGGGACTATGTCAAGGAATTCAATTCCTTGATGTTGGAAATTAGGAGCAATTCGGAAGAGGACAAGTTCTTCAACTTTGTATCGGGATTGTAGTGGTGCACATAAGAAGAGATGAGAAGGCAAGGCTTGTGAGACTTGCCGACTGCAATGGCTGCAGCAAATGGTTTAGTAGACTACAAACTAATAGGGTCAATTCTTACTAATCAGAAATTGATAATTGAGGGATTGAGAGTGCACAAATAAACGGGAAGGGTGTCAAAAGTAGCTGATGGGAAAAGTGGTGGCATTGTTGCAGCCTCGAAGGGTGGGGAGAACGTGGAGTAGGCATCCAAGTGGGTTAGATGTTTCATATGTCAAGGTCTACATTGAGCCAAGGACTGCCCCAAGAGGGAAAAGGTGGCCGCCCTCCAACAAGAATGTGATTCAGAATCGGGAGACTTGGAGACACGACCGAATCCAATAAAATTGGTAAACACCTTTCACATGAAAAGTTCCATTAATGAACTCATGTTTGTAGTTGTTCAAATGAATGGAATAAGGGTGAAAGTAGTGGTGGATACAGGAGCAATGCACAGTTGCTTAGCAAGCAATGTGGCTAGCAAATCGAGTTTAACAATTGAGGCACATGACAGAGTAGTGCCATCTTTGAATGGTAGATGGCATCATCATATTCGTCCCTTTGAAGATGGGAGACTGGATAGGGTTTTGTAGACTGATTGCGGATGCACCTAATGACTACGAGATGATCCTGGGATGTAATTTCGGACGAATGAAGTAAGCATAATGCCTTACTTGAGAACATTGACATTCATGGAATGAGGGATGCAATGCACAGTTATGATTATGGCAGAAGGGAATGCCATAGATGCTAGGAATTTGACAAGGTTGGAATTTTCAATAGGACCAAGTGGTGGTTGGCTGGAGGAATGTGACAACAGGGTTGAAAATTACTTGGAATCCCTAGGTTAGGGACGTGAGCAAATGGCATACAACACCATCAATGAGGAATACCCTCATTTTGAGTTGGCACGTACATCGACCTTATTTAGTGGGGGTGGGTTTGTTACCCCTTTTGAAACCTAAGCCGATGATCGGCACATTTAGGGCCTCATGGATTGCCTTATACCTATGAGATGACCTAGACAAAAGCAAGACAGACGTGGGATCAGTGTAGACTAATGGTTCTATTAATTTGCACGTTTGATATAAGACTGTTGACCAAATTTTCTGACACGGCTACCAAAGACTAACTTAAAGTCCCCATCAACGACGCCAAAAACTTGTTGACCAATTTGTGTATAGAGATCAAATTCTTGCTATTGTTACCAAAGGACTATTATCTAATCCCGAGTAAAGGCATCAAAAACTCGTTGACCAAAGTAGAACATGTATGCTCATAATAAAAATGATTTGTCATTGAATTCATTGAAGATTTAGTTTAGTCAAAATGCTGCAAGTGCACAAGTCGTACAAGTAATAAAGTGGACCTATAAGTCAGAGGATATAATTCCCACAGAGATCAAATAGAATTTAAAGTTCAACTACCCTAACCACTCAAGTTCCACACTATTTGAACTTCCATTTCATATAATTTTAAGTAACCTAATTAGAATTCTACTGTTTAAATTTCTACATCTATAAGAAAAGGAAAATTTAAAATCCTAGACCTAAACTGGACTTAACCAGATTATTGTTGGATGTAGACACTGAGATTTCACTGTTGTGAAATTATCAATTCCTACAACATAATCTAATTATATTCTTTCATGAATTGGAATCTAAAAATGTCAAAGAGGCAAGGTAGTATAATTTGGATTTCTCCTCTAACTATACATTTCACTGATTAGAGAGTCATGTTCATTTCTGAAACATGTATCTAACCAATTACTTGTAAACAAATTTCTCTGTAAGATCTGGGTGTTTTTCTTTTCCAATACTTCATACCCATTTCTTATAACTATAGATTTTCGCTTTCCTAAGATGGTGCTATTTCGCGATCTCGCTGGGATGAATGATGTCTCATCCTTGAGATCTTAAAGAGTTATCTCTTTCCTTGATTAGATCTAAGCCAACATAGGATCAAGATCATTCCTCGAGACCAAGGAGAAATATCTAATTGATTAAATTGATAGATCCCTCAACTAATTCTCAAACCATGAGTAAATTGATGATTTATCTAAGTAATCTTTTAGAGCTCATTAGTTCTTCAATAATAGTCTAGCATACCCCTAAGGAATGCATCAATGCTCTCAGGAATCTCCAACTCTGTGTCACTCAGAGGGCCTCCTGGAAATCAGAGCTAGACAATAGTCCTTAATTAGGTATAAGTTACTAATGTTGGGAACAATTCACTTCATGAATAACAACATTCAAATAAATTCGAATTTCTCAATCTAAGAAATCTCCTTCTAATTATGTAGGAAAGACCATAACTAACATCGATCTTTTCCCAATGTGGTTGGGTTTTCAAAAACTGACTCCAAGACTTCATCACACCCCGATTCCCGTTTCGACCCGACAGAACTGAACCGAGTTCGGTGCGACCATATACCGGGACTCTTTAATTCGATTTTTTAAAGCCGATCCTAGAAATTCGCAGTGGGTATGGCCCACATCTTATAAATGTAATCAAAATATCATATATCAAAAGAATCTGGTCACCTAAGTGGTGTCCATCAAAATCTGAGTAATATTTAGCAAGTCCCATTTACAAATACAAAATCGTATTTTTACATTTACAACCGTATACACTAGAACCTACATGTAGTGAACCCTTACTAGTGTGTCGCCCAAACAGATAGCGGATGTTTTCAGACGCTCTTCTCCTCGTACCTACACGGATTAAAACCCGTATGTTTCTTTAATACGCTTTAGTGGAAACATATCTTATAACTTATACTCGATACATGCATTTAGACCGAACTTTCAGATAAACATATAAATGTAAAACAGATATCAAAATCTTCATGAATTCATATAATCCAAATGTATAACAGGTCAGATCATATTCAGAGGAAAATTAGACATATACAATGGCAAGGCATCCATTTCGTCTCTTTAACATGTATCATGACTTTCTCAGGTTTTCAGGTCATTTTCCTATTCATGTCATTTACATAATTCTGTCTACTTGTACCTTGTGACTTTTAACAGAATTTTTACATCACCCATAGGAGTATAGAGTCTAGACAGAGATACCCGTACATATATAGTCAGAACGGAGCTAAATTCCTTTTTATTCAAATTTGCATGGTTTATGTTCCATGACTTTATTATACAAATCGGAAACATATAACTTATGCGAAGGTGACCGTAGGTTCATACGGTTCATATCTCCGGCGACACATTCTTATTCATATTCTCAGATACGATGACTCGAACTTATACATATACTTAGGGACGGAGGTACTTATTCACATACTCATATTTATCTCAAGTTTATACTTGCTTCGAGATCTCCATAGGAGTTACAGAACTTATAAGCCATACAAGAGGTACTTATACACGACCGGTACTTATATCTATCTCGCATCTCTCGTAGAGTTTCACATGTGCTGATATTAAGGAACGATACCTATATCATGGAACTGTCTTATACCTTAAGTACCCGTAAGTACTACTGTCTGGTTAAACCTGAGACGCACACTTGTGCTTATATCAAACTTATCTTATACTCATATCGGAGTACCCGAGGTACTACTAAGTTTATCCTGGTCCAAGCTGGCTAAGATACCCTAGAGGTACTACAAAGATTAATCGATACGTATACCCGCAGTACTACGTAAAATGTGCACAGGGGTACATTCAAATCTTTTACTCTTATTCTTGTTCGTATTCATCATATAACCGTTTGACTACCGCACTAATCATAAGAAGTGAGTAGGATGCAAGACAATAAGTACCGGGCTGTACAATACGCATCGAGGTGCCGTGAATATTACAAGAGTGCCGGTTAATTCGACAGAGAGTGTCGTCGCACTAATCAGAGAGTACCGAAGTACTAATCAGAGAGTACTGAAGTACTAATGTGCCGAAGCACGGTCAGAGAGTGCCGTCGCACTAATCAGAGAGTACCGAAGTACTATACGTGCCTGCCCACGTAACAGAAGTGTCGTAGCACTAGCAGGAGTGCAGAAGCACTGATCAAATATGTCTTGTCATTCAATATCCTGTCTTAGGCAGTCATATAATTATACATGTTCTCTGAGCTTATCATTTTATTCTTTTTTTATATACTCCTTTACATATCAAATCTACGTATATTACTATTTCTTGGTCATATATTTCTCTTTTCTTGTCTCTTTTCTTATCTCATATTCCAATTGACTTTAACCAAGCGATTAGTACACTTAGTACAATAATTCAATTTTCAGATAAGATTTGGGTACCAAATGCCATTAAATAGAATATGGTTAGATTCTAGACTCAAAAATATTTCCATAGAGTCTAAGAACACCCAAAACGGAGTCTTAACGAAGGAGTTATGCAATATCAAGAAGCCGGAAGAAAATCAGCAATTTGCAAAGAATCGAGTAGCAAAGAGTTGTTCTAATCAAGCCTTACTGCTTTGGACTTATTATAAGCTCACTATTGTATCGCCATATATGGATGGATTCTAATTAAAGGGCTTCCATAGAGTCCAAGAACACCCAAACGGAGTTCGACGAAGAAGTTATGCGCATCCGGGTTGCAGGGCTGATTATTGTGTAGTGCTACGCTTATACCTTGGAATCCACGCTATAACGCACTAAGGATGCACCTGCACCACGCTACGTCAGGCTACCACGCCCCCCAAGGTGCCAGAGAGCTCCTGGTAGCTCCAAGATACGCGCTTGGACCAAACCATCTCTAACAGCCCTTGTCCACGGCGACAATATCCTCCCACGAGGCTAACATGCCACAAACACGGCACTAAAACCATCCTACAATCAATCCCAAATCACCCCCAAAAGTAGGAATAAACCAAACTTCCATATCCATACAAATTCTACAATCCATCCTCAAAGGGGAAGATTTCATACTTCTAACAAGTAATCACACTCTCTAACACCTCAAACCCTAGCTCAAGGAGGAATTTCATATAAAAGTCCACAAATTCACTCTTCGGTCCTAGGTAGTCATACTATCATATGTCCTTCAGAACTCATAACCTATCTTTATCACATTCTATATTCATGACATTTTACCTTTCATCTTCATGTTCATATTTCCGTTCGTTTTCAATTTTCATAACATATTCATGTTTCATGAACAAACTTTATATCATTTCCTATACTTTTCTTGTCTCTATGCCTATTACATATGGCATTATTATACTTGTACAGAAAATGATGCTTATGTATTCACACATCATTCATGTATTCTTGTCCCTATATGAACCTATTTTACTTAGAAATTGGAATCATTCAAATTAGATCATCAAAACTAAAGTTATGGCATTTCGCCAAACAGTCAATTCTACCGACATACTAGGGACAGTCGTAGCCACTTCCATTTTTCTGGGGTCTTAACTTCATATTTGACACTGTCTCTTTGTACTCTTTTAAAGCTAAGGTTCTAAGGGTTCTCCTCAAACTGGAATCACCAAAATCGGAGCACCGGAACTCAAGTTACGTCCGAAACAACCAAGACTACACTATGTTCAAAAACTGGAATAGAATTTGGCTTGAACATAGCCCCACTTTGAGTGAATTTAGGCCAAGAGAATCAGAATTTAGCTATCTATTTCGGGGATGTTTGGTTCTCCTTGAAGTCTATTTTAATTATCAACTTGAATCACTAAATCGATCATAAATGAGCAAGTTATGGTTAAAATATCGAACATCGGTCAAATAGAAAACAGAACACTACTGCATACATGTTATTGAAATTTGCCTGTAATGCAGAGGTGCTGATGAAACACAGAGATAATATATATTTTCAAGAATGATAAGAGAAAGATGAGAGACATTGTATCTATTTCCCAAATTATCTTGAAATCTCACTTTACTCAATTATCTTTCATTACACATCTTTCCTTTAAAATCTTCCATGAATTTCTCTAAACAAATCTAATGGGTCAAGTAACCCATATTAGATTTCATTCAATTTTCAAACATAGAGTTAGATCATCCCCTAACTAAACCCTAGGTTTGGAACTCAGCAAAATTTCTAGAATTCCATACAAACCATAAGATCCTTACTTTCCATGTCATATCCATACCAAAAATCATAGAATCCATACAAAAACTTTAGAATTTTATACTTTCATTCCTCCCTTCTTTCCTCTTCTTCTTTCTTCTTCCTCTTCCTCTTCTTCTTCCAACCCAGAGTGGTTTCTAGTTTGTAGACAAAAATGAGTTATTTTGTCTCTCTTTTATAATTAACTTTATCTTATTTGCCTCTTTGTCCTCCATCCTTCTAGTAATTGCACTTCAATTCATGTTATTTCTACTTTGGCCTCAAATCTTGTTAACTTATGACTTTTAAGCCCCTTTTTGGACAAATTACGATTTTATCCTTAAGTCTTGTAAATTTCCGGGTCTCTCGTTTCCATGTTTCGCATTTAACTCATGAAACATTTAAATTATGCCTACAAAATACCCTAAACATGTCAAAAACGACCGTAGTATATTTCAGGGTGTTACAAAATAGCAAACACCGAACATCGATTAGGGAAATTTTTCAATGCAATTGTAATCAATAGAAAGAAATAAATTCCAGCTTTTATCTGGACTTCATTAAATTCAAGCAATAATTAGAATTAATCTTCAACAAAATAGCTCAACTTCGAAACTTCTTAACAATTCATTGTTTCAAGTCCAGTAAACAAATTGAAATCTTACGCTAATTCTAATCGATGACGAAAAGAAAAATAAAAGAAAACAAAAGAAAACAAAAGAAAATAAAAGAAAAATATAATACAAAAGAGTCCTCAGCTCCCCAAATGCTCTGGTTTTTTGCCGACCGACTGCCTCGCTTTCCTCAAATGTTTATATTTATAGAGCCCCATAAGTTTAGGCCCTAAATTTGAGGCTACATTGTGGATCCCCAAAAATTCTAGCCTAGCTTGCATTCTTGGTCGCGACTTGAAAGTGTTGTCGCGACAGAGTGTTAATTCTTTGTTGTTGTTCTTCACAGAAGATACAGCATTCCTCGTCATGATACAACATTTGTTTCTTCAAAGATGTTTACTCTATCGCGATGCATCTTTCTTTCTCTCTTTAAATACTTTGTCCTAAGTATGTATGTCGCTTTTCCATTCTATGTCTCGAAGACTTCATATGTGTGTTTATTGTATCAATTATGTTGCGACATTGACAATTGTGTTGCGACATTGTTTTTGTAAAGCTTCTTCAAAATTGTGTCGCGACCCAGTTTCTATGTCGCAATAGCATTTCTGTTGGTTCTTTTTGCAACAATGTTTCTTATATTATCAACATTCTTGTCGGGACCAGGAAATTCTGTCACGACAGAGTCTTGTCTCCACTTAACTTGATTTCTTTGTTGCACTTATCTCTTATGTCTTCATGACATACTTTTATCAGGTTGCATGCCTCTGGTCCCAACTTGGGTTTTTACGTCGCAACAAGACTCGCTCTCAAGCTCATCCTTGTGTCGCGACCCAGTTCTATTATGCCACAACAAGACTTCTCTTCCTTGTGTTGGAATATTTGTCGCAAGATGGAAAAGTCTGTCGCGACCTTGTTTATCTGTGTTCAATTTATTTTTGTGTCGCGACCTTAATATCTCTATCGCGACATCAAAACTTCCCTTTAGGTTGATGTATGTCGCAACATTGAATTCTTTTGTTGCAACCAGGCCGCCCACTAAGTCAGATCACTTGGGACTTTTATTTTCCTGGCTGTGACAAGAAACCTTTGTCTCTCTAGTGTCAGAACATTCATTACTTTGTCGCGACATAACCCTCTGCTACGTTGTCTCAACAGATTTCCAAGTTACAATAATTCAAGTGTCACGATTGTGAGATTTAATGTCGCACATAGATTATGTCTCTATTTTCCTCGCTCGCAACATAAACCGATATGTCACGTGATTTTTCCATATTGTTTTAATTCCTCGTTGTCACACATAAGATAATTTGCTGCCATTGTAATCGCTCTTCCCGTTTCTAGTGTCTTAACAAGAGCTTTATGTCGCGGACAGTTCCTTCTGGTTTGACATCCAACATAAGAAACTTTGTCGTAAACATCATCTCTTTGTCTCATCTCACTTGTTATACTCCTTCTCATAATTACAACACGCCGTCATTTGTCATGACATAGCTCTTCTTCTATATTCAAATATTTGTATATGATAAGAAATATTGTCATGATGCATTTCTTAGCCATTTTCTTGAACGTTGTCGCGACACACAGAACTCTGTCGCGACATAGACTGCTACAATTGCTCTTTTTCTCTTCTTTCTTGCTTAAATTTTCTCATTTTTAAATTAAAACCTGCAAAACACAAAGTTGGTGAATAATCCATAATTTGGCATTAAAACAGATTTGAATATACTAAAAATAAGCCTGAAAAATGAATTAAAAATAGATGAGTTAAAGATTCATCAAAGACCATGGGCACAATGCCACGTATGTCGCGCTGCCCGGGACAGAAGTCGTAGTGCATGGTTAGTTGAGCAAGGTGCATGAGAACCTTGTAGCAGTGGGATGACACTTCGGGATGTCTAAAGCAACTGAAGGATGCTTGATGAGTGCTCAAATTACATGTTTTTACACGCATATTCAAAATTAAAATTAGTACTTATCACCGCTTATCCTCCAATTTAGCTTGTTATTAGTTCCTAAGCCTGTATCTAATGAAAATCTTGATTTTTATGATTTTGCAGGTAATTAGGTGAAAATTAGCAATATTTGAGGTATTGAGGCCAACATCAAGCATCCCGAGGTTGATAGCACTTGTGAAGCATGGCCAGGAATAAGCAAGAATCAATTTGGAACAAAAAAATGAGGAACAAGAGGATTTCACAGTAACCCTTAGTGATTGCGAAAATTTCGCAGTGCACAAATACACCCTCTGTTTAATTTCACATTGACCATAAGTCATTGCGAAAATGTCGTAGTGCAGTTGGGTAGCCTTTGGAGGATTTCACAATGACCAAAAGTTACTAAGAAAATTTCGCAGCGTAGTCTTAACCTCCTTGGACAATTTCCTAGCCACTTAAGGTTGTCATAAAATTTCATTGCCACTTAAAGCCACTATAAATTTCAGACTAAGACGTAGCGAAAGAAATGAAGCCAAATTTTTGGGAGATGATTTCTCAGTTTCAACATTCTTATGGTCTATTAGAATGTAATACGGAAAAAGCATTAAAATCCTAGGGGAAATATCAACTTTGATGCTCCTATCCTCATTCAAGAAGCTCGGATTGGGTAAGGCATGATGTTGGATACATAAAAGTGCGACATTTATATAGTTTTTTAAGCCCCTCAGCGCATGTTTTGCTTTCATTTTGTGTAGAATAGGTGCTTTTGACCTTTTCTACTGTTTTTATGCTTGTAGGGTTGTTGGGGGATGTCCCGCGGTACATTCTCGTAGCGGTTGCATCCGCAGGACAATTGCGCATCATCGTTGCCGATTCCAGCGTCGTTGGGAGGCCCCGCAGTTATGAAGGAGCTGGGAAATTGTGGAGACATTGATACCGGTACCAAATCAGGTGGTACCGGTACCCACATGCAGTTAAGATCCAGTGGAATTTTGGTACCGGTACCAAATCAAAGTGATACCGGTACCCAAGTGTTGTTGAAGAACTAGTGAGGCTCGGGGTGTACCGGTACCACTAACTCCAAAAATTGTGACCAAATGCGATCTTAGGATTTAAGAGAATTTCGATCTTAAGAGCACGCTCTGCCTTTAGATTCCCACTCGAGATCACTAATGTATTTGTACGGCTCACTTCAGTGGGAAAAAATTAAGTTGTTGGTATTCTAGGTTTCTGCCTCACTTTGGAGTTTTTTCATGTGTTCTAGGTTTCTAGAGCATAGTAGCTAGTTTCTTCCCTGCTCTGCTTTGAACATTTGTAATTCACTCTGGCTTTATAACTAGGTACTCGTTGAGAGAACTTCGTTTTTATATTTCAACTTTGGTAATTGAAGGATATTTCTACCCATTAATATTATTTGCTCTAGCATTTATGAATCAATTTCAGCTTTAATGGAGTTCTAAACCTCCATGATAGGGTTTCAACGGTGGAAACTCATCCCCTTCAAGGTAATAATACTACCTCTTTATGCTTCAATGGGGATTTGTATGATATTAAACACTTGCTGCAAAACCTTATAAAACCTCAGCTTAAATCTTCGACAACGCAGGAACGAGATTCTCGTACACGTCAGGCTTGATCTCAAATGCAACCTAAGAATCTAATCAAATCGTCTGAGCAAGCTGCTGATATCTTTCTTTATTTATTCTCGTCTTAAAGCTTTGTTATATCCCCATCAAAGACCATTCATCAATGGCCTAGATGAGAATGTAGCGTAGAGGTGAGTGTTACCTAGTTGGAAAAGAGTAGAAACTTTAGGATCCTATCATTCATTTCCTTCCTCGCTTTAAAATAGCTAAGCACTCCAAGCACAAATCAATCAAACAAAACCCCAAATTTTACTTTATTTCAATATCTATTGATATAATCCCTAAGGATCATCTAGGAAACCACTCCCTATGGAAATGACCTGTGGACTCCCACAATATTATAATGCCTGACGACATCAGTTCCTACGATTGGGAATAATTTCAGCACACGAAATAGATAAAGCATTTTTGGCACCGTTGCCGGGGAGTGGTGAGCACTCTAGTCGATCCAGAGAGAGCTAGTGGTAATTTACAATTGCATTGCAAATCCAGTACATTCTCTACCTTTTTCTTTTAATTCTTTTTGTAGATAATATAAGTGGATACCTGTCCAGTTAAGGTAATATTGGTGCATGTCAGTTTGGGCTCGTGACGAGCAATGCCGACTTGTAAGAGTTATACCTCAAAGACATCTTGAAGATTCCACAATAAGACATTTGTTTCAAGAGAACCCTAATCCTCAAATGGAACATCCTGGAAATCAACAAACTCATTTTAATCCAAATGACCAAGGGTTGCCTGGTAACATGCAAAGACCCTATGAGCCTCCACGACAAGGAGATGGTGTTGCACCGCCGGTAACCCCAGCGGCGGGAGGGGGAAATATTAATTTTCAGCATAATCAATATCGAGCTCCCCCTGCCCCTTTACCTAATGTGGAAAGAACCCTTCGAGAGATTCTACAACCCAGCAACCAATGAACTCATGTATTCGCCTAATTCGAAGAGGCTAACCAATTCCTTATGAAGTCGGAGATGATTCGTCTTCTCCCTATGTATCCAAGGGTCGATTCTGAGAACCCCTACTCATTTATGAGAGATTTTGAGGATGTTTGCAGTGCTTTCCTTTCTACAGGATATCCCCTCCATATAATCTGTATGGTTTTATTCCCATTCTCTCTATAGGAAAAGGCCAAAATATGGTTTCACTCTCTTGCTCCCAATTTAATTTTCACTTGGGAAGACATGCGAAATGAATTTATGAACAAAATTCTACTCCGGACGCACTAATGCATTCATGCGAGCAATCCAAAACTTTTCTGAAAAACCTGGTGAACTCTTTGTATTGTATGGGGAAATATATATGACCTCTCCATGCTCTCCTCATCATGGTTTGGGATGTTGACAAATCACAGACACTTTCACCAAGGACTTTTCCCTAAATAACAAAAATACATCCAAATGATGTGTGGGGAGTTCTATATAGTGCACGAGGGGAGGTCAGGCAATTTTTTTATACAATAGCAAAAAATGCTTAACTTGGGAGACTAATACCTCCCTAGATACTGCTAAAGTGCATAGTATACCTACAAGAGGAGGAATACATCACGTAAGAGAGAATGATGACATGTAAGCGAAAATAGCCAATTTGAGTAGGAAGTTAAAGACCATTGAATTGAAAAAAGTGAATGATGTGATTGTTGTACCCAGTACCTTCGGTGCCTATGGGATCTAGAGTGGATGAGTTATGCATCATTTGCGATGATCCCACTTATTCAACCATTAACTGCCCTAACCTTCCTCAAGTTAAGGGAGCAATCCAAATAGAGTAAGCTAATGCTCTTAATTACGAAAGGAAGCCCTTGAACTCTCCATACCTAAAAACTCATAACTGGGTGAGTAAGCACTAAATTTTAGTTGGAAGAATGAGGAGGCCAAAACCTCTTTTCTTAAAATAACCAAGGGGCCGAACTTCCAAAATTCATATTTTCTTAAATCAGCCTCCCAATTCCAAAAATCAAGGTCCTCAAGGATTTCCTGCGAATCCTAACCAAGGTTTTCACCCCTCTTCTCAAGGGAATCAAAATCAATAGCTTTACTAACCTCCACATAAGAGAAGTTTGGAGGACATTGTGACATGTTTTTGTCCAGGCTCCAACAATCCACTCTGTGCCAACACCCGACTTTTGAATACCTTAAATGAGGTAGGAGATCCCAAATCACTGTTAACCTCTCTACAAGCACCAATAAGGTGCCAAACTCCTCTCGTAATTCATCCAAAACCCCTACAAAAATAGTATTGGAATTTCAAGTCCAAATGATGTAACTTTTGAACATTGCAAGGCTGTCACCACTCATCGAAGTGGAAAAACAATTGATAAAACCATTCACCCCAAAGAGTTTTCCAAAGAAACAACAAAGGATTTTCAAAATGAACCACCAAGGGATGATGATGTGTCTGACAAGCCTCATGTTCCTAGGACAAATGTTTGGCTGGCGTCGAAAGCAAGAAAGCAGTGGCAGCTACCTATGTCCTCCGCTTCATACCCCATAGCCGAGCCCCCGCAAATTAAACAATCATTCTAAAATCTATGAGTCAATTTTCAAACAGTTAAGGTAAACATTCCTCGCTGATGTCCATAAAGCAAATTTCGTCATATGCCAAGTTCTTGAAAGACTTGTGTATTATGAAATGAAAGTTAGGTGTCAACAAGGATGCATTTATGACTGAACAATCCACCTCTTGATTAGGAACAACTTGCCCTCGAAATACAAAGACCTAGGAAGCCCCACTATTTCCATAGTGGTAAACTCAAACATACAGTTTTAGCTGACTCGGGAGCAAGTGTTAATTTGTTGCCATACTCGCAGATATGTCGAGGCCAGGTTGGGAGAGTTGAGTCTGACTAATATCACTCCTTCAAATTAGCTGACTGTAGTGTGAAAATTCCTAGAGGTATAGTGAAAGACGTATTGGTGCAATTAGACAAGTTCTACTTTCCTATGGATTTTGTTGTTCTTGACACTCAACCTAAAGTGAATCAAGGGACTAAATTTCTAGTGATTCTTGGTAGGCCCTTCTTGGCCACTGCCAATGCCATTATACACCGTAGGGGAGGATTGATGACATTATCTTCTGGTAACATGATTGTTAATCTGAACATCTTCAATGTTATCAAGGAGATAGGGGATGATGAGGATGTCTATGAGGTAAATATGATAGAAGCTGTTGTGCAGAACTATGTATATCATGTTCCAAATGATGACCCTCTCAAGTCTTGTCAAGTAAGCCCAAGTTGTGTTGAGGAGGTAACCACATCTGAATTGGAGTTTCTGCATTCCATAATTGAGCACAATGAGGTAATGGAGGCAAATGGGTGGGCACCCAGGATTTGAAAATTGCCACCAATTGAGGACATAGTATTATATTCCTAAGAGAAGCCACCTAAGCTAGAACAAACCCCACATCGCATCTCAAGTATGCATTCCTGTGGGTAGAAGATACTTTCCTAATCATATCCTCCTCTTTAGGTTTCTAAATCAAGAGAATAAACTGAGGATATTGAGAACCCACAAAACCGCTTATTAGTGCCCAAAAAGCCTACAACCCCATTTATTATGTTTGAAAGTGCTTCGTGTACTAATCATGCTAATTAACCCGATTTGCACATTAAGGTCCCTAATAGTTTTATCGACGCATTTTGTGGCAAATTTTGCGCTTTTGCAAGCTAATTACGTCAAATTGCTGAGCTTCCCCTCTCTCTCGCATCCAATGCGAAGAAATTCTAGTTAAACTCGCATTTCAAATCAAAGACTAAGGAAAGAAAGGCAAATGTGAAGAAAACACCACCGCAGAAAGCTTCTCCGCGAGCACTGCATCTTGCGCTGCTCTCCCGCATTTCACGCACTTTTTGTTTTTGCTAAGCAATTTTTTGTTTTTCCTTTCTACCTTGTTTTATCCACTTATGTTTGGATTGGATTGTATTTACTTGGTTTGTAAGGGGCTACATAAGCCATTTTGATATTAATCGTTAGCTGGGACGGATTTTTTTGTCAGAAATAAAATTAGGCTCCGTTTCTCCCGTTTTTTCCTCCCTTTCTCTCATTTTCCTTTTCGGGTTGTTGAAACACCCTCCGAGGATGACAACTCAGGATGTTTGGCTAGACCTCTTCCTCCTTGAAGAGACGGCTGTTGGCTAGGTTTGAGGTAACGCACGTCCTGCTTTTTTAACAAACGTATTTTGGCTGTTTAAGTTCCGTTCTCACTTAGGTTAAAATCTCTTAAGCACGCCCTTTAATGTGTATTTGGCAAGCTTTTTAAGTTCAATGAATTTCACTAGATCCATTGAGGTCAGCTTAGTTGTTCTCATAGTTATCGTGATTAGGGTTTTTGAGATGCCACCGTTAGGAACATTTATGCCTTCCATTTAAATGCTATGTTTCAAAAGGGAAAAAATCATAGTGGTTTAGTTTTAAAGCTAATGAAGATCCGTTCGAAATGACTATATGTCATGCTCCCCAACGCGAGGAAAATACCTGTGGTATGTGGTTACCTTGAAACCCCAAACTAAAGGGCCTAATACCTAAGGTTCTATTTTACATTTTTCAGCCTTAGCTTCACTGAACACCCAAAACCCTCGTTTTTTTACCAAGCTCAAAACTAAATTTAATTCACCATTTTCACTTCACTCAAATCATTTGTACGAAGAAACCTAATCTCCTGAATTGAACTTCTAGACCATCATACTCGAGTAGCTTGACTACTTCATAGTGAGGGGAGGAACTTAGGAAACATAAATTTGTTGATTCCGCATCACCCTACCGTGGCACGACCAGCTCTCATGCCATAGTCGAATGGTGCCTTAGTGCAAGTGACGAAATATGGAAACACTTATGATCCTCATTACAAGTCTTGGTGAATTTCCTTTATCATTTTACGCTATATTTTCTTAAGGTTTTATTTCATCAAGAAAAAAATACGTTATTGGCAGATTGTTATTGGTGTCATCGCAGTATAGTCAATCTCCGGTTAGAGTTTCTCAATCAAGGGTGAATTTGAACCCAATGGAACCGAGTCAGCATGGTGGTCAAGATATGTGGCGCGGGTAACCTCTAGTTCATATATGCTAACCACATGAGGGATTACATAAACTGGGCCATGGTAAAGTCAAGAATTTTGAGAGGGAAAACCTGGCGAACATAGTCCATGAGGGACTATAGGGAACCAATGGACGAGTTCACCATATGGAAGTGCTTACAACCATAGTTGGGAGAATCACACCACCCTCATGGGAAACCAAGACCTTCAATATGTTCTCCCGAACCCCCATTTTATGCTTCGACCCCTCAATACTCCCACCACCACGCCAATCCCTCTCCATTTGAACAAGCCATTTCGACCTTACCCGGATAAGTGATGACTTTGTGGAAGAGAATATGAGACAAAGCCCATTCAATCGAAATTGTCAACGGTGGGAAGACACTGAACAAGAAAATAGATGGGCTGAAAAATGACTATGAGCATAAATGGGACAACCTGCAAGACTCCACTAAAAACCTTATCAATCAGCAACAATGTCCATCAGAGGAGGAGTGCCAAAGTGACACCATGGAAGAGGAACAGTGTCAACAACAGCCACACGAGGAGCTTATAGAGAATTTTATTGAATTATCTGAAGGATTGTTTGAATCCTCAGATACGTGTGCTGTTGTTTTTCCAAGGGAGAAGAAAGAAGAAACCTTCCCTTTATAATCGAGAGGCAAAGTGAAAAACAAAAGCAAAGGAAGTGCCTTAAAAAGAATGTCCTACAACCAATCTCTACGCACTGAACACCACTCCATTGCCTAAGACACCAAATGCCCACCCACGCAGTCTCTCCACCGACCAAGCGTATGGTTCTACCTCCAATTTAACACAATCCACACCCACAAACATCATCTCCAAAAGCTTCACCCCATTCAGGAGCGCCCATGCTACAAATTTAGGAAATTAGTGGCCATTACACAAGCTTTCTTGCCACTACATCAAAACAATGTCATAAACTACTTCACATCGCATGGCACAAAGGATGGTCTGGTGTCTATTCGGATTTGGGAGTGCATCCGAACTCTGCATTTCTGAGTTTCTCAGATGAGTTGATTTTGTTCGAGCGAGCTGCGATTTATCGTATTTTATTTTTGATTTCTTTGACTTTTTTTTAGATTTTCTAATTTTTAGTTAATTTATGTTTTTAGATTAATTTTACTTTCCGTAATTTTTCTTAATTTTTCTTGCATTAATTTTTTCTTAGGTTGTTGTGCAATTTTGAAACTGGATTGAAAATCGGTAGCCTTGTGACGAGTGCGAGGAAGTTTTAACTATAAGCGAAAATTTCGCAATTCTAGCGAAATCACGAAATTCATTATAGATGAAATTTTAAGCTAAAAACTAGCGAAATTTATTAACTCATGGTTAGTGAGACGTGAGAATTAAGATAATTTCGCTAGAGCAGTCACATTTCGCTAGCTCAAGCAATCTGCAAACTATGAAAATCACTTGATGATAGCTTCGCTCTGAACAAAACATGCCTGATGTTTCATTTTATTTTATTTTATATTATATATATATATATATATATATATATATATATATATATATATATATATATATATATATATATTTTATTAAAAAAAAAAAACGTTTGTTTTTTCTTTACATATAAAAAAAATTAAAAAAATTTTAAATAAAAATAAAAATAAATGTTTTTACTATTTTTATTTTATTATTTTATTATTTTATTTTATTTTATTTATTAATTATTTTATTTGATTAAAAAAAATCAAAATCAAAAATTGAAATTTTCACTATATGTCAAATTTTAAGCTGAGCTAAGCGAGAAATTTTGCTAACCTACGCGAAAATTCTTTGTTCATAAGCGAAAGATTTTCATTATGTTTATGATTGTGCTCGATTTTGTTTTATTCATAAGCTTTTTCATCAGAACTCCGTTTAGGCGTTCTTAGTGCTTGATGGAAAGCTTAAGAGTCAAATCCAAATATGACCAGAAAGAACATTTTGACCTTGCTTTTATGAAGGTGTAATTTTAAAAATGGTCCAACTGGTCCTGCCCTCTCTCTTTTCTTCCCCTAACTTGTTCGTTTTGACTCAAGCGGTGAATAACGTGTCGATGGAAAGCATGAGTCACCTATCAAGTATCACATCTCATCAAGAGGTAACACTTCCTTCTAATTTTCAATCAGGCCTCATTTCGGGACAGAGATGTTTTGGGTTGGGGAGAGTTAGCCAAAGGAAGTGGCTTTATGTTATTCTTTATCATTTTGAGCAAGCCCATTTTGTGATGTTAGTGGCTTCTTTGGTCCCACTTTCTATAAGGCTGTTTATACTTTGTCTTACTTTCAAAATTTGGACTAGTTTCTTGACAAAATTTTATGTGTGTTTTTGCTAACACATTGGTTTTGAAAAATTGAAACTTTGTCGATTATATTGATGTTAGATTGGTTCCATGCATAATTGAGTGGATGATTAGTTAAATTCTTCTTTACTTTCAACCTTTTTCTTCACCTTTAGCTAACCACACACAATGCACATTAGGTTTCAATAATAGAGAATTTGCGCACAAAGCCTCAGCACTTTGCCTTAGCCTACCCTAGTTTCATTGACCACCTTTAATAGGTTATGGACCCTGTGGAAAAAGAAAAAGAAGCAAAACGAAAAAAGAAAGAAAAGAAAAAGAAAGAAAAGAATAAAAGTACATAACACTTTGCCTTGAAACTGACACGGTCAGGGGTATATGGCGAAAGCCTTTAAAGCCGGTGCCTAAACCTTCAACTTTGGTTGGGAGTCACGGACTTAGTGTTCGTTACATGGGTGGATGGGTGGAGTTTATGAGTTGTAGGTCTTTGGAGTCTAGAAATCATTAGTCGAGGTGAAACTGTAGAGTTGTGGTCGAAAGATCCATATGACTTGGTGCCACTAAGCCTTAGTGGTTGGGAGTCATGGTAGATCCAGATTACATGGACTTTGGTGAGGTCGATTCCTCAGCATTGCGCCTACTGACGCAAAAAGAATTGTGGAATAAGAGGTGGGTCTGATCTATTTAGGTTGGTTAGCATGATAGGTCGTGGTTGTAGCTAGGTTGGGGGAGAGTCGGAGTTTGATGGTTATTGTTGGGAGTTGATCAAACAAAACACTTGAATTTTTGGTGGAAGTTTACGGTTGATTCACGAAGGAGGCTCTTTTAATACTCAATTTTGTATGGCCTTCATTCTCGTGATAGTTATTGGACACGGCATTGATTATTCTTACTTAGGGTTAGGCATTACTCATTCACAACCTTTTGGCTTGCAGCCTTTTTGTACTTGTGTTGTTATCGTTTTGTATATACTTTCTTTCTTTCTTGCCCATTCTTTGAGGACTGGCAATGTGTAGGTTGGGGGTGTGATTGGGTGCCCAAAAGTGCCTATTTTGAACCACTATTTATTATAGGTTTGAGTGCTTTTGTGTACTAATCATGCTAATAACCGTTTGCATTAGGTCCTTATTTTATTGATCGCACATTTTTGTGGCAAATTTTACGAGTTTTACCAAGCTAATTATCTGAAATTGTTGGTCGATCGAGCACGAAGAATTCTAATCCAAACTCAGGCATTTCAAATCAGATCGGGAAGGAAAGAAAGGCGAAATGTGAAGAAAACACCGGCTGCGAGCTTCTCCTGCGAAGCGCGTAAATCACCGCAGCCTGTTCTCCTGCATTTCACGCACTTTGTTTTTGCTACAATTTTGTTTTCTCCTTTCTACCCTTGTTTATCCACTTATGTTTGGATTGGATTGTATTTCACTTGGTTTGTAAGGCTACATAAGCCCGTTTTGATACCTTTACTTGTTGAAGGAACCAGTTTTTCTTTGTAAATAAGTGGGGCTCCAGTTCTCCGTTTTTCTCCCTTTTCTCTCATTTCTCTCCCTTTCTGAATTTGCCAAACACTCCTCTACGAGGATGACAACTCGGAGGATGTTTGAAACTCAGACCTCTCCTCCTTAGGGACGGAGTGTGGTTAGGGTTTGGAGGGTACTTATACGGTCCTGTTTTAACGCACGTATTTTTTTTTTTTGTTTAAGTTCACACTTCTCCGCCCAGGTTAAATCTCTTAAGCAGCTCTCTTTAATATGTATTTGGGAAAGCTTTTAGGTTCAATGAATCTTTCACTAGATCCATTGAGAATTTCGGTTAGTTGTCTCTGCTAGTTATCGTGGATTAGGGTTTTTTGAGATGCGTTTTCACTTTATTAGGAATTTATGCCCATTTAAATGCTATGTTTCAAGGGAAAATCATAGGGTTTAGTTTTAAAGCTAAATGAAAGATCAGGTTCGAGTATGACTATATGTCATGCTCCCCAGCCTTGAGGAAAAATACCGAGGACATGTGGTTGCAACGAAACCACTAAACCCGGTGGCCTAACACTTCAGGGGTTCTATTTTTACATTTTTTCTTGTTTTAGCTTGTTCCATTGAACTTTTAAAACCCCCTGTTTTACCAAGCCTTAAAATCAAATTTAATTCACCATTTTGACTTCACTCAAATCATTTTGTCTGAAGAAAACTCATCCACGTGTTGGAATACTGAACCATCTTTGCGGTGGCAGCTACGACGGAGTAGGAGGAACTTAGGAATATAAATTTTTTTGATTAGCATCACCTACTGAGTGGCACGAATCAGCGCCATAGGATGGACCATTGCATATATTAAGGGAATAGCCCTTGATTTTACACACAAATTCACTTGGAAGAGGGATGTCCAGGCCTTCTAGACAGCCACGGTGAAGAGTGAACCCGATCATGAAGAAGTTGTCGAAAGGGTTTAAAACTCTTTGGATGTAGGTGTTATTTACCTTATTGTAGATAGCAAGTGGGTCAGTCCAACCCAAGTAGTTCCTAAGAAATCCGGGGTCACTGTGGTAGCAAATGAACACAATGAGCTCATTCCCACTCGGGTCACCACAAGTTGGAGGGTGTGCATAGACTATAGGAAACTTAATGTTGGAACTAGAAAAGGTCATTTCCCTCTACCTTTTGTGGACCACATGTTGGAGAGAGTTGCAAGGCATGAATTCTATTATTTTCTAGATGGGTACTCAGGGTATAATCAAATTGAGATAGCCCTAGATGATCAAGAGAAAACCGCATTCACTTGCCCTTTTGGTACATTTGACTTTAGGAAAATGCTCTTCGGATTATGTAATGCACCAAGGACCTTCCAGAGGTGCATGATGGGGATTTTTAGTGACATGATAGGACATATCTTGGAGATTTTCATGGATGATTTCTCTGTTTTTGGAGATTCATATGAGGGATGTCTGGAAAATTTAAGGAGAGTATTGGAAAGATGTAAGAAAAAGAATTTAGTGCTGAACTGGGAGAAGTGTCACTTCATGGTGACACAAGGGATTGTGCTAGGACACATAGTGTCGAGAGAAGGGATAGAGGTAGATAAAGCGAAAGTTGAGTTGATCTCCAACCTACCCACTCCTAAGTGTGTCAAGGATATACAGTCATTCCTAGGTCATGCAGGATTTTATAGAAGGTTCATAAGAGATTTTCATACCATAGCTCGTCGTCCTTTGTGCAATTTTCTTGCCAAGGCTGTCACTTTTGAATGGTCACGAGCATGTGAGGCAACCTTTGATAAACTGAAAACTATGTTAGTGTCACCTTCTATCATGCGATCCCCTATTTGGGACCTCCCCTTTGAGATCATGTGTGACGCTAGTGATTTTGCCATAAGGGTTGTATAAGGAAAAGGGAAAATAAAAAAGCGTTTGTGATCTATTATGCCAGCAAGACTCTAGACTCACTTGGCCAGTGACTACGGAAAGAGTTCTTAGTTTGGCCTCTTTGCCTTAAAAGTTCGAGGATCTTATATTGTAGGGTCTCCCGTAACCATTTTCACTGATCATGTAGCGCTGAAGTGCTTGCTCTCTAAGAAGGAGACTAAGCCTCGTCTGACTAGGTGGATCCTACTATGTGAAGAATTTAATCTGACCATTAAGGATAGAGGGGATTGAGAATGTAGTAGCCCAGCCACCTGTATTTAGTTCAGAGACAACTTCTGAGGTCTACCAATGGCGACACTTTCCTTGATGAGCAACTTTTTCTCTTGTACTGCGCCCATGGTATCTTCAGACATAGTAAATTATCTAGTGACGGGACAAATTCCATCGATGGACACATCGACAAAAGGAATTTTGGTGGACATAAAATACTATTTGATGACCCGTACTTGTTTAAAAATCACGTCTGCGATCAGTGTGAGAAGGTGTGGATCGATAGCGATCAAATTGGAGTACTCACCTTCTGTCACTCTGAAGCTTGTGGAGGGAACTTCTCTGCAAGAAAAACGGTTGATAAAATCCTGCAAGCCAGTTTTTATTGGCCCTCTTTTTTTAAAGACTGCTTTTACTTTTGAAAAACCTGTGCTCGGTGCCAACAACTAGGAGGGATCACAAAAAGGAACATGATGCCTCTTACCCGTATTTTAATTATTGAGATTTTCGATTGCTAGGGTTTAGACTTCATGGGTCCTTTCCCCCCCTCATGTGGGTACCTTTACATTTTATTGGCAATTGATTATGTTTCTAAGTGGGTGGAGGCCATTCCAACAAGAACTAATGACCACAAGGTTGTTTTGAAATTTTGAAAAAAACATGTTTTTCACCAAGCTTTGGAATGCCTCGTGCGCAAAACTTGATAGACGAAAGTGTGATGTAAAATGTGTGTCGCTATGTCTTGTAGTGCAGCGTCGCCTAGTAATATAGTGTACCTAAGGTGGATCGGTGAGGGAGAAGTGCGTTATGACCTCTTGAAATTGGCCTTGTAATATTATCTAGACTTAATCTTTGAATGACTAGTTAACTACGGTATGAGATTAAACTAAACTAAATTGTCTTAGTAAATCACTGTGTTGTGGAGACTAGGGCTTTGTCTCCCCCTGCCACTTTTGATGGATTACTACCTAGAAAGTACTATTGATCTAATGAGCTTATTGATGGCGGGGGTGATTGTGCCCTATGAGATACCCTCTTTCTCGAGGTGTATCCTCTATCTCGCTAGCCGGGTTGGTGTATCTCTACCCTAACTGATGCTTCAGCGGCAAATGTTCCTTAATTGCCACCCTCGGAATGGGGATATCTCTGTTCTAAATTGTAGGGTCGCTCTAACTCGGATCCACCCCAGGCGTCCTCATCTCTCATTCTAGGATACCCGGTAGAAATCATGTCAATGTTGGCGAACATCACATGTATATAAATCACGAATCTGAGGCTTGGATACTAGCGAGTCATAAATAAGCGAATAATATAAATCAAATCTTAATCCCATCTGATAGTGACGGGGTTGACAAAACCACAGATAGAATTCACAGAATTTATCACTGGAACTGGATATAAACATTATCAATCTAATAATCATCCGTAGTTTATCAGGAAAGAGAAAAATTCCAAAAGAAGTGTCTTCTCTAATAATCAGTCACTTTAGCTCATTTCGCCTCCCGATACATGCGTTCCTCAATAATCTCAAAATTAGATCTCCCCTTGCTTTTAATGATGCTGGTGCAGAAATCGTGGTGAAGTCGCGACATTGTGACGTTGGGACGTTGGGTCACTTTGTTGACTTTCCTCTGTTGACTAGGCGTCACGACGTCGCGACGTGGCAGCCAGTATTCTTGCTTCTTATGTTTAGCTCCAATCGCCCAAAAACCACAATCCTAGCTTGCAATTCACAAAAACTCATGAAATCAGATCTTGGGCTATAATGTGCTTATTTAAATGTAAAATCAACTAAAAACATAAAGCGGACGCGGGTATACTATGAGTGTTTTAGCCACTCATCACACCCCCAAACTTAGCTTCTTACTTGTCCCCAAGCAAGAAACTGACTCTAAACCCGACACACAATACCTTTACATACTACACTCGACGCCATGATTATGATGCCTATGCTGCTAGAAGAAGGATCAAATGGTAGGCTTCAAAGTCTTACCTTTTTATTCAAAATTTCATAGGATCCACTTGCTGGGGTTGTTTTGACTTCCCGAAATTTAGATGAACACGGTTCGGTTGTGAGTGACTCGATCTCGAGGTTTACAATAGCCTTTCCCAAAAAGCCTATGTGCAAGTGATATGTGGTCTCTAGCATATAACTCGGTTCCGGCACCCCCAAACTTGAATCCAACTCACCTATTTGGAAGAATCTAACTACGGAAGGATGAGAACGCACCCCTTTTTATGCAACTATCCACCACCTACTCCTTGAAGAACCCGGTGCACGTAAGGTTAATGTTGAGTGTGTCCTTGTAGCGATTAATGGTGACTCCCCACCGGTTGAAGTTGGGGCCTTAGGGCATTCAGTTCCCTCGAACTTCACTTTGAGCACTCATTAAACCTAGGGGCCTAGGCTGGCCAGGACACTTCCATCCTCTGTCCCATGTAACGGGAAATGAAGTCAATGGCTCCTGGCCAGTTAGCTCATGGCATTAGGCTTTGAAAAACCCCTCAGACTGTGCCCAGGATTCCGATTGAAAGCTCCCACTTATTCTATTCAAATTTTCCCTTCTTTTTTTTTTGTTTTTTTTTTTTTATTTGGGGCTCGGTGGTAATCCTTTTTTTTTTTTCAAGGTGTCCCATCACTTTGGTGTTTAAAGACCCCCAAGGTTTTTTGAACCTTGGTAGGGGAGCTCGGAGCCTAGACTTTTCTAGAGATCCGCTGGTGTGTGGAGTGCGATAGCTGGTTGAAGTGGTTTCTTGAATACCCGAGGAGGTGATACTCTGTCTCCTACCTGTCCATCTGAAATTCCCAGGAAATCTAACGACCTACGGATCTCTTCTTGATTATGTGTTTTTCACAATAAGATTCAAGTGGTCAAGTGAGTCCTCGATTAGGTGGCAGCATCACGCACGACTACCTAAAATAATCTTAAAAAAAAAATGAATCTGACCTAAACACAAAACACACCTATAACTAAGCACAGGCTGAAATACTAAATGCGTGCACACAAATTATAACTTTAGAACTTACTAAAGAGCGAGACACGATATTTTCAAAGAAAAACGAGTATACCAAAACCAGATCCTTCCCCAAACAAGTGGACGAATTTTGATGTCAATGAAAACGAGAGAGGGTGAGAAACTTCCACTGGTGATCGAGTCGGATCCTTTGTGGTGGCCGATGGTGGCGGGCGGGTGGAGAGAGAGAAAATTTAGTGGTAGTCTGAAGGGGCTAGCTGAGGTATGAAGGATGGCGGCTGGTTGGCGGGGCGTGTGCATGTGGCCCAGGAGGGAACCTCGCATCACGGCTGATGTAGGGACGCGGTGCTCCTGGGTCTCATCCCAAAAGGCCTCGAAACGGGCAGTGAGGTTAAGCACTGGGTCCTCGAGGATAGTGGAGGGACTGATCGAGTCCTCCCCCGGGGAAAGCTAGAGTGGTAGGGGATGGGAGGAAGACGGTGGTGGTGGTGGATGGGAGGAAGTCGGTGCCAGCGCCACCTTGAGAGTTGACCGGGAGGCCAAATCGGGCCTGATAGTCTCGAAGCTCATCCTCATCCAAAGGTTCATTGCCCGATTCATACATCATATCGGGGCATGGGACACCCGGCTTGTCTCGCTTAACCATAATGGCCTTGATCGAGTGGATCCACGCCTCATTGTCTTCTAAGGGCACCCCGGCTTGCTTGCATAGGCCGTAAATGAGAAAGTGGTGCCCAAGGTTCATTTTTGCATCTTGGTTATGGAGGATGGCATCCTCGATAACATGCCCGACATCGAAAGGGATGTCCTGGAGGATGGCATAATTAAGCAGGGCGCGTTTGGCCGTCACTTCACACACATTCGATGTCGGGATGAGACGTGAAGTGATGAAGTGATGCCAGACCTTGGGGATGTAGGCTAAATGTTTGGATTGAGTCCTGAGACCATCAACGAGTCGGCTTCGATTGCCCTGCCGTTGGTGATACCGGAATGACCTCGGGGGTAGTTAGGTACAGCGTCGGTGAAATCAAAGGGCTCAGGAGGGACCAGGTCGAGGTGATAAAATTGGTTGATAGATTTCGCGCTGAAGTATACCAACACACCTTTCGAAGACATTTCACGATATAGGGCCCGAGATGGCGTAGAATTCATGCCTTCGTCGCGGTTGGACGACGGTTGGCATATGGCCTGCCATCTCTTAGTCGCAATAGTTTTGCAGAAGAAGTCCTCGGGGTGGTGAAACCCCTTTTCCTTAATGAAGGAACAATTTTTTCAAATGAGGCCGAACTTCTCGACCGCGCCTTCATTGACAAACTTGGCCTGGTCATATGTACAGGTGAGCTCGTCACTAGGCCGCCCTCGCTTGGCGGTCAACTTTTGGCGCTTACTCGACATAGGTGCGGAAGGATGGGCGAGGATGGGGGCCAAAATGTGAGTCCCGAACACCCTGGCTGCAAGTGAAACGAGGAGAGAATGGGCTCCACTAAGCGACCCACATAAAAACTCACTTGGGCAAAGCGTCGAACACCTAGGGGGCACGGTGGGGAGGGATATGGTGGCAGAAAGCGAATAGGCGTAAAACCATGAATAGGCGAGAGGAACCTGCCTAACCTAACAAGACCCACGGCCTGATGCAGGATCGGGGCCCGATGGATGGAACACATCGGGGTTATGGCACCAAACCAGGAAGGGCAGTGGGAGACGGAGGTCCTTAAGATGGGCACAGGGACGGGGAAGGTGCCGAGCGCAGGTTGCGACAGTGGGAGAGGGGTGCACGAGGGGTGGATAGGAGGGAGGCTCAAATTGAGGGTTTATGCGGGGAAGGCGAACATTGGTGGTCATAGCGGGACAGCGTCGTGAGCGTGCCCGAGTTTATTGACCCAGCGTCGCGACGTGACGACGATAAATCCAGCGTCGGACATTGAGAGCCAAGCGTCATTGTGGCGACAAGCGGAGAAATTAAACTGATGTGACGTGGAAATCCAATGCTTAGCGCGTGGCGGAAGGGGTCCAAATTGAAGTCGCGACATTGAAATCCGACGTCGTGACGTGGCAACGTCTCGACGTGATAGAGAAGAACAAATGAACACGTTTTCACAAAAATTTCTAAGTGTTGAGAAGAAAACTATATCAAATGTCCCAACAGGTATTGCGTCAGAAATGATCTTCCATGAGCCATCTGCCATTCCGAGGCTCGCCGGTCCACGAGAAAACGACTGACCACAAGAAAATCCCGATTTACGGAAGGAGACAGAAAACTAAACCAAAATTAAAAACAAACAATAAAATTTAAACTATGGAAGAAATGACTGAAAAGCAGGTTTCCAGTAGCGCTTTGTTTAATGTCGTTAGCTTTCGACCGCTACCATCTACGATGATGTAGTTATGAAGATGGGGACTGTTTAACTCACTACACGTACCTACGATGCGGCTTAGCGGAGATGGTTTTAACTATTCGCATTGATCTACGCCCACGAAGTATGAAACCCCGACCTTTGTATGTTAACCTTGAGCGTGCCTTTCTTAAGTTGCATAATTTAGCCCTCGTGTGGAAGACCTTGGTAATACGTAAATGGTCGGAGCCATCGTGAATTTAATTTCCCAGGGAAAAGTTTGAGTCGGGAATTGAATAGGAGGACTCTCTGACCCGCCTCGAACTCGTTCCTCATGATATGTTTGTCATGCCAGGCTTTTGTCTTTTCCTTATATATTCTAGCATTATCATACGCCTCATTGCGGAATTCATCAATTCATTTAGTATAGCATACGCTTCGCCGACTAATGTCTGTCCATGTTCGGTAACCGAGTTGCCCGGTGGAAATATCTCGATTGCCGGCCCGGGTGGCATGCTTTCCATAAATGATTGAATGGTGACATACCCAGTGGTGTTTTAAATGTTGTTTGTATGCCCGAGTGCATCATGATCTTTTTCGACCGGTCCTTCTGCATTGGTTGTTTTCTAGAATGGACTTGATTTCTCAATTCGATACTCAGCTTGCCCATTTTCACAATGGATGGTATGCAGTGATTTCTTGTTCGCCTCCCATACTAATGTAGGACTTTGTCAACCACCTTGTGCATAAATGGGTACCTCATCTGTGATCGGTGCGTGGAGTCTTGAGGCAGGTGTAAATATGTGGCTGTGAGAGGGAACTAGGCTACCACACTAGCAACATTAGTGCGGGTTGGTATTGCTTCAAACCATTTAGAGACGTAATCTACTGCAAGCAAGATGTACAAGTTATTAAAAGAGGGAGGGAATGGGCCCATGAAGTCCATCCCCCACAAATCAAATAGCTTAACTACAAAATTGTGTTCATGCGTTGATTTGTCAGCTCTAGAAATGCTCCCCATGCGCTAGCATTTATTACGCAGTGGATCTGATGGTGAGCATCCTTGAATAAACTAAGACCCGATAGAGCTGGTGAAGTACCTTGGCCACTGTTCTCCCAACCGTAGAAATGCCCCGGGTAAAGTGTGGCGATGGTTCAAAATACGACCATTTACGTCTTTTGATGCGCATCGCCCGTATCACTTAATTCGACCTGATACTGTATAAAATAGAGTTCCTCAGGTAGTAGTGTTTCAAGTATGTGAAGAACCTCTTTTTCTGTTGATAGCTAAACTCTTGAGGGATCACCTTTGCCACCAAATAATTCACATAGTCGGCAAACCATGGAACCACCTTTTTGTCTTCGATAGCTAAGAGATGCTCATATGGGAAATCGTTGTTCACATGGACCTCATCTCTTGCCCCTTCTAACCGTGATAGATGGTCTGCGACTAGGTTCTACGTTCACTATGTCTTTAATCCTCTAAGTCGAATTCTTGCGACAGAGAACCCGTCGGATTAGTCTTGGTTTAAGAAAGTCTTTTTGGTCATGGTGCTTTATGGGAGTGGTCGGTGTGAACTGACTACTCTTATTCTTGGAGTCCAGAATAGGGCCTAAATTTGTTAAAGGCAAAGACAGTAGCCAATAGTTCTTTTTCGGTGGTGGCATGGTTCATTGGGCATCATTCAAGGTGCGCTAGCATAGTAGATAACACGAATGTGCTCTCTTTTACCTTACTAACCTTGCTCAATCACGCATAGTCGCCGTCACACATTGCTTTCGAATGGAAGGCTGATGCGGGTCCTGCTACAATAGGAGCCGATACAATTTATCTTTCAAGACTGAAAATGCTCGCGCCTGCGCATCAAACTCAAATGGTGTCCCTTGGACCGATGGGAATTAGACATAGGTTTGCAATTTGAAAAGTCTTTTATGAAGCGTCACATAGAACCCGGCGTGGCAAAAAGCTACTTATACCTTTCTGAGATGAGGGTGGAGGTAATTTCTCATTGTAATCTTTCTTCCCATCTACTCTATCCTCTTAAATCGTGCCAGTATAATGCCCTTTTGTACCATAAGTAATAACCTCCCGATTAAGTCTGAGGTGAATTCTCTCGCATCCTAATCAACAGATCTCAAATTTTCGGGCAATTTAATGAGGTTTCCCAGGCAGGAAAATTATCCATGAAGACCTCGATTGTCTTTTCAACCATGTCGGAGAATATGGCCATCCTCTGACATTGGAATGTGCACGGTGCATTGCCGCGGCCGAAGAACTCATCGCTGAAATCACGAATGTACCGCGGGTATGTGAATGTCGTCTTATCCTAATCTTTAGGGGCTATAGTAATCTGATTGTAGGCGGAATACCCATCAAAAAAGCAATAGTATTCATGTCAAATTTAGTCTATCCAACATCGATCAGAAGCAGCGATGGAAAGTAGTGCTTTTTGGAGTAGCCTTGTCGGTTGCGATGAGTCGATACAAATTCTCGGCCATTGACTGTTACGGCGAGTTTTGTATTTATTCTGTTCTTATAATGGTTGTTCCTCCCTTTTTAGGTACTACCATACCGGCCTTACCCATGCACTGTCAGAAATAGGATAAATAACCGGTATCATACTTTAATACCTTAACTGCGGACTACCTCTTTCATAGTTGGATTCGGTCTCTCTGTGTGCTTCCATTGAAACATGATCATCTTCTAGCAAATTCGATCATGCACATAGAAGGGTGAATCCACCATCGACCAGAGACCATCCAGGCGCATTTTTGTGATCTCTGGTACCCTCGATAACTTATCTTCCTCTATTCTTTGTCGGTGTGTGAAATAATCAGCGGTAGGTGGAGGCATTCCCCGAATAAGCATACTTCAAATGTGAGTAGTGGCTTTAGCTTCATCTTGGGTGGTTATTTCAACGGATGCGGCATTTAATTATTTTCACTGAGAGATTCCAAAATATTTCCATTTGAGTTGGAATGAATCCATTAGTTTACATACTCCTCTCGACCTCTTCTCCCGGGTTCTACGAATCACTCTTCACGGGCTAGCCTCGAAGGATCGATTGAGACCACTTTGGCTAGACACTATAGTCTCCATAGTCTCTCTTATGAAGCATATCACTCTCGTGAGTGTCTCACGGCTTCGGAACACATAAAACTTAGCTTCATCTTCCTACGCTCAATTTCAACTCTCCACTCTATCGTCAATCATTTGCCCTTCGATTGCGAGAAAGGGCACACCTAATATTATGGGTATTTCTTTATCTTCTTAATTATCTAATGTCTGATAAAAATCCATTTGGGAAGATTTACTAGAAACGTCTTACATCACCATCTTGGATGCTTTAAGGACTGTCATTCTTGGAGTGTGGCCCGGGTTGAAACGAGCTTCTCCCCAATCTGAAACGTCCCTGCAAATGTAGATAACTGACGCCAAGATTATCGCCCGAGAGTCACAAAGCTCTCTCGAGTGGCGTTCCCGGAGTGGTGCAGGGATAGTGGCTGGCTGGGGTCTTTTAGCTTTGCGTGGCTCCTCTGAAGGATGGCCTTGCATTCTTGATGAGGAGTTCTTGTCTCGAAATCGGCCGGTCTTCTCTTGTAATGAGGAGTGTCCTTCATAAATTTGACATAACTTGGCATTTGTTCCAGAGCATCAGCAAACGAAATGTTGATGTGCAGTTTCTTAAACACTTCCATAAACTTGGTGAACTACTTATCCAGTTTATTCCTCTTTAGGCGTTGGGGATACGGAATTGGGGCTATGGGTTGGTGATCCTTTGCCTCAGTTTCTTCTCCCCTAAACTTTTTCTCTTGGGGCTGTTCCCCCTCTGTATTATCATTTTGACTGGTCTGGATGACTTCCTCAGTTTCTACCTCCCCTATCATTGGGGGTTGCCCTTGTATTACTTGATTCTCTATCACTTCCGGTGTATTTGCTTTTACATGTTCATTCCCTTCTCGTCTCAGGTTCACTTAAAGTTGCTTGGTAAAGGAACCGGTTGCCTTCTGTCGATAGATTGGCCATTTGGCCCCATCTACACCTCTAAATTTCAAATGTCTTGCTGATTGTTCAATTGCGTTGGCACGGTGTTGCATATTTCCTTTGTCTCAATTCATAAATGCGGTATGCGAGTAAGCATTGCGCAAGAATCTTGTTCAAGTCTACCTTTTTCTTGAGACTGGTTCGCTCGCGGGGTGGTGGCATGTTGAATCGATTGTTCCTCCGTCCATAACCTATTTGCTTCGATTGATACGATTATTACGATTATTCGCCACCTTGGCTTGGATTACGGTTGTTGCTCCCATACTTGACCTTGTTCTTGTAAGTAGTCGATTAAACCTCGACACATCTTGGGCATGCTCTCTTTGTTTGTTGTCCTAAGCCGGGCGTGCAATGCGGATTGTCTTTATCCCATCATGGAGATTTAACCTGATTCCGATGGGCTGAATTACGTATGGCGTGTGGTGCCTTGTTGTCTGATCGAATTTGTTTAGTAATTGTGCGACATGAGGTAACCGATTCTTTGAGAACCTCATTATCTGTCTTTGCCCACATTCACTAGTGTAATCTTATCTACAGGCACTTGTGGTATTATTAGCGACATCTTCCAGGTTTCATATGTGCTTGGTGGTGGTCTTCTTCATTGTGCACCTCTGTATTTGAGCATCGATCCTTTGTTCTAGTCGCATTTCCTCGGACCATTATAGAAAGTATGGACTTGCATCCACAGTCGGCTGTGGTGTGGGCACTTCCTTATGATTCGTGAAATCTATCGGTAAGCCATGACTCTCCCTCTAAACATCCCGAATGTTTTGATTTCTTACAGTACAATTTTTTCCCAAGCGAAAGAACTTTTGTCGACTTACACTTTTAGGTGCGTTCCATGAGTAATAAAATCAGGAGGCTGACTTGTCAACCAGGTGTTTTGCTTTCTATCCACTAATGAGGCGGGAACAATGTCCCCTTTGATCTGAGTGCCTCTTGGTTACCCCATTATACTTAGCAGGTGTCCACACACCCTGCGATAAAGTTGGTGAAGTGCATATTCTGATTCTCATTTGGCAATCAGGTAGACGAGGATGTTCTAAAGCATCTGTAAGATCAGCGACTTATTTCGAAGTTGTTTACTGAATAATTAGTCTTCGGATAGCCGTATTAACAACTTTGGTTGGTAGGGCAAATTCTTCTAGCAACATGAATGGATCGTCGATTTGTATAAACACTGCAGGCTTTTTGATTCCTTCATTATTCCCAGCTATGACCCCTTTGCGGCTCGTTTTGCTCTTAGCCACTGATCTTGCTCTACAATGTCTTGCATGATCGCTAGATTTCTGTGTTGTGCTTCTCTTTGTTCTCTGCGTAAACGGTGTAAAGTTCTTTCCGGTTCAGGATCAAATGGATGTAGTTCAACTTGACCCCGGCTTCGCATACATTCACAATAACCTTAATCTGCAATCACACCTGAATGCAATAGCAAATTCTGACACTTGTAAAGAAAATAAAAATAAAAAAATAAATAAAAATAAGAATTCCAGGTAATATACTCATTACTTTTTTCAATATCAACTCTAAAAACAACTCCCAGTATGGCTTTCAAAAACTTGATAGGCCGAAAGCATGATGTGCAAAATGTGTACCTATATGCGCAAGTGCACGCATCGCCTCAAGTGATATAGTGTACCTAGGGTACGAATATCGATCCACAGGGAGAAGTGCGTTGACTACTGAAATTGGCCTTGTGATATTATCTGGACTTAATCTTTGAATGACTAGTTAACTACGGTGTGATTAAAGCCCAAGCTAAATTGTCTTGAAGTAAATCATTGTGTTTGTGGAGACTAGGGGCTCCTATCTCCCCATACTTTTGATGGATTACTACACAGAGAAATTACTATTCAATCTATTTAAGCTTATTGATGAATTGATCGTACCTAAGAGATACCCTCTCTCGAGGTGTATCAGCTATCTGTTAGCAGGGTTGGTATCTGCCCGACTCAACTCTGACCTTAAATGTTTCACAACCTTAGTCGCCACCCTCGGAATCCGGGATATCTCTATTCCATAAATTTCTAGGGGTCACTCTATTCGGATCCCTGGGTGTCCTCATCTCTCGATCCTCGGATACTTGACAAAACCATGCCCGATGTTGGCGGACATCACATGTATGCAAAATCACGATTATAGAGCGAGATCTTAACAAGTCATAAATAAGCCTGGAATAATATAAAAATCAAAATCTTAATCCATGCAATCCTTGTGAGGGTTGACAAAACCCTAGATAGAATTCTAGAACATCTTTGGGCGGATATAAACATCATCAATCTATGATCATCCGTAGTTTTTCGCCAAAGAGAAAATTACAAAGAGTGTCTTCTACAATAATCCAATCATTCTTGCTCTTGTTTTCAGCCTCGATCCGTCACGGTCCTCGATAATCTCAAAATTAGGTCTCCCCTTGCTTTTAATAATGCTGGTGTAGAAATCGTGGTGACGTCGCGACGTCTTGTGACGTCGCGACGTTGGGTCACTTTGTTGACTTTCCTCTGTTGACCAAGCGTCGTGACGTTGCGACATCACGACGTTGTGACGTCGCGACGTGGCAGCCAATATTCTTGCTTCTTATGTTTGCTCGAATCGCGAAAACCGATCACGACCTGGTCCACAAAAACTCCGGAAATCATATCTTGGGCCAAAAATGTGCTTATTTAAATGTAAAATCAACTAAAAACATAAAGTGGACGCGTGTATACTATGAGTGTTTTAGGCACTCATCACAATCATTAGTGATGGTGGGCTCCATTTTTGTAATCGACCTTTTGAAAATCTGTTAAAAAAGTATGGAGTCACACCTGAGAAGTTTGACTTACCACCCCGCAAACCAATGGTCAAGTCGACAGCGATAGGGAGATCAAACACATTTTGGTAAAAGACGATTAACCACAATCTCAAGTTGGTCTCTTGATATGGGTACTCTTTGAGCCCCTCCCAGATCTTAGCTTTTTAAAGCTATTCTTGAGTATGTCTCCACATAGGTTGGTTGTAACGGGCATGTCACCTCCCAGTGGAAATGGAGCATAGAGCATATTGGGCCATAAAAACTCTTAATTTTTGTAGCTAAAGCGAGTAAGCGGATCTCTTTGCGAGATGAGCGAGCTTGATGAATTGAGGGCGTGAATCGTATGAGGCTCGAAGAATTTACAAAGAGAGATTGAGCTCTTCCATGATAAGAACATCATAAGGGAATACCTTTGAACCTCACAAAAGGTACTCGCATCTGACCTTCGTTTTGCCACGTCTTTCTAAGTAAGCTCATTCTAGATGGAATTTGGGCCTTTCATAGTCAGAGATAGTTCGCCCATATGGCGCGGTGGAGTTGAGAATCAGAATGGGAGGCTTCTTTAAAATTCGATGGTGATCTTTGCAGCCATTTCTAGAAACTTGACTACGGGGAGTATTGAGGAAGCTAGTGAATCAGATCTGAGATGTCCTTTAGCGTAATCTTTGTCTTACCCTTTGTATATAGCTCTTCTTTTATTTTTCATGCATTTCTTTACGCTTTATTCATTTAGTTCTATTTTTGTGTTTTTCATAAAGGAGAGTCTGACCCTTATGTAACATTACCTCTTTTCTCCTAATGGAAACCAGCATTTTTAGCCCTTTCTTGTAGTCTGTGGTGTGTATTCTTCAATGCATTGAGGGCAATGCTTATTTCCATGGTAGGGGTGGCATACACTAGTGTTCTTAGGGGGTTAAGTGCATGCATTTTTTTTTTATTTTCGGCTTTCTTGAAAATGGTACTTGACCTTTGAAGTATGCAACCACATGACCTTATGTATGAACTCTATATAGTTTCACTACACATACACAATAACAAGCATGCACAAAATTATTTTTTTCATATTTGGGAGCATATTCACCCAATTCTTTTTTATTCTCCAGAGTCAATTTTGACTTGTATTATTCTTGTTCATAATTTTAAATCCATGATTTCTTTTCTGGCTTCGTTTGCTTGATTATAAACTAAACCTGTGCATTTAGCATTCCCATGTCAAATTCATGCATCTTATTCTTTGTGGAACATGCATACGTAATTTAAAGATGATTTTAGGCCATATTTTCTCTTTTAAACTTCTAAATCATGTTGAGTCGTTAATTGAACCCTTATTGAGCCTTGAGTTGTCAATTCTGTTCAAACCTTAAGATTCTTGATCACTTTAAGTAAGATTGGTTCCAAAGTTAGTGTGAAGGTACTGGTACATTCTTTGGGTATGGATTATTGAGTTACACTTACTTCCAAACTTTAAGTAAGTGTAAGGTTGGTATGGATTAATTTGGTTTGCTTTGGGTTGTGGCTTTACATTCTTGGTTGGTTGGTGCATCTGCCATGAAGGGTTTGGGAAGGAAAATTTTGAATGGCGTGGAAAGGGTGAGTCCAATAATTCTGGTGATGGGTTTGTGGGAGATTTTTGTGTGTGTGTGGGTCGTTCTTGCAGTATTCTCTATCTTGGCCATATCTATGGCGAGATCAAACAACACAGGGAAAGGAAAGGCCACCAGCTCTTCTATGGAGGCGAAATTTGTTAAAAAAGTAAAGGCCCAAATCATTAATATCTTGAGCCATGAAAATGGTAAAGGGGCGAAGGCCATTCATCACGACGAGGAAGAAATTAAGCGAATGAAGAGATTAGGCTATGTTTGCTAAATCCCAGTGGGCGAAAATTAGGTTCGGTCGGTTGAAAGGCGAGGTTTCAGCTGTGGCGAGGGAATGAAAATTGAAACATTTCTTTTTACCCATCCTATACGTGCAGTTATTCATGAACAAATTTTCAATTTATTAGTGAGGAAGTAAAAGGCTATCTACCGTCCATCGTCAGGGAATTTTACTCCAACTTGAGGGAGAATCTGAATGCAAATTCCCTTTTAGAGACTACAGTCTCGAGGAAGCAACTACTGGTCAGCCTTGATTTGATCGCTAGATCGCTGCATTACGCTCGCCCTAGCACACATGACAGGCCTTACCCACTCAGGGCTCTTACAAGGTTTGATGCAGATTTGTTCGCAAACATCATGTGCACCAACCCAGTACCTATGGGGGATTTTATGCACAAAGAGAGTTTACTCAGGAAATTAAAGCTGAATATGCATTAATGAATAAGGTCATTCCGCAGTATGATCGGGCGAAGGAAAGGAGCTTCTGCAGCGAGGAGAATTCGAGTTCTGTATGGGGTAATGAATGGGAAGGTTATTAATTATGCTTTGGTGATATGGTATGTAATGAGGATTTTTGGGGTCCTGCGATGAGGCACATCCCGGCTTCCGTATAGTTACAAACTTGGTGGAAGCTGTCGGGATAAGGGGTTTTAGCAGAGAAAAAAGAGTTCTTCCTAGGTTAGGGCCCATCACAAGCATCATAGAAGCAAAAAGCCGAGTCGCTTCCACAAGGCCTTAGTTAGCACATCCTCCTCCGGCTACTTCTAGGCCATCATCATCTTCGGCTCCTAGTCTGATGAGTACATCTCCTTTAAAGA
Source organism: Tetrastigma voinierianum (assembly GCA_016808115.1). Lineage (NCBI taxonomy): Eukaryota > Viridiplantae > Streptophyta > Magnoliopsida > Vitales > Vitaceae > Tetrastigma > Tetrastigma voinierianum. Next base: position 280,175 of record JAEQBH010001848.1, on the reverse strand, counting down.
GGATGGAGCGTAGAATAAAAGGATGGTTTAAATGCAACCTGGGGAAGCAAAAAAAGTTTGACCACGGGCTCTCCAAGATCGAGAATCACATTCCACGAAGAGAGCCCTTTGTTGTAGATGACCCTGTCCTGACTTGGAAGGGGATTCTGGCGAGCTGGATGACTGTGTAGATGAAGATGCATTTTCCTCGGATGGAGAGAAGGTGGAAGAAGAGTAGTGGTATCTTGGGTTAGAATAGGGTGGTGTTGGCAATTGGGTAGAGACCTCAGCCATGTCATGCCAACACGTTTCTGTTCGTAAACCTATTTGTGCTGACCTATGGTCATTACAAGCTTAAAAGACCTTTTTGATTTTAGTTATGTAGGGTGTTCCTCATTGAATTCTATGCATGTTAGATTGCTTGGTTGTGGTGAAATGTTTACATTTTTAATGAAGTTCATTCAAGTTTGGTGTTTTCATGGCATTCCTATTTCAGTATCCATGATCCCTTATATGAGAATCTCTATTTTGTAAAAGTTTGTAACTTTGTCCACTACACTTAGGACTGTTGGTGCTCATTTAAGTTCAGGTGGTTGCATATTCTATTAAGTTATAGTACTATGTTCATGTTTGCTCTTTTTGGGAATCTTGCAATGTAGTATATATGCACTTTGTTGAGCCTTATAGTCGGTAGGCATTACTAGTTCAAATCTTGCTAGGGACTAGCAAGATGTAAGGATGAAGTGTTGGATACATAAAAGTGCGACATTTATATAGGTTTTTAAGCCCCTCAGCTCATGTTTTGCTTTCATTTTGTGTAGAATACGTGCTTTTGACCTTTTCTACTATTTTTATGCGTGTCCAGGTTGTTCGATGTTCCATGCACATTTTTATAGTGGTTTGGTTTCAAGGCAGCTGCCAGATCATTCTTGTCGATTCAGTTTGTCGGGAGGCCAGACGTTATGAAGTGAAGTTGGGAAATTATGGAGACATTGGTACCGGTACCAAATCAGGTGGTACTGGTACCCACATGCAGTTAAGATCCAGTGGAGTTTTGGTACCGGTACCCAAGTGCTGTTAGAGAACTAGTGAGATTTTAGTACCAGTACCACACTAACTGGTACCGATACTGAAATGCGATCTTTGCAGAATTTAAGAGGAATTTATATCTTGGTGCAAGGGCACGCTCGTCTTTAGATCCCACTTCGAGATCACTAATGTGGATTGTATTTAAGCCCACTTTAGGGCAGAATTAAGTTGTTGGTATTCTAGGGTTTTGGCTCTCACTTTTGGAGTTTTTCTCATGTGTTCTAGGGTTTTCTAGAGTATAGTAACTAGTTTCTTCCCATTCTGGTTTTTGAACATTTGTAATATTTAAATTCGGTTTATAGCGAATTTTCGTTGGGGAACTACTGCGTTTTATATTTCAACATTGCAATTAGTGATATTTCTCAATTCACATTTAATAATCTTCATTCTTTGTTTTATGGATAATTCTCAATTTTAATGGAGTTCTAAACCTCCATGATAGGGTTCTAACGGTGGAATCTCATCCCCTTCAAGGTAACAACATTCAGTCCCTCTTTTATGCTTAAATGGGATTTGTATGATATTAAACACTTGCTAAAAACTCTTATAAAACCTTAGCTTGGCATCTTCTTGACAACATGTGAACGAGAGATTCTTGGTACACATTGTGCTTGATTTCAAATGCAATCGAAGAGTCTAATCAAATCATCTAAGCAAGCGCTGATATCTTTCATTTATTCTTTGTCTTACAAAAGCTTTTAAAGTAATATCCCCCATCAAAGACCATTCATCAATGGCTCCGAGATGAGAATGTAAGTGAGAGGTGAGTGTTACCTAGTTGGAAAATAGTGGAAACTTTAGGATCCTATCATTCGCCCTTCTCATTTTAAAATAGTTTAAGTCAATCAGTTAACAAATCAATCAACCAAAACCCCCTAGATTTTACTTTATTTGCACATTCATTAGATAGCAATCCCTAAGAATCATCTAGGAAACCACTCCCTGTGGAAATGACTTGTGGACTCCCACATATAATGCTTGACGACATCAATTCCAATGCTTGGGAATAATTTCAGCACACGAAATAAACGAAGCACACGACCTACTACTATGGCACTACAACTAGCAGATAGATCTCTTAAGAACCTTAGAGGCATCATTGAGAATGTCTTGGTCAAAGTGGGAAAATTCATATTTCCAGCGGATTTTATTGTCCTATACATGAAGGAGGACAAGGAGATTTCAATTATACTTGGCTGGCCATTTCTGGCCGCCTAGAGAGCTACCATTGATGTTCAAAAAGGAAAGCTCAAGCTTATAGTACATGAAGAGGAGATGACATTCCATGTCTTCCAAGCTTCCAAGCACCCAGATGATGACCCGTGTGATGAGAGTGCTCTTCAGAATTACGAAAGGAAGGAAGGAACCGGAAAGATGTTGAGGCAAAAACCATCTTTATTGAACCATCATATGGAAGTTCAAAGAAGTCGGGCTAAGGATGTTAAACTAAGCGCTTCTTATGAGCCAACCCAAGCATAATGATTTACTTTCTTTCATTAGCATTTTTTTTATTTATTTATTTTTTCAATTTAGCTTTGGTGTGTTTAGTTTTGATTTCCCCTCTATTCTTCTTAGGTCTTCTCTTATTTTGGACTCATGAAGCACATCTCGAGGAAATTGGTCAAAGTCTGCTTGCCATTGAGGTAACATGATCGAATTAAATGATAGGATGATTTTAGGATGGAATTAGGGATTCTTTTTTATCTATTATTGATATATACACTTGTAAGGGAAATTAGGTTGAAATTAGTACTAAAAAAAAATTGAAAAACCTAATTTTCGTAGTCACCTTAAGTGACTGCGAAATTTTCACAACAATAGTTACCCGCTATGAAATTTTCACAATCACCAAAAGGCGTTGCAAAATTGGAGTGGGAAGCGAAAGGTCATAGAAATTTCTATAAATTGACGACCCTATTCACACTCCTTCACAATCACTGACTTTTGAGAGGTTTCGAGCCAAAACCCCGATCGAGCAATGCCTAGGATTAGGATTAGTAGAGTGGCGACTGGAGAGGAGCTCAAGGAGAGAGGAGTCTCCTCCTCCTACACCTCCCTTTTGTGCCAATTCTTTGAGCGGAGAACACTATAGGCCCATACCACGAGAGGTTCGACCCATTCCCACACAGACGTGGATGAGGAGGCCCACACCATCTTCCCCACCACCTCCCCTTACTCCACGAGCATCAAGCCTTACCCCATCCATTCCGAGGAACATCAACTGTTCGATGTGTGACTTCTATGAAGAGTAGCACTTTGATGTTCCAGCCTTTTGGGACCACGCCCAGACTAGGGAGGTATTAGAACTTTTTTGGAGGTATTTTTGGACCCATTTATAGCCCCTCGTGAGTTCTTTTACCCTCGGCTCATCCGGGAATATGTTCATACCATGAGATAAGAGCCGCACGGTGCTTTATTTTACAATGGATGAACAGAGCGCGAGTTCTGACAGCCTACATTGCAGTACACTATCATCATATCAGGTAAATGGTTAGAATTTGAGACCCATGGATTTGGATCATATCACCATGGTATCCACTATTCGTGGTGAGCCCACCACTCAGCATTTGTTTATAGGAGGGAGCTTCGATCGAACATGGACTTAGCTGACAGCATCATCAAGTTCAACCTAATCCCTTATTCTCATAATGTTCAACGTGGGGATGAGTACTTGAGAGCCTTATACTGCATGAACCAGGGCATATGGTTTTTCCCTACAGAGCTAGTTTTGAAGACTTTATGTCGATTCAGAGAGAAGGTTCACCTAGGGGTCAATCAGTCCAAGGGCTACCCTCTGCCGCTCCCTTGCTTACTGAGCGATCTTTTTGAGTGATTGGGGTACATTTTCGACTCGAAGAGAGAGGAGCGATGGGTTACTGATGCGGTATTCACCCTTCAGAGGTGGTTGTCGTATGCTAGGTAGAGAGGGATCACTATAGATCCCAAGGCAATTGAGGAAACGACTTTGAATGCGTACGACCACGAGGCGGTGGGGATGATGACCCGATGGGAGGATTACCAGAGGCAAGCTAGCCAAACTCACACTCCCAGCACCATATTTTGATCACATATTTTTCTTTTGTTGTGTTCCAATTTTATTTTAAGATAATGCAAAAAAAAAAGTTTAAATCTATAAGGAATATTATGGCGGTTTGTTTACAAATTTTGAAAACTATTTTTTGTTATGAAAAAACAAGGAAAATACAGAGAACATGTTTGGTTCCTAGTTTTTTTGTTATGAGAAACATTGTAAAGACAAAAAATACTAAATTCAAGGAACAAAAACACTAAATTGAGAGAACATGAACAATTTTTAGAAAACACCAAAATATTGTTCTCTCTGTTTTTGAAAACTGTCTCAAAGAACAATTTTAAAAAACAAGAATCAAACCTCCAAAACCTTATTTTGGCACTAGACACATCATTAGTTGAATTTAAGGAGACGGTTGAAGGCGATGGTGCAAGAAATTAATCACTCTTTATTAATCAAACTGGTAGTGCGGGTAGCCTTGGGCTAGTGCCTTCGGTTCTATTTTCGTGCCATGCATATATTGCTCGAGTACATAAAAATAATGTTTGGCGATAATGAGCCCAGTAAAAGGGAACACAAACACGAACCACGAGAGGGAAAGCGAAAACAACCTAATTTATTACACACTAACAAACCAAGTATAAATATCTATACTCTGAAGACTGGACGAAGTAACATGCACTTCACCAATGTGGATGTCCAGCCACAGAGCATCCACCGTAGGATCCATCGACTATGTTATTAGATGGCCGTCGGCTTAGTCACACTCATCCACCACTTTGGCAGACGTGGTCTTCCCATTGGGAGTTGTTATCTTGATCATCTTTCCGCACTGGGATCCATTGTTATACCACCAAGTAGACAATGCTACGATGCTCTCTAAGTTGTCATGGTACTTGCCATCGCACTCTGACGGGCCCCCACCGTCACCTCTTTTTTCGAAATTGTTGTTAGTTAGAATGGCAGGCGTGGAGGAGGAGGAAGAAGGAGGGGAAGGAGTGGTAGGTGAACTTCCTCCTCCACATGTGTGAGTCAAGCGTCGGGATCGTCGTTGCATTTACCATTGATGTTTGGGCTGGCGGAGCAGTCATTTAGTGTTCGACGCCCAGGCCACCATGGAGAAGATATGTGCTTGGCCAGGAGATGGGAGGGACGAAGTGGAGACAAGCCACAACAAGCTAAGCAAACTAGTCTTGAATTTGCCATTGGAATTCTTTGGAGATGCTATTGCTCGGTGTTAGGTAACCCAGAAGGCGTAATGGTGATCTGGGATGAAAATCTTGCTTCCACTTATATACTCAACTCATGCCCTCTCGGGTATCCAACTTATCAAGAAATTAAGCAGCCTACTTTTTTTTTTTTTATACAATGAATGCCTCTTTTATTATACAATGGCTTCACTTGAAGTCTTTAGATTGCATAACCAAGTCTTTTTCTGGTACTTGTCTTAATGGAGGAATTTGTGATAATTTAATGTGAGATTTTAAAAAATATGGTTGATGAACACAAAAATCAGTTTACTGAGGCCTGGGGCAGTAGGCCCGAGGAGCAGACCATGATAAAGCTTAAAGAGTATAGGCATCCTCCGTAGGGCTAGCAGTATAGCCTCACGTGGGGACCCGACCAATGATGACGTCCTGATTACTCCAAAGGCGCAAGCCTAGGGCTGAAACTAAGCCTAGTGGGCCGGACATATGACATGGATAATCCTCGTTCACCTGATTATCAGCAGTAAGAGAGAGCACCATACCTAACAGTGAATATCTCATTAAGGGAAGAAGGATCCCCCACGATTACGGCTCCCTAATTATCCTTTAATATTTAGTTAGCGATAAGGAAGAGGAGATACCCTACTCAATTGGGAAGATGTCGTATCGCCGTCTAACATGGAAAGTCATCGTGATCACCCACGATAAATACCAAGTAATTCCACTAAAGAAAGGTACACAATCACGAAACTATCAACAGTTGATCTCTTTCCCTATCATAAGAAAGAAATTAACTTAGCCATCGGAGAGGCGGCTGATACCCCGATGGACCAGCTGTTTATTGTAGTTTGCATACGTCCGGCTCAGCGGACCGACCCGGCGACTCAGTAAGCTGGCCCGGTTTCGATAGAAAGGCACCATTAGTTTATTGTAGTATATAGAATGGCCATTCGCTACAAATCAACTGATTTCTCAATGACTGATGGTATCGACTCGCAACATGAGCGAGTCGCATTAACCCTCGAGGTGTAAGACCAATGAGAGCGACTTTGATATGACTGACCATGAGACGCTCGAGCTGCTGTGGTAGCAGCGGGGATGGAGGCACTCTGCCTGTGTCGGCGATACGCTAAGGGAGTTGGTGGAACTCGCAAATAGAACAACGCCCGCGGGAGGCACAAACAGGCCCTTGATAGTAACACCATTCAAGGTGAGCAGCGTACCTCGGCCCAGAGATGTTAGGAGAGCGAGGAAAATGGTCGGACCCGGGGAGCGCCAGTCCACATGGGCCCGTAGTGACGGCCACGACGAAGGCGAGGCGGGGAGCGGCAGAGGCAACGAATCTAGTCCGCCTGACCCTAAAGGGAGCATAATCTTAGAATAGTGTTTGGAGGCATCCAACAAGGCTCGACCACATAAAGGAAGGCTGTAAGGGGCGGACCTTAGTATGTCGATAGGCTCGATGACAAGCGGAGTCTCCGTTCCTTTGCCGGGGGTTACGTACTTCCCTCTCCCAACAAAGTTCAGAATGCCACATATCGAAGCTTTGACCCAGGCGAAAGACCCGTAGACCACCTCTCAACACCTACGAAGAATCGATGGTATGGATACCAAGATCCGTGAATCTGAGGCCTTTTCCGCATCACGCTTAAGGGCTATGCCTTGGCATGGTTCAACAAGCTCCATGACCTCGATCTCATCCTTGAAGAACTCTCCATTTGCTTTTGTGTCCCACTTCATGAGACTCGGACTGTATCGAAGCCAGAGCTACCTGCTAACCATAAAGCGAGCCGAGAAAACCTTACGAGGTCCTACGTCCAGAGGTTAAACTCAGTCATTGAGGGTAGGTGTTCCCAGATGAAATTAGTCATCCAGCCTTTATTGTCGGGCTAGGCATACGAGTCCGGACTAATGTTCTCCGTCTCGAAGAACCCTCGAGCGAGCATGGTAGGGTGCTGCTGGCAGAAAATACATGATGGCAAGGGAGGCCCTTATGTCTAAGTGGGGAAGCTTTCATGCAAGGAGAAAACGAGACAGAAAAACGGGGCCAGAAGCCCTATAAGATGAAGGGCAGGAACGGATCTCACGAGAAGGGACGAGGAAGACGAGCCGTCTTAAGAGAAGAGGCAACGTTTGGGACAGGTCCACCCGTCGAAATTTCTGGTAAGCGATTGTAAAACTTAGGAAAATTCGAATTTTTTGAAAAATGGGGTAAAATAGTAATTTCGGTCAAAACCCGAAATTTTTCTAGATCTCGGATAATGAAACGAATTTCACCGTTGGAATGTCTCGCAAAATCTAGCTACCGCGTCGAATCTCGTCGAATTTCGAGACAGTCGGAATTTTCACGTTTTTCGAGGTACCGAGTGTCGGGTGTCGTAAAACGACTTGTGAAAGACATGTGATGTGACAAAAGTCACATACTATATGTACCCATGTGACACATGTTGCATGATTGGAGAGAGTGTGGAGATGAATGGCTTAGATTAAGCTATATGTCAAAAGTCACTTAAAAGGGACATGGATGGAATTAATGGAAATGTTTAAATGAATAAAGACAAAAGGAAGGAATAGTTTTCTTCTCCAAAGAAAAGAAGAAATCGTGCAAGAGGTTGGGTTTTCAAGTTTTAGAGAGAGAGAGCTACTTCTCTCTATATTTCTTAGATTCGGACCCAGTGGTTTCTGACGAGAAGCCAAAGAAAGTCGATCTACTTATTTGTAAAAGAGTGCAGCGTGGACAGATTTAATTGGAGTTCAGGCAACTCAAGAGGTGAGATCTTTTCCTACTTGGTTTTATTCTTTGGCTAAGGGCTATTTTATGGATGGGGATTTTGAGGCCTAGGAGGTACGTGTTATCGGTCTTAAAAGCTTTGAGAGCCCAGGAAGAAATCCTAATTGTGTGGTAGTGAGCGAGTGCTTGACAGGGTTTCCTTCACGTGATTTATGTTGTTGAGTGATTCAAGGAATGGTGCTTATTACTAATTAGCCATGTGTTTAATTTTTGGTGTTATTGATGTGAGATTTAATAACATGGTGTATGAATTAATTATGTTAATATATACATGTTTTATATATTAGCATGAGTTGCTAGGATTGGCATAGCTAATGCATTCCATATGCAGGGCACCTAGAATATTAGGAGTGAGTCATGATATGAAGAAAGTAAAGGAAAATATTGTAGAAATGAATTTCGGCGGAAGATTTTGGGAAAATTGTATTAAGGGGGATTGTCGACAATTCCGTGCGAGGGCCCGTAGATTGTTTCGGAGGGTTATCCAACATATTCTCCTCGGAGGGTTGTCCAATGAATTTTACCGAAACTCAGTAGTAAGTTTTCGAGAACAAAAAGCTTTTATTTTGAAAACTGTAATTTTACTCGCATTTGGCTTAGGCATGTTTGAGGGAGTCGATGAGGACTCAAGACATGGGATTGGGCATGTAGACATTCAAGTAGGATCATGTGTTTGCTTGGATGTGTTTGTTTTCCATGACATGTGCACTTAGGTGGGGAGTAACCCATGTAGGAAGTTATCCTTTACAGGGCATTGCTTTCGCTGTCGGGATCGCTATTTGAGTACGAGGAGTGTACGGAAGGATGGTTTTCACTAGAGTGCGTTTAGAAGAGAAACCGGATTGTGGCTTCAGCATTTCATTTGTATAACATATATTAAAACTTTAAATTTTGATATATGTTTTGGTTAAAAGTGTGTAATAACTCTTGAACTATTGGTATATAGTTGATGTATTTTGATGAGTATTGATGTTTTGGGCCCAGTGGCCATTTTACTCATTTAATTGTATATGGGCCGGTGTGGTCTTTGGCAAAATATTAAGGACAGTTGCCATGTGATTGGAATGGGTTGTATTTTGGGTAGAGCTCCGTACAAGGGAGACTCTGATTTTCGCCCAGATGTTGTCGGGTTACCCGACATCCACGAATATTCCGCAGGTTGACGAGTTGTCAACGAACCCCTAGGAAATGGGGCGTTACATGCGGTACCCACCTCAGCAGTTCACCCCCCTAATGGCCTCGGTGTCTATAGTCTTACTCTGAGGTGCGGCATGAGAGAAGTTTTAAGGTGGCCAGTCTCGGATGGGACGATCAAGCAAAGAACCTGACAGAATACTGCGAGTTCCATAGAGATCATGGGCACCGAACAGATTATTGTATTTACTTGAAGAAAGAAATCGAATTCATAATCCGACGTGGACATCTCCGTCATTACATGGCTCCAGAAGATCGGAACCAAGCACCTCCTCCATGACCTCGTCGGTATTGAAGCTCGACATCGTGACCCGAGAGAGATCGATGTGATTTCAAGGGATTCTGCGGTGGTGGGGAACCAATTAGGTCGGGAAGGCTCACACATCGATCGGATCGGGGGAGACAATGGAGTTATAAGGTTGTCTCGATCTCCTCGGTTGGATACCATACCGCTAACCTTCTCGGACTTTGACATGGAGGTTTCCCGACATCCCCGTGATGACCGTGGTAATGGGGTCATCGTAGTAACAAAATAGTTCATGCGAGTCTGATCGACAATTTCGGCCAGGCGACATCTTCGCATCGGCCCAACTTTGACAAAATGGTCATCAAAAGGGAGAAGCTAGAATCTGTAAGCGCCCGAGACTCTTGGGATTCTCTCAGAAGATAGAGTGCTACCAGCAAAGATTGATCTGACAATTACTCACTTTGGGAGACCCCTATCTTAAGCCACAATGTGATAAAATTCCTCGCAGTGGATGCCCCATCGGCGCCTGACATATGTTGCGGCCGAGACCTTATCCCGATTCCATGGGCGTCCGCTTTCGCCTATCATATGGTTGTCAAATTCCCTATGGAGAATGGAGTAGGAATGGTTCGAGGAGACTAGCGAGTAGCCAAGGAGTGCTACTTGATGTCAATGAAACAAAAAGCAGTTGACAGCATCCACATGGATGAGCTCGACATGAGAGATGAATTAAAACACCCGACCTATGCCCTCAGAAGAGTTGGAACTAGTACAACTTGACGATCAGCCAGAACACCTACGCTACGTGAGGATCCAAAATTGGCGGGGACATCAAAGACCTCTCATGCTTCTTAAAGCAAATATTGGAGGTAAACTGGAAGCAAAAGGACATGGGAGAATTAACCCAGCCAGGTTATCACGCGCGGTGAATGTCATTCCACACTCCTTCAAGCTTCGTCAAACATAAAGGCGAGAAAGGCGATCGGCAGAGATCGGCAAACCTCCAAGCTAGAGCTATCGGGGGTAGATTATCTGGCCCGATTGAGAAGCTGTGTGGTTCTTCCCGAAGGAAAATGGCAAATGGCGACTGCATGACTTTCTGGAGTGTTAGCCGGGCTTGCAGATAGTTTTCCACACTTTGGATCGACCTCATGGTAGATGCCACTTGGCGGCCCACGAGCTCCTCGGCTTCATGGGAAGCTTTCTTGGGTTATGTCGTATCGAATGGACCACTAGCGACCAAGAAAACCTTATTCGTGTGGGACGGGGAGCGTGTTGATACTCGGGTGATGCCTTTTGGGTTGAAGAACGCGGGGGCCACCTATCAGAGGTTAGTAAACAAGATGTTCCAGAAACAGATAGGAGCATCCATGGAGATATACATAGATGACATGCTGGTGAAGTCAGTCAAGGCCGAGCTCCATGTAGACCACCTAGCTGAATCGTTCCAGGTCTTTAAGGACTATAAGATGAAGTTAAACCTAACTAAGTGTGCTTTCGGAGTCTCCGCAGGGAAGTTCTTGGGTTTCATAGTCAATAGCCGCGGAATAGAGGAAAATCGAGACAACATAAAGTCGTCTCAACATGAAACCACCCTCGAGCATAAAAGAAACTCAACTGCTTAGGAATAGGCTGGCCGGGTCTCTTTGTTCGGATCCGACCAAATAATACGACCACTTTCTTTGAGTTCTAAAAGGCCTTCCACTGGGATGACTACTGTGAAGAGGCGTTCTCAATGCTAAAAACCTACTTAAGCTCCCTTTGTTAAGTAAGCCTCAGGGAACTCCTTCACATAAAGGTATCCAGAAGATGGAAGCTAGTTACAGCATTGGTGACCAGCGAGACTTGACCATACTTCTGACTCCTGCATCGAAGATTAGACATAACACCAAATGAAGCAAAATCTTTGTCAAAGCTAGAAACCTCTGAAGATTAGTAAAATGTGCCATAGAGATGAGTGAGTTCGACATTAGGTCTGAAAGCGAGAACATCGATCAAGCGGCCCAGTGTTGGCGAGATTTCATCATGTCTGGAATTCACCTTAATGAAACTCTTAGAAACCATGACTACGTGTCGGAGCCTCCTGATCTGGGTTGTCAGAGTAGATGGGCCCGAATGATGCTAGAGCGGTGCGGGTTTGATTATGACCTCCCGGGATGGAATCGGCGTGGAATATACCGCGGTCCCGGGTTCCCGGGCCTCAGTAACAAAGCTAGGAATATGAGTTCATTTGTCGGGCTTAACCTCGCCTCCCGTATAGGTTGATCTGACTAGGGTATGCGATTCCTAGTTGGTAGTAAAGCAGATAGAGGACTCCTACGAAGCGAGGGGTGAAAAAATGATCCTTTACCTCAAAGGTACGTGGTTGCTCAAAAGTTCGTGCGAGTTCGGGTGAGCACGTCGAAACGGAGAATTCATGGGCGGGACCATACTGGTGAAGCTAACAGCGGCATCATGAGAAGACTTAGACAGGGCGGTGTCGGTCGGGCACCTCATGGGACTGCCGATGCGCGTCGAAGCCCGAGGAACGAAGTCCTCCATTAATGGCGCGAATTTGGAAGGACCCCATCTAAGACTATCACATTTGAGCAATTTACCTTCTGGCGATAGAAGGAGGCATCTAAACTAAGAGCGGTCGTCAGTTACGTTCTTACGGGAACCCTTTACAAGCGGGGCTTTTCCATGCCTCCTCAATGCGTGGGAAAGGAAGATGTGCGACTCTACATTGCTTAGAAGTACACAAAGGCATCTTCGACAACCATGCTCCGGGCTCGAACTTTATTGGAAAAACCCTCGGGTAAAGTATTATTAGCCCTGATAACAAAGGCATCTGAGCTAGTGAGGAGAGATGCAAAATGTCGAAATTGTGCTTGATATCTCCCGTCTCCCATCAGTATGACCTCAATCATAAGCCCCTAGCATTTTCAATAGTAGGGATTAGACATACTCGGGCCCCTGCCCATTGGAAGAGTCAATACAAATTCGTCATTATAGGAGTAGATTACTTGACGAATGAGGCGAGGAGGGTGAGGCCGTGATGACAATCAACTTTGGTAGGTCACCTTGACTTCGTTTGGTGGTGCCAATGCAAGTTCAAAATCCACAAAAGCACGGGTATATGATAATGGAAGCGGTTAGACGACCGAAGTTAGCTTTTGTGTCGAGGCTCGAGGAATCAAGAATTACTATTCACCACGATATCCAGGTAGTCAGCGGATAGCGAAGTCACTATAAGGACTCAGGCAACATTGAAGACTAAGTTTGAAGGCACAAGGGAAATCGTTGGGAATACCTCCCACAGAGGTACTATGAGCGTGCAATCTTACCGTAAGTCTAAGCCCAGAAACTCAGTTCGCCTTAGCATTTGGCAGGCGGTAGCCTTGTCGAGTTGGACTCAAGTCACTTTAAGATCGGAGTTATGACAGGCACATGAGGAGTCTCAGCCCAGAAGCCTTGATCTCTGGTAGAGCGGGAGAGGCTACGAAGCGCAGGGACTACCCCGATGAGAAAAGCAGACGAATGCGCAGTCGGAGGTCGGGCCTAATAGTTTTAGCCGATGACTTGTGTTACCCAGTGCTATTTTGAACCATATTAGATGGGTTTTGAGTGCTTTTGCGCACTAATCATGTCATTTATGCCAATTGGAAGTGTTCGAGTCTTCTTAGTATCACTTATGCTAGTTTAGAGGTTATTTTTGGTTGTTTGCGGGTTTTGCGTACTTTGGGAGTTGATATCGAGGACATATGATGAATCATGAAGATTGAGACTCAATTGTCATCCCTCAAAGCGGACCAAAAATCAAAGAAAGAATAGAGAGCAAAGTGATGGAAATCCCGATCTGATGGGGGTGAGAGGCAATCTGGAGTGATGAATCGACAAATCCAGGAATTTATTTAAGATTGCGAAAATTTCATTTGGGATTCTGAAAATTCATAACCTTAAGCGAAAATTTAGCAATCTTAAGCGAAATTACCAATTTACGCGAGACACGAAATTTAAATGAGCCTTTGTTCTAAGCGAGAATTTTGCATTTCGCTACTCACGTAAATTTCGCTAAGCTAAGCGAATTTAAGCTATGTAATCTGCTGCCTAGCGAAATTTTGCGTTTTAAGCTATCTCTTGGTGATTTAGCTAGCTAGCAAAAAATACCGTAGCTAGCGGGAATTTCCCATTTACTGCTTGAATTTTTGAACTATAGCAGTGCTTGCCTTGTCATGCTTTTGTAATTAATGCAGTAGGCTTCGAATTTTGGTGTATTACTCTCTTGTCCTAAAATTAGCCCAGGTGTTAGGCTTTGTGGTATTTTCATGCGCCATTGGGTGCTTTATATAAGCCCCTCCATTTGTAACTGAGAAGAAATTAGGGAAGCAATTTTGGTAAGTTTTATTTTTGTCTCGTAGTTTAGTTAGGGTTTTGCTTTTCTCTCTTCTCTCTCCTCTTTCCTTATTTTCTTGGGCTACTTGAAACACCACTCTTGAGGATGAATGACTGAGATGCTTGGCTAAGCCTCTTTTCTTTGAAAGGAAGCTAACAGCTTGGTGGTGGGGCATATGCAGGTTGTCCTCTTGTATTAAAAGCTACAGTACGGAGTGTTTATGGCCCTATCTTCTCAAAATATGGTTGAATAGCATTGAATGTTATTAATTTGGCCAATACTTACCATGCTTCAGGATACAGTGCATACTTATTGCTAGATGCACTGTGGTTCATTAGATGGTCTTTATGAGCCTCTGAGATGATATTTAATGTTAGGGTTTCAAACTGAAAAGGGGCCATAGATGCATGTTATCTGTGTTAACTCAAATAGAGGAGTTGATTTAGGGTGAGGTTGCTAGTTAAACATAGATCCGGTTGTGGCTTGGACTATAGGTTGCTTGTCATAACGAGGATAAAACCGGGGACACTTGTTTGCCACTAAGTTCATAGGAGTTAGTGACCTAAATCTTCAAAGTTAACTTTTCACACTTCATTTTGGTTTACCGATTAATCGGTTTTCAAACTCATCACACTATTTTGAAACAAAATCCAAAAGTCAGAAATAGAAAGCACTTACCTTTTACACTTATCGCAATCATTCCCCAGGATGAAAACCCGTCCAGTGTTGATCCCTAAACCCCTTTATGCTGCTGAGTAGCTTGACTACGCGATGGGAGGGCTCGTATATAAATATTGTTGATTCGACTCGGCCCTCTTGTGTACTGAATCAATGACCTAGTACTCAAGAAACTCCTGCCAGCAAGGAAAAACCCCACTCATGGGAAAATGGGACCCAACTGGGAGGGACCCTATATCGTATCACGAACAATCTAACCTGGCAACTATGACCTCCAAATGGAAGAGGGAAAGACCTTGCATCACTCCTGGAATGCCGAGCACCTTAAGCGGTTTTACCCATAAACCTCATATTGTATCTATTAATAAAGCGCAACAGTTCTACTTTCGTTAAAATAACTTTTTTTTGTTTGTCTTCGGCCTGCCTACTCTCGTAAATCATAAAGAAAGAACCAGGGAGCTCGGTTTGTCAGAAATCCACGGGGCTCGGAAGAACCTTGGAAGTTTACAT
This sequence comes from Tetrastigma voinierianum, assembly GCA_016808115.1. Lineage (NCBI taxonomy): Eukaryota > Viridiplantae > Streptophyta > Magnoliopsida > Vitales > Vitaceae > Tetrastigma > Tetrastigma voinierianum. Next base: position 265,073 of record JAEQBH010001848.1, on the reverse strand, counting down.
GAAACATAAGACAAGTATACGTGTTTTCAAAGATTTGTACTTTGTTGAAATTACAGGTTATTCAGAAAATTACATTCCAATGGCAAGCTCTACATATTCGAAATTACAATCAGCAAATCGCTCTCTATATTCCTGAAAATTAAAATAAAAAAAACCATTCTCTACATCTCAGAAAATTACAATCAACAAACAACCATTCGAGGCAAAAACCACAAGAAAGAGAAAAGGGAAGCAGGAAAAAGTGAAAAGAGGGGATGAGAGGTATAGCATAAGAAACGGGACTTGAAGAGCGTTAAACCGCTACCCCCTCAGCGTGTTCCTAAGCGACTCCATCAAATGGGTGGGTAGGAGCAACACAACCACAACAAATGGCAAGACTAGGGAACAACATAACTCCCGACAAATGGCGGGGACTGGGGAGCAGACACAGGCTGTGGATGGCGAGAGCAGGCGAGCCAAGCGTCGGCTATGACCACGAACGGACTTCGTGCAGTGGCAATCAAACCATGAAGCTTCATCAGGTCCCAACTCCGACGTTGGTGAAGGTAGGAAGGAAAACGAGAGCGGAGTATAACATACACCCTTGAAGGAAGGTGGTTATTTATAAAGAAGCCTAGACACCTTGGGAAGTCACACAGTCTATTCCGATTCTCCATAAACCGGCAATAAAACTACGCGCACTTTCCTAAGGGAAGGAAGACGAAAAAACCCAGGAGCTCGAAATTTAAAGAGCCACGTAGCTCAAACATAAATGGGCAGACTTCTGTGAGGAGGCCCGATGCCCTCCCGGCGATTTTCTGACCGCCGCCTGACACCTCGCCATGGGGAGGAAGCCCGACTCGCGACTCGGGCCGGCAACCCCCACTCTCGGCGGCCGACTACGGAGAAGATGTTCCAACCTCGTGATCTTACCCCGAACTCGAGGTCGCTCTCGAGGGAGCATGAGCTTGCGCTTAACGTTTCTTTTCGCCAACGACTAACCTTCAAGCTTGAGCTCTTCCCAAAGGGTTTCACTCAGGACCTCATGAGAAGGCTTCATAGAAGAGGGCAGAGAGGGCCTCGAAGTAGGGGGTCGAGAGGGGTTCACACCAAAAGGCCCTGAATGATCCAATCTTATCAGTCGAGTACCTAGCCAAGGAGACACTTGGCCAATCGCCACTTCACCTCCTTATCTCAACTATGCCCGGATGGATACCTAAGGCAACACAACCAAAGCAAAGTTAAGAACGCCTCAACCTATAAAGCCAACTCACTAGTACGCATTTAAACCCACGAGATTCTCTAGGCATCCATACCGTCTAATGCCAACCTGATCCTCCTCATTAGTAGGTTATACCCAGCACCCCTAATAAAGAAATAACGCCCTTCCAATGCTGTGGGAGGATGGAAGATAAACACAGACTGGCAACTGACCATTTGGAAATATACAAAACTCCTCCGCGGCCCTTTCACTAAAGAAGCCAACAATGTGAGCTTATTCGGGAACCCCGAGGCCTCATCCCTAAAAACCACCGGCTTACCAAACACCCCAAAAAATCGGTGAAAGTTAGGACTAAAACGTTGAAGTGCCGTAAGACGCTATCACAAAGATTTGCAGGAAAGCGAGACCTTTCGGCGTCGCTTAAAGAAGGCACTATCTTGGGAACCCGGATCATGAGGAGGAGAAGATCTCGCACCGCATTTGAACTGGCCAAGAGGGCTCATACGGCACCAAGGCTCTTTCAAAAGGTCAATCACTAGGACCCACAACGTCCGCATACTCTACCATTGGAACTCAAATATCAAACCTACTAGGGTACCTGAAGAATCTTCCTGTCTTTTCCAAAGTGAGATATCGACCATCGAGGGGCTCCATCAATTCACGACTGCCAGAAGATCAGCCAGATCCACTACCGATCTCACCAATTTCAACCTCAATCCGCCTTCTCCCTATGCGCAGACTAAAAGAACAATTGGGTCCAGAGGAAGTACGCATGATTGGGTAAGTATAAGAGGAGACAAACAGTGACCACCAGGGACCCACGGAATCCAGAACAAGAAAAGGTAAACAGGGGAAGAAGAAGAAAGACGTACCAAACTAGGGAAGAAAACAAAAGAGACGACCCTAAGCGAGATAGAACGAAGAAAAGCACCAAGAGTAGTCTTGAGCGATTCGAGAAAGAAAAATATGTAGACCACAAAGAAAAAGGTTTAAAGAACAAGGGAATACGGTTCAAATAGCCGTGGGGTGCTTCTAAAAACATTGAAAATGTCAGCCGAAATGGGCATGAGAATCGAGAAAAGCCATCATTATCGCGATGCGATTGACGAAGACAAGCCTAGACCAACAAACCTTGTTCTGGCCACGCTAATTCACGTCGATCCAAGAACGATTCAGCCCTCGCTTCAAGCTCATACCGCCAGGCGGCAACCGATAATGCCTAAAAATCGGGCCAGATAAGACTCAGACGCAGTCGGTAATCAACCAATCAATAAAGCTAAAGCATGTCTGGAGTCTCCATGTATCGGGCAAGAGCCTCACGTGGGGACCCGGCCCATGATGACGTCCTGATTACTCCAAAGGCGCAATCCCAAGGCCTAAACTAAGCCCAATGGGCCGGGCAAGTGACAGGATAACTCTCATTCAACGCTTGTGACATAAGAAAGGAAAGGTACTGTCTTCGTGATCCGATGATCACCTATTAAGGAAAGAAGGATCCCTAATGATTACGCCTCCCTAATTATCCTTTTAATATTCAAGCACATAAGGAAAGAGGAGATTCCTCACCCAATTGGGAAGATGTCACACCGCCTATCATGAGTTTTTCCTCATCGTGATCACCCATGATAAATACCAAGCAATTCCACCAAAGAAAGGTACGCAATCATGAAACCATCAAAAGATGATCTCTTTCCCTGTCATGAGAAAGAAACTGACTTAGCCATCGGAGATGCAACCGGCACACCCTTCTGACCATCATAAGCCGCAGCGGTGTCGCATAAATCGATCTAGCCCGGCTGCATCATCTCCAGCGAACTCCAAAGAAGTCTGCACCAATTTCGAGAGCAGAAAAAGTAACAATTATCAATGGTGATTTGATTAAAAGAACTTTTGAAAACAAAATTTAAGAAATTTAACCTTTCATCAAATTTTGTCTTTATTTTGATAAAAATATCCTAATTATTTTCTTATAAAAAATAAAAAATAGCCCTTTCTTTTCAAAAATACACTAAATATAAGAAATAACAAATGTCATTTTTATCGGGTGAGAGACAATTTTCTATGAAAACATGGATAGGCCAATCTATGCCTTAACTTATTTGAGTTCTTTTTAATCAAATATTGTTTAAAAATAAGATTATACATGTATTCAAGTGTCAAATATACCTTTTTTTCTGTTCATCATATATATAATATATCATATGCATGGATCTTTTTCAAGAATTATAGCATCAAAGTATCATTCGGGTAAAGTTCTTAAGAGGTTATATATATATATATATATATATATATATATATATATATATATATATATATATAGTGACCAGACTCTATCTCCCTCTTCCTTGGGTCCCATTTAATAGATTAATTTGGCCTTTAATAATGCTTTTTCTCTTTCGGTTATAGACATATGTCTTCAATCTTTGTAAGATGCAAAGAAATCAATTTGGAATTTTCTTACCAATTGTTCACACTGGACCCAAGAGGGACGTCAAAGTATTCAAAAGGATCATGATCATCAATAGAATATGACAAAAGCATTTATCCTATTACTACACTTTAATACTTTGGACGACCAAGCACCACTGTAATATAGACTTTAATCTCATCATCCTATTACTATAATAAAAATATATGATTGAAAGTACAAGAAATGGAGTTATCATATTGCATCCTCATGATAGAAGATTCCTATAAAAAAAATCACTACACCTAGCTAGCTTCTTTTGAGGGTAGAAATATGCCTTCAATAATGCTAGTAAGTAGTAACTAATGAAATTTTGGATAATAAATTTTCTTAGATTGATATTAGCGAACCGAGAGTGTGAAATATTTATACATATGAGTGAGTTTCCTAAACTGATAAGAAGACTACTCAAAAAGAAAAATCCTAATTCAAAATATAAAAGATAAATATGAAAACTAGTTCCAAAGTGATAATGAAACTAATCCAAAATATAAAGGAGAAATAGTAAATATGAGCCCTCAAAATAATTATAACTTGGCTTATGTGGAATTCAATTATTTGTTTGAGGCAACTCTGACACTGTTATATAGGCATAGGAGATGAACAGAAGAACACATAAATTCCAATCGTTTCATGTTAAATGGTAAAAGGAGAAATAAAACCCATAAATGGTATTAAAACCGAGCACGATACTAAAAATTTCATACATTAATAAATTAACACTAAGGACAAGACACCGATTTCCCATAAGCGATAAAGTTCAATGGGCTTGAAACTGCCAGGAGAGGTAGGTGTTAGCTCAACTTTCTCTCTCTCATGTAAGATGCTATTTACTAACTAAACATTTGACACAATGTCCTTGAACTGTTTTTTCGTTTGTGTAGATGATAACATACATCACACAGGAATCTTCCTAACATTTTCTAGTTCTCACTTTTATGTTTAGTTTGGCCATGAACATTGGTTTCAAGCCAGAAGAGTTTAATAGAACAGGCCTACCAATTCCTCTTTGAAGCACTCCAATCACTCATAGCACTTCACCAAGGTGACTCATTTATCACTTTTCTCGACTTTCCATGGCATAGAGATCATTAAAAGCATAGATTAACCTTCTTCTTCTTAGCATCACTGTCATAGGAATGGACACAAGAAGACCCTACAGTGATTGTATCCAAGTCTTTACAATTTAGTTATCCCTTTGAACCTAGATCTTGGGATCTTCAGTCAACTAGGTTGGGTATCCATTGTTCAACTTATTCTTTTACGAGCTTTAATCCCATTCTCTTCGATGATTTTTCAACCAACTCTCTATTTAACCCTCGTTACTTTAATCCAGCAATGTTATCCTTAGACAAGATGTTTAGAGAGATAACCCTAGTGGAGAGTAGTTGTCTAATGGTATTGTTTCTACGACAAATGTGTCTAAACTTACCATTATACATACTGTTTTCAGGCTCTACCAATCGTATATCGGACGAATCTATGGCTATTTGAGGCAAAAGGCACAAGTTTTCCTCGCCACCTCAATAACTTCTTAGAAGCATGTAATATTCACCTCTCATCATTTAACAGGCTATAAAACCTATTCCATCGTGGATCTAATAACCATTTGCTTTATGATTTCCATGAGATCAAGCATTCTCCTAATGTGAACACATAACCACTATGGGATTTTGAGTCTTTAACATTTGATATCCAATTAGCATCATTGTATCCTTCCAATGCAGCAGGATATCTTGTATAATGCAGCCCATAATCAAAGTATTTTAATACTCTCATAATTCCTTGCCAATGCTTGGCTCCAGGATTACTCGTATAACTACTCAATTTACTAACATCGAATGCTGCATCCCACTGTGGCTAACCCATTTAAATACATCAAACTCGCTATTACTCTTTGAGTATCTCTGAGAAACACTCTCTCATTTATTCTGAGATGTAAAGCAATCAATTAGTACCTCAGCAATTTCAGAATTGTCTTTATCAAACTTTCCAAGAATATTGTCAACATAGTGTGACTAGCTTAAAATGAGTCCATCTGATGTTCTTTCGATTTTTATACCCAAAATTACATCAGCAAGTCTCATGTCTTTCATGTCAAACCTAGAATTCAACATGTTCTTTATAGATGTAATCATCATATCATCACTACCAACAATAAGCATGTCTTCTATGTACAAGATACAAAGGATATCCATTTACTTTGGGTTTAGTTTAATCCATACAAGGATTTCACTAAATTTACGCCTTTCTTTCGGCTCGAGAAAACCCTTAGGTTGCTCCTGACATTACCCACTTCCATTTAGAAATGTTGTTTTACATTCATTTGATGATTTGCGATTTTTAGTGCAATTTGCAAGCACCATCCTTGTGACTTTATCGCTGTCAGAGAATATGTGTCAAAGTAACCCATGTCTTAGTTTGCCTGTGAGAGCCTTGATCACAAGTTTTGCCTCAGATTTGTCTGGCTGATTCATCTACTTCCTTTCCACTCTGAAACCCATTTGAAGCTTAGAGTTTACAACTTTTGTGGGAAGATCCACTAGTTCCCAAGTAAGGATTATGTGCTTAGTGAAACACCCCACCTTAATAAAGCTCTTTCCACATGAGACCCTCTGTAGAGTTCACTGCCTCCTTGAAAGTCTAAGGTTCCCCTTCAAGCACATACGTCAAAAAATCTGGACCAAAAGATTTTTATGTCCTTGCTTTTTTGTTGTGTTAGGGTTCTACCTCACCATCTTGATCTTGACTATTTTCATTAATAGTCTCAAGCACTCGTTTCGATGAATTTGGCTCTTCTATGGATTTCCATGGAAATACACTTTCAAATAATGATGCATTCCTCGATTCCATTATCGTGTTCTTATCAATATCCTAGATATTCGACTCATGGACAAGAACCATAAGCAAAGATTATTATGTACAACCAATGAAAATGCAATCAATAGCTTAGTCATATTTTCATTCCTTAAAAAGAACTACCACTGGGCCGTATTCATCCCTACACTCTAATCATTGAGTAGGATGGTTGTCGTCCTCTCCATAACTCATATGGAGTCTTCTTTGCTTTCTTTTTAGGTACCTTATTCAAAAGGTAATTAGCAGACAAAATGGCTTTTCACCACATGTTTTGTGATAGACCATAACTTATCAAATATCAGATTATCATTCCTTTAGAGGCGATTCTTTTCGTCAACCACCCATTGGATCGAGGTGAATACAGGTTGTGGTTTCACGTATAACTTCATGAGCACAAACATCAATAAATGGCGATTCATACTCACCGCCTCGATCACTCCTTAACACTTTACTTTTCTTGTCGAGCTGATTCTCAACTTCGTTTTTATAAAGAACAAGTTTCTCTATCGACTCATCCTTACTTTTGAGTAAGTACACATAACAATACTTTGTGCTATCATCAACAAAGGTAATAAAATATTTATTACCACCTCTTGTTTGTACAAATTTCAAATCACATATTTACTATGGATTAAGTCAAGGTTCAGTTTGTCTTTCAACATCTTTGGAAAATGACTTTTGCTAGTTTTGCCTGGTCACAAGTTTCACACTTATGTTTTCACTCACCTTGAAAGTTGGTATATGATTTAAGTTAATTAATCTACGTAATGTATCATACTTAACATGTCCTAATCTACCATGCCATAGATTAGAAAATTTAAGAATATAAGCAGAAGTACTAGCTTTATTCATATCAGACTTAATGATAGTCATTACATTAACCTTCCACATGCCATCGCTCATATACCCTTTTCCGACATACATTCCGCTCTTTGACAGCACAAATTTATCTGACTTAAACACCAACCAAAATCCATGACCATTGAGCATTGAACCAGACACCAAGTTCTTGCGGATTTCGGGCACATACAAGACATTTGTTAAAGTCAGTTCCTTTCCAAACGTCATCTTCAAGACCACTTTTCTCGCCCGACTCGGGCCGAGAGTTCCTTGGCACCTTTTCCCGCTTCCCCAATTGTCTGGGGTGGAGAACATCTTCACAGCACACATGGCGACAGTAGCACCGTGACAATCCACCATTCAAGGTCGATCCCACTCAAGTTCACCTCAAAGATTACTCAAAGGAGGTCAATGTCATGCCTCCTGTGACGCTCTCAATCACATTTGCTTCCTTAGGTTTGTTCCTCTTCGTAGTCCAAACAAGATTTTCGACCTTGCTTCCCACACCGGGCTAAATTCCTATGAACTTTTGCTTCTTAGAGATCTCCCTTTAGTAATCCAACTTAGTACCTTTCCTTTGTCATTGCTTTGAACTCAAACTCTTTAATCATGTTCACAAAGTTAGCCTTAGCCTCATGGATCGTGCCACTTTCTTCTCGTATATCCTATCGTCTTCTTCGCGCGGGGGTCTAAAACATATCTTCAATGTTCATCTCCCTTCTATGCTCGAGGTAGTCTGAAGCCCTTCAAGTAGAGGCGCCTCAATAATAGTTGTCACTTGAAAAGTTTCACTCAACATCATTCCCTCAACATGGAAGGATTACTTGAAGTTCTTAGACTTGATTGACCATGATCTTGGTTTATAATCGAGGAATCAAATTTCACAAACTTTCTCTTGGCCCAAAGATCCTCCGGTTGTTATTTCTAGTCTAGTGATTCTATAGCTCAAGGTGTTTTCATTGTGTATATTACTGTATAGAATCACTAAAATATTCATGATGTAGTTCCTGCACAGAAAGTCAAAATGTTTCCAAGCATCCACAACATTGATGATTTGGATATAACGTTCATCTTCTTTGAGCTTAGAAGCTTCCTCAATCAAGAATCTTGCAAGATTCAAGGTGGTAAAGTAGAATAGCATCTTTTGCTACCAATTCAAATAAAGTCCATCGAATCCTCCGTTTTTCCGTGCGACAAAGATAGGCACAAATAAAGAGGTGTTCATTTAAAGGGCCAGCCATAACAGGGCCGTCACTCATGTATGCAAAGGAGAATGGCAAAGGTTTAAAACTAAAGTCCATTTATCTGGAAAATTGTAGACAATGTGTCAATTTTCTTTTCCCAAACCAATTATCATAATAATTGAAAATAACGAGCAATGAGAGTGTTCTGTGAAAACTATGGTATAGAAACCTCGAGCTTTAACCAGATCCTTAGTATGCATTATTCAATTATGGAAAGATTGGAAGGTTACATACGATCCCACTTAAGATTCAAACTCCTTAAATAGAACTTCTCTGTATTGTAATTTCAAATTTCCTAAGAGCACAAAGAAATTGGCACAATCTCAAATAAGTGTAGAGTTTAGCCTAGTAGGCTTATCTCTTTATCATATATTCCCTGTAAGGAAAACTACACCTAAGCATATAGCTTAGTGGTAGAGCATTCACTAGTTGAATGTTAGGGTTCAAAACCCTTACCTACAAACCAGTTTGTTTGGTTTCCAATGTTTTTCCCAATTAAAACTTTTTTTTTCCAAAAGATTTACCGAACAAAAGCCTTTTTTTTTTTCTTTTTTTTTTTGGAAAAACCAAAGATTTATCCTTAAAATAACTTCCCTTGAAGAAAACACAAAAACAATTATTTTTTTTCCTTTTATTTCGGATTTCTCAAATTATTTTTCATAACATCTATTGGTTAAAAGCATAGGATTTTCTTTTCCAAAATGATAAAACCAAATTTTCCTCTTGAGGATAAGAGGACTTCTCCACTAGTATATCCAAATCCAATCTATTTGGATTTTTTTTTTTTTTTTTTTTAAAAACCCCAACATTTCCCCTGGAGATGACATTTTTCCTTAAAATTTTCTCCTAGTTGCCTTTAAAGAAAAAGGAAACCTCTTTTTTATTGTTCCAAAAATAAAAAGAATCACGAAGGTTTTTTTTTTTTCCAATATCTTCCAAAAATGAGATTTTGTTTTTCTCTTTTACCGAAACCCAAACACTTTCAAAAAAGATTATCTAATCCATAAAAACTAGTAAATTTTTTCTTTGTTTGTGGATGTTTTTTTTTTCAAATATATTTAGGATTCTCTTTTCTTTTTTTTTTCAGGCAACTTCTCTTTTTCACTGAACCAAACCTCCTTCTCCCTTCCTGTTGTTCCTTTTTTTTTTCCAATCTGTTTTAAGACTATTACATCCTTCCAAGTACACTAAAATGAGAAAAAGAATAAGAAAGAAGATTACAAAGGAAAACCAAAAAGCAAGGGATGGTTTGGAGTCATGATTTCCTTAAAACTAATTTGTCGTCTCACTGGTTTTTGGAAGAATACGGCGACGTCTGTCTCCTAGGATGAAATGGCTATCGAGAGGCATCACTGCACTTTGATGCAACTCCGACGAACTGGAACAAAGTTTGCTCTATCACAAGAGGCACATGAAAGAAGACTGAGGAATATAACTTGGGTGGAATTCGATTATTTGTTTGAGGCAACTCCGACGCTATTATATAGGCATAGGAGATGAACGGAAGAACATATAAATTCAGATCGTTTCTGGTTAAACGGTAATAGGAGAAATAAAATCCATAAATTGTATTAAACCATTTATACAACCGTTCAAAACAATTAACCCCAAACACTCCAACAAAAAATATATAGCATCATAGTATACATGTACCATATTATGTAAGTTATTTTTTTTTTTATCTGGATGGGGGAACTCCACTACACTAGTAGTTGGTCAAAACACTTTTTGCCCTTGTAATTCCCATGACATAACCCTCAAAGGGGGGACGGGAGGGCGAGGGAGGGGGGAGTTGGGGGTTGCACAAAATTTTGGTGTAAGGGCAAACTTAGGCATTGAATCTGCAGCCTGATTTTGTTTTAACAATTCAATGGGCAACTATTACGGTTGAGCCATTCTTGGCATTCATGCACCATGTTAGCATGGGAGCATATCACCTCTCTCACTCCTTTAACCCAATTGAGGACTGTCACGGAGATCATTTCAATGATGCATTTCCTCACTCCAATATCCCACACCACCTTCGGGCCATGCAACAAGGTCCCCGTCGTCATCATCACTTGAAAAATCCTCCTCATAAACCACTTCACCATTACCCACATCACCTTCGGGTTTGGTGTGATGATTTTTGTTTGAGAGAGCGGATCCCTAGACATTTTTGTCGTGGCCTGATTGAGGATTAAACTCATGGAACACTCGTTTTCGATGTATGAAATTGTGTTTGGTTGATCTGGTCACCATCCAATGGCTTTCCTCGACAGCTACTTGGTTGGGTCCCACGTGTTACTTGCAGAAATTGTGGTGGTCCCCTCTAAGGAAGGAGTATTTGTACGTAAATGGCAACATTGGGCACTTGTACATTAACCCTTTTGCCCTTTTCCTCCTGGGCAGTTTTCTGCCTCTAGCCTCCTGCTTCTGAAGTTAGCTTGATGGGCAGAGGACGGTCCTCCATCTTCCACACTGAGATCTGCATTATGATTTTCCCCTTCTAAATCCAAGATAAACTTGACTTCCAATAACAGTTTTATCTCCTCCTTGATTATCTCCTGCTACAGCTATAGCCTTCCATTATCGTTTCACTTCCCTTCTTTACTATCCTGTACACCTTTATTCGTATTTGATTTGTGGAATGTTCTCTTAGCCAGCATCGAAGGCTCAAATGTTTCTCATGAAGAAAATGCAGCATAAGAAAAGTGTAGAAGAACAAGAAGGTGTTCTTAGGGGGCTGAATACGTATTACCCAACTCTCTCAATGTTGGGAAGGTTTTATACTTCTTATTGAATAATGTTTTTGGGCTTCTAGAAGTCTAGATGTTGTTAAGGGGATGAAGGATCTCATCTTCATTAAGTTTCAACAGAATTGGTAAGAAACAAACACGGAGAAATGAACAATGGAATCTTGTATCCGGGGCTCAACCCTATGACGTAGTTTAGCTTGAACCGACCACCCTTGTGTCCTTGCGTGTGTGATGTTTAATCTTCTTATATCTCTAGCAGTTTAATTTTCCTTGTTTTCGTTGATGCTATACATCTTAGTAGATCTCAGTTTAGACAATGTCGCATCACTTAATAAAACAACATATAGAAAACTATCAAAACAAATAGTTTTATTTTTCATGGAACATCAAAATCACAACTTTGGTTTCAAAACTTATTCTCTTCCTCTCAAAGAATTTCATTCCTTTTTATTTTTCCAATTAATCTCTCTCCTCTTAAAGAATTTAATTCGTGTGGATTGGTATCAAAAAATGGTATCAGAGCTAGATTATAAAAGATTATAGAAATGGAAGGTTGTGACAGTGTAGAAATTATATAGAAACTATAAATTATGAAAATACTAAACATTTGAAATTTAGAAAATAAATAGAATAGATTAAACTATTTAATGTTTGCTAGAGTTTTTACATAAGTAATTCGTCAAAGATTAGACGAAATAGAACAAGATAGGATTAGATTAGACAGAATGATTAGAACTCTTGCTTCTAAATATACAAATTATGGAGATCATTTAATGAATGTTCTTGATGATGAAAATTGAACCAGAAATTATTTTACCCTATGAAGAATTACCTCATAGCAATAACGATTTAATAAAAAGTTTAAAAATAATTCAGGACACAGTAAAATATTACGGATAAATGATTAGAGAACTACAAATAAGTATTAAAAATTTAGAATCCAAGATAGAAGGAGTAGAGAAAACTCCAAATAATCCAAAACATTCTATATTTGAACCTGGAAAAGGATTTTCTAGTGATGAAATTAAAAAATTCTTTAAGAAAAACTAATGGATTTAGAATTAGCGGAGAATTCTACTCTAGAAGCTTTAAGTGAAGCCTTAGAAAGATTGCAAGTCCCTACTTTCAATATAAAAATGGTAGATACTATTGTACAATATTATCCTAAATCCTCAACTACTGAAAGATTTATGCAACCTAGATATTCTAGAACTCCAACAACAAGAGGAGTTGCTTCTGTATTCGGAGCAGTAAAAGAAGAAAATGATTCACCTATAGATAAATTAACACCTGAAGGCATAAATCCTTTTGGAATATATCTTGATTTAGATTGTAATCCAGATATATCTTCTACTCTTGATAGATGGGAAACTTCACTAAGATTAGCCATCGCAATCAATAGGATGACCGAGAAGACAAGTGATATATAGGTATGGTATAAATACTAAATCCACTCACAATTATTATGGCGTAATCTAAAACCTAGAACAAAAGCTAGTGCTCAAGGAGAAAGTCTTACGTATATTAACAAAAGTTGTTCATCTACTAAGAACTTAATTCTTAGGAGAAGGGTACATCAATAGAGATTCACCTCAATACGCTGAAAAATATGTACAGGCTTTATTAAAGCTGAAACTAAATGATATTTGTCTAATAAACAAATATATATGTATATTCCAGGATTACTACTATCACATATATAAAAAAATTGGTACAGATACCATGTATCTTAATATGTTTACTCAAGATTTATGGGGACTGGCTTGACAGAGAATATCCTTGTTAGTTCGATACATTAGGAAGAAGAATTTAAAAAGAAAATTAAGTCATTGTGCCACGCATACTTAATTAAAAAATCTGAAATAATCAGAATAGATAATGTATTATGTTGTAAAGGAAATGATTTAATAACTATTATAAGAGATCTAAAGAAGAAAGGTTATAAAAAACAAAAGAGATTTAGATATTCTAAAAGATTTAACAAAAGATATACCCCAAGAAAATATTTTGTTAAAAGAAAACCAAGATACTACAAAAGAAAACCTTGGATTAATAAAAAAAACGACATATTTATAGAAGAAAACTCAATAAGGCTAAAGAATGCAGGTGTTATTCTTGTAATGAATATGGACATTATGCTAATGAATGCCCAAAAAGATTTAACCAAAAGAAAATTGAATTAAATAATGAAATTGAAAAATGAGATCAAAGAATTATTATTCAAATAAATAGACTCAAGTTTATCAATTTTCCTCATAAGAATCCTTATTTGAAATAGAAACTCGAAACAAATATTACTAGTTCGAAGAAGACTTAATGAATGATATCATTGATAATCAAATACTAGTTAATCACGAGATTTTTCAAGATCTATTGATTGATAGTAAATTGGTCAAGAAAATAAAAAGAAGATTATAGTATACGTAACATTCAGATTTAATAAAGCTGGGAAAAATTCTGATTAAAATCCAAAACATATTATGTACATGGCTCACCAAATAGAAAAACCTTAAACATTGAAATAACATCTAATAAAATTGAAATTCATATTGGAAAAAGAGAGTTATTAAAAGAAATGGGAAAAATCATGAAAAAGAAAGATGTAAAATTGATGGATTATATCGATCTATAAATGATAATAAAACTTTTTGTAGAAGGAATACACTCATGATTTAAAAATTCTTATAATAGAATTTTGGATAAAAATAAGCAATTTTAGGTAATAGAGGAAATTTAAAATACCAAAAAATTGATAGTTAATATCTGTCCAAATATCGTTTATAATTAGAGACGATTTGACAAACTCTTAGTTTGATATAGGATTTCAAAAGAAAATTTTTTTATGAGAGTAGGTAATAAGCCTTATTCTATAACTTATAAAATTGCTTATGCTTTATCTAACACTCATCATATTGAATATTTCGCCCAAACAGATTATATTGACTTACCATTATTATTTCAAAGATACAGAATTTCTATCTCTTGAAAATTCAAGCATTAGTTTTAATGAAGATTTCCTATTGGATATAGGAGACAAACCAAACTTTATAGAACATAGATCATCTTGCTCAAGTTTATCTATTACAGATAATAAGATTCATCTTAATAACATAATAACATTTGATGGTGCTTTTTCTATCGAAACTCAATGTAGCTTGCCGGGAGTTGTCACGATCCGTCTGCCTGGACGGCATGCAACCCGCATAGAAACAAAGGGTCCCAAGCAGGGGGTGTGTCATCGCCTCCGATGGCTAAGCCGCTTTCTTGCGACAGTGAAAGAGATCAACCGCCGATGGTTTCTGTGATCGCGACCTTCTTGGCAATGTCGGGCATTGTTCGGTGATCACGACAGCGACTTTCCTGTTAGACAACCATACATCTTCTCAATCAGAATCATTCTTTTACACTAATCGAAGGTTACGATAATTGCGAAATTGGTGAATCGCGCATCCTCTTCCTTAATGAGTAGATATCGGATCATGGAGATATGATTTTTACGTCACAACCGTGATGAGATTAACTCACCGTCCGCCCACTCGCCGGTTTCGTACTCTTCGGCTCGCGCTTTAGAGTAATCGTGACGCCATCGGGCCTGGGTCCCCACGCGAGGCTCTCATCGCAATTTCGCTGCACACGCCAACACGCTTTAAGCTACTAATGGTTCGCCTACGGGCTCGCATCGCTTCCATGAACCGACATTTTTAAGCACTATCAATAGCTCTCAGTTTCGGACGAAGCGAGAGCCAGCGTAGCTGAATCGCTGGATCGAAAGCAAAGAATTCCACGCCGAACAGGGTTTGTTGGTCTAGGCTTGTCGCCATCAATCGCATCGCGATAATGATGGCTTTTCTCGATTCTCGCGTTTGAATCGTATTCCCTTGTTGTCCAAACCATTTTCTTTGTGGTCTTCGGATTTTTCTTTCTCAAATCGCTCAAGACTGCTCTTAGTGGTTTTCGTCATTTTATCTCACTTGGGGTCGTCTCCTTTGTTTTCTTCCCTAGTTTGGTAAGTCTTTCTTCTTCTTCCCCTGTTTACCTTTTCTCGTTTCGATTTCAGGGGTCCCCGGTGGTCAAATGCTTGCTCTCTTATACTTCATTTCACCGCGCACTTACTCGCCTAATCGTTTCCGTCTACCCATGTAGGGAAGGTCCACGAGAGTTCGAGTCGAAGCCGAACTGGCTGTTAATCAAGTAGTCTTGTCATTGTGGTCGATGTATTCTCTAGTGCCACCCATCCCTCGCCCTCGAAAAGGCAAGGGAAAGATTAGTGAGATTAGGTACCCTAGTAGTTCCGGTCATCAGGGTTATGGCGGCGCGACGCCACCAGCCTGCCGAGCCCCTTTATGAAAAACCTTCGTTACCCGCACTCTCTTGGCGCTCAAGTCTCGTGCCCTGGATCTTCACCTTACATCGCCTGTGTTCCCAAGATGGTCTGCTTCTTTGAAGCGGCTCAACCCGCCTCGCTCCCTCGCTTCGAGGCCCCTCACCCTTTCATGAAGCCTCTCGTGAGGGGCCCTTATCAGGAAACCCACTCTGGAAGATCACCTCGAGCTGGTCATCGTAAAGAAGAAGATAAGCGCAGAAGCCTGTGCTCCCCCTAAAGAGCAAATTCTCACGATCTGGTAAGATCCCGGTCGGGAGCATCTCTCCGTTGTCGACCGCCAAAGAGCTGGGTCGCCCATCAAGTCCCACAGTCAAGCTGTCATTCCATGGCCGAGTCCAAGGCAAGGTCCAAGAAAATATTTTTGGGAGGAGCCAAGCCTCTCTCTAGAAGTCCCGCCTGACGCAACCAGAGTCCCCAGCCAGAAAACCCAAGCTTCCTCCCACACCGCAGGACGGTGGAAGGATTGTTTCTAACCAAGGGGGATTTCAGGATTCGCCGCTGACAATCGCAGCTGTCGCTGGGCTTCGATCATCCATCCTATGGAACTCTAACCTCAAGAGGGCGGATGCTATGTCCGTTGAGGATGCTATGTCCGTTGAGGATGCTTTGGCCTTATTGCTTCAGGGAGCGGCCACCGTATGTCCATATGCTTTTATTCATTCGTCCTATCATTGATTTCAATTAGCCTTACCTATCTCAATATGTATACCTAATGGAAAAGCCTAGCTTAAGAGGGCTTGTTTTCTCGAGGCCGTCAGGGCGCGAAGCGTATAAAGCCGAGGTTACCTCCCTAACCTCGGAGTGAGTCACTTGGCGTAGCCTGGGCGCGACATCGACCGGTGATGCCACGGCATGCATCCGACAAGAAAATCGCGAGTTGAAGAACAACAACAGAAAATAAGGCCTGCGATGAGCCGAGGGTCGCCGCCTACGAGCCGCAGATGGTCAAAGATGAGCCGCAGACGCCGGGAGGAGCTAAAGGCGCTGCGCGAGCCGTTGGAGTAGTTGGGGCTGGTGCAGCGGTGGATAAGGAAGAACTAAGGCGGGCAGACGGAAGGGTCTCAAACCATGACACTGAAAGCCAAGGTCCGCTAAGAGGTCGCCGAGGCCAGAGATACCACGGCGCCACGAAGAATTCCACAAGCTTCGCGGATGATCTCCGCAGGCAGCAAGCCTTCGTTAGCCGCGAGGGGGTGATCACAGCCACGGACAGCATGTACCTTATGGGCCTTCGCCGCCGCGGCTCGCCCAAAGGCTTCTAATGTCTTCCTGGTTTTACTTTAATTTTCCACCCTACTAAGGATGAGGTGTGGGAGGAATCCAACCCACCAGGTGAGAATGGCTTTAGGGTGTTCCTCTTCGATGGTCCCTTTACTTCTCGCTTTCTTCCCTGCGACCTGGTGAGGCTACCCAAGCTCCAATCATTTAGGCTTTTTCCGTTGTCCTTTTTTGTTCTGGCAACCTTGGGCTCCTATAATGACAATTTTGGCCTTTATTGAAACGCCGATACATGTATTCACACTTTCTGAATCTTTTGCCTTTCTCATTCCCTTTATGGCTTCTGAAGACCCAAGCTATGTGATTAACTGAATTCTATGATTTTTGCTCCAAGTGGGGCTACGCGACGCTTTAATGGCCAAGATGCTGGGCTCTTTAGAAATTGAGCTTCAAGGCTCCTTTAAACTGGGCCATATGGCTCCTTTGGACTCTAAGCTACGTGGCACTCAACAAACTGAGCTATTGGGCTCTTATTGAACTGAGCTATGTGGCTCTTGTCGAACTAAGCTACGTGGCTCTTAGAACCGAGCTATCGCCTACGAAACGCAATACGGCTCTTTGAACTCGAGCCACGCAATTTTCAAAGCCTGCTCTTATTGAAATGAGCTACGTGGGCTCTGACGGCTGAAGCACAGTTTTTATCAACTAAGTTACATGGCCCTTCCGTGCTCGAAAGTTGTGTGGCTCTTTAATATCCAAGCTCCTGGGTTCTTATTGAACTGAGCTACGTGGCTCTTAACGAACTAAGCACATAGTTTCGCTTAACCAGCCATGGCTCCTTCACCAGCCGTGTGACTCTTTAATATCCAAGCTCCCGGTTCTATCAACCGAAGCCACGCGGTTCTCGACGAATCGAAGCACAGATCTTGTCGTGAATCGAGCTACATGGTCTTTCGTGCTCTAAGCCGCGGTTTTTAATATCTCGAGTTCTAGGTTCTTATTGAATCGAGCTACGCGGGTTTCGACGAACCAGCCATCAGCCTTTGTCAAACCGAGCTACCAGTTCCTTCAGCTCGTCGTACTCTTTAATATCCGAAGCCCGGTTCTGCTGAATCGAGTTACGTGGTTCTTCTGGGCCGATCGGTGCCACGCGTGGCTCTGCCGAACCGAAGCACGCTCTTTGAAATCTAAGCATGCGGGCCTTGAACTCTGCCATGGCTCTTTAACTTCAGCTCCCGGGTTTTTAGTCTTCCCTCCCTTAGAAAGATAGCTCTTAATGCCTGCTTATGGAGAATCGAAACACTACGTGACTTCCAAGGTGTCCAGCTTTGCAAATAATCGCCTCCTTCGAGGTGTATGTTATACTCGTCCCATTCCTTCCACTACCTTCGCTCAACGTCTGAGTTCTGACCTATGAAGCTTCAGGTTTAATGCCATCAAGAAGTCCGTTCGTGGTCATAGTCATGTTTTGCTTCAAGAACGCATGTGTTGGGAGTTGTGTTGTTCCCCCTATTCTTGCCATTTGTCGAGTTGTGCTGCTCCCTTAGTCCTCGCCATTTGTCGTGGCCAGGCCGCTTCCCTACCCCGCCATTTAACGGAGTCGGGTCGTGGAACATTTGAAGCGGGGCTACTGGTTGAATGCTTCAAGTCCCGTTTTTTATGCTATACCTCTCCTCCCCTCTTTTCTCTTTTTCCTGCTTCCCTTTTCTCTTTCTTGTGGTTTTTGCCTTGAATGGTTGTTTGCTGATTGTAATTTTCTAAGATGTAGAGAACGGTTTTGCTGATTGTACTTTTCGAGAATATAGAGAGCGGTTTTGCTGATTGTAATTTTCTGGAATAACTGTAATTCTCTGAAATAAAAGTATAATCCTTTGAAAACACGTATACTTTTCTTATGTTTCATGTAACCTTCCAGAGCTCTTCCAAGCCCCGTGGATTTCTGAAAAACCGAGCTCCCTGGTTCTTTCTTTATGATTTACTAGAGTAGGCAGGCCGAAGACAAACAAAAAAAGTTATTTGAACGAAAGTAGAACTACTGCACTTTATTAATGAGTACACAGAATATGGCAAAACCACTGAAATGGTATCTGTAGAGTGATGCAAGGTCTTTCTCTTCCGCTTCGGGAGCTCATAATTGCTGTGTTGAATTTTCAGGATACGATATAATGGTCCTCCCAACTGGGTCCCGCTCCGTGAGGGGGTCTTTCCTGCTGGATAGGTTTTGAGTAATAGTCGCCAAGCTTAAAACTAGGGCCTGGACTTCCGATCATAGTACTGCGTTTTTCGCCGTACCCTCTACAAGATATTTCAAAGACCGGCCCGTCACCAGATCGGCGTTTAAGCGAGAGACTCTCAAGGTACTTGGCTGTCATAATCTCACCCAGCGATCGGAACAACCCTCACGCTACCGCTCGATGCCAAATTCCAAGGCAAACTGAAGCCGATTCAGAACTTCAGGTGTAGTTGTGACGCCTATAGTACTCTGGGAGGTATTCTACCTATTTTCCCTTTGTGGTTTTCCAAATTTTAGTCTTCACGATGCCTTTAAAGTCCTATAGACTTCATCCGCTAATTCATGATGAGCCGGGATCAATAATAATTCTTGGATTTCAGCTCTGCAGACAAAGCTTTCAGAATTTATGGTAGTTCAAATACTTTCCATTTACCAAATAATGTTTTCGGGATTCAAAATCATAGACATTATGGACCGCCAAACGTTGCCACCTGATTGTTGCCAATGGTTTCGGGTCGCCATTTAGTGTAGTAGTCCACTCATAATGACGTAATTTCATTGACTTCTTCCAATGTGGGCAGGGGTCGAAAGTATTCAATCCCACCGTTGAAAGGTCGTGGGCCATGATCGAGGTCGCAAAGGGGCTCAAATGGGAGACAGGAGATCTCGCATACCCGACATTTTTCATCTTCTCGCCACCTCCGTGGCATCTTTATATCAGGGCCACAATACCTCGGTTCGAGGGCTTTTCCATCAAAGTTCGAGAGTCGATGGCTGCCAAGATGCCTTCGTGGTACCTCTCTACACATAGCCCAGATCTTCCATTCCTATGCATTTGAGGAGGGGGTGCGAAAAGCCCGTTTGTAAGGTTTCGCAAAGAACGAACTGGATGATCCGCCTCGCTTAGATGCCTCCTTCTGACGCTTCGCTAGCAGGCAGCTTCAACGTATAGTCCTGTATTGGGTCCATCCAGCTCTGTCATTACTAGAGGACTTCGGGTCGCGCTGACAAGCATTAAAGGTTCCATGAGGCAGTTCACCGCGTTCGCTTGTCCAAGTCTTCTTACGGCGCCGTTGATAGCTTCACCGTGGTGTTCGCCATAATTTCCGCCAGACGTGTCCAATCGCAAACCATAAGAACTTTTTTAAGTAGTTCGCATCTTTAGTAAAGACTGTTTTTCACCCCGCTTCATGAGTCCTTATCCGCTTCACTCACCAATCGGGAATCGCTACATACCCTAGTTGATCACCTCCATGGAGGAGTTTATGATAAGCTTGGCACGATGTCTTATATTCTACTCGCTGGAGGCTCGAACCCAAATCTATGCATATTCTACGCCGATTCCATCCAAAGGGAGGTCAATCAAATTTTCGTATCGCTCTCGGCAGAATAGCGCGCCCCATCTAACGCGACACAACCCCGATGGGGAGGTCGGAAGCGAAGCCAAGGCTTCAGAGGCTCACGATGTGAATTCCATGATGAAATCGCCAACACTTACCCTTTTGATCGCGTACCAAGCCAGACTTAATGTCGAACTCACTCACTTATGGCCCATTTTATTAGTCTTCCCGAGGTTTCGGTTATGCGTATTTCCGCCTATCGCGTTCATCTAATCATGCGTGAGCTTGAAGTATGGTCGCCCGCTATGGTCACCAACGCTGTAACTAGCTTCTTCATCTGATACCTTTCCTCCGCTACCTAGCTCACCAAGTAGCACGGCTGTTACGTTTATCCCCGTCGACTGTATGCACTAGTCGAGAAATGGGAACGCTAAGGTAGAGTATGAGTTCCTCTAAGGCTTACCGTAAAAGGGGGAGGGGGGAAAGTGAGGCAACTAAGTAAGTTGTTAGCGCTGAGAACGCCTCTTCATAGTGGTCATCCCAATAGAAGGCCTTTTTCAGAACTTGAAAGAAGGGCTGACACTTGTCATTGGATCTGGACACGCGACTCACTACGCTATCGCCAAATAATTTCTTTAGTTACTTCGAGGGTGGTTGTACGTCGAGACCGTTTATCTCTCGCCTACACCCGAAACCAAGAACTTCCCCTCGTGGAGACCAAAGCACACACTGCCTGCTTACTTCATATTTGCATCTCTTCAGACTGAATGATCGATCTGGCCAGGTGGCTCCATGTAAGCCTCCTACTTAATCGACTTCACCAAAGATGTCATCTATATGTATACTCATGGATGCGCTCTATCTATTTCTCGAACATCTGGCCGATCACTCATAGGTGGCCCCCGCTTCAACCGAAAGGCATCACCGGAGCAATAGTATGTTCCTTGTCTTGTCATTTAATGAGGCTGGGTCATTGTATCCATTCTGACCAGACATAACCGCAGAAAGTGTCCATGAAGTTTGGGAACTCGCCACCAGGCGCCCACTACGAGGCAGATCCACAATGGTTATCTTTCGTGCAAGTCCTGCTAACATCAAGAAGTCACAAAGTCACACGCCGCCTCGCTAACAGGAACCATTAGCCAATCACCAGATAATCTACTTCTATATTCGCTTGGAGGAGTTTGCTAACCTCTTCGCTGACGCCTCTTACCTTTCGGTGAAACTTCTCCTTCTCATGAATCTGCTCAAGGAGGGAATGACATCTGCCTTGTGGGTGATAATTATCAATAATCTTCCTACGCCCTTCTTGCCTAGCTTCTAATACCTCCAATATTTGCTTTAAAGGAAGCGATGAGGGAGGTCTTAACGCCCTGATCAATTGACCTGATGTACAGGTATTCACTGGTCGCAAGTTGAAAATTGCCCAGCCTCTTCTAAAAGTATAGGTCGGGTGTTTTAATTAATCTCTCGCGTCGAGCTCATCCATGTGAATGTCATTAACTCCGGCCGCTTCATTGACGTTATAGCACTCCCGGCTACCCGCCGGTTTCGAACCATTCCTACTCCATTCTCCTCGTAGGAATTGACAACCATAAGGATAAAGTAAGGGACGACCTTTATGGCATTAAGAGAAGGCCTAGCGCATGTTAGGCTAATAAAGATCCACCATGAGGAATTTATCGGGCTATCGTGGGTTCGGTACAGGTCCCTAGCGAGTACCATCTATACCGACCCCAAGGGTAGCATCTTTCCGTGAGAATCCCAATAGCTGGCGCCACTACCCAAATACTTCCCTTCCAATGCCCATTTTGTCAAACGTTGATGTGAAGATGATGTCGACCAAGCTTCGCTACGAATCAAGACCTGCAGAACTGTTGAGCCACACGAAGGCCCTTATTACCAGCGGGTCATCATGGGAGGCCGGGCAAAATTTTTACATGTAAAAGTCCGGGAGAAGGTTATGGTATCCAACCCAGGGAGCTGATATCGCCATATACCTCCAAAGGTCTCCCGATTGATGCTGCTTAGTGAGCCTTCCGGGTCGAATCGATTCCCACATTAATCTCTCCCCAAGGGCCGCAAATGCTAACCCCGGGTCAGCCGACGAGGTGGGCGGAGTGCAGGTGCTCTAGTCTGATCTTTCGTTTTCATGTAACGACTCGAGATGTTCACGCTTCATTAGGAATTCGATTTCTTCAATCGAATAAAGTCATATGTTCTGGGTGTCTATGATCTCTATGGAACTCGCAAGATTGTCAGGTTCTTTGTCGGGTCCGTCCTCATCCGAGATGGCCACCTTAAAACTTCTACGACCTCAGATGTGACTCAGACACCGAGGCCTGGGGTGACCCGGCCAGTGCACCAATCGCGTTTCGCCAGGCGGACCCGATCCTCGACGCCTCTTCTCTTCGTGATCGGCTTGTCTTCTCTGGCCCTTCCATCGACCGCTCGTTTCGCTTCCTGGGGCTTTCGTCCCATTTTTCGCCTGCTTTTCTTCTCCTTTGCTACAAAGAGCTTCCCGCTTTAGACATATGGCCTCCGCCGCTGATGTATTTTTTACTTTCTCATGAGCACCCTACCATGCTCGCCTGGGCGGTTCTTCACGTGTTATTAGGTCACTGGACCGATGCCCAGCTCCAATAGTGCAGGACAGCGAACTTTCATCCGGAATGTTCACCCTCAATGACTCGAAGCCGAACCTCTAGACGTAGGACCCCGTGTTTCTTATGGGCCTGTTTTACTGGGCCGCAGGTAGCTTGGCTTCCAAGATCCGGTTCATGAAGTGGGACACAAAGCACGATATTCTTCTTAAAGGATGGGACGGAGGCCCGCGTATACTGTTGAACCATGCCAAGGCCGAGCCCTTTGCGTGTGATGGCAAGGTTCAGATCCCACATCTGAACCACGTACCCATCTTATTCTTGTAGGTGTTGAGGTGGTCTATAAGGTCTTTCATTCCGTCGAAAGCTTCGGATTTATGAAGATCAAATTTCTTTGTTGAGATAGAGCAAAACTCACCGTGGAACGGACTGGTAATCCGCGCAGTCAGAAGGCCTATCGGAGCATCACGGGGTCCTACTTTTTCTACTTTACGGGTCAGTTTGTCGAGGCCCCAAACGCCGCTTCTGCGACGCCCTTTCGGGCCGGAGTAGGACTGGATTGTTGTCTTCGCGGCCCGCCCTTCACGCCTCGCCAGCTATCACCACGGCCCCCGTAGGGTCATGCTCCCGGCGAAGGCGTTTTCCTTCTTCCGCGACCGCCAAACCGAGGTAAGCGCCGCCTCAGTCCCTTGGCCGCGTTACGCCTTCAAGGGCCTGCTTGTGCTCCCGCGAGCGCGTTCGCTCGGGGTGAGTTCGCAACCACAGCGTACCTCCTATCACTAGCGGCGCCTGGTCTTTCGCCGCCGCAGCAGCTCGGAGTCACCCCGCCACCTACTATCAACGCTGCCCCGCTGGCTCAAGGCCCTGGAGGTCGGGCGTGACTCACCATGTTTCGAAATGATACCATCGGCCATCGGTGAAATTAGTTGATTTGTAAAGTGAACGCTCGTTCCCGCGTGGCGGCTTCAATTGATGGTGCTTTCTATCAACCGGCCGAGCTGGCTGAGCCATCGTCACGAATGGACGGCATGCACCCTACGTAAACAAGTGGTCCGGGTAAACGCCACTTCGAAGGCGTCACTTTTCGCGATAGGGAAAGAGATCAACTGTTGATGGTTTCGTGATTGCATACCATTCTTTCGTGAACAACGCATTATCAAGTGACTGTTTTATGAATTTCCTTGTTGTGGCACTACGATACGCATCTTCCCAACTGGCAGGAAATCTCCTACCTTATCGCTAATCAATATTGAAAAGCACAATTAGGTTTGAATAGTGTGATCCTTTCTTCCTTAATGAGTAGATATCGACTGGGCGGAGATCGAAAGATTTCCTTTCACGCCACCGTGGACATAGGATTATCCCCGTCACCGTCCGCCCACTCAGGCTTGCCAACCCCGGCTGTTCTCGAGCAATCAGATCATGGGATCGAGTCCCCACGTGAGGCTCACCAATTACCGAGACCAAATATGCTTTGCTTTACCGATGGTCACTACCTCGCCTATGCAAATCGACGGAAATCATCAAACATTAAAATCTTGAAAAAGTGATAAGAATTGGAGCAAATTAGTAAAATTCAAGGAGAATATTTTTGATGGCATCGAATAAAATGATTGATATCTTAATTGATACCGAGCAAATTTTCCATTATCAAAGTCCAACATTCAGTAAAACTCCTAAACATCTAACAAACCACCAAATATAAAAAATTTAATGGGTGAAGAACTGAGATAACAAATCAGATCGACAATTGATTATCAAATCGTGTCACAAATACCTTTAATGGTAATATGAAGGAAAATGATACTATAAGTATTATGTTAGAATGACTCTTTCTCAATGTAACTCATGTGACATTTCACAAAATTTGGTTATCACTATAGACAACAAAGAAATCATTATTCCAAAATGACTAGTCCTTATTCAATATATATACTTATTGGATTAACCTATCTTGATTATAAAGCATAAAACTTTGTTGCTTATATTGATTCTGGATCAGGCCTATGTTTTGCTAAAGAAGATTGTTTCCCTAAACAATATCATGAGAATTTACCCAGCGTAAAAGGAAAAGATATCTCAAATGATACTATTACTCTACGATGAGGAATAAAAAACCCAAAGATTATTATTGTCAAATTACCCTTTCTTTATTTTCATATCACAGGCTGTGATATTATACTAGGAAATAATTTTCTTCAACAGTTTCAACTGATTATTCAAAATAATCTTTATCACTACCTCCGATTTAAAATTCCTTGTAATCATTGGATTACCGCTCCTCGCTTAAAACGGGCCTTTGCCCTCAAAATCCCTATTCCTTTTACCCCTCGTAGCCAGCGTGGTGATCTTCTACCTCGTACGAATTTCAATCGCAAAGATTTTGATCAACCCCTGTTAGTTTTTTAAACCCTATAATTACATAAATTAGATTTAGGTGCCAATATCGCCAATTAGAATCTCTATATGTTGACAACCCATCACAATTTTGGGACACTAATAAAATTTATGCAACTTTAGAGTTAAAAGACCAAAATAAGATTACCAGAATTCGACTGATGCGTCACAATGAACTCGATGTAAAAGAATTTCAACAACAGATAAAAGAATTGTTAGATTTAAAGTTAATAAGACCCTCTAAAGCTCTTCCTCATAGTCGCCCAGCCATGTTCAAATAGAAACATTTAGTCAGGAGAAAAAAGCTAGAATTGTGGTAAATTATAGTAAACAAATTAAATGATAATGATTTTATGCACTACCTCAACAAAGAACATTAATACATAAAACTAGGAGGTAAGAAAATACATTCAAAGTTTGATTAAATCAAGTTTTATCAGATTAAGATGGTCGAAAGCTCCTAAGCCACTAATCAAGATGAAAGTATCATATATGATATTATGAATGGAATGTCTTACCATTTGGATTAAAAAATACTCCTCAAATCTTCCAAATAAAAATGCACGATATATTTAAAGAATATTATTTTATACATGTTTATGTTGATGATATCTTCGAAAAACCTTGACCAACATCTTAAACACTTAGAAAAATTCATAGATCTATGTATAAGTAATGGAATTGGATTATCTAGGAAGAAAACAATTATAGGAGAACCTAAGATTGATTTTTTAGGCTTGATTATAGATTTTGAAGGAATAGAATTACAAACTCATATATTAGAAAAAATTAAAAACTTCCAGGAAAAAATATCGGATAGAAAGCAATTACAAAAATTTTTAGGAATATTAAACCATGCTGAAGGATTTATTGAAGACTTGGCATATCTAAGAAAACCATTAAAGAAATAATGTGAAAATAAAGATTTTAGTTCACTATAATATGAAAATCAAATAAAATATATAAAATTAAATGTAATAGTTTGCCAAAACTAAAAACTACCATTAGATAATGATGATTTAATATTAGAAGCAACTTCATCTTAAAGAACTTAGGTAGCAGTACTTGAACGATTGGAAAAGGATAAGAAGAATTATGTAGATATACTTCAAGAACTTTTACTCCTACAGAAGAAAAATATCATATCAATGAAAAAAAATTCTTAGCTGTTATAAAAGGATTGAAAAAATTCTCTTTTTTTCTATTACCAAAAATGTTTTTACTTCGAACTAATAATACACAGGTAAAAGCATTTATAAAAAATAATTTACTATCAAAACCTGAGTATAAAAGATTAGTTAGATGGTAGACTTATTGCTCTTAATTAATATATCTTTGATATTTATATAATTCGATCTGACAAAAATATTGTTGTAGATTTTCTTACTCGAGATGGCTCAAATGAGCAAAAAGCCAAAGATTGAGATGGTTGATAACGTCTCGGAAATGTAAAAAATTTTCAATCAAATTATTACTTTAATCGATTGTCTAGATCGACTTATCGAAATCGAGACTTCACTCGAAAAAGCTAAAGCTACTGTGAAGAGCTTTATCGTCAATATAGAAAGGGTGATTAAAAACTATACTTCTTATGAAATGAATTTAGTATCTCTACTAAAAGATGATACGATTGATTTTTCAAAACTTGAAATTTCAAAAAACACTTCAAAAGATTCAAATCCAATGAAAACTGATGTACCACTCTCACAGGCAGGAGCATCTACAAGTGTTTCATTTAGACCACAGACTTCAAAGTCTCAAACAATTTTTGAAAAATTACTTATATCTCCAAACCGAGAAATTATGAAATTACATGGTGATACCATGGAAAGATTGTTTGGATTAACATATACAAAAGAAATGATTATGGATAAATATGGTATTTATCCAAGGATTCATTTCCTTCAAGGAGCAAATCCTGAAGAAATACGTGATTGGTATGATTTTGGTAGCATAGTCACCATATATATGACATCTTCTAATTTTCCGAATTGGAAAGATTAATGTGATGGATTAAGGAGGGTAAAAGATAATTTTGGGAACAACCCAGATAGCTACAATGATGTAATTGCACTTGATTTTTCAATGCAAGTCCATTTGATGAAAATCAAATCTATCCTAATGGCTTTTTATAAAATGCTTAAAAGCACGATATGAAAAACCCCCACTAAAGAAGAGAAGCATTTTCATAAAATATGTTCAAGCGATGAATAATCATTATCGAAGAGGATTGTGACTTATCAGGGTTAAAGGGCAAATGAAGAATGCTCTGTGTGCAAGTTTTCTAAGTTAAGGCAAAGCTCAATGTAGACAAGATCCGTAAGATTTCAATGTAACACAAATCTACTCTTATTCACCAAAAGATTTATACTCAAGAAGATAGGTATGATTAAAATAGGTGAGCTCAGCTCTTCCCCACAAGCCCTTGATTATGTGGAAAGAAGATTGATGGAAGACGACGGCCGACCAAAATATGGCCCACGCAAATGGACAAAACCTGAAAAGAAATAAGACGATTAAAAGTTTTCAAAACAACTGGCGCTCCTGGTTTTAAAAAACCAGCCCACGGATTTGAAAACCAGCCCATATATTATATTTATTTTTCGAGATATAGATGCAAAAATAAGTCTAAGTAATTGCGATGAGATCAGACACAACCAATTTGAACTCCTTTTGTCATCTTAAAACTTTACAAAGTCAAGGAATACCTCAAGGACTCACCAATTGATGGTACCTTTGGCATCTTGCGAAAAAAATTCAATCACATGCAGAAATTTGCTTTAATATATAGTAGATCCATCATCTATGCAGTAGTACCTTAGCCTTGTAACTAAAGGGATTTAAGATTTGTGCCCCCTTAAGAAATCCCTCCAAATCCAGGAAGTGGAACAAAATTTTAGGTATTCTTAGAGAGTTTCAACTTCTTGAGTAGTAGTAAGTACCGCCCAACAAGGCTGGATAAGTATATAACTATTTGTACTCTGAGGTTCTGATAGATATTGATTTGTTGCTGCCCAAAAAGTATAAGTTAAACCCGATCGACATCCAGGGGAAAAAGCTGATAAAATTAATTCAGGTTTTAGTATCCAACACCAATCAATAGTGTTTGAAGGAGATCATACTACAAATTAACTTCTCTTTAATTTATTACTCAAACATGGTAGTCTGGTGTCACTCACTGGGTGGGCTAGTGCCTTCAATTTTTATTTCAGTATTTTACATTTAAGTAGTATTTAAGCGGAGCCATACAAATTACAAACCCTAGTAGCAGCAGGACAGCAGACTAGTCGTTACACACTAACAAATTAACCAAACATAAATAGTATCTAAGCCATGGACCAAGTCACGTGCACTTCACCAATGTCAATATCCAGGCCCAGAGCATTCCACACACCATCAGATCCATCAACAATGTCATTCCGACAGCCGTCAGATTCGTCACACTCATCCACCACTTTAGCCAACACGCTCCTCCCATTCGGTACTGTTATCTTGATCATCTTCCCACACCGAGATCCATGGTCATACCACCGAGTTGACAACGCCACGATGTTCTGTGAGTTGTCATGGTACTTGCCGTCGCACTCCGACGGGCCTCCCCCGTCACCACCTTCTTCGAAATTGTTGTTAGTTAGAATGGCCGGGGTGCCAGAGGAGGGCGGATCAGGGGTAGGTGAACTTCCTCCTCCACACGTGTGTGTCCCAAGGTCGGGATCGTCGTCGCATTTACCGTCGATGCATATAAGCTGACCGGCGCAGTCATCTAGTGTTTGACATGAGCCGCCACAAGAGGATATGCCCGACGCCATGAATGGGAGGGACAAGATATTCATGAACACAATCCAGACCGATACTAAGCACACTAGTAGTAGTAATGAATTTGCCATATTTGCAATTATTGGAGATACTCTCAGTACCGTTCAGTAACTCAAAAGAGGTCTAATGGTGATAAGGGATGAAGCTTGCATCCGCTTATATACACAGACAGAACTCATGCCCTCTTGCGGTTCCACCTTATCAAGATATCAAGTAGCGACACGTATATTTTTTTTTTCTTCTTGCAAATGCAAAGCATTATACGTATACGACAATCAGATATTTTCCTTTACATTCTCAGATGATGAACTTTTACAGGGCCTTCGCTTATACATGCAATACACCTTTTCTAATATAAAAAATACTCAAAGCCTTTTCTTCATTAAATGACATGTCTACCTATGGCATCGGCAAGACATCAGAATTCTTCAAGCTGTTGTTTAATTTTTATCATATTTTACTACTGCAGATGAATGATATTCACAATTTTTATTGCTAGTAGGGGAACTCGACTGATTTGTCGTTTTCGATTTGTTATTTATATAAATAAAAATCAATATTACCTAATTATTTTTCATTAATCATATATTGGTTTTTTAGTTAACTTGAATAAAAAATAAATTTACAACTTCATAATCATATATTGAAATTGCATACTAAGAGCAAATAAATAGTACTAGGCAGAAATTGGAATATTGAGAAACAACATGGAAAGAAAACTCAAGCCAACCCACATGGATAAGAAATGAAGAATACCAAAATAGCTAGACACAAGTCTATATATAATAGCACCTTTAACAGCTATTTATGGAGACCAAGAAGATTAATGAAAGAAAACAGAAAAGCAGTTGATGGGAGTGAGAAAGTCACGACTCATACAAATAGGAAACCTATTTTTGTTTTTTGTTTTTTTACTTTTTCATTGATTTAGTTAATCTATTTTTCAGTTCAATCTCAATTCGATTTTTTTTTTGTTTTTTTTTTCCACTCCTAACTAGTATTATTATTTATCAAATGCATGACGTGAGATATTGATATTTAAGAATTATTATTATATAAAAAATAAGTTTTTATACCAAACTACTTTTGCTTAATTATTCTTCCTTTCTATTGTTTTTTAATACTATTTGTAATATGCTAGAAATCAATTCGGATTTTTGTTGACAATAGGTGAGAAATGACAAATGCAAAAAGGCTCGGGCTCTATACGTTTGTGGCTTTACTTTCATGTCCTTGTACATACTACCGTCATAAACTTATGTGAAACAAAGAGTAAAAAGCAAAAACTACCATTCATAGACTTATATGAAACAAGAAAAAAAGCAAAAATCATTAGATAAATAGAATAAATTGTTTGAAGCTTTATTTTAAATTCATGAAAAGTTGTCTTATATATAAGTGGTATATAGGAAGGAAATATCTAGCCACTACCTTGGCTCCAAAATAATAGCACAAACAAGACCATATACTTTTTATAACAATAAAGTCACAATTTCAATAGGTGGCAAACATAACTCCAACTAATAAATTAATGGTTAAAGATTTAGTAAATCTTAAAGACTAGATCATAGATAACAATTTAAACAAATAAAATAGTTGATAAATAAAATACTAATTTTTAACACCACCCTTTAAACTGATATTATATAGAATTTTTTTTTTTTTTTTTTTTGAAAGCAATATTATATAGGAGTTAAGTTTAGAGAAAGAGCAAATTTAATGATGAACTTCAACAACTCTATAATGCCCTCCCTTGAATATCACTCTCTAAAGAGCAGATTCCAAGCATTCTTCAAAACTTTTCAAGTGCAGCTTGCTTGAGTGGTTTGATCAAGATATCAACTACTCGATTTTCACTTGTACAAAACACAAAATCAATTGTTCCATCATAGTACAGATTTCTTAAAAAATGATATTTGACATCAATATGTCTGGCCTTTCATGAAGAACTAGATTATCTAAAATCTTAATTGTTGAAACATTGTCAAAAGAAATTGTTGTTGCTCCTTGTTGCCTATATAATTTGGGGTCAATGAGTCTTGACATTTGTTTCTTGACTTCATGAAAATCTACTGTCTTCGAGTCATGAAGTTTGTCATGACATTAATTTCATCTTTCAATTGCCCATATTCGAGGTTAATGAATCTTGACATTTCTTTTCCAATTGCCTATCTAATCTAAAATCTTGATTGTTTAAACACTGTCATAATAAATTGTTGTTTTCCCTTGCTACCAAAATCTGGGGTCAGGGAGTCTGGACATTTCTTCTTGACTTCATGAAAATCTACCGAGTCTTCGAGTGATGACGTTTGCCATAACATTTCTTCTTTCAATCGCCATCTGGTGCCAATGAATCTTGACATTTCTTCCAGCCGCCCATCCAGGTATAAGGATGACAACATATCGGGTTTTTTAGGGTTTTTAGATACCCCATAATTGAACAGGTATGAGATATAATTGAGAGCTCACCTAGCCATGACACGTCGATAGTGCCTAAAAAGTCAGCCTCCATACGCCAGAACCCCAGCCTGTGAAAGTAACCCTTAAGATGGCCGGGCGCACCTCCGTGTGGGGCCACCGGGAAGCCCCACGTGAGGACTCGCCCATGATAACGCCCCGGTCAGCTCTAAAGGAGGTAAGCCTGTGGTCAAAACTAAGCCAAGAACTGGGATCGTGACGAGAGGATAATCCATCATTCACCAAGGGAGCTGTAAGAAAGGAAAGCACCCACTCATGATCCGACACAACTACCCATTATGGAAGAAGATCTCCCGATTACGCCTCTCTCTAATTATCCTCTAATATTCGGGGCTAGCTTATAAGAAAGAGAAGTATCCCCGCCCAAGGAAGATGTCGTGATCACCATCCAACAAGGAAAGTCATCGGATCATTCACTATAAATACCTTGCAATCCCACCAAAGAAAGGTGGCCACACAAATATAACGCCATCAAGAGAGTTTAATTTTTACTTTTCATAAGGAAGAAATCGACTAGGCATCGAAGAGAGGCAGCCGGCACACCGCCGGATCACCCCTTTTCAATGCAAAGCTGTAGGTCAGGCAACATCCGCCTTTCAACGATTCGCACTGCTGACCCTGCCATCCCGCCCAAGATCGATAGAAAAGCATCATCACGATGCCACCAGGGAATGCACTGCTCCTTTACAAGTAAAAATGATTTCTCATGAATCGATGGTATTCGATCAAACATGAGTAGGAGTCACGCCTAACCTCCCAAGGACAAGACCAACAGATGACGTCGAATGCTCTACAACCCGGGGAGACGTTCCCAGCTTCACACTGGGGAACGAGATGGAGGCCTCCTGCCTCAATAATCTGCCATTGCATGAGCGATGAACTCACCGATGCACGCCAATAAAGATGCAAATGCAATTGCTCCATGGAGGCTTCCTTCCGCGATACCGCTTCCCACAGGAGGAGCAAAGATCACCCAGCGCCCGAGACGTTGACAAAGGAGGAGAGAACAACAAACTAGGGCATGATCTTATTTGACCTCAAGATCACCCGCAACGTGAGGGAATGATCGACATGGACCCATGGAGCGTGAGCCAAACCCCGCTCGCCACAGGGAAAGGAGGAACGATCTTGGGAGCAATGGCTTCAGATGACGCCCAGTAAGAGCTCATCCACATGAAAGAGGCTGTAAAAGTTCAAGCCCTAGTCTCCATGGATGCTCTGGTATAGCAAACGAAATCCATGTTCACGGCCGAGGTACTACACTTCCCTCTCCTAACAAAGTTCAAAATACTGCATATCGAAGCTTTCAAAGGAACGAAAGACCCCGTAGACCACCTCAACACCTACAAGAACCAAATGGAGTTGCATGGATACCAAGACCATGTGAGATGCAGAGCCTTCGCCATCACACTTAAGGGTTCGGCCTTGGCATGGTTCAACAGACTCCCGCCAGCCTCGATCTCATCCTTGAAGGAGCTCTTTATTGCTTTCGTGTCCCATTTAATATGAGCCCGGACATACCGGAAGCCAAGGTACCACCTGCTGACCGTAAAGCAAGGCCTTCAAGAAAACCTGAGGTCCTACGTCCAGAGGTTCAACTCGGAGTCATTAAGGGTAGACATCTAAGATGAAAAGTTCGCCATCACCGCCTTCATAATCAGGCTAGGCATACAGTCCAAAGACCTAATGTTCTCCGTCTCGAAGAACCCTCAGGCAAGCATGGCCGAGGTGCTCGCCAAAGTGGAAAAATACATCAACGGCGAGGATGCCCTTATGTCAAAGCGGGGAAGCTCTTCCACGCGAAAGGAGAAAAGCAAGAATGATAAAAAGCGGGACCGAATCCCCAGGAGACAAAGAGACCGAGACAGATCTCCATGGAGGGGTAGGGAAAACAGAGATCGATCTCCAAAGAGAAGAGGTAATGTTAGGGACCGCTTGGGTCCACCCCAGCCCAAGCTACATGTACCGCAGACCCACCTCAACGCCACCGACGGCCTCAAAAGATCTCTCCCATACGAGGTACAACATGAGAAGTTTTGAA
Organism: Tetrastigma voinierianum; assembly: GCA_016808115.1. Taxonomy (NCBI): domain Eukaryota; kingdom Viridiplantae; phylum Streptophyta; class Magnoliopsida; order Vitales; family Vitaceae; genus Tetrastigma; species Tetrastigma voinierianum. The sequence goes on along the minus strand of JAEQBH010001848.1, from coordinate 231,214 downwards.
TATGGCTCTGTCTCGTGATGAAGACTCCGGACCCAAATTTTCAAAAGAGACATGAGACCGCACCACGATAGAGATCATGGGCATCGGACAGATGACCGCATTCAGTTTAAAAAAAAAGAAATCGACTCGACCGACGCGGACATCCCCGGGTCGTTACATGGTTCCCCGGAAGATTCAAACCGGCACCTCCTCCACCACTTCATCACCCGCCTCGCCGCGACAAGACAAGACGCACGCTGAACCCTTGGGAGAGATCGGTGTGATTTCCGGTTCACCGGAGGTGGGGAATCCAGCCCGGCTAGGAAGGCTCACCTACACAGCTTTATATCAAGGGAGACACTATAGGTACAGGCCATATCCAAGCTCCCTTAGCTGGACACCACCATAACCTTCTCGAACGCTGACTTGGAAGGCTGCCAACACCCCCATGATGACCCACTAGTAATAAAGGCCGTCGTGGCCAATAAAACAGTTCACAGGGTCCTGATCGATAACGGGAGCTCAACCGACATCATCTTTGCCGCATTCGGCTGTAAACGGGCATTGAAGGAGAAGTCGAACCGGTAAACGCCCACTTAAGGATTCTGAAGAGAAAGCACGCCCCGGGTCAAGACGACTGCATCACCTAGGAGACCCTATGCCAGCCACAACGACTATAAATTCCTCATAGTGGAGGCCCCGCTCTAAGATATTAACATGTTACCGCGTGCCCCTCTCACGCCATATAAGCGGGCCATCCCTTCCGCCTATCATATGGTTGTCAAATTCCCTATGGAGAATGGAGTAAGAAAGGCTCGAGGAGACCAGCGGATAGCTAGGGAGTACTACTTAGCGTCAATGAAACAGAAAGTAGTTGACAGCGTCCACGTGGATGAGCTCGACATGAGAGACGAACTGGACACCCGACCGACACCCTCAGAAGAGCTGGAACCAGTACAACTTGACGACCAGCCGGAACACCTCGCCTACATCAAATCCAAACTAGCCCAAGACGTCAAAGACCTTCTCATCCTTTTCTTAAAACAAAACGTGGATGTATTCACTTGGAAGCAAGAGGACATGGGGGGAATCGACCCAGCATTTATCACCCACAAATTAAAAGTCACCCCCTTCTTCAAACCTGTCAAACATAAGAGAAGAAGCTTTGCCCTAAAGAGGTAGAAGGCGATCAACGAAGAGGTCGGCAAGCTCCTCCAAGCCAGAGCTATCCGAGAAGTAAATTACCCCGACTAGTTAGCTAATGTGGTTCTCGTCAAGAAGGCGAATGAGTGGCCAGTGACTCCGCATTGATTTCTACCCCGATGTTAACTGCCGGTCCGAAAGACAAAATTTTATTTTTTTCCCGAATCAACTCATATAGTGGATCGCCACAATGGCCACTTCAGCCTAGCTTCATGAACGCTTTCTCGGCTATAATCAGATCGAATGGACCCCAACGCATCACAGTAAGACCTCATTCAGAATCGGGCGTGGAACATAATTGTCGTGAGTCTTTTAGGTTGAAGAACGCGGGGGCCACCTATCAAAGGTTGGTGAACAGGATGTTCCAAAAACAAATCGGAGCATCCATGGAAGTATACATAGACGCCACATGTCGTCAAGCTCTGGCCAAGGCCGAAGCTCCAAAGTGACCACCTAGCCGACCATTCCCAGTCCCGGCGACTACATGATGAAGTTAAAACAAACCAAGTGTGTGCTTTCGTAGTCTGCGTAGAGTTCTCGTTTCATAGTCAATGTACCATGAATAGAGGCAAATCCGCATTGAAAATAAAGAGTCGCGGCTTGACATGCAACCGCCCTCAAACACTAAAGAAGTTCAACACTTGACCGGGAGAATAGCTGCGCTGAGTCACTTTGTGTCCAAGTCTAGTGACAAGTGTCAGCCCTTCTTTCAAGTCTTGAAAAAGGCCTTCCAATGGGATGACCACTGTGAAGAGGCGTTCGCAACGCTAAAAACCTACTCAAGCTTTTAAGCTCCCTTCAGGGAGAACTCCTACGCCTACTTCTAGCCGCTTTCGATTGACCAGCCGCCCGGTCGAGCTGATCAAAGCCAGCACCGGTCTATTCTGAACAGATCTAAGAGGACAAGTAGTGAAAGATATCCAAGGATGGAAAAGCTAGTTCTAGCATTGGTGACCACCGCTAGACTCGACTCCATTTGGCCTACACTATCGAAATTTCGACAACACCCGATGAAGTAACACGCACAAACCATAAACCTCGTGAAGATCGGTGAATGGGGCCATAGAGCTCAGTGAGTTCTCAACATTAGGTACAAAGCCAAGAACAATACCAAAGACAAATTTTTAGCATATTTCTATCATGAATTCACTGCGTAGTTTATCGAAACTACCCTGCTCGCATCCGACTTCCCCATATCCGAGGTTGTCCCAGATGGGGCCACCAATACCCACCTGGGGCGCAGCAGAAGCTGGATTCCGACCGATGGGATCGACGTGGAATATGCACTCAGATTCGGATTCCAAGCCTCTAACAACGAACCTAAATATGAAGTCAAGTATTACCGGATCTAACCCTCGCCACTCCATGGAGGTCACATTAACTGGGAGGGTGCTGTTTGGCCCCACTGTGGTGCGCATAAGATGACTACGGTTTAAGGCTAAAAATGATCCTATATCTCAAGAAGGTACGCGAGTTAATCAAAAATTGCATACTAGGCCTCCACATCCCAAGAACGTGAGATCTACTGGCGAACGCCCTAGCTAGAGCAAGAACTGCCGCAAGAAGACTTCAACACAGTACTGGGCCGAGCACCTTACGGAACCTTCAGTAGACGTCAACAGCGACGAGGTCCTCCCAGTAATGACCGCACCGAGCTAGATGGATCCCATCTAGGACTATCTGTTGAACGGGATATTACCCAGCGATCCAAAGGAGGCATCTAAACTAAGAGTAAGGTCATCTAGGTTCGCTCTTTTGCTGGGGACCCTTTATAAACAAGGTTTTTCCACACCCCTCCTCAAATGCATAGGAAAGGAAGATGCCAACCACGGTGATTTTTAGTGGGGAGGTGCACGGCTGCATTTGCAGAACTATACGAGCTCGGGCCTGGGCAGAAAACCCCAGTAAGGATATTATCGCCCACGATGCTCAAAGAAGCCACAAAACTAGTCAGAAAGTGCAAAATTTGTCAAGAGCATGCCAAGATCTCCCATCTCCCAGCCGAGCCACTGACATCGATCATAAGCCCCTGGCCTTTTCAACAGTGGGGATTAGACATACTCGGGCCCCTGCCCATTGGAAGAGGTCAATGCAAATTAGCCATTATAGGAGTGGACTACTACACTAAATGGGTAAAGGCCGAGCCATTGGCAACAATCACCAAGTAAAAGGTACGCAACTTCGTTTGGCGGTCTATAATACAGGTTCTGGACTTGTAAAAGCGCCGATATTCGATAATGGAAAATACCAACAACTAGAAATTCAAAAACTTTGCGCCGAGCTCGGGACCAAGACTACGCATTGCCTCAGCCATCTCTGCAAATTCAACCATTCAAGTAGATGTACTATAAGGACTCTCAAGGCGCGATTGGAAAGACTAAGTTGAATATCTAAAAGGAAATGGCAAGATAATTCCTTGAGGTACTACGGGCGCATTAACCACACGCTAAAGTCCAACTCAAGAAACTCCATTCGCTCTTGGCATTCGCACCGGCGGTAGCCCCCGCAGTTCGGGCTCGAGTCACCTAAGGTCGAGTTCGCAGCCGCGAGAGCCTGACAGGAGTCACTTTGAACCTTGATCTCTGAAGAGCGAGAGCAAGCTGCGAAATGCGTGGGGACTACCAGCAGCCAAAGTCTTATGGTCGAAGGTCGGGCTAATAGTTTTAAGCTTAGGTGACCTAGTTCTCCCGAAACTCACCTTGTGAAAGGAAAGACCACTACTCACGGCTGGGACGATTAGGAGGGATTACATGTGTCATGGGTAGTAGTCAGAGCTGACTATGAGCTCCAAAAATATGAGGGAAAGACCCTGCAACACTCTTGGAATGCCAAGCACCTCAAGCGGTTTTACCCATAAACCTCATATTGTAACTATTAATAAAGCGCAACAGTTCTATTTTCGCTCAAATAACTTTTTGTTGTTTATTTACGGTCTGCCTACTCTCGTGAATCATAACAAAAGAACCAGGGAGCTCGGTTTATCAAAAATTCACAGGGCTCGGTAGGGCCCTGGCATGTTACATCAAACATCAAACAAGTGTACGTGTTTTCAAAGGATTGTACTTTTATTACAGTTACTCCAGAAAATTACAATCGTAAAGCGACTCTCAACGTCTCGAGAAGGTTACAATCAGTAAGTAGCTCTCTACGCCTCGAAAAATTACAATCGTGACTTGACCATTAAAAAAAACAAAAACAAAAAAAAAACCCCACAAGAAAGAGAAAAGGAAAGCATGAAAATAGGGGAGGAGAGGTATAGCATAAGAAGCGGGACTTGAAGCCATTCAAGGCAAAAACCACAAAAATAAAAAAAATAAAATAAAATAAAATAAAAAAGGAGGAGAGGTTTAGCATAAGGAATGGGACTTGAAGCATTCAACAGGCCACCTCAGCGTGTTCTGACTGACTCCATCAAATGGGTTTGGACACAGGGAGCAACACAGCTCGACAAATGGCGGGATGAGAACGACACAACTCCTGAAATAGCGGGACTGGGAACAACACAACTCCGAGTAAAAACTGACACAGCTCCCGACAAATGGCGGAACAACGAGCCAAGCGTCGGCCTATGACCTGTAAGCAGTTTCGGCGCGGTGTGACCAAACCTGAGCTTCATCGTATGCGAACTCCTGACCTTGGCAGAGAGCGAAGGAAAGTAGGAGAAATTATAACCGCAACGCCCTCGAAGGAAGGAGGTTATTTATAAGAAGCACGGACACAGGGAAGTCACGCGATGCAATTCGATTCTCGTAAGCTAGCATTAAGCTTGGTACACTTTCCCCGAGGAAGGAAGGCGAAGAAAAGCCACGTAGCTCAGATTTCGAAAGAGCCCAGTAGCTAAGTTCGCCAAGAGCCAAGTAGCTCAGTTCGAAGAGCAAAGAGCTCGGATGTCAAAGAGCCATGTAGCTTAGACTTTAAAAGAGCCATATAGCTTAGACTTCAAAAGAGCCATGAAGCTCAGTCCGGTAAGAGCCACGTAGCTCAGTTCGACGAAGAAGCGAAGGGCTTCCGGATGATCAGAACCAACGTGGCTCGGACTTTGAAGAGCCCGGTGGCTCGAGTTCGTCAAGAGCCAAGGATTCCGGTCGTTAAAACCACGTAGCTCGATTCGACGAAGAAGCGAGGCTTCCGGATATCAAAAACCGCAGCACCGGACTTTGAAGAGCTGTGCTTCGGTTCGTCGAAGCAGCTTCGGTTAAATCGAGCGAAACCGATTCGTTAAGAGCCACGAAACTCGGTTTATTAAGAGCCCGATAGCTCAGTTCGAAGAGCAAAGAGCTCGGATGTCAAAAGATCAATGCTTCGGGCCGAAGAGCCATGAAGCTCGGTCAGATAAGAGCCACGTAGCTCGATTCGGCCGAAGCGAGGAGCTCGGATATCAAAAACCACATAAGCTCGGACTTGAAGAGCCATGGCTTCCGGTCCGGTAAGAGCCACATTGCCGATTTTTCGGCGAAGAAGCGGGCTCGGATATCGAAGACGCGTAACTCGGACGAAAGAGCCCGGTAGCCGGTCGTCGAGCGAAGCCGGTCATTAAGAGCCACGTGGCTCGGTTCGACGAAGAGCAAGAGCGAATCTCAAAGAGCTCGTAGCTCGGACTTCGAAAAGAGCGATGGCTCAATTAGTGAGCGAAGATCGAATGCGTCGAGAGCCCGAGCTTCGGTTCTTTAAGAGCCACGAAGCTCGGTTTGTTAAGAGCCCAGTAGCTTAATTCGAAGAGCAAAGAGCTCGGATGTCAAAGATCCACGTAGCTCAGGCTTCGAAAGAGCCATGAAGCTTCAGTCCGTCAAAACCCACGTGCTTCGATTGGGCCGAAGAACAAAGAACTCGGATATCAAAGCCCACGTAGCTCGAGACTTGAAGAAACGTGAAGCTCAGTTCGGTAAAACCCGCATTAGCTTGGATTCGACGAAGAGCAAGAACTCCGGATATCAAGAACCATGTGGCTCGGACTTAGAAGAGCTAGTAGCTTAGTTCGTCGAGGCGAAGCTCGGTTAAATCGAGAGCGAAGCTGATTCGTTAAGACCCTGGCTTTCGGTTTGTTAAGAGCCCAGTAGCTCAGTTCGGAGAAGCGAAACGGATGTCAAAAAACCACGTAGCTCGAGGCTTTGAAAACCATGGCTTCGATCACGGTAAAACCCACGTGCTTCAGTTCAACGAAGAGCAGGAGCACCGGATATCGAAGAAGTCACATAGCTTAGACCAAAAAACCCGATGCTTCGATTCGTTAAAACGAAGCTTCGGATGTCAAGCCACATAGCTCAAGCCCGAAAGAGCCATGGCTTCCGGTCAGATAAAACCACATAGCTGATTCAACAAAGCGAGGCTTCGAGATATTAAAGAGCCACATAGCTTAGATTTCGAAAGAGTCCAGAAGCTTAGTTCATTAGAGCCATAGGCTTCCGGTTTAGCGAAGCCCGATGGCAGACCGTCACAGAGCCATGAAGCTCTGTTCGGCAAGAGCCCAATAGCTCATTTCGTTAAGAGCCACAAAGCTCAATGGAGTTAAAACCCGCAGCTTCAGTCGGCCCGAAGCCCGATGGCTCGGTTGTTAAAACCCTGGCTTCGGTTGATTGAAACTAATAACTCAGTTCATTAAGAGCCCATCAGCTAGGTTCGTTAAGAGCCACAAAGCTCAGTTGGGTTAGAGCCTAATAGCTCAATTCGCCAGGCCCAACGACTGATTTGTTGGAGCCCACGTGGCTCGGACACTAAGTCTGCTTGGCTCGGCTATTAAAAGAGTTGAATAGCCCGGGCTGTAAACTAAGATAACAGAAAGGACCAAAGGACCAAAGGGTATAAAGGAAAACATCAATAGATCGACAAAAATCAGGGTCAGTGTTACAGAAATTCAAGGCTCAAAGCCTCAAAGCTAACGAAATAAGAAAAGAATACAGGGAAAAGACTAGACGTCTGAATCGGGGCTCTGAGCAGCATGGACGTCAGAGGGTGAAGTACCAGCCATCGAGGTAGGAGAGTCGGCCTCTGTAGGAGTCTCAACCTCAGGTTCACCAGGGAGAGGAACAGAGCTAGGGGCATCTGAAAGCACTATGAGGTCTACTTCATCGTCAAAGTCAGATTCTTCCGCCTCCCCCTCTGCAGGAACTTGGAAGTTGAAATCCAAACACGGGAAAACCTTACTAGCCTTACATTGAAGGCAAATGCCGGAGCCTGAGTCTGAGCCTCATCTCTCAGCTCGGCGATCACCCCTTCCTTGACGGACGAGGCCTCCACGCCTCACGAAGATCTCTGACCCAGCTAGCATTCCTCGGAGTTAAAGCGCTCATGGAGCTCACGGCCTTAGAAGCCTCTTGGCTGACTCGACTTAATGTCGTGGCTTTGACACGCAGCTCATCCCGGACCACATGTAGCTTGTCCACACGGCCACTGTGCTTCGTCTTTGACCTGCAGTAGCATCTCGAGCAACCCTCATTTCGTCGAGCCTTCTTTTCCTTATGTTCAGCCTGTACCTTAGCAGTCGTGGTGTGGTTCAAGTCCAATTCATACTTCACGTCATCCTCGCCAGGCCCTTTCGAGCTCGAGAAGATTCGGCATTCTCAAGGTCGAGGAGCGACCTTGTCTTCCCACTTGCTCTCATTGCTGTCAGGCCATAAATGAATTTGGCCCTCCTCTTGGAGGGCTCTTCATATAGGTGGCCATCTGCAAAAACGAGATAAAATTAACGGATAGTTCGGAGCAACGATGAAACGAACAAATAAAGGCATCCGAACTTACAGTAGCCACTCCCTAAAGTGATAGGGCCAAAACCTCCTCCTTGGGCCTTAATCGCACCGCAGTCACGAGTCATAAAGCGGATGACATAGCCCACAGGCGTCGGCTCTGCGCGCGGCGGCGAGTCCTCATCCCTCTCAGAATAGAAATGCTTCCTCCCCTCGCCCTCAAACACCTCGGAAGAAAGCTCGGCGATTTGCGACGAGGGGCTCTGAACAGATATAGGCACAATATTTAGAGGAGGCTCGGCGGTCCTCTTGGGGGCACTTTGGGCTACAGCGGTGCCGGGAGAACAGTAATGGACTTGTCGTCTTCAGCACCTTGGCTGCAGGATGATGCGGGCGACATCTCACCCCGAATTACCCCAGTGGTCCATGCTCCCGGACAGACGATGACGAGGAGGACGCCCCCAACTTCAAGACTTTACCTCGAGCCGTAGGGTTGTCCTCATAGGCAGTCGGGACCTTGCGCTTAGTGCTTCCTTTCTTCTTCGCTAGAAATTCAACTCGGGCTTTAAGCTCTTCCCGAGAAGGCTTCATGACAGAAGATTGGGGTGGCCCCAAAGCGGAAAGTCGAGATAGCTTCACGCCCGAAGGCTCGGGAGGTCGAGAAGGTTCTGCACCAGAAGGCTCGGGAATATCTGACCTAATGAGTTCGGAATACGTCCTCAGACTACATTTAACTAACTTCCGCTTCACCTCCTCATCCTTAGAATTGAGTCAGGGACGAATACCTGAAGGTAACATAACACGAGCAAAGTTAAGAACGCCCAAAGCAAAATTAACCCTAACTAGTACGAACGGAAAACTCACTCAGATTCTCTGGGGCAGTCCATATTGTCAGAATGCCAAGCGTATCCTCCAGATCAGCAAGGTTGTATTCCCAGTTTCGACCCCCGATAAAGAAATAACGTTCCTTCCAATGTTTATGGGAGGACAGAAGATCTGAAATGATCAGACTGGCACTATACCGTTTGGAAATATACAAAAAGCCCTTTACGGCCTCTTTCACACTAAAGAAGTCCAACAGCAAAGTTATCTTTAAGGAGCGTTGAGGCCCTTGTCTAGAAGCGATCGAAGTAGACGAACACCACTAGAAATTGGGAGAAAGTTGGGACGGACAAATGTTGAAGAACTGTAAGAAGTTCTTGATAAAGGGATGCAAAGGAAAACGAAGACCGTTATCGAACGTCGCTTCAAAGAAGCAGACCATCTTGAGAACCTAAACTATATAGGAGGTGAGAAGGTCAGGGCACGGACTCGAGCATGAGGGAGACTATGTAGTCTTGAAGCTTTTTTTCATAAAGGGGCTCGACCCGACTAGGACCCACGGCGTCCGCATACCTCACGACAACCCTCAAATATTCGAAACCTCCAGGGTACTTAATCTCACTAATTTTTCCATTACCCTTGCCAGGCGGGGACGGATGACCCATTAGAGGGGCCCTATCAACCATGGCGCGAAGATTAAAATCCCATTTGAATTAGTCTTATTTCGAACTCCCAGTGAACCTTCCCTTATCGTGAGCCAGGGCGGTGCGAACTAGAGAGGAAATGCGCATGATTGAGCGAATATAAGAGGAGACAAACAGTGACCACCAGGGACCCATGAAATCCAGAACAAGAAAATGTAAACAGGGGTAGAAGAAGAAAGACGTATCAAGCTAGGGAAGAAAACAAAAGAGACGACCTCAAGCGAGATAGAACAACGGAAATCACTAAGAATAGTCTTGAGCAATGATCAGAGAAATTTCGGAAAGAAAACCAAAAACCCTGAAAGACCAAAGGTTTGAAGAAACGAGGATCTTGTTCAAATAGCCGTGGAGGTGCCTCACAAAAACAGAAGCGTCGGCCGAAATGGGTAGCGGAGAGTCGAAGAGAAGCCATCATTACGCGTGCGATTGTGACGACAAGCCTAGATCAACAAACCTTTGTTTGGCCGCGTGGCATTCATTTGCTTTCGATCGAGGAAACAACTCAACCCTTACCCCTGACTCAGCCGTGAAGGGTGAGGCCGGTGATAGTGCACAAAAAGTTGTATCTTGCGGAAACGTGGCTAAGGGAAAAGAACCTAAGACGGGCTAGCACCCTCTATGGGTCCAGCTGAAGAGCCCCACATGAGGACTCGACCCATGATAACATCCTGGTCGCTCTCAAGGAGTAAACCCAGGGCCGAAACTAAGCCCAACAGACCGGACGGGTGACAAGGATAATCCACTGTCCACCAGTGGAGCCGTAAGAAAGGAAAGCACTCCACCTTCATGATCCGATAACTACCCATTAAGGGAAGAAAGATCTTCCACGATTATGGCTCTCTAATTATCCTCTAATATTCAGTTAGCGATAAGGAAGAAGATCCTACTGATTGGGAAGATCTTTATATCTACGTCAATGAAAAGTCGCCATTGATCATCCTTTTATAAATAGAGCAATCCCCGCCCAAAGAAGGTGCGCGATCCTTAAAGCCATCAGAGTTGAATTACGTACTTTTCATAGGAAGCGACTTAAGCATAGGAGATGCGGCGGCACACTCAGCCAGGCTCACCGCTTTCGGTGCGGAGTTGCGAGGTTGTGCGACGATCCAACCCAGCGGATAGGCGGCGTACTCGAGACGCTCGCCCGGATATCAATAGAAAAAGCACCATCAAATGCAATCGAGTTTTGGCGAGTTTAGGTACTATTTAATTTATGCATGAGTATATAAAGGAATGATTTTAAAATTATTTTATATTATTTTTATTTTTATTTTATATTTTTAATATATAATATAAAAAAATATAGGGTTAAAGGTCATTTTTGCCCCTCAACTGTCAACTTAGCCCCTCAAACGTTTTTTTTTTTATCATTTTTGTCATTCAACTATAGCTCAAGCATCAATTTAGCCCCTTAACTAAATTTTTTTTTTTTTTATCATTTTTAGTTTTATAGTGTTTAAAACCTTTTTTTTCCCATCATGTTTATCTCAAGTGGTAGAGCCTTCACCGTTTCAAACAAGTAATAAGGAGGGGGGGGTTTTTGTTTGAGTCCTAATAGAGATAGTTTACTAATCTTGAAACTAAAGTGTATTAAAAAAAAACAAATACTTTTTTCCCTTTTTTTCATATGAAGTTGATGTATAAAAAATTAAAAATGCATTTAATTGAACTCAATATTTTATTTTTACACACTTTTTAAATCATTTTATTTATATATCTATATAAATATTAAATAATTTTAAAACATATAATCTGTTGAATAAATTTTTTTTTTTTCTTTCTGAGCATTTTCTTTAACTTTTTTTTAGAAATCAAATGTAATAATTAAACATAAATATTTTGATTATAGTCCAATAATCATAAAAATACATCAATTTCATCAAACAATTTAATTTTTTTCTATTTCACATAAAAAAATGACAAAAGTGTCATTTAAATACTATAAAAGTAAAAATGAGAAGAAAAAAAATTATAGTTAACAGACTAAATTAACAACTTACTCATGGTTGAAGGACATAAATGATAAAAACATTAGTTTAAGGGTTAAGTTGAAACCTGAACATTAGTTGAGGGGAAAAATTAGGGCTGGGCAAAAAAACCTAAAAAACTAAACTGATCGAAAAACCAAACCGAACCGAGCTTTTCGGTTTGGTTTTTGTTTTACACAAATCTCGGTTTCGGTTTACAAAATATAAAAACCGTGATTTCGGTTAACCAACTGATATATATATATATATATATATATATATATATATAAAATAGGTTTTCCTACTTGTGTGAGTTGTGGCTTTTCCCACTTTTGTCCGTCACTTTTACTTTTTTCCTTTAAACCAAGAGTTTTTACCATTTTTCTCCAAACCAAAGCATATAAGTTGTGATTTCTTTGAATTTGTTTCTTTTTCTATTGAAATTGTTAAAACATGTGGGTGATTATAAAATCGTGATTGAATGATCTAATCTCATGCGTTTTATATATTCTTTGTGGATGTATTATAAATGTACAAGTTTCATGAGATTGCAAATGAATCAAATGTATCCATTTTTTTTCTTTGCATTTTTTTATTGTATTTATAATAATTATTATAATTTGAACTTTAATATATGATTATGAAATTGCAAATTTATTTTTTAATTATGGTTAACCGAAAAACCGATATATAGTTAACCGCACAAATGGTTAGCCGAAGATTTGGTTAACCATATTAATTGTTAAGTTTTTTGTTTTTATAAATAACAAACAAAAAACCGACGGTCGATTTTTATTTTGTGTCATGGTCCGATTAACCGAACCATGTCTACCTTAGGCAAAATGCCCTTTGACCAAAAATATAATATCTAATTTGTATATAATCTATATTAATTTTAATATAATAAAAAAATATTTAAAATAAAAAAATAAAAGCTGTCGCACACGGTTTAGCGGGACTGAGAATTTCTCATTCCTGCCTCCACTCAGTTTCTTTAATATTTTAAGCAGTATGGAGATGACTAAAAACGTTGAGTCTCCACAGGGGCTGGTCATTGTGGCTAGATGGTGGGGAAAGGTTTGGTCCCATTCTCAATGACTAATCAATAAAGCATCTCTTTTAATGACTCTAGTGGGAACACAGAGTTGACGACTCAGAAAATTTCGGTCGTCCAGTCTCTCCTGTAATATGGTTGTCACAAGAATCCTCTTATGGTATGAACCATTTGTAACTGTAAATATAGGAAAAACGCAATCTCAACCTCATACACCTTTTCACTTTTTTTCTTTTTCTTTTTTAACATTTAACCATTACACTTTAAAATGTTAGAATTAAAAATTATTTGGTTAAAATACATCAAATAACCTTAAATTTGTGAATCTATCATTTCTCATGTTTTTCTTGAAAAATAATTCATTGAGATTTGGATTTTCAAAAAGTATTTTAACAAAATCATCTTAGAATTAATCCCCTACACAGTGGAAAACATGAAAACTAACCCCATTTTTAAAGGTACGTGGTAATTGTTTAATCTGTCTTTGAAAACTAACATCTATTGTATGACATTGTTAGATTATTATATTATTAGATTTATTTTGTATTTTCCTAGGATTGTAATTTGTATTTTCCTAGGGTTTTATAGCCTAGCCTATATAAGGTCTCCTCTTGTATTTGTAATTTACAGTTAATAATATACAAAGATTCAAGTCTTTCTTCATGGTATCAGAGTAGGTTACTGCGATTTTTCCGTTCTTTCGTAATTACGGCATTACGGTAAATCATATAGCTTTTTCGCGAACACCACCCAGTTTGCCTTGCCAGGTACAACTGTTTTTCGGCGAAAACTACAATTGACCTTAGTTTCCTCCCTTTGCAAGCCTAAAACTGAAGTTACAGGCCACTCGGAGGTAGAACTTGTCAAGACGATCACACCAGTGTGCAGCAGGCCGTTGACTTTGCCACGTCATTCCGTTGACTTTGCACGTCAATCGTTGACCGTGGACCGAAAATTTGACCAGGTGCATTCTAACTTATTTTCACGTCCTGATTCCATTTTTGCTGTCTATTTTTTTATTCGGAATTTCGATATGCCAGGTGATGAGATTTCTCGTCCGATTCATGTTATTTTTAATGGAGATAATTTTTCCTAGTGGTCTCGAGCCATGTGTGTAGTTATCTCGAAAGTACTGAGTTGTGGCTTTATGTCTCTGGTGGCCAGTCTATTCAGAACAAGTGGATAAAGAAACTGATTTTGCCTATTCCATTCGGATTGAGGATTGGGAAAGTGCTAATCATTAGATCATCACTTGGTTTCGTAATACATCTATTTCATCCATTGTTGATGAGTTTGGCAACATTGATCTTGCCAAAGAAGTTTGGGACTTGTTACTCGATATGCTGGACCGAGTGGTGCTCGCAACTTCAAGCTCACACGCAAACTTTATCAGATTCATCAAGAACTAGGTGAGCGGATCACTGTATATCTAGCCTTTGAAATCTGTTGGGATCAATTAATTACATCAATTACATCCCCGAACCAGTTCTCTCAGTGCTAACACCAAATTGGTTTATGTTTCACGAAGTAATTGGGGCAGCATTTCGATTTTAATGGGGGCTTCGTGATGATTTGAATCGCTAAGTCATATTCTCCATCGGAGTTCTTTTACCAGCAGTCTCCATGAAGCTATTCACTTAAGTTAGTTGATAATGAGACCCGTCTTCAAACTGAACCCATTTCTATCCAGATCATGATTCTTGCTACCTCCGACCTGCATTCATGAATTTGTTACTCACATTTTCCTACAATCGGTTCCACCTACCTATGTTTTCAAAGGCAAAGTTAATAATGTCGGAACGACATATGATAAAAGTCTATTCTTATGTACGGTTTACATGTAAGAACAAAGGTCGTGTTGAAGCACATTGCACTCGTCGATGTATTCTTGAGAACCACTTCTTTGCTGACCTAGTCTTAATTATTATAGACTCACATTCCAGTGCATCCAACACTGCTCTTTCTACGATATCAGGTACTTCGCCTACGTGGCTTCTTGATTCTACTTGCTGCAATCATATGACTTCTTCTCCTGATATTATACCTTCACACACTTCTACTTCTCTCCCTACCATATACATTGCAAATGGTTCTCCTAAGCATGTCTCTCATCTTGGTAATGTCTCTACACCGATATGTCTGTTTCAATGTTGATTCCCAGGCTCACTCATAATCTTGACTACGTTGGGCAACTCACTGAACTTGGTTTTTCTCTAAACTTTTCCTCCATTGGTGTGGTTGTGTAGGATTCTCAAACGGGACAAATCGTTGGGATAGCCCGTAAGGTCGGAAGGTTGTTTGAACTCATATTTCTTCATTTATCGTCCTCTCGTCTCCCACGCATACAACGAGTCTCAGGCCAGGCACTTCTTCTCTTAACATGGCATTCGCCTTGGTCATGCATTTATCTCTAGGGTTAAACAACTAGCGTAGCGACCCCCGCGCCCGGCTCGATTCGGTTGGCGAATCCGAACTGAAGCCTCGGGGACGCTCGTTTAAAGCCATTAATCAAATCCCTTTAGTTATCGTTTTATTAAATTTTAGTTTTCAAAAGTGTCGCGACCCAAATCCCTGACTCGACCCGGTTGGCGGATCCAAGCCAGAGCCCGGTTTACTCCGACATTTTCAATTATTTTATCAAAACATTTGGCTTGTGTTATTCATTTTAGATTTTTTCAATTACACGGAAGCATTTCATTTTGGGCAAGCCCATAAACATTTACACATTCAAAAGACTCATACCACTTACATTTAGCAAAATGAATTTTACAAAAGTAATGATTGAGTTCAAGTATTTTACAAAATAATGTCAATGTTCGAAAGAAATGGAGTAAATGCATATGTGAGCATACTCGCAATTCCTTCTCTATGACACCACGAGCTCACCGATCTTGGGTCTTGCTTATTATCTATCAAACAATTTTGCGCATTATTAAAACAATACGCTAAGCATTTTTTCATGCTTGAAATTGGTTACATCTGGGTTCATATTCCATTTCGTTCCATATGAATCATGCATTTATCAAAAAATAATGCCTTTATACAATATCGTACAATGTAAAAGATACTTATACAAATACACTTTTCAATAAGTTGTTTTAGCTTTTAGGTTGTGTGATTTCATATGGCTATAGAATTGAGCATCCACGGCAGTTAGGTTGGTGAATCCTATCTGTTTTGTCATTCGGTAGCAATGTGGTTTCACACTCAATATTACCATTTCACATATAAGCCCCATAGAATTCGACATTCACAGCGAGGTTAGTTGGTGAATCATCATGGATATGTCATTCGTAATGTGGTTTCCATTTAACAATTACGGTTTCACATATGGCTATAGAATTCAACATTCACAAGGTGGTTGATGAATCTATACCTTGTCATTCGGTAACGTGTAGTTTCCATTTAACAATTACGGTTACCCTCATGAGGAATTCAGTTGGTGAATCCGCGTCATGTTGGTCGTCAAATATCATTTCAAATCAATTTACGCTATGCAATAAATTAAACGTAGCTCAAATACACTCATACATGCAGATATTTGTCAAACATTTCAAATACTAATCATTCGAATCGATATATGTATATTTATAAAATGAGAGCAATATGAGAATAAGAACGTGTAGAGAGCAAACTAGAATAAAGAACAAGTATAGAACAAACCAATTATCGATTCCTTTTTCCTTTCCGATATCAATCCTAGGTCAGGTTGTCATCTTCACCCGCACCTAGTAAAATACAATTTATTCACTCTTAGTGGTTATGCAAATAATCGTACTAAACGAATATCATCGAAGCGAAAGCCGCTTTGCCTCGGCAGATACGATATGTTTTTGTCAAGTTCAATCTTATTTGAACCTCTCTTAATCATTTAGTAAGAGTTCCTAAACTATCAGATGCAATTTGGGCTTAATTGTGCAAAAAACACAACATTACGGGCATTTTAGACTCCTGTCTTAGGTACACCTTGGACACATCTCTGGGTCTGAGTTATTCTATTGGCTTTGGCTCTGGATCTGAGTTGGACTGTCTTCGTACATGTTGGCCTCTGGTCAGGGTGTACATGCAGTACATGTTCGAAAATTATTCGGATTGCTTCTTTTGCCACTTTAGTACCAATTCTCCTTATATACTTCCCGTTCCTTAATTCCTCAAAAATCATCATGAAATCATCAACAACTTCAAAATACTTAGCATTAGTGGTTTGGAACCCATACCACTAAACCACAGGTGAAAATCACAAGAACTCTTATGAATTTAACCAAAAAGGTTTACCAATTCTTCTATAAACCATATAATTTGATGATTCCATGTTTATTTTCCACGATTGGGGTTTACTCCTGCTTGACAGATTAGAAATATGTTTATGTGACCTTTCCAAAAACCCTAGACCAAAGGAGCAACTAATCTCCAAACCAAAACCTTAGGAATTCAAAATACCCATGCTTTCAAGACAAAACATACCTTGGTTTTGGTCTTCCCCTCATTCTCCTTCTTCTTCCTCTTGTTTTCTCCTTTCTTTGCTCTCTTCTTCTCCTACGGTTTTGCTAGGGCAATTTGAGACCAAAAATGTGAATTTTGGTTTTATCTCTCTCTTTTATAGTCCCATTCTTCACTTAATTTCAAAGAGGTCCTTGATCACTTAAATATTGCAAATCAACTTATTTTATTTCTATTATGGCCCATCTCTACTCCTTTATGATTTTATATCCTTATGGCAATTTCAGAACACTCCTTGTTCTAGTGCCCAAGATTTCAGGGTTTACTAAATTTACATTTCACAATTTGTCAATTTATCAATTTTCACGGAAAAACCCAAGTTTGCCTCAATTCATACCTAGAATATATAATAAAATTATTATAAAAATTCTAGGGTATTTTTGGGGCGTTACAACTAGTTTCTAGGGGTTTGTTAGGTTCAGTTTCAAATAAGAGTTTTGATTGTATGCCTTGTCAATTTGGCAAACAAGCGCGCACCATTTAAACGGTGTTTCTCATACTCTTTATTCTTTTGATCTTATTCATTCTGATGTATGGGGCCCCTCTCCCATTTCTACTCTAGGTGGGTTACGTTACTTTGTTATTTTTGTGGATGATTTTTCCCGATTTACTTGGATTTATCTCTTCAAAAATCATTCTGAACTTTATCAAATATATCATGACTTTACCAAAATGATTGAAACACAGTTTTCTAAACCTATCAAAGTTTTTAGATATGATAATGCCCAGAATATAAACCCCATAAAATTTACACTCTATTCACCCATCAATTTAGTATTGTTCCTCGTTCCTCTTGCCTGAGCACTTCTGGAAGGCAAAATGTCGAGTGGCGTAAAAACTTACGTCATATTCTTGATGTTGTTTGTGCTACTACTATTAAAACCCACACTCCTTCTGGGTTTGAGGGGAAGGCATTTCGCTTCTTATTGTTTACACCATCAATCATGTCCTTCTCCATTGTTGAGAATCAAACTCCTTATGAGTACCATTGTTGATTTCTTCTCCCTCCTATGACTTACTTAGGATATTAATACAATTTTGTTAACTGTAGTCGTGAAAGAAAGCAAAACTTGAATCATAATTATATTTGTGTTCATTTGCTTAGGTGTGGATTGGTCAAAAAGGTTATAGGTTTTATGATCCCATTAGCAAACATCTTCATGTTTCTCGGCATGTGGTCTTTTGGGAACACAAAATGTTTTACCAACTACCTCATGTTCTTATTTCCCTTATTCACTCTATCGATCCTCTCCCTGACCTTTTTCCTGAGGAGTCTCCCACCTCATTGTCTGAGTCTCCTCCTTCTATTACTGATGTTCCTTCTCATGCATTTGATGAGCTTCCCGCACCGATCTGTCGAAGTGCCGGTAATCTTTGCCCCTTGAGGATCCTATTGGTCCTTCGACTCGTACGCCGCCCGTTCTATCCAGTGTACTCTTCCTTCTCATCTTAAGTGACTTTCATTTGCACTACGTTGTACTATCTCGGGGAACCTCGGGCACTCGCAGGGAAACCCTCCCAAACCTTTATTGTGACAAGCTATGAAAGAAGAGTTGGATGTATTGCATAAGACTGGAACATGGGATTTGGTTGATCTCCCCTCTAGAAAATCTGCTATCGGTTGTAAATGGGTTTATAAGATCAAGACTCGATCGGATGGCACTGTTGATCGCTACAAGGCTAGCCTTGTTACAAGGGTTTTACTCAGGAGTATGAGATTGATTATGAGGAGACTTTTGCTCCTGTGGCTCGACTTTCTTCTGTCAGGACTCTTATTGTCGTTTTTACGGCTCGCAAATGGCCACTCTTTCATATGGATGTCAAAATGTAACTTTCTTAATGGTGAACTCTCGGAGGAAGTCTATATGAAGCTTCTCTGGTTGCCTCTCCCCCTCCGGGGTTCCGATCACGCAGTATTTTCGGCTACGGCCCGGACACTTTATGGTTTCAGAAAAGCCGAGGGGCTCCTCGAGGCACGGTTTGCAAAGTTTAGTTCTCTTCATCTCTCGGAGTATGGTTTTTCGAGCGGGTTCTTTTGATACAGCTCTTTTTTTTTTTAGGCAGTCTGGTCATGGTGGCCACTATTCTCCTCTGCATATGGAGTGATATCACCAGGATGATCGGGATCTAAAGCACTTTCTTGGTCGTTAATTTGAAATGAAATATCTCAGCCCTCTTAATTACTTTCTTGGTCTAAACGTTTCTTCTTCTGCAAATGGTTATTATCTTACTCAGGCCAAGTATACTTTTGATATGATTTCTCGAGCCAGTATCATTGATAGCAAGATAGTCGACACACCTATTGAGTATAACTGTCACCTCAATTCTCATGATGGCGAATCACTATCTGATGCTACTCTCTATAGACAGCTTGTTGGGAGTCTAATCTTTCTCACTGTTACTCGCCTTGATATTTCCTATGCAATTCATATAGTCAATCAGTTTATGGCAGCCCCTAGATCTCCTCATTATCTTTCATTGTTCTCGGGATTCTTCGATATCTTAAAGGCTTTTTCCTGCTGTGGTCTTCATTTTCTTCTCATTCTTCATTAAGCTCTTGGAGCATATTCGGATCTGGTGTGGTGATCAGCGATCATTGATCTACTACGGATATTGAAATTGTTTTTCATACAGGTGATTCTCTGCAGCATCTCTTAGAGAAAGCGAAAAACAAGCGATCGTTGCTCGTTCGGCGATGAGAGTAGAATATAGGCAGCCTGGCCGGCTACTGCGGACCTGAACTTATTTGGTTACGTTGTTTTACTCTGGGATCTTGGTGTTATTGTTCCTTTATAAGCCCAAACCCATTTGTGATGTCGAAGTGTTATTCAAATTGCTCATAATGATGTCTTCCATGAACGTACTAAACATATTGAGATTGATTGTCACTTCATTCGTCATCATCTGCTTCAAGGTACACTCACACTTCAGTATGTTTCCTCTCATGATCAGTTAGCTAATATCTTTACCAAACCACTTCCTCCAGGAACTTTTCGAGCTTTAGCTTCAAAACTCATAATGGTTTCTCTTAAACCACCATGAGTTTGAGGGGGGATGTTAGATTATTATATTGTTATATTTATTTTCTATTTTCCTAGGATTGTAATATGTATTTTCCTAGGGTTGTATAGCCTAGCCTATATAAAGCCTCCTCTTGTACTTGTAATTTACAGTTACTAATATACAAAGACTCAAGTCTTTCTTCATACATGAATCAGATTTTTGAGTTGTACATACGATTTGAAAAGGTTGATAACAACATATTAAGCCATTAACATGTGTTGTCTAGAAAATGGGGGAATGTTTTCATGTTTTTTATAGTGTAAGAAGTTAAGTTTAACATTTTAAAGTGTAAGAGGTAAGTATCCAGAAAAATGAAAGTCCAAGGAGCTGAATAAAAAAGGTAAATGGTTAAGCCATTACCATTATTCGTGATGGTGCACAAAATAAGCGGCCCGGGCGGAAGCGCGGGCCTAGGGAGCCGGTATGACACGGGTTGGCATCCTCGGTAGAGTGCGAGCCTCATCGGAGAGGCGCTCGACCCGTAACGATATCTGGATCCCCGAGGCTTGGGCCCGGGTGAAGCCCAAACTAGGAGGCGGGCGTGGCGAGGAATTGTCAGTGTCGGTATATGGTAGTAAGAGGCACTTCCTGATATGACTCGATATCAATTAAGGAAAAGAAGGATCCCCATGATTACGGCCTTCTAATTATCATACAAATATTGGATAGTGATAAGGAAGAAAAATCCTACCTGATGGGAGGGACGTGCGTATCATCATCGGCAAGGAAAGTCATATCGTGATCATCACCATAAATATGAAGCGATCCAGCTCGCAAGATGCGAAATCATAACGTCATCGCGGTTAATTCTTTCCTTTTCGTAGAAGGAAGCGGCAGGCATCGCGGAGCGCGGGCACACCGTCGGACCATTCTTTCATTGCGAGTTGAAGGTTGACCGGTGATCCGATCCAGATCGGCGGCGGCTCCGCCCGGGATCGACCCGGTATCGATAGAAAAAAAAACACCGCCGACTTGGCGCCGTATGTGGGAGCATTTGTTCTTTTACAAATAAAGCGATTTCTTGGTATTTGTGCGTATCGAAACTCAGAAACATGGCAAGAGTCATGACCCCAGAGACCGCAAGACAGTAGGACCAGGCGTTGGCGACAAGCGAGCCCGGGAGATGTTCAGGAGCTCTCCGCGGCTGCTTTAACCTGCGAGATGGAAGGCCACTACGTCTCTCATCGGTCGGCGCTGAAGGAGTTGGCGGAACTCACGAACTTGAGGTCACGACCACAAGATGAACCTTGTGGGCCATGGAGGCTGCAATACCATACCACAGGAGAAGCAACAGCACCTCGGCGCCCCCCGAGAAGATGACGGAAGAGGAGAAAATAGTCGGACCAGAGGGCATGATCCCCAGCATTGCCTGGGAGATTATCGAAATGAAGGCAGCAGCGAGGCGAGTGGAGGGGTGAAGTCGACCCCTCGTCGGGGAGGGAAGAACGATCTTGGGAGCATCGGTTCGAGATATCCGACAGAGCTCCAACCACATGAAGAGGTGGTGAGGTTAGAGCCCCGTCTCATGGATGCTCTGGTGCGGCCGAAACGGAATCCTGTTTACGGTTGAGGTGTTACACTTCCCTCTCGACAAAGTTCGAATCTCGGCCGAGATCAGGCTTTCGATGGAATGAAGGACCCTGAAGTAGAGCCACCTCGGCTTTTCTGGGAGCGGATGGAGCTATATGGATACTAAGACCCTGTGAGATGCAGAGCCTTTGCCATCACTCTTAAAGTCTCGGCCTTGGCATGGTTCAACAGGCTCCCTCTAGCCTCAGTCTCATCCTTCAAGGAACTCTTCATTGCTTTCGTGTCCCCGCTTCGCCGAGCCCGGCCCATACCGGAAGCCAGCTACCTGCGACTATAAGCGAGGCCTCGAAAACTTTGAGGTCCTCGTCGAAAGTTGACTTCGGAGTCACTAAAGGGTGGACATCCGGGATGAGTCGCCATCACCACCTTTACTGGCCGGCTAGCGATGCTGTTAAGACCTGCGTTCTTGTCTCGAAGAACCTGGCTGGCTGTGGTCGCGGTGCTGTGGCTTAAGCACATCAGCGGCCGAAGCCCTTATGTCTAAGCGGGAAGCTTTCACGCGGAAGAAAAGCAGGATGAGAAAAGGCGGAGCCGAAGCCAGGAAGATGAAGGCGAGACAAATCCCCACGGAGGGAGCCAAGGAAGCGGTCGATCTGCGAGAGGGGCGAGGGTAGCGTCGGGGACCACTTGGGTCCACCCGGCCGGCGGAGGCGCGATCACCTCAACGGTTCCACCCCCTGACGAAGCCTCGTATCTGAGTCTTTATCTGAGGTACAGCATGAGAAGTTTTAGATGGCCATCTCCAAGTAGAGAGCCGGACCCAACGAAGAGACATGACCAAGTATTTGGCTTCCACCCAGAGATCACGGACGCCGGACGAATGGCGTATTCAATTAAAAGAAATGCGAATTCTTTGATCAAGCGTGGACATCTCCATCGTTACGTGGCTCCCGAAGATTGAAACTGGGCACCTCCCCCACCACCTCGTCAGTCGGCCCCTGCTCAGCATCAGCAACCTCTGGGAAGATCGATGTGGGTTTTCGGGGAAGGGTTGTGGGTGGTGGGGAGTCGATTCAGCCATGAAGGCCCACTGCGACTTGGTCGGGAGACACTAGGAGTGCGAGCCATGTCCAGCTCCCTCGATTGGATACTTTCCGTAACCCTTCTCGGACGCTGACTGGAAGGCCCCATGCTTACCATGATTGGCTGGTAATAAGGATCGTCATGACGATAAAGCAGTCCCGGGGGTCCTAATGAAGCAACGGGAGCTCGGTAGGCATCATCTTCGCGTTGTTATTTGACAAAATGGGCATCGGAAGAAGAAGGCCCCAGCCGATGTGACCACTTAAGGGGTTCTCCTAGGAGAAGAGTCATACAGGATTAGTACAACTGGTGCTCACTCTAGGAGACCCCCCATGCCAGGCCACAACGAAGAAAAAATTCCTCATCGTGGAGGCCCTATCGGCGTACAACATGTTATTGGGCAGGCCTTCCCTCAATGCCATAAGAGCCATCCCCTCCGCCTATCATGTGGTCATCAAATTTCCTACAAAGAAGGGGGTATGAAAGGCGGGGAGACAATGGATAGCTGGGAGTGCTGCCAGGCGCGATGAAGCGGTTGGCCGGCATCCCGTGGATGAGCTCGATATGAGAGAAAATGCCCGGACGCGACCCGACACCCTGGAAAGAGTGGAGCAGTGCAACTTGACGACCAGCCAGAACATCTCGCCTACATCGGATCCAAGCTCGCCAAAGACGTCAAAGACCCTCTCATCCACTTCCTAAAACAGAATGTGGAAACATTAAGCTTGGAAAGCGAGACATGGGAGAATTGACCCAGTCATCACCCACAAAACTAAATGTCGACCCTCATGAGCTATCAAGCGAGAAAAGAAGAAACCGCCTCAAGAATAAAAGCGATCAACAAGAGGGTGTAAACTCCTCTAAGCACAGAGCTATCAGAAGTAGATTACGACTAGGCGGCTAGCATAGTTCGTCAAAAGGCAAATGACAAATGGCATTTCTGCATTGATTTTATAACGTCGTCGAGCACCTTTCGAAAACCGTTTCCCACACCTCGGATCGACCTCATGGTAAGAGCGCCACCTCGGCCACGAGCTCCTTAACTTCATGGACTCTTTCTCGGGCTACAGCCAGATCGGGATAGACCACGGCGACCGGAGGAATACCTCCTTTATGGCGGGCGGGGGACATATTGCTCGGTGATGCCTTTTGGGTTGAAAAAGCCGAAGCCACTGCTCCAGGCTAGTAAACAGATGTTCAGCAGTTAAGCATCCATGGAGGTGTATATAGATGACATGATAGTAGGGTCGATCAAAAGCGGGAGCTCCACGTCGACCATTCGGCCATGGTGATTCCGGAGTCATGAAGGACTTCTGAGATGAAGTTAAACCCTGACAGAGTGTGCTTTAGTCTATGAGGAAGTTCTTGAGTTCGTAGTCAAGCAAGCGGAATAAAGGCAAATCAAACAAAATAAGTTTGTGCCACTCGACATGCGACCGTCCTCGAACACTAAGAAGTTCAACTTTACGGCCAGGAGGAATATTCTTGTTGGAGTAAACCGTGTTGAATCCAAGTGACCAGTGTCGACCCTTCTTTGAGATCTGAAAAAGGCCTTACAATGGGATGCCTTGTGAGGGGCGTTCATAGCGGCAAAAACCTGCCCGAAATCCCCCACCCTCTATTCTAGTAAGTCCTTTAGAGGAGAACTACTCACACTCTGCACATATAGCGTTTTGATTTCGACTAGTCGCATACGGTTGAAGGCGGGGCGAACGCGACAACAGATCTATTACTCTGATAGAGCTCTGAAGGAAGCCGGAAGGAAAGGTACTCGAAGATGGAAAAGCTCGTTCTAGCATTAGAGACCATTGCGAAGACTTGATCGTACTTCGAGCCATGTATCCAGAAATTCCAATAAAAAAGCACCAGGTAAACAAATGTGCACAAACTGAAACCTCACGGAAGATTGGTGAAATGGGCCATGGGAGCTAAGCGAGTTTGACATTAAATCTGAAGCGAGAACGTCGATTAAAAGGAAAATTTTAATGGATTTCATCATGGAATTCACCTCAGGAAGAACCCAACGAAAGCAAGTCTTACTAAGCGTATTATCCCCGTGGGTTGTCATGAATGAGGCCACGTGCTTACGAAGTGGAGCATGCTTGATTCCCTAACACCTCCGGGGGATGGGATCAAGTGGAATATGCGCTCATGTTGGGTTCCGGGCCTCTAGCAGCGAAGCGGAATAGAGCGAATCATTCTTGGACTAAACCTGCGCCCGCTCATGGAACTAATCAGCATTTGGGGTATGCCGGCGATTCTCGGTTGGTGGTGAAACGGATAGAAGATGACTAAAGCGAAAGGCGAAAGATGATCCATTATCTCGAGGTGCCTTGAGTTTGCTCGAAAAGTCGTATGGGTCGGTGGACATCCCAAGTGGGCGGGCTTTTTAGTAAGCTAACAGCAAAAGTGGCCGTAGAGAAGATTTGGACGGGGCGGGTTCTGATCGGTACCTCTGTGAACAGCCGGTGAACTTGTCAGCCTGACGTGAGGTCACTCCCGATAATGGCGGCCTGGGTGGATGGATCCATACGGAATTTACCTGACGGGATATTGCAGCGGTCGAAGAAAGCATCTAAGCCCCAGAAGCGAGGTCAGCCAGTCGCTCTTTTACGGGGGACCCTTTATAGACGGGGTTTTTCCGCACCCCTTCTCAAATGCATAGGAAAGGAAGATGCCGTACTGAGTTACTTACGAGGCATACGTGGCAACAATATCGGAGCTCGGGCCTTGGCAAGGAAAACCCTTAGGCAAGGGGTGTTCAGGCGCGTTAACCAGTCTATGAAAACTAGTCGAGAAGAAGTGCGAATGCGCGATAACATGCCAAGATCTCCCATCTCCATCCTATGCCGACCTGTTGCTGTTCATGTACCCGATGAGGGGATTGGACATACTCGAGCCCCTGCCCATTAGAATGGTCAATGCAAATTCGTTATTATAGGAAATTGGACTGCTACTAAATGGTTGATGAGGCCATTAGCGACAATCAGCGGCGGGTGCGTAACTTAAGTTTGTGGAGTCCATAATTTGTAGGTTCGGAATCCCAAAAGCGCTGATATCAAATAATGGAAAATAGTCTGACAACCAAAGATTCAAAAACTTTTGCCCCGAGCTCGGAATCAAGAATTACTATTCGTCCCCAGCTCATCCGTAGTCTAACGGACAAGCAGAAGCCACTATAAGGACTCTTAAAGGCGGCATTGAGACTGGTTAGGGAAGACCATAAAGGAAAATGATTAAAATACCTCCCAAAGGTACTATAAGCCATCACCAGAACTACCATGAGTGCGCAGCTTCCGAAGCTCAGATTCGCCTTGGCATTTTGGCATCGGCGGTGGCCCACAATTGAGGTTCACTGGGTCTGAAGGGTTCTGCCGAATACCAGGCCTTGTGAGGAGACTCTCCACCTGAACCTCGATCCTCTTGGGGAAGAGAAGCGTGAGTGACTCAAGCCTTAGCAGTGGGACTACCAGCAAAACTGACAGGTGCTATGATGGGAAGGTCGGGCCTAATAGTTTCGAGCCCGACGACTGAGTCACTCAGCTCTGTCAGCAGGGAAGGACCCTACTCACGGGGCGGGACCTAAGTGGAAGGACCACTGTATCGATATCCATGAGGTAATCTATCCACTGACCTTCCATGAGCTCAAGAAACCGAAGAAAGGAGAAAAAACCCTGCAACACTCACGGAATGCCGGGCACCTCAAGCGATTTTACCCGTAAACCTCGATTGTACTTATTAATAAGCGCCCAATAGTTACACTTCCCATTTAAAATAACAATTTTTGCTTATTTTAGTCTACCCCAACTACGTAAATCACTTAAAGAAAAATCCAGGCTTGGTTGAAGTCGAAACCTCACAAGGACTCGAAGGGCCCGGGGAGGATAGAAAAAAAAAAAAACATCAGACAAGTACACACATTTCCAAAAGAATGTACTTTTATTACAGTTATCTCAGAAAATTACAATCAGCAAAGCAATTCTCTACATCTCAGAAAATTACAATAAGCAAAGTCGTTCTCTACATCTCAGAAAATTACAATCAGCAAAGCTGTTCTCTACATCTCAAAAAATTACAATCGGCAAACACCCAATCAAGGAAAAAACCACAAGAAAGAGAAAAAGAAAAAAGAAGGAGATGGAGAAAAGAGGGGAAGAGAGGTATAGCAGAAGGAACGGGCCTTGAAGCATTCAAAGCACACCGCCCCCTCCAAGCATGACCCCTGACCCAAATCCATCAAATGGCAGGGCTAGGGAACAACGCAACTCCCACAACTAGCGGGACTAGGGAACAATGCAACTGACAAATGGTAGAGCAGTAGAAATCAAACGTTAGCTATGACCACTAAACAAGCTTGCGGTGCGATCGGACCTTGACTTCATCTGTACACGAGCTGACACTGTCGGAAGATGAAGGAATTTGGGAGTAGAATATAACACACACCATGTCGAGAAGGAAGCGGTTATTTATAAGAAGCACGGGCGCTTAGGAAAACCACTTGCGAGTTTGTTAGATTCTCTAGAGGCGGCATTGAGCCATGCTCCCAGGGAAGGAAGACGAAAGAGCCACGTAGATGAGTTTAGGAGCCTCGGAGCTCAGACTTCGAAGGAATCCAACGGCTCAGTCTAAAGGAGACACGGAGCTCAGACTTTGAAGGAATCCTGCAGCTTAGTCCAAAGGATACACGAAGCTCAGACCTCGAAGAATCAGCCGGCTGGGAGTCAAGGAGACCAGGCTGAGAATTCAAAGGAATCCAATGACTCGGTCGAAAGAGACCTGAGCTCGGACTTGAAGGAATCACATGGCACCGATCAAAGGAACCACGAATCGGACCTCGAAGGAATCCTGCAGCTTAGTCTAAAGGAGACACGGAGCTCAGACTTCCAAAGAAAGGAATCAGCTCGGTCAGAAAGGAGACCTGAAGCTCGGACTTGAAGGAATCTAGCTGACTCGGTCAAGAAGCGGACACGGGCTCAAACTCACAAGGAATCCTATAGCTTAGTCCAAAGGAGACACGGAGCTCAGACCTCGAAGGAATCCTACAGCTCAGTCTAAAGGAGACACGGAGCTCAAATGTCGAAGGAATCCTAAAGCTGATCCGAAGAGAGCAGGAGCTCGGACTTGAAGGAATCTTATGGCTCTCGATCCAGGAGACCGCGGGCTTAGACCTCGAAGGAATCTTGGCTTTCAATCCAGGGACAGGCTCGGGCTTGAAGAATCATTAGCTGATCCAAGAGAGACAAGAGCTCGAGACTTTGAAGAATCCAATGACTTAGTCTAAATGGGGCAAAGCTCAGACTTCGAAGGAACAAGCAGCTCAGTCCGAAGGAGACATGAAGCTCAAACCACGAGGAAACCCGCCTTGGTGGAGTCAAAGGAGAAGCAGGCTCGAGACTCCCCAAGTCCAATATAGCTTCCGGATTCGAAAAGAACCATGGAACCCGGCTCTGAGGAGCCGAAACTGCGCGTCGAGAGATTATTAGCGGCCCCTTCTGACGAGAATCCTTAGAATTCAATTCATTCAGAAGCCATAAAAGGGATGAAAAAGGCAAAAGACTCAAAGAGTAGGAATATATGAATCAATGTTTCAATAAAGGTCAAAATTGTCATTACAAGGGCCACAAGCTACCAAAGTAAAGAAGAATGACAGAAAAAAGCCTAAGTATCGGAAGACGGAGGTCGGGTAGCCTCGACCACAGGATCGCCATAAAGAAAAGCGGAGCTAGGGGCAGTCGAGGACACCCCAAGGTCATCTTCCCCGTCGGATTCAGATTCCCCCATCTCGTCCTCAACGGGAACTGGAAAATCGAAGAGCAAACCTAGGAAGACCTTAGAAGCCTTGCGCTGAAAAGAGAGCCAACTAGAGGCTCATAAGGTGCATGCTTCATCCCTCAGCTCGTCGATCACCCTTTCTTTCTAAGCCACCAAGTCCTGCTGCCTCTGGAGGTCATCACGGAGCCCGCAAAATTCGTCGTTCAGACGCCCCACTGTGCTCTCGGCCTCAGAGACCTCTTGGAAGACCCGACTCAAGGTCGTGGTCTTGAGACGCAGCTCGTCCTTAACCGCCTGCAGTTCTTCCTTGTCGCTGCTATCCGACCTTAACAGCTTTGTAGCTCGCCCACGGCCATCTTGACTCTTCACGGCAATGCGGCTCATCTTTGACCATGCAGCTCGTAAGCGGTGAGCTGACTCATCCCAAGCCTTCTTCTCCTGTTCTTCAGCTCGCGATTTCGCCGTCAAGGTATGCCCGGGTCGGATCTATGCATCGGCCCACATCCTCGCTCGAGATGTTACTTTGAACTTCGCCGTCGGCTCTCTCCAAGGTCAGGGAGGCGACCTCAGGTTTATACGCTTTTGCTGCCTTGGCAGACCCCTCAAAAAGACAATCGCTCTTTGCCAGGCTCTTCACATAGGTAGCCACCTGTCGAAATAAGACAAAGGTAAGGGCAAATCGAAATCAAAGATAGGACAAACAAATAAAGGCGTCCGTACATACGATGGTTGCTCCTTGAAGCGATAAGGCCAGAACATACTCAACAGACATGACATCCGCCCTCCTGAGATCATAATCCCGTAGAATAGACGATACGACCCCGGCGGCAAGCTCCGAATTGGCAAGCAATGAGTCCTCCTCCCCTTCGGTTCCAAAGCAACCCATTCTCTCGTCCTCCGGTGTTGTCGAAGGACGCTTGAAGTCTTGCGCCAGGGGACTCCGAATAGAAATAGGCAAAACAGCAAGAAGAAGCTCGGCGCTCATCCCTAAGGAAATTTCCGAGCCCGCCACCTTGGACACCTCAGCCACGGATGGATGCGCCTAACCCCTCGTTGGAACTTGGTCAGACGACCCCCACCCTTTAGCGGTCGGCAGTGGAGAAGGCGCTCCCAACCTTGGGACCTTACCCCGAATCGCTAGGCTACTCTCGAGGGGAGCCTGAGCTTTATGCTTAACGCTCCTCTTCTTCTTTGCCAACAACTAGACTTAGGCTTGGAGCTCTTCCCGAGTGGGCTTCACAATTGAGGGCCCCTCACGAGAAGTCTTCATGACAAAGGGCAGAGGGGGCCTCGAAGTTGGGGCCCGAGAAGGAGACACGCCATAAGGCATAGGAATGTCCGACCTAATCATCTCAGAGTACACCCGCGGGTGACACTTGGCCAACTTCCGCTTCACCTCTTCATCCTTGGGGCTGAGGCCAGGGCGAATACCTGAAGGCCGCACAACTAAAGGAAAGTTAGAAAACACCCCATGACTTTCGTAAGCTAAACCCAATTAAACCAAATTAAACCCAATTAAACCCAATTCACGGAGGTTCTCGCGGGCAGTCTAGGCGATCGGAATACCAAGCGTGTCTTCTCGGTTAGCCGAATTATATTCCGATTGACCGCCATAAGAAAAATGCCGTTCCTTCCATGTTTGTGGGAAGGCGAATCAAAATAATCGACTTAGCATTAGAGTGTTTGGCGTGTCTGAAGCCCTCCGCCGAGACTCCATCCACACTAAAAGTCAGAAACAAGCAATCTGAGGGTACACAGACCTTTATCCACTGAAAGGCGACCAGCAGCCCAACGAAACGCCCGAGTTGGGAGAAAGTTATCTGGACGAGACGTTGGAAATCTTTATGACGCTTTTAATAATGGGATGCAGGGGGAAGCGGAGGCCATTCTCGAAGGCCACCTCGAAGAAGCAAACCATCTTCGACGCAGGCGATGCATCTGAGTGAGAAAGTGAGGGCGCAAACTTCGAACACCAAAGGAGGCTATGTAGGCGAAGTATGTCAGGGTTCGACCGTAGGACCTGTGACATTACGCATAGCCGCCCTCAAATGACGAGCCGCCGGGAGTATCTGATCTCCTTTGGACCCACTAAGGAGTTCAATCGACAACGATAGCGGGGCAATGGGACCCTCTCCCTGTGCCTTAAAGTGCGATCTCGCTCAAGCACACCCTATCGTAGACCAAAGGGCGTGGACCCCGGAGAATGCGCGTGATTGAGGCAAGTGTGAGGGAAGATGGGCCCAAAGAGCAGATAAAGGAGAAAAATTCCAACCAAGAGCGGGAAAGAAAGGGACAAAACCAATGACCCATGAGGGACCCTGACACTCCCGGGAACAGTAAAGAGTCAAACAAGAAGAAGGAAAGACATGCCAAGCTGGAGACACGAGGAAAGCGACTCCCGAATCTGAGCCCCATCATAGAGTCTGACGGGTCTCACAATAATACGGAAAGTTAGAAAAAAATCAAGAGGCCACAAAAATGAGGTTTTGAGAAGAAACGGGGAAGTGAGAAAGAAAAGCGTAAAGAAGGATTAAAAGAACAAGAGTCTGGTTGAAGTAAGCGGGGGGCACAGCTTGAAAAACCATGAAGCGATAAAATGAAATGAAGCGCTGAAAATTAAGAGGAGAAGCCATCCGTATACGCAATCTGATCGTGACAAGCTGGCCAACAAACCTGTCTCGGCCACATGGAACTGTGGATTACGATCCAAAAGCGATTGACCGCCTGGCTTCGCTTCAGCAAAGAGGCTGAGGCGCTGATGGTGCCTAAAACAAAAGCGACCCGCCGGGCCTAGAGCGAGCCGAGGCCGGCCTTGACACGATTCAGCATCCTCCATGGGGCGGTAGAAGCCTCAGGAGAGCTCATTATAACAATGTCACCTGCATCCCGAGGCTTGGGCCGGGTCGAGAACTAAGCCCAGTGGGCGAACTAGTGGCGAGGTAATTCGGTGACCACCCGGATAAAAGCAGAGTAGAAGGAGAGCACTCCTATTCGTGACTCGATATCAATTAGGAAGAAGGATCCCCATGAAATTCTGACCTCCTAATTATCCTCTAAATATTCAGATAGCGATAAGGAAGAAAAGATCCCCTACCCAATGGGGAGGACGTCGTATAATCATCCAACAAGGAAAGTCATCGTGATCATCCACTATAAAAATCGAGCAATCCCACCAAACAAAAGGTACAAAATCATAACGTCATCCACAGTTGAATTCTTTCCTTTCCGTAAGAAAGAAACTGACTTAGGCATCGAAGAGCCGGCAGGCACACCCTCGTCGGACTATCCTTTCATGGCAGGTTGCAGGTTATTCGGCGATCCAATCCAAGAGATCGGCCCAACAGCTCCTTCAAGCTCCAGCCCAGTATTGATAGAAAAAAAACACCATCAATTCGTAAAATAAAATGGTCCCTTTTCATGTTTTTGATAGAGGTTAATTTTAAGACTTTAACAAGAAAAGTGAAAGAGCAAGGGGCTAATAGTTTGTTTTTCTGGGCATAGTATATTTATAAAAGTTATTATAAAATTAGATTTTTTTTTTTATACATAAAATAAGAAAAAGTCAATTAAAAATATTTCTGTAACTATGTTAATTTATGAGATAAAAATATATTTTTTACAAAAATCATGTATGAGTAATAAATATATAAAAAGGAGTAAGAGGTGCAATAATAAACTTAGAAGCTCATGATTTAGGATATAAATACTCTAAATCTTTCAAAAAAAAAATTTCTAAATCTCTGCAAAGATTTATTACATAAATCAAATTGGTAATATTATAGACTTGACTACTCATCAAGTAGAAGCAGTACTACAAAAGTCCTAGACTAAGAAGATTCTATAAAATATAATTTATAGAACTATAAAGTTAAATAATTACATAATATGAACAATATAGTCATTTGAATCACATCCAACATCCATTACTATGCTCCAAGAAACATTCTCTTCACCAAAATTCTTGTCGAGTCCAAGAGCAGTCCACACAGCATCAGATGCATTAATGATGTTATTCCCACATGGTACCTGACCTGAATGCTCTTCATCGCAGCCCTGCATGGAGTCGCACTCATCCACCACCTTGGCCAGCACGCTCCTCCCGTTATTTGAAGCCATTATCTTGATCATCTTTCCGCACAGTCTCCCACTATTGTACCACCCAGTTGACAGCCCCACGATAAGATCGGAATTGTTATGGTATTTTCCGTCACATTCCGATGGCCCTCCTCCGCCCTCACTAAAATCATTGGTCACGAGAATGGCAGATGTGGAGGATGTGATCTTAGGAGAACAGATGTAGATGGGAATATATTGACCCCTGCAAAGAAGGTCTCCATACGGCCGACAGTGGTCCTGGTCAGAGGGATAGAAAGGAGGAGGGGGAGGGGAACGAAAACTCTGTTCGGAGGCATGGGGAGGTGGAGGTGGAGGGGAACTAAAACCCTGGCGGCCGGAGGCATGTGGAGGTGGAGGTGGAGGGGAACTAAAGCCCTGGTCGCCGGAGGCATGGGGAGGTGGAGGGGAACGAAAACCCTCGCTGGAGGAATAGGGAGGTGGAGGTGGAGGGGAACTAAAACCCTGGCTGCGGGAGGCATGGGGAGGTGGAGGTGGAGGGGAACTAAAGCCATGGTGGCCGGAGGCATGGGGAGGTGGAGGAGAACGAAAACCCTCGCTGGAGGAATAGGGAGGTGGAGGTGGAGGTGAACGGTAAGAAACAGCAAATGCAAGGAACGGAAAAAAGAAGAAGAAGATAGTATAGATAAGGCAAAGAGACAACAGCAGCGGCATATATGCCATTGGAGCTCGCAATGATGAGAAGAAAGCCATATCTGAAAAGGAGCTAGAAAGTTCCTTTTTTCCCTCCCTAGACTTCTTAATTATTAGGGGGGATTATGTAAGCATTCTACATGAAAGAGAAACTTTTTGAAACCATGATAACTCTACCAAATTAATTAAAATATGGGATGGAATAGCAGCTCCCTATGTTAAAACAAAAATATACTTCATATGTTAGTATAGTGAGCATGTTATACTATTATTTTAAGTATGTAAGCTTAATATATGAGGGTTATTTTTATTTTAAATAAAAAAGTTACTATTTCAATACATATTTTAATTAATTTGATGAAATTATTATATATTTTAATAATTTCAAAAAGTTACATTCTATTTCCCTTCTTTTGATTTCTTCATATCATGTTTACATAATTCCTCTAATGGGCCCCCCTTTCTTGCCCCTACTGGTTATTAATTCACAACTGAATAGTACCATCTGCAGGTTGCTATCGCATTAACTGGCAATCGAAGTCACCGCATTCAAAGCCTGAGCCTTAACACAACTTCCACGGCAGAGAAAGTCTTTTCGGTTTTTTACCAATGTCATGGCAACATCAATATAGAAATAGGACTAATCTATCATTTTTACCAGTGCTGCTTAAATAACTAACATCATACTAGTCATTTTAATTTGAGTATTTTTTTTGTGAAAATTATGCTTCAAGTTTACTTGCTATGACCTCAAAATTAAGAATGTTATGACCTCAAAGTTAAGAAACAGATCACATAACCTCCAAAATTCTGTCCAACTTTCATCAAAGTTAAATTAATATAAAAAATAATAATATTAAAATATGTACAAAATAATTTTTCTGAATTAAAATATTTGACATCATACTAATTACTTTAATTTACTATTAGATGTATAAATTAATAAATAAATAAATAAATAAAGCTCAAATAGTAAATTATAATAATTTTGGGAACATATTATGATTTTCCTTAAAAGTTTTTTTTTAAATAATTTCCTACTTAATAGAATAAAATTTATTTATAATTTGAAATTTTCTTAATATTATATATTTTTACATTTTTAAAAATCACATGAAGTAAACCAAGATAAAAATGTGGTGAAGAATAGGAGATAAACAAGGAGACACATATTTCCAAGCGTAGATATAAGGATGTGAAAAACATAAGATGTTCCTAAAATACAATAGTTATATTTGGTTTTACCATTTATAAGTTATAACATCATCCATAAGTGTGGGGTCCATCCCCATCAATTAAGGCTGCATAGCAGCCTCGCCTAGAGGAAGTATGCTGTCACCGCCATACCACGCAGCGGCCGTTTATCCTCCAATCACGTTGTTTCACTAATAATTAGGAGCTTCCTCGGGCTCAAATATTTCCTTATAAAATATCCCATTTCAAGGAAACCAAGTATCAAACTTAACATATGAGCAACAGATCATTTTCAACCATAAATTTTGAAAAAAGTAAAAATTAAGAATATGAGAAGTAAAATTAGTAGGGTATGTAAAACCTCACGTCAGAGCTATACTTGTAATTATGGATTTTTTTTTCTCGAATTTATCCCAGGAAAGTTTCTCTGATTCTAAGGTTTCATCACGTCATATAGGAAGTTAAAAAAAAATTTGCCATTTTATTTTATGTTGATTGTAATAGCAGTTATAGTCATCAATTATTTAATTTTATTTTATGAATTATTTAAATTGCTATATCTCTATTTTAGTAGGATTGGCATAGTCCCCAGGTGTGCATTTCTATGTTTTGGCATTGCTATCAAACTGCTCGTTTAATTTTCAAATAGATTTGCATTGCCACCAAATTGCAAACGACCATAATAAATTGTCAAAGCCCACCCTAATTTTAGTAGACCCATAATATTTCATAGGTCACATATAATCAAACATCAAAAAATCGGTAAACAGAATATATATCTATTATTGGATTTCATGGATATATCAAAATATCTGTAGATATTTGTTGTGGTGATTTTTTAATCTCACATGAAACATACAAAATAAAGTTTACAGGTGTGTCAGGAAATTTAAGTGTTTTCAAATTGAATGACTCGTAGATCATACTTTTAATTGAGCTATGTAGATTCCCAGGTTCCCATGACAGTTCCCCATAATGAAAGTGGAAAATGCATGAATGGAAATCTGGCAAGAATTAATTGTCGAAGAAAAATGTTAGATTTCCTTAGGAATGAATGAAATAACACGATGCTGAAAGTTGATAGACTTGAGTAATACTTGCAACCAGAATGCTAAAATTGTTAAAGTAAACATTGGATTTGATTGTGAAAACAATATTGTGCTTGAAAACTGATAAAAACTTGAATAGAACTTGCAACCAAAATGCTAGAATGCTAGAATTGCTAGAGAAAATATTTGATTTCACTGTGAATAAATGAAATAACGAGCTAAAAATTTACCTAAAATATGAAGCTAAAAAGTCAGTAGGTCTTTGAGTGCTGAGTTAGCGAAGAACATTGAAACGAGATTTCTTTGGCTTGTTGAAAAAGTTGAGTTTGTTAGAAATATCTTGACATTGAGTCAGATTAGAGTTGTTAATTGATTGATTTGTTGAATTTAATCGATTGGTTGATTCGATTTGTTCTTCTACCCAGCTCTTTTATAAGGCGTATGAACTACTTTGCCAGTCTATATTTCTCCACTCGCCCAACTTTATGAAATAATTGCCCATGTCTTCCATTAGAACATTCTATAGAACACTCGCGTCTCCATAGTGAGTCTTAATCCTCAGGTACTTTCCACGTCTCCATCATGGAGAAACGTTCTAGTATATTCCACATCAGCCCATAACTGCTCTACTTCTCTACCACATCTGATAATGCTTCGTTTTACTTCAAAATAATTTTAAAAAATCATAAATACACCTTGACTTCTTCTATGGGGTTGTACAAATGGATTTGGGCCATTTTCTCTTAGACTTGGGGTTAGGCCTAACCTATTACTAGATCGGGCTTCAGAATTTTCAATTTGTTGTAATCAATTGCCTCGCAGCCACATTGTGGCCCAGTGGGCCATGTGTATATTAAAACTAAAAATATTAATGCAGGTTTATTTTCAACCATAAAACCCAAAATCCAGCTTTCAACCCATGATGTGGAGTTCCAATGGCAAAAACGAGCCAAGTCGGATAAAGAAGCAATTATTAATTCCCAAAAAAAAAGTTCCCGCCATCATCAAGTTTAAACCTCAAACTTTTGTTCTTCCTACACCAAAGGATTTTGTTATTCCAAAAAAAAATCATCTGCCTTCTCTAAGCAATTTAGAATTTCCTTATTTCCTTCCAAAAAAGAATTTATTTTATCTTTCTAAAACAAACTCCACTTGTTGGAGAAAGGAAACTCTTTTACTTTACTTTTTTCACATTCTTCTTTCTCCATCTCTGTCAATGCCGCCTCCGTCAATGTTGTCATTACCGCTATCGTTGTAACTACCATCGATGACGCTACCGTTGCTAAAGAAATCGACGATCGAGCTACTGCTACAACACAGTTCGTCGACATCATTGTTGAAGTCGAAATTGCCGTCGTATAAGACGTTGCCGGCGAAGCAACTACTACTTCAACTGCTCGCGCCATCGATGGAAAAGACCTTCAAGCGCTACCACTGCTCGTGTTGTCAACGGAGAAGACCGTCAAGCCAATGTCATTGCTTCTTGTCAATTGATTAGAACCACTGCTGGGAAGAGAACGGCACCGCTGTTAAGGGCGACACTATTGCAGTTGCCACTACCGGAGCCGATCCGACTAACGTTGCTCCATCTGTTAGCGCTACAACTAAAGTCGCTACAACAGTCGCGCTCTCTTGCAAGAAAACCTTTGCCCGCCACTTCCGCTTTCTGATTTTCTTGATTGGGGTTCATCATGAAGAAACTATTTTGGATATGATTTTCAAGCTTTCTCAGATTTCTTTGATACCCAAAAATTGAAACTTTTTCTTGATGTTTGTTCGAAACTTCACTTGAATGCAGATTTTTTGAAGAATCATCTTGAATGCATTCTTGAAAATTCTTTGAAGTTTTTGGCTTGTTTCGAACGTTTCCCAAGGTATAGAATTTAAACATAATCATGAGTACACCCTTAGAAAAAATTCATTTAAGATTTTCGACTTATTACAAAAGTTTTCTTTGGTGTAGACTCTAACAGAGTGGAGAATACACCTTAAAAAAAAAATCTTGGAAGCCATTTGGCTGGTTTGAACCTTCCCCAGGGTGTATATTTTGAAAAATAATCATGAATATACACTCGAAAAAATTCATTGAAGCTTTTCGAAAAAAAATTTCTTGGAAGTCGTTTGGCTATTTTGAACCTTTTCCGAGGTGTCTATTTTGAAAATAATCATGAGTACACCATTCAAAAAAAATTCATTGAAGCTTTTTGGCTTATTATGAAAGTTTTCTTAGGTGCAGACTCTGAAAAAAAAAAGTCTAAAATACACCTTTGAAAAAAAATTTGGAAGTCGTTTGGCTATTACAAGACCTTTTCAGGTGTCTATTTTAAGCAAGCAATCAACTAGAGTACACCCTTTGAAAAATTCATTTAGAAGCTTTTTAACCTATTCACGAAAGTTTATTTCTTAGGTCTGAGACTTTGAAAATAGTCTAAACTTCTTGTAGAAAAATTCTTAGAAATTAAATTATTGGCTGATACGAACCTTTTTAAAGGTGTCTATTTTGAATATGAGTACACCCTTTGAAAAAATTTATTGAAGTTTTTCGGCTTATTATGAAAGTTTTCATAAGTGCATACTCTAAAAAGAGTCTAAAATACACCTTCAGAAAAATTCTTAGTGCTTATTGAATGATTTTCACCAACCTCGGATTGAATGACCTAAAAATTGAGCTTCTTTCTTTAGCATATTGTAGGTCGCACCTTGCCAAAAAATTTCGTTTTGTCTACCGATGGAAACGACTTAAAGGTAGCTTTCTGGCAAATAGATTTCTACCCTGTTGAATGTTTCTCTGCCTTATAGCCTGAGATTTCACCCTTGTCATGACTGTCAGCTTTCTTATCATTTGTTTCTTTAGAGCCACTTTGTCGCAGAGTTCTAGCCAAACACCCAACTCAATTCCATTTTCATCAAGGTGATCAAATATGTGATTTTTCTTCCTTAATTCATATTAGCTCTGACATCATTTTTTGCTTTACAATGCTACTCTTCCCCTTTTACCTGGGCCAGAGTTCACACGTTCTCTTGGAGAAGCATCTTCTTCTCCACCTAGTTTCCCTTTCCCATTAAGATCAACGACCGAACTACTTCTTAAGAAGATGCGTGGCAGATGGTAAATAATAAATCACTTGGCAAAGGGCTTCGAGAAAATAGAGTGCATGGATGTACTAGGTTGTCCCATATTGGGAAGACCTTTGGATAATTGGGGGTTAGGTGGTTCATTCATCTGCCCCCTCTGTAAACACTTCACAGCGTGGAGTTGATGAGTACTACGCTGAAATTCTAGTCCAAGAGTATTAACTCTTTCCTACTCCCTTTTAGCCCCATTTCCATCACATTGAGAGATATTACCATTCCCATGGGCCGACCTATTCGTGGTGTTGAAGCACTATGTTTGCTTGATATTCAGGACTCTTCTCTCCCGACTATATAGGTTTCTTCTACCACTCAAACTTCATACTCTGCCATTTTCTGAAAATTGCATGATGTCACTAGGGTTCCATCAACGGTTGAGCATGTTGAGTTTTATGGGTTTTCCTATGCCAATGTGTTTTTTTCCCCAACTTTGGAAAGCCCGCCATAAAGTACTTACCATTGGTGAAGATACTTGCTCTAAGTCAGCCTTATGCCTTGGTATTTTACTCTTAGCCTCGGTTTATTAGACCATGAGTAAATATGTTTTTGATAAGCCTTATCATAAGTTGGTGGTGCCTTATGGTTCGTACAAATGTGGTTCTTTTCATATTTTCCAAAGCTTATGGACAAGGAACCTACCTCTTACAAGACTTTGGGACTTCATGTCGCTCATTCTCTACTTACGATGCCTTCTGATGATCTTATGTCTTTCTTCTTAGGATTGGTAGATCGAGCATTGATACACTTATACTTAAGGCCTAATTATGTACATATCTCAACTTGGAGTTAGATTCTGTCTTCATCTCAACCATTTCTGTAGGACTTTGAGAGTCTCTTGGCCTCTGTCAGTGCCACTTGTAGAGTACTTATTTCAGGAGGTTGCTTTGCATTTTCATCTTCGATGTCTGCATCCCTGACTAGTCTACAACCCTAACTTCCTTGTCTTTGGGCCTACCATTTTGGTTTCTAGCAATTCATTCCAATTTTACCTCCTTTGCCTTCTGCTTAGCTAGACTTGGAATTTGCACAAACACTAGTTAAGGAATATCACTCCTTTGTTCTCCATTGGGATTACCTCTCTTTCCACGGCTTCATCCTTCTCTCCTTGGTTGAATATCATATTTGATGAGCTTCTCAGCTCTTGCTCACCCACTGCAGGTAAAATAATCATTTATTGTATTTTCATTCCTCGGTTGCCTCATGTTGATTTCCTCCGTGTTTACGCAAGATTGACTTCTTCTCTGAAGTAGGCTACCCAGAAAGAGCTTCAAGATGGCGAGGAAGAAGGCCATTTCCTGATAGTCCATTTAGCTTGAACCTTCTTAGGATTTGAGGACTCTTTCCAACCTACGACGGTCATCGAGCAGACTAACCCATTAGTTAGATTTCTCCATTGAGATTAAAGAAGTGGAAGATCCTTCTAAGGATGATGAACAAGAATTCGGCTGTGGAAAAACTTAATGATATAATTTCGGGATACTATATGATTGCACGATGGGAATAGAGACGACATAAGGATTTTTGGATGAAAGGGCTACCACCGTTGGAGAAGGCCAACATGAGCATACTTCTCGACCTACTCCTTCTCCGGTTAGTTCTTCACCTTCATCTTTCTTCTGTATTTTTCTTTTCCCTTGCCTTGTATTGTTTGTAGGTTTTCACAACGATCGACTTTCCCGAATAGAGGAGGCCAGTTTCTCTTTGTTTTTGTCTTTTTCTGGAGCCAAACTACTCGTGCCCCTGGTCCTTGGTACGTCCTCTAGTGATTGACGTGTTTTTGCAACTTTATATCTTGTAGAGCCATACCCAGCTTAGACACCGCACCTCTTCATGTTTAGGATCGGTACTTTGAAATCCAATGTAAAGATCTTCTCCACATTAGATGCTTTAAAGAGACAGAAGACCGAATTCAATCAAGCCCAACTTGCCAAGAAACAAGCTACCTTAGCAGTTGAATGACATAGAGTATGATGCTCGAAGAGCGTATCAACATGTTGGTGAAGAACTAGAGAAGGGAAAGATGAAGTGACCTCTTTGGTGGGCGGGGTGATCTGTGCAGGCTCCCGGTGGCGAGAATCTACAAAAAGCCGAGTCCTTGGGCCATTTCTTAGCTTCCCAACACGACAAGACAACAAGATTGGCTTCAGAATTACAGGAAATTGATGCATCCCGCCAGTATTGACTTGGATATTGGGATTCTCTTCGTTCTTTTTATTTTTCCATGATCTGCCTTTGACATTTCTGAAAAATTATAAACTGATGAAACTTGCCTTAGGAACTTTATAGCCATTTATTTGGCATTTTTTTTCAGTTGTAAAGCCTCTTTCTTGTCTATGCTCCTTGTGTTATCTTCTCTTTGCTTTTATACTCCACAGTCTATGATGACAAATGATTGTTCTGAGGCTAATATCTCACTTTCCACCTTTGTTAGGTGGCCAACGGCCTACCATTTTTGCTTGGTGGAGAGAGGAGAATTGGAATGTTTTTTTTTTCTAAGATGTTGTTGGAGACTCATTGAGCACTACACTGCATAGGCACACTACAGCCATGACATTGCATTAGTGGATCAAGGTGTCACTAGGCCTACCTTTTGATGTGTGTTAATGTTTATGGAATGAATTACGGAAAAATCACCAACACCAATACACTAGGCCTTCCTTTTGATGTGTGTATGGAATGAATTGTGGAAAAATCACTAACACCAGTACACATACACTATAGCCATGACATTGCATTAGTGGATCAAGGTGGCACTAGGCCTACCTTTTGATGTGTGTTGATGTTTGTGGAAAGATATTGTAACTCTATTTTTTATTAACAATGATCTTTGTACCTACTTTCTTTGAGAATATATACTGCATATATTAGGTATAGGTACAACATTGGAGAGATTCGGAAAATAGTGGCTACATAGCCTATTGATATATTGAGCACAAGTATGTTGTTGGACACATTTATATATTTGAGAAATAGTGGCTAAAAAGCCTACTAGATATATGTTTATCCAAAACATAGAACAAAGCACCTTAATAGAGAAACTTTGAATTCTTGATAAACAATGGCTACAAATCCTACTTTTCTCCAAAACATAGAATAGAACAAGGTACTATGTTAGAGAATTTAAACGCTTGAGAAATAGTGGCTAAAAAACCTACTTTTTTTACTCAAAACATAGAACAGTCTCTAAACATTACACCTTTGAAGGTCGTGGAATCAACCTAATTCTTTTGGGAATTTCTTACAATTTCCCACATGGTAGGGAAGTATGCCTTAATTTCCCATTGATGAACGTAAATATATTTACCTTTAAAAACCTATTCCATTACAACACATTTCCATATACCAGGCACACCAATATAAATAGATTATTATTCATTTAAAACATAATTATTTATGGGTATATGATATCATGATCTAATCACATTCTTTGACATAAAAAGAATATATATGTTCCTTAATTAAATAGGGCCCATAAGCGTTCTTGAATAACGCATTTATACAAATTGGCATTTCATGCCTTTTCAAATTTATTGACAAAATGATATTCTTAGGTTCTGCCTCTCTTTCAAAACACATTCCATAAATATCCAAAACAAAATGAGTCAAAATTTTATTCTTCTCATGAAGACTTTACATCATTAGATTCAATGCAAAATAGTTACAAATATCATAAATGGAATGATATGCATGAGATGAGACATTTTACTTATACCTTTCTACGTTTAGCGGTGACTCTGCTTCGGCAATCTTCGGTCCTGTTACTTTCTACTTGGTACCTACGCAATGACAAAAACAATGCACTAAGCATTTTCATGCTTAGTGGTTCTATACAATTCTCTCTTCATTTCAGTTTAAATTAAATCATGTAATGTTTATAAAACAATGCTTTTGTATATTTTTCTTGACCAATGCGATCTGATATATATATATATATATATATATATATATATATATATATATATATATATATATATATATATATATATACTTTCATATATATATATATATATATATATATATATTTCATTTACATTCAATTACAATTCATTGGTCATTTCAAGTTATGCAATTTCATATGCACTAAATTATTCAAATCACAAATCATGCACTTTTCAATCTCATTATCATTTTGCCCTTATCGAATTTAACCTATGCTTTTCGATTACGGAATGCTTGAATCGCCGCGCGATTCCCAGCGAGGCTGCAGACCGGTATATTTATAAAAAGAAATATGTACTCGATTGGTGTACATTACCGATACTGTCCCGCTGGGCTACGGATCGGTATGCCATAATAGTACGTTTGTTCGACTCTTATTGGTATACCAATTTATCCTTAACTTGAATTATAACGGTTAACATTCTTTTAAGGGCATTAAAATCATTCAATTCCATTTACAATAGTATATATATACATTTGTATGCAAATAAAACATTTTCACTTTCATGCAATTTTCTTATGCAAATTTGTTTTCACAAGCAATTGTCTCAAATCACTTAAAACAAATCATTTCAAACACAAATCAATATGCACTCTTATCTATAATCATTTCAAAATTCAAAATCATTTCAATAATTATTCAAAATATTTAGAAATAGAGAGAGAGTTTGAAAACAGGCAAAAATCAGTAGCTTACTGATTCCAATCTGTACGGAATCCTCAGTGACTTCAACATGAGCTCTCAGTCCACCAAATTAGAGCTGCTAATTCAATACAAACCAAACAATCGCATGTAATCGGTTATTCTAGGGTTAATTTTTAGTAGGAATTGGAATAAATCTCGCTGGATAACTTGAGCTTCAGTCACAGCATTTCAATACCAAACTAGTCAATATGCCCAGCTACTAGATCACCCACTGTTTTTTTTTCGATTTCTGGGGTCTTAACTCCATAAATTGGTAATGGTTCCTTCACTCATTTGAATTTATTGTTCTAAGGTTTCTTCTGCAATTGGAATCATCCAATTTGGATCGCAGGCTTCAGAGTTCTGACATTTTAATGCCAAACTAGTCGATATGCCCAGCTCACTGGATCACCCACTATTTTTTTCGATTTCTGGGGCCTTAACTCCATAAATTGTTAATGTTTCCTTAACCCATTTCAAGCTATGGTTCTAAGGTTTCTTCTCCAATTGGAATCATCCAATTTGGATCACCCAAACTCAAGTTACATGACATTTAATGCCAAAACTGATCCATGTGGCAACTCTTTGGATCACCTTTATTTGTTTCGATTTTGGGATTAACCATAAATTGGTAATGGTTTCTTCTACTAATTTGAGCTATGATTCTAGGTTTCTTCTCAATTGGAATCATCCAATTTGAATCACAAAACTCAAGTTATTAACATTTTACATCGATTTACTCCTAATTTGCAAAGCATAATCGATTGTTCTAACCATAGCTCCACTTTGTGATTCTGGGCACTTTGGGGTAACAGATTTGCATACACTTCCTTCAAAGTAAATTATTCTCCGGTATATTTTACCATAATTTTTAATCACTCAATTTGGATGAGTGGAAACTCAACTTATGTGGCTCTATAACAACACCCAAAGCAGGAGACATGCAGTGGGCTGCCCCAGATGCGCCTTTAAGCCCATATTCGGGAGCCTTAGAGCTACAATTTGCTCCTAGTCCCTTCTATACATTTGTAGCCCTATATCTTATGGTTCTTTAACAATTTTAATCACTTCAATTGGATGATTATAACTTAACCTATACTTAAAACAAGAACAGGGGTTTTGACAAATTTTTGACAGCATTTCCTTTGAAAACCCAACATTTCCCTTTTACAAACATTACACAAAACCAATCCAACCAACAATACTCTTCAAAAATAAACCCAAAACAACCCCAAAAGTGGTTTGCTTTCAATATGAGCCCCTTTTACTTAAGTTATGGCTTTTCTCCAAAATCCAAAATCCGCAAAAAAAGATGAAGTTGGGTTTGATTTCTTACCTTTAATCTCTTCAAATCTTCTCTTGTAGGTTGCTTGGTCTCTTAGAAGCAAAAAAATGGGAAAGATTGCCTGTAACCTCAGTCCTCTCTTTGCCCTAGCTTCTCCCCCTTTACTGTATCTTTCTCTCCAAAACGTTTTTCTCTTAATGAGCTTCCTATACCAAAATTTGGCCTTTAAACTATATTTCCTCAAGGCCTTGTTACGGCTCACAAATCCCATTTTGAGTTAACTTCTCCAATTTACTATATAGCCCACATTTCATTTTGTTTGCACTTCAAATCTCAATAATCGCACTTAGACAAATAACTTAGTCTCAAAT
This sequence comes from Tetrastigma voinierianum, assembly GCA_016808115.1. Taxonomy (NCBI): domain Eukaryota; kingdom Viridiplantae; phylum Streptophyta; class Magnoliopsida; order Vitales; family Vitaceae; genus Tetrastigma; species Tetrastigma voinierianum. The sequence continues at coordinate 186,435 of JAEQBH010001848.1, read as the reverse complement.
GACCCTTAGGTCCTCATTTTCCCTCAACAAGCCTTGTTTAGCTTTCTCATTTACCTCTCATTGTAGCACTTCAATTTCTTGTTCCTTTCTCATTTAATTCTTTGGCATTTAAGTCTAGTATTTTCATTAGACCCTTAAATTCCTTATTCCACAAATTCCCTAATTTGCCCTTTTTCCACTTGGAGTTCAATTTCGAGGTTCGATCATTGAATCACTTAGCATATATCAATTTCAATCATATACTCATTTTTTTCGATCCATATAATCATTTAATGTTTTCATTTTAATCCTTTATCAATTCGAAAAATCCCGTTTGGCTTTCGATTTGCCTAAACATATATAATAAAATTATTATAAAAATTCTATGGTATTTTTGGAGCGTTACATAACCTCTTGTGTGGCTCTCCTTGTAGGTTTGTTAACAAATATACATTTCTAGGTAGTACTTGATGCACCATGAAAGGTCCCTCGCAATTGGGAGACCATTTGCCTAATTCTTTGTCTTTGGAACCAACTGGCAAAATAATCTTCCAAACAAGCTCTCCTTTTTCAAGGCTTTTCCTCTTGATTCTCTTGTTATAAGTCTAAGCCACTTTATTTTTCTGAATCAACATGTAGTTAAAGGCTTGTATTCTTCTGTCATATGCTTATTCGAGTTCCATCATCATGGCCTCACTATGCTCTTGTGGAGTAAGGCCATTTTGCTTGGACACTCTTAGAGAAGGCACTACTACTTCCATTGGGAGTACTACATATTGTCCATAGGTCAGAGAAAAAGGACTTATCCATAACTCCTTTTAGAAGTTCTGTATGCCCACAATGTCTCTGATAAAATTCTGTGCCGAACTTTGGGTTCTCCTCTAGCATTTTCTCTAGGATTCCTATCAACACTTTGTTGGATGCTTCTACTTGTCCATTAGCTTGGGCATAAAAATAAGTTTAACTGATGAGTTGTATCCCATAATCCACAACAAAATAATTCATCTCTTCCTCAGTAAACATTGTTCCTTTATCAGTAGTGGGTAGATTGAGGAATTCTAAACCTATGAATAATCTGCTCCTTGATGAACTGAATCACATCCTTTTGTTTTTCTTTCTTCAAGCCCCCACCCACTTAGTGAAATAGTCTGTAGCAACTAGGATGAAGTTGTGCCCCTTTAATGATGCTAGATGAATCTTCCCAATTAGATCCATTGCCCATCCTCTGAATGGCCATGGCTTTACGATTGAATGTAATTCAATAGAACGAATCCTTTGTATGCTTCCATATTTCTAGCACTACTGACAACCTTTGGAGTAGGTGATGCAGTCTTTTAGAATAGTCGACCAAAAATAGCCATGTCTTCTAATTAACCAACGCATTTTTACTTCAGATTTATGACCTCCACAAACTCCTTCATGAACTTGCTTCATAACTTCCATATTATCTGTGAAAGATAAGCACTTAAGTAATAACCCATCAAACCATTTTATGTATAGCTCTCCTTCCAGTAGAACAAAATTTCGAGCTTGAGCCTTTGTTCTATAGGGAACCTTCTTATTTGGATTCTCCAAATACTCTCTGAACTCTATTCTCCAATCTCTAGCAATATTCTGCCATTATTGAAGATGTCTAGGTCGATTCCCCTTTTAGAAATTGAAGGGTGATTCTTCTTCTCTATCATGATGAGTTTATGGGTCAATTCTTCACCCATTTTTACACCAAAGGCTATTTGAGCAAGCTCATCAACCTCCTAATTTGATTCCCTAGGCACATATTCAAATTCCACATTGTCAAAGGAATCTAACAATTGAATGGTAGTAGTAAAGTAAGGTGCTAATAGCAAGTCGTTGCACTTATACTCCCCTGTTAATTGCCGAAGTACCAATTAAGAATCTCCAATGAGTTGAAAATATTTTGCCCCAAACTCCAGTAGGATTTCTAAACCAATCACCAAGGCTTCATACTCGGCTTAATTGTTGGTGCATTGAGGCTGAATTGAAGAGCGATCACAGTCTTCTCCTCTTGATGAAATGATCACTATTCTGCTTGCTGAATTCTACGTGCTTTAGCAGATTAGGGTGAGATCTAAGGCTCTTTTGCTCCATAAATTCTGACTCAGCCACTTTGCTCTTGCTGACACCCCAAAATCGGGAGTCACGGTGATCACCCATCGACTGGAAACTATGGATATCGTGTAACCTAATACCCCTTCATGTATCCCGTTCCACGGGATGTGATTGAACAAAAATCGGACAGAGTCACCATTTTATGGGGAGCTCTATAACTTAACACAATACAATTATACAATAACATGACCCATCAAGACTGATATGACACTGATAGCTGCAGGGTCCATTTATGAATTCAATTACAACTTTTAACACATTAGTACATGCAAGAATTAATTTACTCAAATGTTTTACAAAAATAGTTATAAATACATTCGAACTAGTTTGGAACTCAAAAAATTTGCAAAAGTTAAATGCAAAGCCAATTAAGCTTCGTCTGTGCTGTGGCCCCGAATGAGGCAGATCCGCTAGCATACCGCACTTGAAATGTTTTCAAATCTAAAGGTGACCATGCCAGCTTGAGTTATTCTAGATTTACTCCCCACTAAGTGCACATGCGTGTTCACCTTTAACAATTCACGATTCGGACTAACATTCCAGTAAAAATATGCAATTCTAAGAGTTTGGAATCCAACATATCATGCTATGAAATGAGATGAACTCACTCATGCACTTATAACTACGAGTCATTCTAGAGCTCCCACCACCGCAATCTGTCTTGTGTGTGATAAAATCATCATTGATGGATTGCTAAGTCTATCATTTAAAACAAAAGTCATGTGTTTATAAACCAAAAATTTTTGGATGTCACATCTCGAATGACCATTTCATATACAAAACCATGTGTCTTTTGTAGGCAGCGAATTTTCGGGGTCTCATCGCAAGCTCTGCAAGCCTTCCTACACTTTTTTGGACTTCCACCGGCAGAGTGTATGAACCAGTACCAGGTCTTCCTTTGAGGGGTGTCTATCATGCATTAATACACAGGCACAGTTTTACCGTTTCATGCAGCCATACGACTCTATTGGACCGTCCAACGATCACAAAACCCACCGCAAATCACCAATTGGGTGTTAGTTCTAACCATGCACTCACACCCATGAAATACGATGCTACGTACATATGTAATGTGATGCTGTTACATTTCAATATACATCATCACATATATAATGAATGTCATATGGACAATTTAATAATACATTTCACCATGTATCATGGACAATTATATCATATGCATATAATTTCCAAATCACACTCATTTCAATTTCAATATATAACTACATATATATCAACATTTCATCAAACACCAATAACCAAATGTGTCATTACAAAATCAAGTAATGACACCCTTAATCCTCAAGGCCAAATATGACACATAAAGTATTACAAGCAACCCAAAGCGACCCTCAAGACAAGCCCGCAACGGGGCCCAAAAATAGCCCGAAAACAATCCTAATTCGAGGCCATAAAACGATTCCTGAGCACACTTACGTAAAACAAAGGCCTGAACGGTCCCGAGTTAGTATAAATAGTCCACAAACCAGCCATAAAACAACTACAAAAACTATCCCAAAAAATCCCCTAATTAGGCCATAAAATAGTCCATAAACATGCCATAAAACAGCCACAAAAAGGGTCCTAAAACAACCCCTAATTAAGCCATAAAACAACCACAAAAGGTCCCAAAACAACCCTCAATTAAGACATAAAACAGTCCACAAACCAACCATAAAATAGGGCACAAAACAGTCCCCAATGAGGCCATCAAACAGGCCACAAAACAACCATGAAATAAGGCACAAAACAGTCCACAGTTAGGCCATAAAATAGTCCACAAACCAACCATAAAATAGCTATAAAAAGGGTCCCAAAACAGCCCCAAATTAGGCCATAAAACAGCTACAAAAAGGGTCCCAAAATAACCCCTAATTAGGTCATAAAACAGTCCACAAACCAGCCATAAAGCAAGCCAAAAATCCTACCAAACAACCCCTTAGGGCAGAAAACATAGCCAAACAGCCCCTAAGGGTGGAAATAGAGTCAAACAACCCTTAAGTTGGAAATAAACCAAAGTTGGAAGAATCTCTACCTCTTGGAGCATAGTAGAATGGTAGGAGGTCTCGATAACACCTCATAAACCAGAAAACTTTGATTTCCCCCAAATCTCTTCCTTTGGATCTTCGGTGAAATCCCTCATTTTTGGTACACACGCGTAGCCCTCATCAAGGCGATTCTTAGCTCGATAAATTCCGATCGGTAGAACTCTGTGGATCGTCGAAAGAAAGTTTGATGCTCTTTTTTCTCTCCTCCTTCCTCTCTCATGTAGAACCAGTAAGAAATGAGAGATGTTTTGCCAAAAATGTGATTTTTAGCCCTATTTGTTACTTAAGATACTTGGCCCACGTTGCGCCACGTGCTCCCGACTTGTTCAGGTCGGTTTTTATCTCGAAACAATTTATTTCGTCCCAGTCGAAGTTCAAATTAGTTTATATGAGCTTTATTTGAGTTACTTCCCAATTTTCAAGATTTTCCTAAAAATCTTGTTTTTTTGGTTCACTGGACACTCGTCGCCTCGAAAAATGTGAAAACTTCGATTGTCTTAGAATTCGTGAAGTCGATGCAGGTAACTAGATTTCTGAGATACAGGAAGGTGGGGATCCCACTTTAATAATCGAGATCTATGAAATTTTCTGCAACATGCTTTGTGCGACATTTATCGTTTCCTTTTAGAAAGAATTTAAAATTTACTGGTTTTACATTCTTCCTTAAAGAATTTTTTTCCTACGAAATTCACACACCTGAGCTCTGTCTGATGGTCTGCATGCTCCCAGCAAATTCTCAGTTTAATATCAAATGGCTAAAACATACCTTCATCCTCTCAAATAAGAAGGATAGTTAGTGCATTATGGTGTCTTGGCGTTATGTTGCCTCCTCGGCTCCTCGGGTGTTGCGCTTCACCTTCACTAGCCTCCACAGTCTTGCCTCCTGAAAACACATTCCATTTATCCATGATACGTACTAGTCCCTCATCGAAGGTTCCATCCACGTCAACAACAAGCTCGCCCTAATCCACCACATGAGTCGGATATGGAGTGTACTTCCGAAGCATGGAGACATGGAATACATGAACACAATAAGTTTAAGCGAGTAACCTTGACGATGCTGTGGAGTACTACCCTCTCGAATACCTCGAAGGGCCCGATAAATCTCGGCGATAGCTATCCTCGCTTACCAAACCTGACCACTCATCTCTTAGGCATCACTTTTAAGAAGAAATGATCACCCACCTCAAAATTTAGAGGTTGTCGTCGTTTGTCGGTGTAGCTCTTCTGCCAGCTCTGAGTCATGAGAAGACGCTTCTATATCAATTCCACCATCTCTTATGTGTCCCTAACCAAATCCAAACTCGTAGTGGCTCTCTCTCCCACCTCCGTCCAATAAATCGGAGATCGACAAGGCCTCCCATATAATGCCTCATAGGGTGTCATCTATATGCTCGCTTGATAACTATTGTTGTAGGCGAATTCCACTAAGGGTAAATGTTCTTCTGAACTAGCCTTGAGATCAAGGGCGCATGTCCTTTAAAGTCTAGATGGTTCTCTCCGATTGACCGTCCGTCTGGGGATGCAAAGTAGTGCTCATCATCAAATGTATCCCCATGACTAGCTGAAAACTCTTCAAATGATATATGTAAACTAGGATCGATCGTCACATAGATCACGAGACTCCATGTAGCAGAACAATCTCCGTATATTACAACTTGTAGAATTCCTTTGAAATTGAGGTCATCGCCTGACGAAAGTGTGCCAACTTAGTAAAAGCCAGGTCCACTATCCACCCACACTACTCAGTGCTCTCGCGTTAATAAAGTGGCGAGTGAATCCTGAATCCATCGTGATATGCTCCGAAGCTTCCACTTTCGACAACCTCCGAGGGCTGGAGAATCCTTTGGCCTCACAGTGCTCAACCTTTACTTATTATTGCATTGATACAACGATGAACAAACTCGATGTGTTTCTTCATCCCTCAGTAATACCAGCATGAAGATCATGGTACAATTCGAGCCACTGGATGCCTGAGTCGCGAGAGCAATGGAACTCCTTGAGGATCTCTTACTCTGTATCACATCGACTAGAGGAACCCTGACCCATCCATATCACAAGAAGACTACCATCGTTGTGTATGGCTCAACCTTCGTCACCCATATCCTATAGGCTTAGAAAAATTCAATTTTAAAGAAGAGTAACAAAATATTAATTTACCAGCATGAGTATGGGTGGAAGAATAAGAAATTTCCTAGACCTCAGGTGAAGGAATAAACCTCACCAATAAATTCGTCTTGTGGAGTTTAGTTATCTAGAAAAATTTTAAGTCAAGTCCCCCGGCGTTAATTTCCGTATTCAAAGTGAAAATTAAATGGCATGTGGCACAACGTGTGGCACGGCACCACATGGCATCATGACTTTAAATAGGGACACGTGGCAAATGCCACATGGTGAGACCATGTGTGGTCTTGAAAAGATCAAGTGGGGAGTGGTTTAGGGGTCATGAATGACACTTGTCACCAAAAGGCAAAACAAAAGGGGACACATGGGAGCCATGTGTTACACCCCCAAAGAAAGATCAAGTAGTGAATAAGAATGAATGAAGGAAAGAGGGGAAGAAGGAAAAGGAAAAAGGGAAAGAAAGGAAAAGGAAGGGAAAAAGAAAGGAGAGAACGAGAGGCTGATCAAACACTTCCTTAGATCTCTGACAAAGTGACTATCAAAACTCGTCGGAGCAAGAGGCAAAGTTTATCTACGTAACGAGAGCTTCGTGGAGGTAATAAGATCCGGAGTTTTTGTCAAACTCCAAGAGGTAGGGGTTCTCTCCTACTCTGATTAGACCTTGTCTAAGGGCCATTCGATGGCCATGAGGTGTAGCCCTAACGGTGGGGTTGATTCAAGAACGGTTGTGATCAAACTGTTGGTGAATTTCGAACCAATTTCTGGGTCCTCTCTGTTCTCAAAACTGTAGTTTTGAAGTAAGGTGTGCTTGATGGAAAATAGAGGCTTGAGTATGATGATTTTGTAGTGTGTTAGTGCTGGACATAGACTACATGCTGAACTGTGTGTACTGTTATAGGTCTAAACATGAAGATCCAATTTTGTGTGTTGTTGCTTGATTGAATGACATGCAAGTGTGTGAAAAATCATGTGGATATATGCTAAAATTGATGTATTTACATGAGTTGTATTATGGATGTAAGAATTTGTATCTTCATTATATATGATTATCCATAAATCATAAATGTTGCGCTAAAGCTCTCGTCATGCATGTAACATGAAAGAATAAGCAACGGCATTATGCATTGCATATGCACGGGGTGCTCAGCGTGAAACTTGAGTGTGAGTGCACATGGCATGAAAGCGTGTTTGGTGTTTAAATGATGATGAGTACTATGGGTGAGGCTCACGAGAAAAAGGGACAACGTCCTAGAGTCGCACGGTTGGAAATTATGTGTTAGGTAGTAGCAAGAAGGGATAGACAACCCCACCCCCACCTCCCCCTCAAGTGGAAAGCTTGTATTCTTGGTCAGACATATGTATCCAGCGATGAAAGTTCGCAAGAGTGTCGGAAGGCATGTGGTGAGACCCCAGAAAGTTCGTTACTCACAAAAGACACATGGCTTTTAATTAAAGCGATTTTTCGGAGACTGTCAAAGGAGTTGAAATATAAAACAAAAATATTTTGTTTTGGAAATAAAGATTTTCATACATATGTGATGACATGTGTGAAGTCAATGAGGGCTCGAGACATTAGCATGACATGAGAGCATTCATATAGAAATGCATATGTTTTGCTCAATGTGTTGATAAATGTTAAGTCATGGCATTGCATGTGCACTTAGGTTGGGAGTAGCCCTTGTAGGAGAATTCCTCTACTGGGCATTGCTCACCCCGTCATGGGAAAACATTTTTCAGGTACTGGAAGCCCACCAGAAGATGGAGTCCATCCGAGGCCTTAATGGCAAAGAAGGCCAGATTATGGATGATTCTGTATTTTGTAAAAATTCTAGACAGTTATCTATTTTTCTGCTATATAAAAGAAAAGAGTTGTAATGAAACTCGTTTTGAATTATCTAATACAATTTGACAAGTTTTTCCTAAATTTTTGGGTTGCCTTTATCATGTTGTGGCCATTGTGATAATTTCGAGTGTCTTGGGAAGAGAAGGCTGGAGGTGCGAAATGCCCAATAACGAATTGCGAGGTTGGGCAAGTCTTAAGGCAGTTTAATGACAGGGGGTTTCTGAAGTCGCGACCAGGGTTTTAGTCCTTTGTCACGAGGAGGGTTCCTTATGTCGCGGAAGACATGGTTCTCGGGCCCTCACAATTAATTGCTTGGTCGCGACAACATATTTTCATGTCACGAGCCGATCCTTGTTTTCTACATGCATGACAGAGGGTTTCATGTCGCCGCCGATGTTGCAACCTTGTTTGGTCTTTAGTGGGGATTTCTCTATCGCGGCCAGGTACTTTGTGTCCTGGCCAGTTTGGTGAGCCAGAAAGTTCATCTTGCAGCAGAGCATTTCAATGTTGTCAAGAGTTTTGGCCTTGAGTAAGGAGTTTATGTTTGTGAATATAACGTTTTTTATCTATAGTGAGAAACCAGTTATGACCAGGTTTGCTCTCTTGAAAACTATAATTTATGTCGCGTGGAGTTAGCCAAGGTGAAATTGTAATACTTCGAGTTAGGCTTTGGATGGGGTTTTTATCATCACGGCGAATGTGCTCACATCGCAGCGAGTTTGGCTAAATTGGAGATATTAGGTTCACGTGAGTATCGCGATCAGTTTTAAAATGAGGGCGAGGGGTTCAAAATGACGCGCCAGTTCTTGTGCGATAATGGGACGACCTCAGTCTCAACCAAAGCTAGCGTCGGTGACCGGTGTGGCATTGTGTTGTCATGACAAAAAAGGTCATCTTGCGCCACGACAGGACCGAGGCCAGAGCCCCGGCGCCTTGACAGACCGGTGAGCTGCCACGACAAGGCCCGGCCTGGTGGGCGCGCCTGACCAATTGTTCTATCGCGACATGATTTTATCTCGACAAACTACATACGGTGAGAAAGAAATAAGAAAGAAAAGCCACTGAGTTGGGCGTCGCGACGATTATAACTTAACTGGGTTTATAAAATACCTGGAAGCTGGATGTCAGGAAAACACTAACCGTGCATGAAACAGTGTGGGGAACCAGGTATCGATTTTCAGGGCTTGTTGGGCGAGGATTAGATATGCATTCATTGTGCATTCGATGGATTACTAATGGTATCATTTATGATGGTATGTTTACATGTCTTGTGTGAATTATACTTGGTAAATAGTATATAGGAAATGTGAAACATCAGGTGGAAAATAGCATAGGGGTTAAGTAAGTAAATAAATATGTTGGATTTGATTATGACGAATATTCTTTGATCGCATATGCACTACTAATTGAACCAAGAAAAAGGAAAATCTGATTTTCTATTTGAAACATGTAGATAGCAAGTCGAGAAAAGGGGGCGTGGAGGTGACCTTCACTTTGTTTTTGACCGTGAACCTTCTATGAGGCTGTGGTGCCTTCATTTCCCATTTATGGCTATGAAGCTAGTACATAGGGCGGGGACCAAGTAGCATGAGAGGTTTATGGCGCATCACCTCAGGGCTTGCATTCACGAGGGAAGGATCCAGGTGGTGGCTGACCATTGGTTCAAGCCGGTCGAGAAAAGTTTTGGAGGCCGTGAGTGCCACCAGGCACCCGAGGATGAGGCTAGCTACGTTTAAGCTAGAGGGTGAATCCTAGTATGGTAGGATTAGATTAAATTTGTCGAGGATCTAGAGATGGACACAGGGGTTCAAAGAAGGAGCTTTTTCTTTTTAGCAGAAGGTAAGTTTCAGAGCACATTAAGCTTGTGCAGCTCGGGAGTTCCTTGAGTTAGGCTTGAGGAAGTATGTTGTGCTGGGAATACGTAGCTAAGTTCAGGGTGGCACGTTTGGGGATATTATGTGGCCATAGAACATGGCGAGTGAAGAAAGTTTAAAGGATGGTTGAAAGTACATCCATCAGGAAGCAGATTCATGGATTCTCAACCAGAGACATGGACTGTAAATTGGGGCATTATGCCTTAAGAATGGAGAATGATCACGTGAGCATTAAGAGATCTGGTGTTGGTGACAAGATGAAGGAGGGCCAACCTTCTTCTAGTTCAGGAAAAGTGAGAGGCTTCACAGTTTCCACAAGGGTTTAAAGACCAGTGTGACTATCAGGGAGTAGAGGCCGAGATCAGGGCTCTGGCGAGTTCTGGGATGATGACATGTTACCATTGTCACGATCCAGGAACACATTAAGCGAATTGCCCACCGGTAGAGTTCGAGTTATGAAGCCTTAGTCCGGTCGTCGATGGGCACACTTGACACAATTTGTTCCTTCTTACCTAACAGGCGGAGGGACCAATCATCGATCTCGGTGCGACACGAAGCACCACCACCATGCATCCTGAGCGGGCCGGAGGGGCCATGATGCAGGTTGAGGCGAGGCGGGCCCATAAGTCAGGACGGGGACCCTAAGGGCGTGTACACGCCATTACACCATAGGTGAGCTCTGAATCAGTCGTTCTCGAGGGTATGTTGTGCTATCTCTTTGTAGGCAGGATCTTGTTTGATTGTGATTTTTGTGCATTCATTCATCGCCACATCATGTGTTGGAGGAATTGAGCAGAAGGGTTGGACCCATAGAAAAGTGGATTGGCCAATAACAGGCTTTCCACAAGGCCCAGGGTGAGTGTGGATCGATATGTCGAGGATCTTGGTTAGAGATCTTGGGGTTCTATGTGTGGTTCAAGGGATCATAAACATGTCGGGTTGATGTCATCTCGGGGATGAGTTGGTTGATGGCACACGAGAATTAAATAGTGATTTGTGATCATATAAGGGATTCTTGTCTACACGAGATGGTGTTTGTGTGGAGGCTCAAGGGGATTAAGCAGTCTTTACCCCGGGCCGGTATCGACTCTAGGAGTGGCATGGAAACTAATGGGTTGTGTGACGGAGGACGAGGTGAGAACGAGTTTTGGTACACCAAGGTTGTTGAAAATGATATGAGGCGTTTTCCACGGTGAACTCTGGGGACACCTCCGAGAGGGATGAACTTCATGATTGGAGATTCTGCTTGGGTGCATCGCTGTTCAGATGACTCACAATAAGATGGCAGATTAAGTTCAGGAGACTCAGGTCAAAATGCTAGAATTACTGAACCAGAAGTTTCGATGGAGCGAACGCTGCATGGGTTGCGAAATGTTGCTAGAAGAGCTGACGAAACCTTCTGCGGCCATTGACTGTAGAGTGATTGAGCGGTTGATCGAGGCCAAATATCCTTTACGAGATTGATGATTTGTTTGAAGTGAAGGATGAGGCGCGCGGGGTGTATTCTAAGATAGATCTCACGCACTAGGTACCATCAATTGAGGTTGGGAAGGTGACATCCCTAGACAAGTTTAGGATCTTGATGGGCACTTCGAGTTCGCGATGATGCCTTTGGATTACCAGAATCGTCGGCATTTATGGATCTAATATGGATGTTCTTCTAGTGGATCAGTTTATTTCCATACCGTCTTGCGTTTAAACATTTTGATCACTCAAGTGGGGAGCATGAGGATCTTGCAGATTAGGTCTTGGATTTTAGAGACTATATGATTTAACGTCACGGTTAACAAATCTTGATTTGGCTTCAAGGTGATTCTTGGGACATTAGTGTCGCTTAATTAATGTTAAGTGGACCGGGAAAGGGTCAAGGCTGATTATGATTGGGAGGCGTGGGTCTTTGAGATCACGTTTCGCCGGGCCCGAGTGATATAAGTTCATTGGGGACTTCCTCCAGAAGAATTTATGCATTGCCTGACCAGTTGACCGGCGGGAGATCAAGTTCCGGTGGAATGACTGTGTGAGAGAGGTTCGAATTGAAAAAGGCTTGCCGGCTGTCGATGTCGGGCGAGACGAGTACAGTGTGTGTGATGCCTCTAAAAGGCGGGTGGGATGTGTCTTGATGCAGTCCAGGAGGGTTATGGCTTATGGTTCTAAACGACTAAAGAATCATGGCCAAAAATTTACCACCACTGCAAATCTGAGTTAGCGACGTAGTCTTTGCCTTAAGGGTTGGCACTACCTGTAGTGGCGTGCAGGGGTGTTTCATGCCCTGAAAATTACGAGAGTATATCTTTACAGGACCTCAAACATGAGGCCTTGAGATGGATGGAGTATCTGGGAGACTTCATGACTTCACTTTGCATTACCATCTGGTAAGGAAAATGTTGGTGCTGGCACTCGAGTTGAAATTCACGAGGATCTTGGCTGAGTGTAGCTTCAGGGAATTAGCGGAGATACTCGAAATTATGGGACATTTTGGACTACAATACAATGACCAAGTTCAGTGTGTTGTGGGGAGTTTAGTGGCTATGCCTTCCCTACTGAGCAGAGTGATTAAGTCCTAAGGGCAAGACGCAGAGATAGTGTCCATCAGGGACCGTGTACAATCAGGTACGGGTGACTAAGGCTGGGCCATTCACACAAATGGTAGTCTTCGGTATAGGGGACGGGTCGTGGTTCCCTAGTTGATAGATCTAAGAGAGGAGATCCTCAGGGATTTCCATTGCTCTCGATTTGGGGTGCACCTAGGTGGCACAAAGATGTACCATGATCTTCATCGCTAGTATTACTAGAGCGAGATGAAGAGACACATTGGGGACTTTGTTCGATGTCTCACGTGTCAGCAGGTAAAGGCTGAGCATCAGAGGCTAACAGGGCTACTCCAGCCATTGGAGGTAGCAGATTGGAAGTGGGAACATATCATGATGGATTTTGTGACTAACTTGCCATGGACATCGCAAAGGCATGACATGGTGTGGGGGATAGTGGATTAGCTCACCAAGTCGGCACATTTTCTAGCAATGAAGATGACACCCTTCACCCAGCGAAAATTTGGAATTACTTGGGTTATACGTTCGAGGGTGTCTGCAGTTACATGGAGTGTCGGTCTCTATCGTATAGAGACGAGGATCCACACAGTTCCATGATACACTTTTGGAAGAGTTTCCAGCAGGCCATGGGAACGCAGTTAACGATAAGCACTGCGTTTCATCCACAAACGGATGGTCAGTCGAAAAGGACTATACAGGTCTTAAAGGACATGTTGCGAGCATGTGTCCTAGATTTTAAGGGTAGCTGGGAAGAGCACTTGCCCTTAGTGGAATTCGCCTATAACAATAGTTATCAGGCGAGTATACAGATGGTGCCCTACGAGGCATTATATGGGAGGCCATGTCGATCTTCGATTTATTAGACAGAGGGGGAAGAGGGGTCCATCACGGGTCTAGATTTGATTAGAGACACCTCTAAGAAGGTGGGTTTGATACGGAAGCGTCTTCTCCTTGGCTCAAGCGGCGGAAGAGCTGCGGCCAAACCGCAAAGGCGGCGACCTGCAGAGTTTGGGGCGGGTGATCCGTCTTCGCCAGGGTGATGCCTAAGGAGGTGAATTGGGTTGACGGTGGAAGTGTCAGCCAGAGGTATATCGGACCTTGAAATACTTCGAGAGAGTGGGCATAGTTGCGTATAGATTGGCTTTACCAGGAGTTTATCGAATTATTATAAGGTATTCATGTCTCCGTCAGCCCAGGAGTACTCAAATCTAGCATCATGTAGTAGATTGGGTGAGCTTGTTATTGATGCGAGATGGGACCTTCGAGAGGACACATGCACCTTTTGGATAGCGAGACCCAGGTCTTACGACATAATTTGTGAAGGCTAGTGAGGTGTTGTGTGAGCTTACCGAAAGTGGAGGAGGCAATGGCACATGGGAGCGCGAGGACATGATGCGTGCCACCTATCGCTCTGTTTAAGGACGGAGTACAGTGGTTTAGTCGGTGAATGTTGAATGGCTACATTGCATGCGCATGTGATTGTATGCATGTGTGTGTAAACCCCGGGGAATGAAATTTTTAGGAGGAGATGTAAAACCTAAGAAAAATTCAGTTTTACGAAAAATGATAAGCTTGTTGTTTGGCTATCTTTAAATAGAAAATACAGGAAATTTCCTAGACCACGAGGTGGAAGGACGGGACCTCACCCGATAAATTCATCTCCCTTAGTTTAATTACATGGCAATTTAGTGAATTACCAAACGATTACATTCCGTAGTGGGTGAGGCGGTCAAATGCGCCCGAGCCCGCGTGTAGCCGCGGCACCATGAAAATCATGACTTAAAATAAGGACATGTGGCGAACTCCACTTGGTAAAGACCAATAGATCTTGAGAAAGATCAAGTGGGGAGTGGTTTAGGGGTCATAAATGACACTTGTCACCAAAAGGCAAAACAAAAGGGGACACATGGGAGCCATGTGTTACACCCCCAAAGAAAGATCAAGTAGTGAATAAAAACGGATGAAGGAAAGAGGGGAAGAAGGAAAAGGAAAAAGGGAAAGAAAGGAAAAGGAAAATGGAAAAAAAGAAAGGGGGAGAGGAACGAGGGAGCGATCAGAAACACTTCCTTAGATCTCTGACAAAGTGACTATCAAAACTCGTCGGAGCAAGAGGCAAAGCGATTCGCCACGCAACGAGCCGTGGAGGCAGACGACTATGATCCCGAGTTTTCATCAAACTCCGCGAGGTAGGGTTCTCCTACTCTGATTACCTTATCTACGGGCCATTCGATGAAGCCGATGAGGTGTAGCCCTAATCTGCGTAGGTTGATTCAAGAACGGTTGTGATCAAACTGGTGAATTTCAACCACTCGGGTCCTTCCTGCTTCAAAACCGTAGTTTTGAAGCAGGTGTGCTCGATGGAAAACAGAGGCTCGGAGTGATGATGATTTTCAGAGTGTGTTACAGCCGACATAGGACTACATGCTGAACTATGTGTAATGTTATAGGTCCAAACATGAAGATCCAATTTTGTGTGTTGTTGCTTGATTGAATGACATGCAAGTGTGTGAAAAATCATGTGGATATATGCTAAAATTGATGTATTTACATGAGTTGTACCTGAGGTAAATCAGATGTCATATATGATTATCCATAAATCATAAATGTTGCATGTAGCTCTCATCATGCATGTAACATGAAAGAATAAGCAAAGGCATTCTGCATTGCATATGCACGGGGACATCGCGTGAAACGAGTGTGAGTGCATGGCATGAAAGAACACTGTGTTTGGTGTTTAAATAGTGGGCTCTGAAAAAGGGACAACGTCCTAGAGTCGCACGGTTGGAAATTATGTGTTAGGTAGTAGCAAGAAGGGATAGACAACCCCACCCCCACCCCCCCTCAAGTGGAAAGCATGTATTCTTGGTCAGACATATGTATCCAGCGATGAAAGTTCGCAAGATTGTCGGAAGGCATGGGGTGAGACCCCAGAAAGTTCGTTACTCACAAAAGACACATGGCTTTTAATTAAAGCGATTTTTCGAAGACTGTCAAAGGAGTTGAAATATAAAACAAAAATATTTTGTTTTGGAAATAAAGATTTTTCATACATGACGTGAGCATGTGTGAGGGAGTCAGTGAGGGCTCGAGACATTAGCATGACATGAGAGCATTCATATAGAAATACATATGTTTTGCTCAATGTGTTGATAAATGTTAAGTCATTTATCAGATGTGCATTTCAGTTTCGAGTAGCTCCAGTGGAGAATCTACCACCGAGCATTGCTCACCCCGCCGTGAAAACATTTTCGTGTACCGGAGCCCACCAGAGATGTGGAGTCCATCGGAGGCCTTAATGGCAAAGAAGGCCAGATTATGACTTATTCTGTATTTTGTAAAAATTATGGACAATTATCCAGTTTTCTGCTATATAAAAGAAAAGGGTTGTAATGAAACTCATTTTGAATTGTCTAATACAATTTGATAGGTTTTTCCCAGATTTTTGGGTTGTCTTTATCATGCTGAGGCCATTGTGATAATTTAGAGTGTCTTGGGAAGAAGCTGGAGGTGCAGGAAATGCCACAAAAAAAGCTATTGCAGGTTTAGGCAAGTTTTAGGTCACGACAGGGGTTTCTTGGCTCGACTAGAAGTTTCCGTCCAGGTTTTACATGGTTTTCGTGTCGCAGCAATTTCTTGCTGCAAATAAAGGCTTGTTTCACATGACATCGTCGCAACAGAGGTTTTCGTGGTCGCTAGGCCGAGACGACTCATACAACAAGCTGCAGACCCTTCGTGTTGAACATGTTTGATCTTGGTAGGGATTTCTCTGCACAGTGGCATGCCTAGAAACAGAGTTTAGTCAGAAAGATATCCGAATCTCTGCATCTCGGTCCCCATGGACAATATCTCTGGGTCTTATCTTTGGAACTCAATTCTCTGCTTAGTAAGGAAGGCGTAGCCACTAAATTCCCCAAAGTACCCTGAGCTTGACCATTGTAGTGCAAGAGCCCAAACAATCCCATAACCTTGAGCATCTACCACTCCTAGGAAGCCACACTAACCAACACTCTTCGTGACTTCCAGCTGAGTGCATTAACTACCACATTTTCCTTACCGGGATGTCATAGTCTTACAGATACTCCATCCACCTGCATTGCCTCATGTTGAGGTCCCACTGTGTAAAAATGTACTTTAGACTCTTATGGTCCGAAAAACACTCAAACTCCGTTTCACCGTGAGGATAGCAAGCCAAACCTTCAAGGCAAAGACAATGGTCGCCACCTCCATGTCTTGTGTGGGGTAACTCTGCTCGTGGTTCTTTAACTGGTGAGAACCATAAGCCACGAACCTCTCGGACTACATCAAAACACATCTAAGTCCATCCTTAGAGGCATCACAATACACTGCGGTACCGTCCTCTCTCCGAACCATCAAACAGGTCGGGCACGCCACCTCTTCAACTCCTAGAATGCCTTCTCACACGAGTCATTCCAATCAAATTTGACCTCCTTCTAGGTCAATCTCGTCATAGGTGCAGCTAATCGGGAGAAGTCCTCAATGAACCTCCTATAATACCCTGCCAATCCTAAGAAATCAAGCAAGGATCTCGAAAAATCGACTTTTGGCCTCACAACTCATAATCGCCAACTTTTTCTATAGTCCACTTTGATACACCTAAAGCCAAACACCACATGTCCCTGCAAGAATTTCACCTCAATAAGCCAAAATTCACACCATCGACTTGGCATATACCCGATGGTCTCAAGATCACCGGAGAACAACTTGGTTACACTCTCATGCTCCTCCTCAAACTTGGAACATATCAAGATGTCATCTACGAAGACTACGACGAACTGATCTAGGTAGGGTTGGAACACTCTATGCATGAGATCCATGAATGCCGCTGGAGCATTCGTCAATCCGGATGGTATCACTATGAACTTAAAATGCCCATATCTCATTCTAAACGTCGTCTTAGTGAAATCTCGGTTTCTGCACCCTTAATCGACAAGAATCGGTGCGGAGATTCGATCAAACTTCCAAACCCATTAACAATCCATCATCCAGAATACCCTGCTTCTGATATATTCATCCACCCCAGTAGGCTTCATGCATAGTCAAGGATCTTGTCCTTCTTCTAGGTAAATAGCACGCGAGCGCCCTAAGCGCGGCGTTCTATCTTAATAAAACTCCTCTGCCCAACAATTCCCTCGTAACTGGACCCTGAGTTCCCGGTGAACTCAGCCAGCACCATTCTGCGTGCAGTCATAGAAATAGAGATGTACCAGGTGTAACTAACAGTGAATCTCCTACATCCCCAAGTGAAGGTGTAATCCTGTATCGATCAGAAAACGTCCTCATACTCACAAACCGCACGAGGTATACCTAACTTCTGTCTCGCCTCGTTCTCCAGGATAATGCTTGCTAGCCAACCCATTAACTGCCCGTGTCATCTAGAGTCGTAAACGACTTGGGGTAAAGTATTTTGGTTATCCCCCTAAAACATAACACAAACATCATCCGGTGTGTAGGCAAGAACCTCCTATTAATCACAATTCACTAATACAACTCAATATGGTCGCCAACCAAATTCATCCCAAGGATGACATCAAACTTCTCGACATGTCCATGACCCTAGGTCCAAAACAGAGTAGAATCCCCAAGATCTCTCAACTCACAATCCTAACATATCCGAACAATCTGCTCACTCCCGGTTCCTAAAGGGAAGAACCCGCATGCAATTTGCTCTTCCAAGGTTTCAACCTCTAAGCCCAAATCTTCCACACATGATGCAGCAATAAGGGAATGAGATGCACCAAAATCAAACAACACTCTTGCCTATAAGAGAGAGAGTAGAAATGTACCCTGATCACTAATCCGCAAGCCTTGCCTTAAGGCAGGTGATGGCGCAGACACATACCCTATGTCCCCCGTTTCTGGCCAGGAGTCTTAGCCTCGACTCGAATTCCATACCTTAGCCCGCCCCATCCGCCTGATCGTGAAGTGCAGGGCCTATGCAACGCCTTAGGACTGATACTGGCTCCACTGGCCCATGGTGGGATATGGAGGAACAAACTGAGGCTATGAACGTGTGACGCCCCCAACTCGGCACATGATGTCAAGCGAGGGTGTCATTTTTTTTTTTTTTATAAACTTATAACCTTTAAGCTTGTTCATTCATATAATGTTAAACATTTAACTTGTACTATACTTTAGCAAAGTGATTACAAAATATATACAAGCCCATATGAAGGAAGTGTTCAACATTTACAATATTTACATTGTTTACAAAAACAAAACATATACAAAAATAGACCAAAGGTCTTTAGTGGGCACCTAGTAGTGTGTTGACCTTAGTTGCTGATGTGGAGTGTCCGGACTTCTCGTTTAGCTTAGCACGGATGAAACACTCGTGCTAAGCTTATAGCTTAGTGGGAATTAATACATATGGATGACCTCTAATAAGGGTCATCACACTTCTATACACATGCATACACATCTAATATATCATATCATTTAAACATGCTTATACATATTTTATATTTACTTATCATGCCATGTTTCATTTCTTATCATCTTACACTTTGCTTCATGTTCTTGTCACAATATACTTGTCATCGCATAGCAGTGCTATGCTTCTCTTATCATATCATATCATTTCATATGTCATATTCAAGTCATTTGCTTTATGTTTCATGCCTACATAAACCTTAGAAGTGGATAAAGGAAACTATAAGGGCCTGAAGGCGCTGTACTCACTGTATGAAACAAGGTCTATAAGGCCCGAAGCGCCAAGTATCATCAGACGAGACAATGACCATCTATAAGGGCCTAAATGTTGTTATCTATTTTACGAGACAATGACCATCTATATGGGCCTGGCGTCTGTGAATGACCTAAACTAAAGCCAACTTTATCAAGATAAGCGTGACTTGTTTTTCCCTAATAGGCATGCCCATCTATCCCTCTACCAGGTTCTAAGCAGATAATCCATGTGTATTTTATGTTCAGTACATATCTCATATTCCCGAATAATTATTGTCATCCGGTAATCATATGCGATATTTACAATCATTTATTTGTATCTTTGCATTTTTTCATATCTCATTATATGCATGAATAACTATGGTTACCATGTATACTTATGAGCTATTTACTATCATTCCAATTTCATCAAGCTATATACTTGGTTTCGATTCTAAGACTCAGTGCCGGCTTTCTATAGAGTTTAAGAACATCCAAAACCCGAGTTCGACGAAGAAATTATGGACCGTCCGTCGTAGGCCTCCCATGAACAAGCATACGAGAAACCAATAGGCCTACTGCTTTCATGGGATTTTAGGACCTAATATGAGTTCCAATATTATTGCTTATATATGGATGGATTCTACTCAAAGGATTTGCTAGAGTCTAAGAACATCCAAAATGGAGTTCGATGAAGAAAGAGACCATCCGAAGTTGGAGAAATTTGACAACATCTCCCCTAAAACCCCAATATTTCCTTAATACAAATATTTCTCACTTGAGGATTACAATCAACCAACCCAAATCCAAAACACCACCAATATACCAAGTAGGGTTCTTTTAGACCCAAATTCATCAAAAATGGGTTTATGGTTTGATTTTCTCATACAAAACATAGACACCCATCCAAAGTTCCATACACAAATTCCAAACATTCCATACTAAAATCCATAATTTTTCCATACAAAAACCTAGACTTCCATACCTTTGTTCTTCTCCCTCTTCTTCTTCCTCTTCTCTTCTCTTCTTCTTCCTCTCTTCGTTTTTTTTTTTTTTTTTTTTGCTCTCCAAAAATGAGAGACCACTTGATCTTATCCTCTTTTGGTCTTAATTCTCCTTCTATTTCACTTTAGTCCTCAAACTCTTTTCTATTTGCAAATTAAGTTATGCATATTTCACTTTAGCCTATAACCTTCTTATCTTATGACTTTTGTGTCCCGTCTTAACAAATTACAAATTTACCCTTGTATCTTGTACAAATTCCGGGTTTTGAATTTTTTTCACTTAGCAAAATAATAATTGCAAAAAATTTAAAATGCACTTATAATATACCCTAATTATGTTTAAAAACAACTAGGGTGTATTTCGGGGTGTTACAGAACGTCCCACTGATGATTGGGACTGGGGTGTCCCATAACTCTGGGATCCTTGCCTCTAATGGGAATCTCGTTTCATGTGTCCAAGCTAGTGACAATAGTAACATGTTCTCTATCCTAGCTGGCTAGGAGTCCTGAAGTGCTTCCTATCTTAGGATGATTGACCCTGGCCTTGGCCTTTATAACCGTGGCCTTATCCTTAAAATCCTTGTGGAGTAGAAGTCCTCTGCTCCTTTCTTAAGCTAGAAGAAGAAGGTTGGCTCTCCTTCCTCTTATCTTTAACACCCGGATCCCGGATTCTCCGTGTGTCGTCCACCTCCCTCTTAATGGCCATAGCTTTCTTGACCATCAAGTCCATGTATTAATGCATAAGTCCCACAATTTTACCTCGGATGGAAAATTTCATACCATCCTCAAACTTTCTCACTTTGGCCATGTCTGTGGCCACATAATCATCAGGGAAATGAGCTAATTCAGTGAACTTAGCCACGTATTTGAGCATTGTCATCATCCCTTGTTTCAGTTCTAGGAACTCCCGAGCTTTTGCATATCAAGCAGACATCAGGAAATATTGGCCTTTCCGGGGTGATAATCAATCATGCAATTATAATCTTTAATCAATTCCATCCACCACGCTTGTCTCAAAGTTGCTTCCTCGTTGTGAGGGCAAATACTTAAGACTCTTGTGATTGGTAGATGAAACACTTTTCCCCGTACGTATAATGTCTCCATATTTTCAATGCAAATACAATAGCTGGGCCAATTCCATATCATGTGTGTGGTAATTCTTTCATGTTTCAATCCGCCTTAAGCATAAGCTACCACTTTACTCCTCTTACATAAGGACGCATCTCGGTCCATTTAACGACGCATCGCTAAAATCACATATTCCCACCGTAGGCCTGCTTAAGTGAGAACCGATGCCCCGCTTAAGAATGCTTTCAACTTTTGAAACCGGGCTTGACACTTTTCACTCCATCTCAAATTTCACATTCTTCGAGCAATCTCGCTACGCAGCGTCCAAAACCCCTTAACAAACCTTCTATATCGGGACTCGCCAATCCCGTGGAAACTACGATCTCTATGACATTTCTCGCTGGTTTCCATTCAATAATCAATTCTACCTTCTTTCGATCCACTCAATTCGCTCTTTCTCGATACAATGTGTCCAAGGAAAGACACTCTCTCAACCAAAATTCACATTTGCTCACTTCAGATGCTATAACCTTTCCTTCTCGTTTCTAGCACTCACCCGAAGGTGCATCATGATTTTTGATCCTTGAATACATAAGGATGTCGCCTATAAACACTACGATAAACTCGATCTACATACTCTGGGCTTCTGAACACAGCTTCATTAAATCCATGAAAGTCATTGGAGCATTTGTCAACCCAAACGGCATTACAAGGAACTCGTAATGTCCATACCGCATTCTGAACGCCGTCTTATGCACATCCGTATCCTTAATCCTCAATTGATGATACCCAGATCACAAGTCAATCTTCAAAAAGACACTTGCACCTTTCAATTGGTCAAACAAGTCATCAACTCGGGTAATTGATATTCGGTTTTTCATTGTCATCTTATCTCGCCATCTATTATCAACACACAACCAAAGTGTACCATCTTTCTTCTTAACAAAGAGCACCGGAGCTCCCATGGTGATACACTTATCGAATAAATCTTTTCTCTAACAATTTTGCAACAGCTTCTCACCCTTTAACTCCAATGGAGCCATTATATACGATGTACGGATGCCGAGTGGCACTCGAACAATGCCGATTAGAACCTCAATCTCTTTCTCGTAGAGGCAATCTGGCAACTCTCCTAAATACGTCCTGATAATCACAAACCGTAGGATATCTAATAGGCTGATTCATGCCCTTTGTATCTGTTCATCACATACGCCAAGTAGGCTCTTCAGCACCCTTTCGAACTACTGCTCTAGCAAAGAATGGTGGATATCACATTAGAGAGGGGGGTTTGACCTCGCGATAAAAGTCACTTCCTCACCACTCGGTGTCCTTAAGGTCACTCTCTTTATTCTACAATCAACTACCACTTGGTGTCGGGACAAACAATCCATCCCCAATATCACATCAAACTCTCTAAATGACAACCTTATCAAATCTCCAGGAAATTAATACTGTAGACTCGATGGGGCAACTTTTATAAACTCTATTCACAATGACACTATGCCTACGGATTTGTCACCAAAATATCATAATTCTGGGCTTCACCTTTCGATAAACTACCCAAACTCCGAATGGGAAGTGTAAACATAAGAATGGCTGAACCCTGATCAATCAATGCATATACATTAGTCTCAAAGATAGAAATTTACCAACTATCACATCCGTGCATCTGTCTTCCACGCTTCATTGCATATGCCCATCCGAGCACGTGCATCCCATTCGCCTATAGTCTGTGTCGATTGTCTCAACGCAATCGGTGCTTCAACACTCGGTCTCGCGCGCTTCCGTACTACTAAAACTCGTACTCCCTAAATCTGGGGTAATGTGAAGGAAGGAGCTCTAGGACAATCTTATCTTGTGCTCACTGATCCATAAGCCAAACAAAGACTTGTTAGTCTCCAACACTCCTTTATGTCTCCTCCCACAAATGTGTGCAAAAGGAGAAACTAGTCCCTCGAAGAACCTCCCCGGTGCACTAGCAACTAACGGTGTCGGCGGCATCAGTCTTACCACCGGGGTAGCCCCGAGCTAATCCTCGAAATGTAGGTGGATTAGAACCCCGGGTCCTCTCGACTTTACTCTATGGTCACAAGAACTCGACCGGTCGAGGTTTTTCTTTCTACCCTATCTTCTTTCTTTCTTCATACTCTTCCTTCTTCACACTTTCTACATTCAAGGCACATGTCGCAATCTTATGAAAAGCTCATCATGGTAAAATCCCGTGACTCAGCCCAAATATAATCATCGAGCCCATCTTTCAAACTTACGCACTTCTCTCGCTCAATAACCACCATCTGGGAGCATACTTGCTCAACCTGGTGAATTCTCCGATATTCCAATACACTCATCTCGTTTTGCTCCGCATTATGAAACTCCTCGTCTCATATTGCTCAGATGTGGACCACATATTGATTCCCGAATCTCTCACAAGAACTCCCATGGCCATCCGTGGTGTGGTCCTAGTCAGCGAGCCACCACCGATGAAGCCCCATCATGTAGTAAAGAAGTCGCACACTCTAAGTTCTCCGTGTGCAATGCATTTTCCATTAACATTTTTCAATTTTCTGAGCCAACTTTCCGCCATGGAAGTTGCCCATCATCTTCTTCACAAGGAAATCCATGGGTCGATATTTTGTCATTCTTCTACGGCCGATCACAAATAACTCAACAGAGCCGCTATTAATCGCTTTGGTAAAGGTTTCGAGCTTATCAACTGAGCGAGACTGGCAACATTCTCCTCGCCGCTTGACTCCGGGTCGTTCATCGATGGAGCATGGGATGCTCGCTTCCACCATCCACACTCACAGACTATTCGGGGCGACTTCCCGTCACCCGACCATGGGGTCCCGAATCATCCATCAAGCCACTATTAAGACCGACAAGATCCGCGTCAGAGTCACTTCATCCTTTATAAGCAAATGCAATGCATGTCATAAACCATTTTCGAAATCATTTACAAACAATTTCAAAATCTTTTTTTTTTAAACCATTTTCAAAAATCATTTGCAAAACCGCCTAAACCATGGCTCTGGTACCACTTAAGTGTAAGATCCCGATCACACCTGGGCACTCCAACCCGATCCGATCGCTAAATGAACCAGACCGGGGAACGGGTCCTCACTTTCATTTCCAATCCAAATACAAAAATTCAATACAAAATGTGAATACATTTTCAATACCAAACGAGATTTCAAATACTGTCGGGTATACATAAAATATACATTAAACATTTCACAAAAACTAAACATTTTAAGTAAAGGCTCCATCATTTTCGGGATAACTCCCCACATTTGTACCATCATTTGGCAAATTTATAAGAGTTTTCACATCAAAACATTTACAAAATATAACTGAGCTTAACTTTCACAAGATACTTTATACAAAAAAAGAGTCAATTCACTTCATGCACAAATAGTTTTACTTCTCCTCCGAATGGTTTTGACGTTGAATATGTGCTTATGCGTCTTCACTCTGCACTATTCACTCTACACTCGCGCTGCTGATAAAAACAACACTCTAAGCATTTTCATGCTTAGTGGTTCTATACAATTCTATTCTCTCTTCATTTCATTTTAAATCGAAACATGTAATATTTATAAAACAATGCTTTTGTACAATTTTCAATTACCAATACAGTACAATACGTATCTATATATGTATTCAATAAATCAATTACAATTCATTGGTCATCTCAAGCTATGCATTTTCATAGGCAGAAAGAAAAAAAAATCATTCAAAGCACAAACCGTGCACTTTTCAATCTCATTATCATTTTGCCCTATCGAATTTAACCTATGTTTTCTGCAAGTAATCGGATAACGAATCACCGACACCTGGCCCACTCAGTCAGCAGCTCAGATATATATATATATAATATGCAATTCCTGGGCTATTTACACTACTAGAGTCGGGCATCTTGAGTCCAAATTTCATGGCTAGCCCGACTAACCCAATATTGCAGCCAGTTGGCTCTAATTTTTGGTCCTCGAAACCTAGCTAAATTTAGTTCGACTAAATCGCCCGCTGTGCCAACAAGACTCCGACGGGTTGGTCTCGCTTTTCCGGCCGCCCAATTTTTTCGAGCTGGCCCGATTTGACAAATTAAATAAAAAACCCCCCATAAAATTAGTAAAGTATATTGAAATATCATTTATTATCAAAATAGTATATTATATTACTTAAATTATTGAAGTTAAAAGAATCTTTATAAAGGATTGAGCAGTGTATGGGTAACGGATTTGTATAGATGAAAAAAAAAAATCTTTACATTATAATAATAATTGAAATAGTATATTATATTGAAATTTCATTAATTATCAAAATAGTATATTATATAGGAATTTCATAAAGTAAGATAACTGTTATGGAATTGGTTTGTTTTGCAGTAGAAAGCAAAGGGCTTTTTGACAAACCGTTATAGTACGAGCAAACTGAGAATTATAACATAATTTAATTTTTTTTTCACATAAGACTAGGCTGGCCATTGGCCCGATATAGGGTCCGGCTGGGCCAGCAAAATGGCAGCCCGGTTTAAATCAAGCTCGGCCCAATCCGACCCGACTATGTTCTTTGCCCTGTATCGTCCTACCACCCGATAAGCCCGCCCCGAATTGTCGTACTCTATACACTACCGATACTCCGTCCCACACTACTTGACGCAGATATTAAGGCACACACGCTTTGTCCGACTCTTATTGGTATACCAACTTATCCTTAACTCAAATTCTAACGGTTAACATTATTTTAAGGGCATTAAAATCATTAAATACAATTTACAATAGTATATATATACATTTGTATGCAAATATAACATTTTCATATTCATGCAATTTTCTTATGAAAATTAGTTTCACAAGCAATTGTCTCAAATCACTTAAAACAAATCATTTCAAACACAAATCAATATGCACTTTCTTGTCAATCATTTCCAAAATTCAAATCATTTCGTACTTATTCAAATATTTTAGAAATAGAGAGAGAGTTTGAGAACAAATCAAAAATCGTTGCTTTGATTCCAATCTTCGGAATCTCGACTTCAATGCGGGTTTTCCTCCTCGTCAGTCCCTATTCAAATACAATGACAATCACATATTAGTCGGTTATTCTAG
Organism: Tetrastigma voinierianum; assembly: GCA_016808115.1. Classification (NCBI taxonomy): domain Eukaryota; kingdom Viridiplantae; phylum Streptophyta; class Magnoliopsida; order Vitales; family Vitaceae; genus Tetrastigma; species Tetrastigma voinierianum. The sequence goes on along the minus strand of JAEQBH010001848.1, from coordinate 160,027 downwards.
GAGTTCTATTTTCATTAGGAATTGGAATCATCTCATTTGGATAACCTAAACTCAAGTTATAGCATTTTAATGCCAAACTAATCGATATGCCCAACTCACTGGATCACCCACTGTTTTTTTTTTTCTGGGGTTTTAACTCCATAAATTAGTAATGGTTCCTTCACTCATTTGAAGCTATGGTTCTAAGGTTTCTTCTCCAATTGGAATCATCCAATTTGGATCACCCAAACTCAAGTTATTGCATTTTAATGTCAAACTAGTCGATATGCCCAGCTCACTGGATCACCCACTGTTTTTTTCGATTTTTGGGGTCTTAACTCCATATATTAGTAATGGTTCCTTCACTAATTTGAAGCAATGGTTCTAATGTTTCTTCTCCAATTGGAATCATCCAATTTGGATCACCCAAACTCAAGTTATTGCATTTTACATCTAGACTACTCTATTTTGCAAAACATAATCTACATATAGCTCCACTTTGACAGATTTCTGGGAACTTTGGGGTTACAATTGCATACACTTCCTTCAATTAAATTATTTCCCTAGAAGTCTAGTTTACCCAAAATTTTGAATCATTTAATTTGGATGAGTGAAACTCATTTTATGGCCAAAACACCACAACTACACCCAAAATAGGGCATACCCGTGAGCTACCCGAACTCACCTTTAAGCCCATATTCGGGAGCCTTAGTGCTACAATTTGCTCCTAGTCCCTTCTATACATTCAGAGTCTCTATCTCTTGTGGTTCTTACCAATTAGAATACTTCATTTGGATGTTTATAACTTAACCTATAGCTAAAATAAGAACAAGGGTTTTGACAAATTTTTTGACAAGATTCTTTGAAAACCCAACATTTCCCTTTTACAAACATTCCTCAAAAACTAATCCAAACCAACACCAACCAACAATACTCTTCAAAACTCAAACCAAAACAACCCCTAACTCAACTACAACCAATACAAACAACTTTAACCCAAAGGTTGGGGTTTTCATCAACTCAAACTCAAGAAAATGGGTTAGGGTTTAGTTTTTCTTACCTTTCAATCCTTGATTCTCCACCACCAAGCTTTCTTCTTGTTCTTTGATCCTTAATCTCCAGTTTTTATGGAGCAAAATCGCAAATCTTCTCTTCCCTTTCACAACCAACTACATGGAGCCCTAGCTTTTCTCCTCCCAAAAAAACGTGAATGCCCAAATGGCATTCCATAGACCATATATTGGTCTTTAATCTCATTAAAAGATTAAGGCCTTGTTTGGCCTTCTCATTAAATCCACTTTTCTCATTTTTGGCCATTTTAACACTTCATTTCACTTTCATTTTCATTTCATTTCACTTCATTTACATTTTGGCAATTGCATTCTTCATTTATGACCCTTAGGTCCCATTTGACATTTTTACCAAATTTATTTGGCTCCTATAAAATTTCCGGGTTGTATATTTTTTTCGTTCTTAGGATTTAAATTCCGAAAAAATTTCATTTACTTTATTTTATACCCTAAACATGTTCTGAAACTGTTAGGATATTTTTAGGGCATTACACACACTGAAAGGTGAAACGTGTCGAGTCATAAGGCGTGTGACTAGTGAACATCTCCCAATATGTCTACGGCACATGATGATCTGACGGCATAATTAATGCAGTTGTTGATATTTCACCCCTATATATAGGGGTTAGGTTGCAAATGCTGCTTTCTTTTACCATTTCACAAAGGCTTATCTGCGCCATTTTTTCTCAAGGCTTCGCAAGTCGTTGTTTGTGCCGTGTGGCCTCCCGACGCCTTCAATTTTTCGATAACTTTTTACAAACTTCGTTTGCATTGTCTCTGCTGAGGGTGCATCCACCGTTCATCTGTGGGGCTCTGGTGACGAAGCTATAAGTGGTTTATGAGATTTAGTTTGGGGTCATCCCATAGTGCGTTGTCAGACCTCCAAAGGGGGTTTCCTTTATCGTTCCCCGGTTTTGACGCCTTCATTCCTTAAGGTCCCCTGCCGATCCTTTATTTTTCCTTCGCTTTCTTTTGTTTGTTTCGTCAGAGTATGGCTAGAAGTCGTGGAAGAGACTTCTACTATGGGGCTAAACGAGTAGGGTAGCTCCTCAGAATCACCACTACAAGCACTTTGTTGTCGCTATGTCCGCGATAGAAATAGACCTCTTTTCGCCAAGTCCCGAGTAACATTAGTTTGGTTGTTGGATGGAGCGCCGCCTCTAATCAGATGATGGGCGTATAATGCATCTACTTCACGGATCAATTTGCCGTGGGACTTCTTCCCATCACGCTGCTAGTGAAACAGCCTCGCATTCTTACTCGTGCACCTCCCGTGGCTCATACATCCGAACGTCTTCGATTCTTACGGTTGTAGTGTTGACTCCCGCTTCACGCTGGATATCCCACTGGTAGAGATTTGCTTCATCTACACTTTGAAGCTTGGGATTTGGGGTCGGCTATTGTAAGACCCGAGAAAATTCCAATTTTCTCAAAAAGGGTAAAATAGTAATTTCGATTGAAAATCCGAAATTATTCTAGATCTCGGATGACGAAACGGACTTTTCTGTTGAAATCGTCTCACGAAATTGGGCTACCACGTCGAATTTTGTTAGATTCTGAGGTAGTCGGGATTTCACGTTTTTCGAGGCGCCGTGCCCACGACACAATGGCAGCAGTGCGAGACGCCATACTAAGATCCCAAGAGTGCGCGACACTCAAGATAAAAAAATGACGTGGTTTCACATCGAGCCACGGCGGCATGAATTCCATGGCTCACAATTAGCCACGCTGCAGAGATTTGATTTGGCGGCTCATATTAAACCACTTGAGAGCATGATGTCATAAAGAGGAATTATGAAATAAGGAAAAATGATGGAAATTTTATGGCCACAAGTGAGACTTGAGGAAATGAGGAGGAAATTGCCTCCATTGACCGAATGATTGATTCTCCAAAAAGGGGGAGAAAAATGACCAAGAAGAGGAGAAAATGAGGAGAAAATGAAAGGAAAATGAGAAAGGAGAAAAGAGAAAAAAGAAAAGAAAAGAAAAGCGAGAAAGGATCGGCGAAAGAGAAGACTCAGAGAGGAGGCGCAGCCGCCAAACACGGGAGAAATCCTAGAGAGAGAACGTCTGACTTCTCTCTAGATTTGTAGGCGATCCGACCGTCGGATTCCTTCGAGACAAGAAGGGAAGTTGCTCTATACGGAGAGGACAACGCGTAGACTCCGGTTTTTGGAAGTTTCTTCAAACTCCAAGGGGTAGGATATTTTCCTACTTGATTTACTTTTAGCCTAAACGCTTTATAATTGTAGGGGTTGCTTGTGGGAGGCCATGAGAGGCCATGGAAATTAGTTCCGAGCCTTGGGACTAATGGGTATGGATTTCATGACCGGTTTCCGGACTATGGGAGTTAGGGTTTGAACTAGAAACCGAAGGTTTCTAGGTATTATGGTTTGTTGATGTGATGATAAAGTTTGGAACCAAACTGGTCCATGTTTGTGAAGGGGCCGTGAGGTACCCTGTTGAATGGTCCTGTCATGCATCAAATCAGGTGTGTTATTGGTTGCCTGAATGACATGCAAAGGTGTGAAAATCGCGGATATTGATGCATGCTTTTGATGTATTAATATGTTTTGTACGGGAGGTAGGTTATATGTATAAATTATAATTTTCCATGGAGTGTAAATGTTTCATGTAGTGCTCATTCATGCATGTAACATGAGGAAATGCATATCATGCATTTCATATGCACGTATCACATCGCGCCGCTCCAAAGGGTGTGTGTGGTAAGGTTTATTCATCAGTGTTGGTGAATGGGTCGTGAACTTGGGAAAAATGGGACAAAGTCCAAGATAGAGATTCACGAGAGTGTAAATGATCAAAATGATAACTTACATGTTTTGGGAGGAGCAAGTTGGGGTAGATCCCCCCCGGTGAAAGTCCCACGTTACTCAGGTTACACGAATCGAAGCCAGATTCAAGTTAGGTAGAAAAATGTTGAAAGGCGTCTTGGCGTCCTACGGTGTAAACCGGAATCGAGTGGCCATGAATAAGGAAAGAATCAAAATCAGGTTTGATAAATAAATTGGAGGGTGTCAATGGTTTCAGATCATGGTGAGTGACGGGTTTAGTCGGCGGCATTCTAGGTGTGAGGTTGGTTGGTACTCGGTCGTGAGCATGAGGGTTACATCTCATGCATGATATAGGTATTTCATATAACTGGTGAATAATTGTATGGAATGTGATTGATTGTTTATTTATGCCATTACATATGCATTTTAGGTGGGGAGTAACCCTTGTGGGAAAACTTTCTGCGGGCTTTGCTCACCGATGGAGTGGGACCCCTTTCGGTCTGGGGACTATCGAGGGACTGATGCGCGGTAGAGGTAACTTTTGAGAAGAATAGAAATGTGGCTTTGAGTGAATATTTTTGTAAAGATGTATAAATCTTTTTGTAAAACAGGCATGTAAACTATCAGAATATAGTTGATTAATATTATTTTGAGTATTGAGCATGATGAGGCCATTGTTACTCGGGTATGCGTCTCGTGATACGAGATGTATAGATTTCCGCAGGTTGTCGGGTGGTCAACGGACACCCGGAATTGGGGCGTCACAGCTATCTATGTCGGCCCATAATCCCCGGCTACAATTCATAACCGAGCTCCCATATTCCCCTATATAAGACCGAAGCGAAAGGGGTGGTTTTGGTTAAGGGTCCATGGTACAAGACGTAGGGCTCTCCTTCGACCTGAACCAATCTCTTTCCTTCCCAAGTTTGCCTCGGCTTGATGGGTCTCATTTTTTTTTTTAGATTGCCCGTGTTCTGATGTGGCCCTTTTCTTTGAACTTTGCAAGTAAGCGCAGGCGAGGCCGGCTAGTTAGTTGGGTCAAGAAAGCCAGTCTGGAGCGTATCAAACGACTACTCAAGATTATCGAAGCGAAGCATAATCACAAGCTCCTCCTTTTCGTGAGGAACTTGCAGGAGTTAGGCACTAACCCTTTTCGTTATATTGTCCCCGTCATTTAGTACTGAGACCTATGAGATTTGTTATAATATACAAGGTATTTATACTAATTGTACAATATATATGAATTAAATATACAAGAGGTATACAAGCCTATCATTTTTCAAGGATTTCAATTGATTTTTAAGAACTTAAATGATTATTTTATGTTATTTTCTATTCATAATAAATTTTTATTTATAATATTTACAATTTTATTTTTTACATTTTTAAATTTTTATAAACCTTTTTTTTTTTTTTTAAAGTTAACATAAGATATTATTATTATTATTATTTATTCACGTTGATAAATGTACTTATGTATTAAAAGTTAATATAAAAACAATAATCTAATAAAAAAATAATGAATAATATTAAAATCATAAAATTTAATTTATTTAAAAAAATAGAAAGTGGAGGATGAATTATATAAAAAGGAAAAAACAATGAAGACTGCACTGCTGGGTGACGGCTGGGATGCGTGGGTGGGAAAAAGGGATTGGAGTTGAAAAGAAAAAAGAAAAAAACATTTTTGTCTCATTAAAATAAAATATATGTATTTGGATTGAATTTAGGTTCATAATTGCCAATTTTCGTTTTCGTCCCCATGGCTCGGTTGTCGTGAATTGCGATAACCATCACCACGCCTTTCATTGTCCCATCGTCATTTTGCATCCTATAAAAAATTTTATTTAAGTTTTACTTTAATTATAAAGCTATTTAATGAAATAAAGTTAAATTTGTTGTAAATCAAAAGAATTAGAGAGAGATAAGGAAGAGACAAAGAGAGAATTCAGAGGAAATTCTGATGATTTCTATTTCATGCTGATTAGGCCTATTTATAGGCTTATAGTGAGAAAGGCGGCCTTTATAAATGATACATTAATAGTGAGAAGGCAAAAGCGCTGTAAATCAGATAGCGTTGTGTCGGTGTGTCATTATATTCAAATCAATATTTATACAATATTTATAACCTCCCCTTCAATGACCATCCACCAAGATTATTAATCTTTGCCTCATTAAAACCTTACGTTAAACCGATGGGATAAAACACAGATGAAGGAAAAAAGTCTGATGTACTAATATACTAACAATGCCACACGTGTGACATGATGCTTCGTGGAGATCTTTCAGTTAGCGCATACCAATCGCGCACAAGTTTCTTGGAAGCGTTGCATTGGCCCGATCTTTTGTAAATAAATCACGCTAGATTAATCATTGGACCTTATCTGTTGCACATTGATCTCACGGTCTTTACAGTTCTATGGTATAGAAAATTTACAGTGAAATATACTTGGATTCGATCCGCACTTTAATATATCCTCCTTTGACTTCTTTATATTGTGACATTATCTTCATATAATATTGTTGGTTCATTCTTAATAGAAGATAATCCATGATTCTCGATGTGTTGTATCGCGGATCTCATTGAACACATTCTCGGCTAGCTTCATGCATGGCAAGTATTTACGAATGATTGGAGGAGGTGGCCACCATAGTTTGTTTCTTTGATCTCAAGATATAGCGACCATGAAATGTAAGCCTCATATGCAACACGTGATGTCGAGCTTTGTGAAGATTCAGAAAGATAACTTGCATCTTGCATAACCAAACAATTGTGAGACTGTGTCTTAGAATAAAATAATCACATGTCACACGTTCACGGAGATATCTTAATACATGTTTAATTCCATTCCAATGCCTTTTGGTTGGAGATTTAGGCGTATCTTGCTAGTAAATTAATGAAAAAGCAGTAATGGAATTAGTATAATTTGCAAAGACCATTAGTGCCCAATTGCACTAAGATATGGTAGCCAGGGACCAAGTAATTCTTCATTTTCTTCTTTAGGCTGGAACGGATCTTTAGTCACTTCAAGTGACCTAACAACCATGGGGGAACTAAGGGGATGTGATTTATCATATAAAAGCGCAGGGACTTTTACGTATATGTTGATTGATGGATTAATACACCATTTGAACAATACTCGATCTGCAAGCCGAGACAATATTTTGTTTTCCCAAGATCTTTCATTTCAAATTCCTTCTTTAAGTAGTCAACTTGTTTTGATGAGCTCTTCAGGAGTCCCAATTAAATTCAAATCATCCACATATCTTATGATAATTACAAATTCGGTTACTCTTTCTTGATAAACGCATGGACAAATTGAATTATTCACATATCCTTCTTTGAGTAAATAATGGCTTAGCGATTATACCACATTACGACCCGGTATTTCAATCCATATATAAAAGTCATTTGTAACTTGATTGAATATATGCTTTGTGGTTTGAATTCATTACTTGGTGAATTTGAATCAGCCGAGTTTCATATATACATTAGTATCTAGAGATCCATATAAATAGAATTTTGACTACATCCATCAACCGCATGTAAAATCATCGAGGCGCTAAATATATTAAATAGCGAAATGTAGTTGCATCCATTACGGAGAATATGTCTCTCATAAATCAATTCAGTCTTTGTAGAAACCTTGGGCCTGGCGTGCTTTATATCGCACTATTTTATTTTGCTCATTTCGCTTTCGAACAAAGACTTATCTATATCCAATAGGTTTTATGTCTTTAGGTGTTTGAACTACTGGTCCAAATACCTCGTTTAACCCGAGGGACTTCTTTCTGTTTGAATTGCTTCTTTCCATTTTAACGATCATTTAAACGTGCGACATTCATCTATATTTTATGGCTCTTGATCTTCATCATTATTTATGATGTCTGTAGCCCTTAGAAAGAAAAAGCATCATCTATAAAGGGTAGTATTTCGATTCGATTTACCCATATATATATAATTGATAGAGATTTCTTCATTGTTATGTCTGAATTTCAAACTCATAGAGATAATGATCAATTGATGCCTCTGGGGAGCTATTAGTTCATTATTTATATTTGTCAATCCTTTTTCTTGTATGCTCTTCAGGAGCGTCCTCTTGAGGTATTAAATTTAGCACTTTTTCTAGAATTGTGTCTTTTGAGCCAGGAGTGCATACGTTTTATTGGCTTAGGCTCGTGGCCATGCTATATTTCAATTTTCCGTTGGAATTTCCATTAATCTTTTGAGATATTTGCGGTAGTATATGTGATTACTTTGTAGCTTTTATTTGAATCAATAAATCATGGAGTAATCGATTTGCAAGATCTTGTAAATGAATTATCTTGAACCTCTAGTTCGAGATTGCTTTGTTGGAGTCAAAATAGATAAAGATGATTATTCCGCATGTAATTTTATTCTTAAGGTGACTTTCTTCTAATGGCGGAAAACATTTTCATTAAAATGACAATCACAAATCGACATTAAAAAGCCTCACGAAGGCTCGACATAGGTGATAATAGATGAGATTGAAAACTGACTGCCTGCAAATACAGGCGTGAGGGGACCTGGTTTAGATCGTGGCGGGAAGCGATGAACATAAGCGACGCAGCGAAGCGCGTGGATGTATGTGAAATATTGGAATCGGTAACCTAAAACAAGTTGGAATGGTGATAAATCTTTGAATTCTTGTGCCGGTCGTGGCGAATTAACGCCATGGACAATAACGCTTCCCATTACCGATAAAGGCAATTTGGTTTTCAAAGTAAGTGCAACAATTAGCTGAGCGTTTACTAATAAGGATTATTGACCCATTAGAGCATGAACATGACAATTGGGTATTGAACATCTATTCAATTGACATCGATAATTAAAGGCTTGAGATGAGAATTCACCGGCATTATCAGGCGGAATTGTCGCGACCGGTGATGAGAAGTGGTAATTCGAAGATTATTTGAGCTAGTAATCAACGACGGCATTCTGGCAGAAGAAGGCATACGAGGACCATCGGTGGACATCAATTAAGACAAATAAAATAGAAAGATTCCTTTGGGTGGGTGAATGAGCCACAAATATCCCCTTGAATCGTTCTGAAGCGGGGGTGGACACAACTTTGGTAAAAGATGGTCATGATCGATTTGCCTTGAGAACAAACGGCACAATTAAAATCATGAGATGTTAAAATTTGTGCGGCATTGTGGATGCCCATTAAATTTGTAACTATACGCATAGCCTGGAGAGAATCGGGATGTCAATGTTCATGCCAATATAATGGCACCCAGAGTCATTGACTTCTGGTTTATTATAGCATGAAGTTATTGAGCCTTATAGTTGTTTGATATAACCCATGATAAAGAAGCCATTGTTCCAAGATTTGTTTGCTTTAAAATAATAGAAGTAATGAGTAAATACTCATTTCCATCGATACATAGTTTCAATGTGATATCCATTTACTATGAATATCCTTGAAACTAAGTAAATTTCTATTAGATTATTGAATAAAAGGGCATTATTAATTTTGAACTTAGTACCATTAGGCAAGGCTTGATTGTAGCTCTTAGAGCCTTTAATTAGGTGACGGGACTGAGATAGTTTGGGCATTAGATGAAATTAATGTTAAGTTTGAAAAATATTTCTTATTGGAAGTAGGATTGTGTGGGTTGTGGCACGATCAACAGACATTCATCTCGGCGAGATGATATATAATTGATCAGTTGAAGAGAGAGAAATCCATATATCTTCAAAAGAAAAACAAAATGTAGAAATAAAATCAAAGTTTGCATTAGATAAATAACATAAGAAAAGTAATATAATAGTCTTATCGTCAGTGATATAGCAAACATTACTTACCACCAATCAAATGGTCTAGATTTTTATGGATCTCAAGAAATCGAAATATTAAGAATTAGTTAAAGCCTTCTTTCCTGTCATCAAAGAATTTTGCATTACTCACGGTTGCCATCTTCTTTGGGAGAGACTTTATTGGTGTTAAAATTCATTATGTCATTGCCATCAATAAAAATTTGTCTCAGACCTTGTTCTTTCCTTTAATGGAGGCACGATAAAGATCAACCTTGAATGTTTGGTAAATGCGACAAATGCGGGACGATGACCTTTTCATTCCACATCTATAACGTGGGTTCCATATCTTTACATGACTATGTAGCCACTGGTGTCTTTCCATTTAATGTCTCTGAATGAGCCCAACTTCTGGTTGTTAGAGTTGTTTTCTTTATTTTGCAGAGATTAATTAAAATTTCCTCGATTCAAGGTGTATGATCACGACCACGGCTACGGCACGACTTTGCCTCGGCCTTGCCCGTAATATTATCGCCCTGCGTCATGTTTATGAATAGAAATTGATGTAGCATTGGCTTCGGGCAATGATAAACCGATAGGGCGAATTGATGATTTTTAATAACGATTCGTTGTTTTTTGCTTTCGGCTACAGGAGGCATGCAATTGCTTTGCGAATATCACGGTAAAACGGCGCTCTCTATATTGCTTCTTTGGGAGCATGTTAGAGGCATGAAGGTAGTATAAGTTTCCTCGAGCATGTCCTCGTAGTGATCTTTTCTCCACATAATTGCAATGAGCTAATTTTGAAAATAAAGAAGCAGGTTGTGATCAGCTATTTGACTTAAAATCTTGTAAATGCTTAAATGAAGCGATCATAGCAGGGCTTTGGAAGTATTATGGTCTTTGATGGTCATATCGTTAACTGGGTATTGGAGGATGATAGGATCTTTACTTAGTGAATATTCACTTTTCAAACTTGCATCAATATGATGGCGAATGAAAATTAAAGAGACCTTAGGCGATCCTGGCGGGATCGACATTTCCTTCTTTGATAGTATTTCCCAATTCACCAGCATCGAGTGGATTTACATCAGAATCCAAGATAAATAATTTTTGCCGAAAATGTCAAAAGGGGCGACAAATTCAAACTTGGCAATGTTGGACATTTTCTACGAAATAGTGTATATTAATAAGTAAAAAAGAATATAAAGAGAATTACAAGTTAAAATTTATTAATAAAATATTAATTGAGCTCAAGTGGTAGCATTTTGAGATCAAAATTTTAGATCGAGTTCGAATCTCCTAAAAATTTGATTATTATTTATTCAAAGATAAAACGAGATTGTAGCATAACTATCCTTCTAAAGTTATAAAAATATCAATATTTATTATTAACCATATATATATATTCGACAAATATCGAGCTGTTATTGTGTGTGTGTGTTAAAGCTTCGACAGGTGCCAGGACTTTTTCTTTGTCTTAGAACTTAGGCTTGAATATATATAAAAAATTGTATTTTTGTTTTTATCTTCAAACGCCCGAGGCTTGAGTATTTGTTCTTGAGTAGCCTTCTTCTTCTCAGTTTGACGGTGAGCTTAGTTTTTTTTTTTGTCTTCAAACTAGGCTTGAATAGTATTATTAGTTCAGACTCTGAAGAATAATATTGGATAGCTTCATGGAAGATTGGTCTATTATCGGACTATAAGGCGTATTAATCTTAAAGATGGTTTCAAGCTTCCATAAATGAGTGAACTTTCATCATAGCTTAGGAGCTATGGAAGATTGAATAAAAATAAATAAATAAATAAAATTAAAATATACCTTTTAAGTTTTACGCTTTTACATCACGAGCTTCGTCTTTGATAACGTGTTGTAAATCAAAAGAATTAGAGAGAGATAAGGAAGAAGAGACAAAAGAGAGAATTCGGAGAAATTACGATGATTTCTATTTCATCTTGATTAAACCTATTTATAGGCTTATAGTGAGAAAGGCCAACTACACTCGTAAATACATTAATAATTGAGAATCATAAAACGCTTTCACGTAAATGAATGACATTGTAATCAGTGTGTCATTATGGTCATTCAAAATCCAATATTTATACAATATTTATAACAAAATTTTATTTGAAATCGACATATTAATCCTCATTGCTAATATTCATCTTTATTAATTTCAACTAATATATTATTATTATTACTATAAATCTTAAGAAAATTTTTATTATTAAACATTCAAATTTAAGATATTAATAAAGATACAAGACAATCTTAAAATATTTATTATAAAAATTGAGTCATTTATATGAAATCATTATTGTGAAATGTTTCTTATTAATTATTGATAAAGAAGATATAAAAAAAATAGAAAAATAAAAATAAATTAATTACTTTAACTTAATACCGAAAAACTCAAGAATCTTCCGAAATGAGTGCGGCAGAGTCTCAATCTTCAAGATTGGTTCCTCTTATCAGTGGGCATGGCTACCTTTGAACATCACAAAGTAGTGGGCAGGTGGACACCTCATGTCTTGGCGTATGGTTATGGGAGCGGGTAGGCGGGGTAGTATGGCCATGCATTCCTCCCCTATCAAAACTCCCTGTCTTGTAGCCAGTTCTCGTCTTCCTAGTGAACACCCATGTTTGTCTATCATAATCAGGCTTGGACGATGGCTTGGCAAGTTCGTCACCACTAACCTTGACGCCAACACCAGTGGCTGGATCTGTCAGTAATGGCTCATTCTGGGGAGCCTTCGAGCTAGTTTTTGTTGGAGGTTTTTATTGTCATAACCTTAGGTAAAACTGTGCGGTATTTGTGAGTTGTCTAACTGAGGATATAAAAAAGTGTCATATGAGCTGTCTCAAGGTTGGTGCACGAATTGGTGGATCAAACTATGTGATATAACTGACCATTTTCAATCAAATTCAATTCTGGAGTGAATATGCTGAAAATTAGAAGCTGATATTCTCTATGACGGATAAGGGAGACTGGAAGGTGATTTTAAGCGGATCAAATCTAAAATATTGGATCATATTTGATTAGTTTTCTTTGGAAGAAAGATATTTCATAATCATGAATATGCAATGAAATCATAATCTTCTAGTTGTCATGTTGAGACATAATATGAAACATGAAGATCCAGAATATCATGGATTGATCCTCTAGAGGATATTAATGTGACGCCCGATCGGGGTCCGTTGATAACCCGATCGGCTATGCGCGAATACGTGTAGTCGGTGGTGTCTCAATGCCACAAAATGAGTGTCTCTCTACCCGACACACTCGAAGACATATGTAAAATGAGGGTCACATTGGCTCTGTCATACTCACCAAAATATATCCAACTATATTGCAATAGTTTCAAGAGTTAATTACACTCTTATATAAACATTTATAAATCAAAATGTTTCGTACATGTTTTACAAAAATATTTAAGCAAAACCACATGTCGGCTTTCTTCTTAAAAGCGGCCTCTAGTGAGCGTCGTCTCCCTAAATACTCCATGTACCTAAAAGGGGGATCCCACGACGGGGTAAACAATGTCCAGTAGTGATATTTTCTTACATGGGTTACTCCCCACCTAAGTGCTCATGCAATGGAACACCAAACATTTAAGTAAAACATACAAGTCCCTACTCAAATGTCTACATGTTATGGATGAGAATGCGATGCACCCACTCCCACATCTCGAGCCCTCACTGACTCCCTCACGCATGCCTAAGCCAAGTGTGAGAAACACTGTTTTCAAAACAAAATGTTTTTGTTCCTAAAAACATAATACCAATTTTCCGATAAAATTATATTGGACAACCCTTCGAGGTGGATTGCTTGATAACTCTCCGAAACAGTCATGGGTCACTCTCCGAGATGAATTGTTGGACAACTCTCCAAGGCAATTCTTCGGAAAATCTTCCCATCAAATTCATTTGATAAACATGTTTTTCATGTTATATACCCATACCTCTTGTCTGGGATTTACCAAGATGCACATATGATGCAATATGTCATTTCCACAATAATTCAATATTAATATATCAAGCATGCATATACTAACGAAATTTATACAATCAACATGTTATTCTTTCATACATAGCAATAACATAAAAAGATTAGCTCACATGGGCTAATATAATCTGAGAAATCCATCTTGGGCTGCCTGAAAACATCGCATAAACAGCATGACATCATGCTTCAAACATAGCAACACCTGTGAAGCAACACATACGAGTCCCACCCGATTAGGTTTTAAGATGTCGAAAACACTCTAGGGATTTCTTCACTAAGTCCAAATCTTTTGGCACTAAAAACACGGCCATCCAGGCCTCAAGACATCCTCATCCATTCAAATGGCTCTTAGCCAAAGAATAAAACAAGCAGAAGAAAACCTCTACCTCCCATAGTTGTCGAAACTCCACGAAACCGGTACCCACACGTAGCCCTTGCAGTGGGGATCAACTTTGCCTCTTGTCTCGCAGAAAGCCACCGGTCTGATCACCGAAAAATCTAGAGATAAGTGAGAGCTTCTCACTCTAAACTCTCTTTCTCCCTCTCTCTTTCGGTTTCCTCTTTCTCTCTCTTCCTTTCCCTCCCAAACTGATTTGGGAGAAGATAGGGGTCTACTTGGTGTCCTCTCACTTGACAAGTCTCAAGCTCTCATTGGCTCCTTAGATTACACCTTATCCCCTTATCCATCTACCATGGATTTTCACCCACTCACATGTTGCCACATCTCTCTCATGGGTCCTATTTGAGCTCATGCTTAACTCATTCTGCACATAACACATGGCACCTCTTAAGCCACTCACAATGTGCCAAGTGTTCCGCACCACTCTCTGTGCCTCGAAAAACGTGAAATTCCAACTGTCTCGAAATTTGACTAAATTCGACGTGGTAGCTAGATTTCGCGAGATGATTCCAACGGTGAAGTATGTTTCGTCATCCAAGATCTAGAAAAATTCCGAATTTTAACCAAAATTACCATTTTCTCATTTTTCAAAAAATTAGAATTTTCTGGGGTCTTACATTCCCCCCCCCCCCCTCTTAAAAAGAATTTCATCCCGAAATTCCACGCAATCACAAAAAATCACATGCATATGCAACGTGCACTATGTCATGTTTGTAAACTAGTCATTTAATTATTAAACGACTAAACCACGTACCTTCATCCCTAAACAAGAAGGGATAGGTGGCCGCGTGTGTCACTCAGCGTTCCCCGCGTTGCCTCTTTCGGCTCCCGCGGTCTTCCAGCCGTAGCGCCATTGCTTTTCGTGGTGTACCCGCGTCGCAACGCGATCGACTATCCATAATGCGCCTTCAGTCCCCTCACTCGAAAGGTCGTCGGTCATCAATGTCCAATCTCTCTACCACGTCCCGAAGCAGAAAGGTAGATAAAGGTATAAGCGGGCGTGGAGGCGTGATCGCCGCTCGGGCACTTTGACATGCTGGCGGCGGAGCTACTTAGGTGCGCTACAATGCACCTCTCGAGTATCTCAGAAAGGCCTAATGAACCTCGTGACTTCCTCACTTGTCGAACGTCCTCCTCTTAGGCATCACCTTCAAGAAAGGCGTGTTCCTTGACCTTAAACTCTAGGGGTCAACGTCGCACATTAGCATAGCAAGCTCTTACAGGCTGGTAGATGAGAGGCGTTCAATACGTATCAAACTCACCTTCTACGAGGTGTCTCTAATCGGATCGGTTGGCCAGTGAACTATCTCTCCCACCTCGATCGATCCAAACATATCGGTGATCTGCACTGGCCTCCCATGCACGCCTCATAGGGTGCCATACGTATGCTCGCCTAATAGCGTTGTTGTGGCGAGATTCCATAAGAGCGGTGCTGCTGACTACCCTTATGATCCGGGACGGATGCTCATGACATGTCTCCTAATATCTGTATGGTCCTCTCAGTACGATAGATGCGTGCGTGGGTGGAAGGTTGTATCATGGTCAGCCGTATCATCCCCGCAGCCTTTGGAAAGCTCTTCCAAAAAGTGCGGCGAAGTAAACCTCGAGTCATCCCAGCATTATGGATCTTTTGGCGCTCCATTGTGGCGAACGATCTCTACGATGTACAATTGGAAGAGTCTTAGGTGTGAAGGAATTAAATCCGCCTGACTAAATGTGCCGACTTGTGTAGGTCCTTATCACCCATACCGCATCATGTCTCCTCGGTGTCCGTGGCAAGTGGGTCACAAAGTTTATTGTGACGTGCTCCCACTTCCACTCGGCTACCTCGAATTTGAGAAGTAGCCTGCTGTGTGCGATGCTTCAACCTTAACTCTTGACACGTGAGACATCATCGAACAAAGTCCCCTACATGTCCCTTCATCCCGCTCCAATAGTACTGACGATGAAGATCTCGGTACATCTTCGTGCCACTTGGATGCACAACAAATCGGGAGTAGTGGAACTCCCTAAGGATATCCTCTCTGAATCCGTCGACATGGGAACCTTGCGGAGTCCTCTATATTGAAGACTCTGCATCTGCGTGGATGGTCGACCCTCTTCACTGTACTTGTTGTACCACGTCACTGATGGACTGTATCTCTGCGTCTATCCTGGGACTTCAGTCACTCCTACTCAATAAAGACGAGTGTAGCTACGAGACTCCCCGACATACACCACAGGCACACTCCTTTGTACTATAGCCTAAAGCATTTCCTGATCTCGAGCATCTACCACTCTTGGGAAACTATATTGTCAGTGCTCCCCGTGACTTCCGATTGAGTGCATCAGCCACCACATTTGCCTTACCAAGATGGTAATGCAAAGTGAAGTCATAATCCTCTAGGAACTCCATCCATCTACGTTGTCTTATGTTGAGGTCTCGCTGCGTGAAAATATACTTCAAACTTTTGTGGTCTGAGTACATCTCAAACTGCTCACCATACAAATAGTGGCGCCAAATCATCAAGGCGAAGACTATGGCTACCAACTCCATGTCGTGTGTGGGGTAATTCTGCTCATGATGCTTCAACTATGGGAACCATAGATGCAACCCTCTGAAGCTGCATCAAAACACGTCCCGATCCGGCGCGAGGCATCACAATGTAGTGCCCTGTCCTCTCTTTGGGACTATCAGAATAGGAGCTGAAGTAAGTCTCCTCTTCAACTCCTGGAATGCCTTCTCCACAGGTCATTCCACTCAAACTTGACCTCCTTCCAGGCCAGTTTTGTCATAGGTACTGCTAATCGGGAGAAGTCCTCGATAAACCTCCTGTAGTACGGCTAATCCCAGCTAGTATCTCGAAGGCCCGGCTTTGGCCTTTCAAACCCATCACGGCCCTCGACCTTCTCGGGTCACGGCACTCGAGTGACACTATATTGCCCAAGAATCTCACCTCGTTAAGCCAAGGCTTCGCCTTCTTGAACTTTAGTCTGGCGATGGTCTCTCAATGGATTTCAAAACAACCCTCAAATGATACATGCTCCCTCTCGGGTGGGAGTATATCAAATGTCATCCACAGGAACTACGACAAGGCCCGATCTAGATAGGGTTGGAATATCTTATCATGAGATCCGCAGATACTTTCTTGGCGCATTCGTCAATCCAAAAAGGGCATCACCCAGTAAGCTTCAAAAGTGTTCATGTCGTCACTGAATATTTGTCTTAGGGATATTTGTCTCCACAACCCTCAGCCCCGTGGTAACGATGCGAAGATTACATCTTGGAGTAGACTCGCGCTCCCCTCAGCTGATCAAACAAGTAATCAATCCTCGACAATGGGTACCGATTCTTAATCGTAACCCTGTTCAACTATCGATAGTCAATGCACGGTCGAAGGGTCTTATCCTTTTTCTTCGCAAATAGAACCGAAGCGCCCCATGGTAAAGTGCCCGGTCTAATGAATCCCTTGTCTAGTAACTCCTGTATCTTGACCCTAAGTTCTTGAAACTCAATTAGTGCCATCCTATGTGGAGTCATAGAGATAGGCGACGTGCCAGGGTGTAACTCAATACATAAGTCTACATCCCTCTGAAGAGGTAATCCCGATAGCTCATCCGGAAAAGCATCCTCGTACTTGCACACTACCTAAGGTAGGCTCAAGTCCTGCCTCACCTCGTCCTCTAGGGTAAGGCTAGTCAGCCAACCCGCCAGTATGCATGCCATGCAGAATCGTACCTGGTCTGGGGTAAAACATCGGTCTTGTCCCCCTGAAGCGTAAACACGATCTTAGTTCTATGTGTAGGCGGTAACCCTCCCTACACCGCTGAAATCGATGTGACTCGTATCTTTGTCGATAATCCATCAAGGATGACATCCGTCGACATGTCCATGACCCTCAAGTCCACTATGAGCAAAATCCTGGAGATCTCTAGCTCGCAACCTCGACATATCATCGCTATTCTCACCCTAATCCCTAGGGGAGAACTCATATACAAGGGCTCTTCTAAGGTCTTAACCTCTAAGCCCAACTATATCACAACCGATGCTAGAGTCAAATAATACCCTTGCCCATAAGCGAGATAGCAAAAACGTACCCTGTATGACTAGCTGATCTACTGACTCAGCCGGTGGCGTGATGGCGTAGACAAG
Source organism: Tetrastigma voinierianum (assembly GCA_016808115.1). Lineage (NCBI taxonomy): Eukaryota > Viridiplantae > Streptophyta > Magnoliopsida > Vitales > Vitaceae > Tetrastigma > Tetrastigma voinierianum. Next base: position 141,868 of record JAEQBH010001848.1, on the reverse strand, counting down.
CCCACAGCGCACGAGCGTCCTTGCATGGGCTGAGTCCTCTCCTCGGCCCGTAATCTGGCCTTTGGCCTCGCAGTGAGGAGGCACCCGTGCAACTCACTGGGACCCGAAATCACGAGCCTCGACATACTAGGATGTAGAGGAATAAAGCTGTATCCTCTGCGTCCCCACCCATTTGACTAGGAGGCTGCGTTGTCCGGCTCCCTGGGATCTGTCTCTAGAGCGATCCACTCCTCATATGTCAGTGCTAGCAATGGAAACATACCATCATCTGCCCCGGCGGCAACCACGCCTGTCCCACGGCCCGGATAAGCGCGGTTCTAGAACCCCGCATTGAGCTAGAAGCCTCTGCTTCTTTCGGCCCGGAAGGCGACTCCTTCCTCTTGCCACTGGCACCGCATCCCGAGTGCTCCGTGCAACCTCCATCATCTCCATCTCTATGGTCATAGTCGTCCCAACCATAGAGTCCATGTCCTGTAGGCGGAGTCCTACAATCCTGCCTTGAATGGACAATCTTAGCCCATTCTCAAATCTCCTGACCTTGGCTGCATCTGTGGCCACATAATCGTCAGCAAGCTGAATAACTTCGGTGAACACAGTACATACTCTATCACGATCATAGCTCCACACTGCCCATTTCCCCCAGGAACTCCTGGACGCCATATCTAGCGGTGGCGAAAAATTCTTGCCCATGAAAGAGCTCATGGAACTTCTGCTTGATCATTTGCCTCTAAGTCTCTAGAGGTCTTAACCCAGTCCACCACTTGGGACTTGCCTAAACTGGCTCACGGCTAACTTTGATCTTTTCGTATCGGAGGTGATATCAGCGCCTCGGCCTTCTCGATACATCTAAATCAATGGTACGCCACCATCAGGATCTCCTCCCCCTTGTGAATATGCGGAGGATGATGTGCCACAAACCTCGGGAGGTTACTCGGACCTCACGACTACCTGCTACACTAGCACATTACGATAGCGTGTTGCAATCCCTACGAGCCTCATGAGCTGTTGATCGAAAATGGGTGGTGTGCATTGGCACCTAGAGTAGACGACCTCTACGTCCCCGTCCTCGACTAGCCATCTACACATGTCAAATGGCAAGTTGAGCTTTAATGAAGTATCTCTAAGGGTGTAAATACAGCCCCGAGATACTATTCACACACCAAAAAAAAAAAATTTCACACACCACATCAAGGCATTCATAGGTAATGCAAGACAAACATTCCATATATTAAATCATATCTGAAGCAAAAAAATTTATTTTTGTGTACTCTTTAACCATGTGAGTGATGTTCGCGAACGGTGACCCCAATGATGAACTAAACAATGCACACTTGTCCAAAGCGGGTCAAGTGCCGCGATCGTGTGCCTTGCCACGCACATAGCGCGCACTACCGCGCACACTACGCGCGCAGGCTGCACACTGTAGCGCTAGGTCGGCATGGCCGCCCAGTCGTGGGCGCGGTACACTGTTGAGCAGCAGCCTCGCTCACTTGGCTTTGTCGCGACACCAAGGCGAGGTGTGGCCCGTTTTCCCTTGCCCGGTGAGCCGGGTATCAACCCCCCTTGGAGACTAACCCATGTCGCGACATCAATTCCCATGTCGCGACCTCCATTCCTCCCACAATGGGGTTCCGATTGTGACACACCTAAAGCTAGTCGCAACCCCCTGCTTGCCACCCAATAATACGCGACATCGATTTCTCCTAACGGTGTCGCAACATCAAAATAATTGTCGCGACACCACTTTGATCCTACATCGTGACACCAAACAAACCACCGGTCGCGGCGACTTCAGTGCGACGGGAGTCTCCTCGCCAAGCGAGCCCAGTCGCGATAGGAAATTGATGTCGCGACTGAGACCTTGGCTTTATCCGACCCTAGCCATGTCGCGACACTAAAATGATGTCCCGCGACACGGGGGCGAAAAATCTGCCAGCAGCGCGCAAAACCATGTCGCGTATTTCTTTGCTGTGCGCGACTGATCTATCGTGAGCACAAACTACCGACCATGTGCGCAATCCTACTGGCGCTTTAATCTCTTTTGCCCTTGTCATGACCGCCTTCTGAATGTCACGACCCGAGGCAAAAATAGGCGGTAGCCCTTCCATTTATTTGCACATTTTTTCCAGAATCCTCTAGTAGCCTCTACAAAACCTACTACTCCTAAGATGCAGTAGCTTAAACAACTGCTATTTATATATTTCACAATTTAAAGAGCTTAATTAAATTCTTTTTCTGTGGCGGAATAATGATAACTAAAGTTCCCATAAACATGTTCATATAAAAAAAAACTGGAATGACTGTCCATAAATTTTTTTTTTTTCTCATTTAATTCTGGACTATTTTGCTCAAAATTCCTTGAACTTAGGGGTTATATTTTCTCAACCCTAGTGTTCAACATTTTCCTATATGCTATTTACCAAGCATATAATCACGCAACAATCATCAAATACAATGGGTAAACACTATCTAACGATGCCACATCAAGTCCTAGGTATTTGTATAATACATACCAAATACTAAGCTTTATAACAAAATTTGTGATGCTCTTATACCTTAATGACCATCGCTGGCTGAAGTCCCACTATGTACTAGCTGCTGACATGCATAACACGATGCAAGCGTAGCCCGATCTCGGGGTCAGTTAACAACCCATCAACCCGCGGAATACATGTGGTCATTGAGTGTCTCAATGCCATAAAATGAGTGTCTCTCTACCCGACACTCAAACATATGTAAAAATGGCCACATTAGCCTATACATCCATACTCACCAAAATATATCCAACTATATTACAATAGTTTCAAGAGTTAATTACACTCTTATACAAACATTTATGAATCAAAATATTTCTTATGTTTCAAAAAATATTTAAACAAAGTCACATATCGAGCTTTATTCTCAAAGCGGCCTCTAGTGGCGTCGTCTCACGAATACTCCTTGTACCTAAAGGGGATCCCAGTGGGTGGCTTGATACTGATAGTGATATTTTCTGCACTTAAGTTCCTCCCCGCCCTAAGTGCTCGTGCAATGGCACCAAACATTTCGTAAAACGCCACAAGTCCCTGCTCAAATGTCTACATGTATGGATGAGAATCATTACCCTCTCACATCTCGAGCCCTCACTGACTCCCTCACGTATGCCTAAGCCAAGTGTGAGAAACACTGTTTTCAAAACAAAAGGTTTTTGTTCCTGAAAACATAATACCAATTTTCTGATAAAATTATATTGGACAACCCTCCGAGGTGAATTGTTGGATAACTCTCAAAGCAGTCATGGAGTCACTCTCGAGATGAAGCTTGTTGGGCCAAACTCTCAAGCGATTCTTGGAGAAAATCTTCCATCAAATTCATTTGAAAACCATGTTTTTCATGTCATTCACCATACCCTCTTTGTCTAGGTTACCCGATTATGAGTACAATATATTCACAATAATTCATATTATCATCATCAAAGCACCATGTCTCATGGAATTTATACCGCAAATCAACATATTTATTCCCTTCATCGTAAGCTTAATAACATAAGAATTAGCTCACATGGCTAAAAATACAATCAGGCAATCCATCTTGGAACTGCATAAGCATAACAAACAACATGCTTCATGCCCTTCAGGCGCCACCACACAGCAACACATACAGGTCAGTGGTTTGGGACTGTCCAGCTTGCCTCTAGGGATTTCTTTACTCAATCGAATCTTTTGGCGCGAAAACCACGGTCATCGAGTCTCAGAACATCCCGCGTCCATTCAAATGGCTCTTGTTAAGAGGCTCAAACAAGCGGAGAAAACCCTACCTCATGAGTTGTCAGAAACTCCACAAAACAGCCGCGTGTAGCCCTTGCCATGAGGATCTTTGCCTCTTGTGTCTAGCGTAAAGATCGTGGGTCCGTCCTTGAGAAAATCTAGAGAGAAGTGAGAGTTTCTCACTCTAAACTCTCTTTCTCCCTCTCTCTTTCGGTTTCCTCTTTCTCTCTCTTCCTTTCCCTCCTAAACTGATTTGGGAAGATAGGGTCCTGCTTGGTGTCCCTCTCCTTGCAGTCTCAAGCTCCATTAGCTCCTTAGATTACCTTATCCATATCCATCTGCATGGTTTTCACTCGCCTCACATGTTGTCACATGTCTCTCATGGGTCCTGTCTAAGCTCATGTTTGACTCATTCTGCACATGACATGGCACCTCTTGAGCCACTCACAATGTGCCAAGTGTCCTACACCACTCTCGGTGCCTCGAAAAACATGAAATTCCGACTGTCTCAGAATTCAACGAAATTCGACGTGGTAGTTAGATTTCGCGAGACAATTCCAACAATGAAGTCCGTTTTGTCATCCGAGATCTAGAAAAATTCCGGATTTTTAACCGAAATTACCATTTTCTCCTTTTTTAGAAAATTAAAATTTTCTGGGGTCTTACAATTAAATAAAGGATACGTTTTGAAGCAAATGTACACACAAAAAAAATGTAGAAGAAGAAGGTGGTTGTGGGGGGCGGCTGAATACTTGTTATAGGTATTTCCCAACTCTCTCAATGTTGAGGAGTTTCTTATACATATAGTTTAATGATGTTTTTAAGCTTGTGGGAGTCTAGATTGTTGTTGGTGGGGGAATGACGTGATCTCATTCTATGTTTCACTATGAGAGAATTAGAATACGAAGGCGTTATAGAAAGAGAGAGTCTTGTCACATATAAGACCAATTGTAACCTTATTGAAAATGGTGAAATCCTTCACATATGAGCTCAACCCCGCGGACGTAGGCTAGGTCTAACCGCTTAACCAACTTCATGTGTAGTGTGCATATATGTTGATTTATTTTCGTGCCTTTAGTTCTATTAAAATCGCATTATTTTCATAAATAGTCCATAACTTGATCTAACATATCCTATGCCAACTAGTAGACCATCTTCCATAACACGCAGTTTTCCTTTCAATTGGTATCAGAGCAGGTCACTCTAAGATACTGAGTGAGATCCATGGGATTCTTATCTGTTTGTTTTTTTTAAGTTAAGATAGGTCGCTCGAAGGAAGAGGATCAACAAGATCAAAGAGGAGATTGATGCACAAATTAAGAGGGAGTCAATGTTCGACGATACTACAAAAGAAAAATCCCAAAAAAACACTTCGGTGATATTTAGGGGGAGATTACAATTGTTGATGACTTCAACAACTCTAACGGTGACCCCATCAATGTTCTTGATTTTATTTTTACCAAAGAAATGTCAAAGGGGAAAATTATTGGAGATATTTATTGTCATAATCTTAGGCAAAACTGTGTAGCATGTTTCAATCATCTAACTAAAGCTATAAGGTAACATGGGTTGTCTTAAGGTTGGTGCATGACTTGGTGGATCAAGTTGGGACAAAACTTACCATATTTAGTCAAATCTGATTTAGGAGTGAATATTTTGAAAATCATAAGTTGATATTCTCTATGAAGGATAAAGAAGACTAGAAGGTGATTTTTGGCATATCAAATGTGGAAGATTGAATCATATTTGATGAGTTTTATTTGGAAGGAAGATATTACATAATGATAAATATGGAATGAAATCGAAATCGTTCAACTGTCATGTTAGGATAGCATAGGAAACGTAGAGATCTAAAACATCATGGATTGATCCCCTAGAGAATATTAAATAAAGGACATGTTTTGAAGCAAATGTACACAACAAAAATATAGAAGAATAAGAAGGAGGAGGAGGTTGTGAGGGGCTAAATACTTGTTGCAGGTATTGCCTAACTCTCTTAATGTTGAGGGGTTTCTTATACATATAGTTAAATGATGTTTTTGGACTTGTGGGAGTCTAGATTATTCTTGGGGAATGAGGGATCTCATTCTATGTTTCACTATGAGATGATTAGGTGATGAATGTGTTAAAGAAAGAAGGAACCTTGTCTCATATAAGACCTACTGAAACCTGATTGGAAATAGTGAAACCCTTTATATCTAAGCTCAGCCCCATGGACGCAAACTAAGCCGAATTGCGTAACCAACTTCCTATGTTATGTGCGTATATGTTGATTTATTTTCATTCTTTTAATTCTATTAAAATCGCATTATTTTCACAAATGGTCCATAACTTAGTCCTACAAATCTTGTGCCAACTAATAGAACATCTTCCATAACAATCAGTTTTCCTTTCAGTTTCCTACTTAGCTTCGTAGGTCAATGGTCAATGGAGTTCATTATCGTGGTAGTTACAAATACTTAAAATTATTTGTAACTTCAAATTGCATATTATACTATTTTCTTAAAAGTATTTAATTTTCAACAAATACCTTCTTAGTCATGTACACGACCTAAGGATCTCACTCATCACTCCTAAGTCTTCCAAGACTAAGAGTTCATCTAACGGTACTTAAAAGTATTTCACTACTAGAAAATTTGATTTTAGCTACCATACAAAAGTAGTAGCTAAACTATTTATTTTAGTAGCTAAATTTCTTTAGCTATTAAATAGCTACTGTAGGACGTAGTAGCAAAATTCCTTGTAGTTAAGCTAATTTTAGCTAGTACTAGTAGCTATTAGCTACTGCTTTAGCTACTACAGGATGTCATAGCTAATTAGCTACTAAAAATAATAGGAGCTAAAATAAAAAATGTAGTAGCTAATTTAGGTAAGGAGGCAACTATATATAGCGACTATATTACGTAGTACCTAAATAGCTACCAACAATAGTAATAGCTAATGTAAATAATGTAATAGCTAACAAAGTGAAAATGGCGATTATTTATAGCTACTATTTAGCTACTCATAATAATAGTAGCTAAAATTGATAATGCAGTAGTTTACTAAAGCAATATAAAGCTACTATGCGTGGTAGCTGTATAAGTATTGAACTAGTTAGTAGCTAGTATTTATAGTTTATAGCAAAGCTATTGACATGGCTATATGGGAGAGTAGCTGGCTATTTAAGCGACGGAAAAATGTAGTAGTTAATAAGTGTATCTATCTTGGCTACTATATTAGTAGCAAAGATTATGGCAGCTATTTAGTAACTATTTTTTGTATTAGCTAAACAAAGTAGCTATTTAAGTACACTAAGTTAATAACTAAATAGTAATGGCCCCTTGTGGTTAAAAAGAATAAATATTATGGTATGGCTATTTAGCTCTTATTTAAACAAACTTAATAATGTGTGTATTGTGATTTAATTTTGTGTAGCTATGTAGTGTAACTGTTGGCCTCTCTTGAGTTAGCTAACTGTTAATAGCTATTTAGTGACTAAACTAAGGTAGTAGCTAAATCTATAATTAAATTAATTAATTTTATTAATTATTAAATTATTAGAACCTTAAAAAAAATTATAAAAAAATTAATGTGTAATTAATGTGTAATATTATTAGAACCTACAATATTGGAATATATATTCAGACAATATATGAATGTGTAATAAAAAAAACTTGAAGTAATATAATATACTTTTAATTTATTTACCCCGATTTGGCGAGGTCTCTCGTCGACCAGAATAATTAGTTTTAGAAGTGTCATAGGTTGTTGATGGATGCGGATGAGGATAAGCTTCTTCTCGGGTCTCTTTCTCCTATATAGAATATATTTGTTGCCTTGATCTTACAAATCAAAATAAAATTAAAGCAAGAGTTCTTGGTACTTACGATCACTCCTGACATGCTGTGAGAATGAAATGGAGACCCTTGGTGTGTCTTGAAGGTCACGTGCAGTCGGCCTTCGTTTCGAGGTTTAGAGACATTGTTCTTAGCCGAGGTCAAAGGCTTCTGCGGTACCCACTTGGCAGTCTACCTAGCGAGATGGACTCCGTAACATGCAGGTCTCTCCCATGTTTCCCTCCTTATTCAAATTATTTGTATACCTAGACTTGTAAGCCTCCAAAGTTAGCTGATGCTACCCTTCATCTCATCCTGAAATATTTCTATAAAGAAAGGTAATAGCTACTCATATAAGTACGAAATAAATATTAAAATAATTAATAATGATATTTCTAAGGAAATTTTGACAAAGTTTCCTCTGTACTAGCAACAATCCAACCTAATAAAAATAAAAAAATAAAGTACTTGCAATATAATGAACCCTTATAATGTATCTCAATAATCCAGCATCTCAACAAACAAACACAACACTTCATATATCTAATTTGTCATGCATTTTACATATAAATGAGTGAATGAGTTATATAATGAACTCTTCTGATAAAAAGTATTTTATCTCTTTTTTGGCGGTAGTGTCGTTTATACCTTCAATGTCAACCCGCTCCTTGAAAATGGGGTGATGCGAGGCGCGCATCGGTGAATTTCGACAAATCTAAAGCATACAAATATCAATTTTCACACATAAAGAATTTAAAAACAATACTTTAAAATATTTCAATATATTATGTTCACTTACCTCCATTCTCCACAATCAATTGGAGTCCCACCGGATCTTTGAGTCATAGAAGTGAACTGGTCAATGGTGTAGACCCAACTAGTAATGAAGGCGTGCTTGAAGCTTGTGTCAACGAAGTCGAATGCACCAAAGGTGATTCCGTAGATGGTTGTATTGTAAAACCCGGGAAAATTTTAATTTTTCTAAAAAATGGCAAAAACAGTAAAATTGCATAAATGGTTCAAGGAAGCCTAAATATTTTGCTAGATCTCGGATGACGAAATAGACTTCATCGTTGGATTCGTCTCGCAAAATCTAGTTACCCAAAAAAAATTCGTCGAGTTTTTAAACAGAATGATTTTTTCACGATTTTTAGGGTAATAGGCGTCTAGTGACTCTCAGGGACGAGATTTTTATGAGAGTCTCAAGAGTTATGAAATAACTCAAGTTAAGTTCATTTAAAAAATTGAACTTGAACTGAGACGAAAATAAATTGTTTCGGGGCATAAACGAATTCGAACGGGTCGTGGACGCATAGCGCGACATGGACCACATGTCCAACTTAAGTGAGTTAGAACAAAAGAGGGGCAAAATGGGGATGAGGGAAAAGAAAGCCCATTTTTCTTGCATTATACAGGAGAGAGTGAGAGAAGAGAAGAGATAGTAGAAAGAGAAGCTCCAACTTCTCTCTACGATCTACGAATCTCAGTTGCTCGGTTTTCATCGGGCCAAGAACTAAAGTTCATCTACGTGACAAGAGCTACGTGTGGATACCGAAAATAAAGGATTTCACCAAAGATTCAAGAGAATAGTTAAGGAGATCGTGGGTTTCGGGTCTTCGAGACTTTCGAAAGCTTCTTCTATGCTCCAAGAGGTAGAGATTCTACCTACTTTGGTTTATTTTCCATTCTATGGACTGTTTGGTTGAGTTTTAATGCCCTAAGGGGTTGTTTGGCTGTTTTTGCCCTAAGGGGCTGTTTGCCAAAATAATGGGTTATGGGAATAGTGCCATGTTTTGACCCTATATGATGTTCAGTTTTTAGGGCTGATTTTCGGTTAGAAAAATGGAGAATTTGGACTAGTATCATTCATGACAATTGTAGCTGAAGTTGTGAAATTTAGGTTAAGATTTTGAATCACTCAAATTGGACCTCTATATCTCAAGATATGGTCCATTTAATTTCCGAAATTTTTTTCACAGCTTAGGCTGTTAACTGTTTGTGTCCATTTTGGAACTGATTTTCAGTTGGGAAAAAGAGGGAACTTAGACTAGTGTCCTTCATGGAAATTATAGTTGCAATTGTGAAATTGAGGTTAGTCTTTTGAATCACCCAAATTGGACCTCTATAGCTCAAGTTATGGTACATTTAATTTTTGGAATTGTCACAGCTTAGGCTGTTAACTATTTGTGTCCAGGTTTTGGGACTGATTTTCGGTATGGAAAAAGAGGGAACTTGGACTAGTATCCTTCATGAACATTGTAGCCAAAGTTTTTCACTTGAGGTTAGGATTTTGAATCACTCAAATTGGACCTCTATATCTCAAGTTATGGTCCATTTAATTTCTGGAATTGTCACAGCTTAGGCTGTTAATTGTTTGTGTCCAGGTTTTGGGACTGATTTTCGATTGGGAAAAAGAGGGAACTTAGACTAGTGTCCTTCATGAAAATTGTAGTTACAATTGTGAAATTGATGTTATGATTTTGAATCACTCAAATTGGACCTCTATAGTTTAAGTTATGGTCCATTTAATTTCCAGAATTGTCACAGCTTAGGCTGTTAACTGTTTGTGTCCAGGTTTTGGGACTGATTTTCGGTTGGGAAACAGAGGGAAATTGTACTAGTATCCTTCATGAAAATTGTAGCTGAAGTTGTGAACTTGATGGTAGGATTCTGAATCACTCAAATTGGACCTCTATAGCTCAAGTTATTGTCCATTTAATTTCCGGAATTGTCATAGCTTAGGTTGTTAACTGTTTGTATCTAGCTTTTGGGACAGATTTTTGGTTGGGAAAAAAAGGGAAATTGGACAAGTATTCTTCTTGAAAATTGTAGCTTCAGTTGTGAAATTGAGGTTAGGATTTTGAATCATGCAAATTGGACCTCTATAGCTCAAGTTATGGTCCATTTAATTTCCGGAATTGTCATAGCTTAGAGTGCTAGCGTAATCGAGGTTTGGGTGATTTCGGTTGGGAAAAAAAGGGAACTTGGACTAGTATCCTTCATGTAAATTTTATATCTGAAATTAAGGTTAGGCTTTTGAATCACCCAAATTGGACCTCTATAACTCGAGTTATAGTCCGTTTCGGGGCATTGCCACGGGTTGCCTGTTTGGCCAAACCTCTTTGTCAAATTTTGGGACTAATTTTCGGTTGGGAAAAAGTGAGAATTTGGACTAGTATCCTTGAAGGATATTGTAGCTCTATCTAATAAATTGATGTTAGTCTTTTAATAGCCCAGAATGAAAACCTCATAGCTGAGTTATGGTCTAGTTTCTTGGGGCCCTTTGGCTTAAAACATTTAATGGTTTATCCGGATTTTGGGATTGTTAGAGGCTGGTTTACAGACCAAGTTCATAACTATCCTGTGGTTTGTTATGGCTTGTTGGGTGGAATGTTTTATGGGCATGCCTATGCCACAATTGGTCTTGAGGATGAGGTTGTCATTGCTTAAGTTTGAATGACATGCTTGGTAGTAATTGATTGGATGTCAATATATGTGTCCTAATGTATTGACATGTGATGAGTTTGTGTATGGATAAGGTAATTGCATGGCTTGTTTGTAGGCTATTTTATGGACATGTTATGTCATAATTTAGCCTAGAGGATAAAGTGTGTCGTTGCTTGACTAAGTAATGATTTGATTGTGACATTGATATATGCACGTATGATATATTGACATGAATGAAATTTTGTGGAGATTATATGCATATTTGATATAGTTGTCCATGATGCATGAAAAATGCATGATTAAATTGCTCATATAGGCATTCATCATATATGTGGCATGATATAGCATGCAATGGCGCATCGCATTGCATTTATGCATGAGAGCATCGCATGACATGGGTGTCAGTGCATGGTTATAATCAATACTGCGTTTGGTGTTTGATGGTAGGCTCGGCATGGTGGGACAACGTCCAATAGAGGTCATCGATTAAAATGAAGCAGTAAAAATGTGGTGGCGGGGCCAACAACCGAGTAGGGATAAAATGCCCCCTCGAGGTGAAAGCCTTGTTATTTTTGCTATACATATGTGTCCAGCAGTGAAAGTCCGTAAAAGTGTAGGAAGGCTTGCGAAGCCTGTGGTGAGACCCCAAAGATTCGCTACCCAAAAAAAGACACATGATTTGAATTTAAATGATCATTGAGGTATAACATCCAAAAAGCTTTTGGTTTGAAAAACAAATGAATTTTGCTATAAAATGATCATTGGATGTAATCCATAAATGATGGATTTTATCACGTATGGGTTTTGGCATTGTGTGATAGGAGTCGGTGAGGACTTTGTACATGGGACATGGTGAGTCGCATCTCATTCATAGCATGTAGAATTCCATTCTAGGTTTGCATAATCTTGATTCGAATGTGTTTTTTTAGTGACATGACCATTGCATGTGCACTTAAGTGGGGAGTAGCCTCTATAGAAGTTTACTCTACTAAGCATTGCTCACCCCGTCGTGGGACCCCCTTTCAAGTACAGGGAGTGTGTAGGGAGACGGCACTCACTCGAGGCTGCCATTGTGATTAGAACAAACTGTTTTGATATATGTTTTTGTGTAAAGAATATTGTAATTAAACTCTTAAGGACTATGGTATTATAACCTTGTGCATTATGTTTGAGTATGGATAAATGGACCCTATGTGGTCATTTTTACTCGTAGATGGACCCGGAGATGTCATGATATGATAATTGGCCCTGGATGAGCCATGCTATTATCCGTTGTACATGTTGTATTTTTGGGTAGAGCTCCCTGTACAAAGGACTCTGTCCGATTTTTGTTAAATTATGGATCCCGGTAAAAGGGACACAATAGTGTCGTATCGGGTTACTCGACATCCATAAGTTTTTCGAGGGTTGACGGTTGGTCAACGGACCCTCGGGTTTTGAGGTGTCACATGTATGGATAAGGTATGCAATTCTTCTAGTGGAGTGGTACTAGATAGACCTTCTGCATGGGATAGTGTACCCCCTAGACGTCCGCCCCGTCCTCTACCGCGACCTCCCCCCTCGTTTGATCCTCAACCTCGCATGTCTACAGTAGAATATATAAACATTTTAGTACAATTTTATGAAATAAATAAATAAATAAAACATATGTGAAAAATTATGAACATGATGTAAATCACCCACTAATCATTATCATTATCATCCGGTTCTTCTTAATCAGATTCCAACTCATATTCAAATTCTGATTCATTCTCCATTTCAATTTCCAACTCTGAATCAATTTGTATTACTACTCCATTAGGATCTACCAAGGACATTGGTTCATCAAAGACAACCTCTATTGCATGAAATTGCATACCATCCTCTTGGAATGGTTGGGCTTTAGGTGGTGGATGAATTATTCCGGATAATTGGGATTCACGCGTCGTCTTCTGTTATTCTAAAATATGTCGATCATCTAAATCTAAACCAGGTGGATAATCAAATACTGAGTCATAAATCCAGAAACTAGGTTCATGCCCATTAAATCTATATCAGATGATTCCACAATGCTTCAGGATGAACCTGTCTCAATAAGTGTTAGATAAACAAATCACAGAACAATCTTATTCAATATTAATGGCAGCAAGGATCTGCAGCGCGCGCGAATTAACCATGTTGATCATTCATGTCTCTCTTACGGTTCCACATGTCCCGTAGTGGAATTTATATCCATTTACAAAATACTCTGGATATGTTCTTACAGTTCTCAAAGGTCGTTTAGCAAGATCCTTGAGTTGTGTGTTCATGATATTATTTGAAGGATTGTTCACCTATATATATAAATTAAAGTGATATGGTTAATATAAGTATGGGTATATATATATATATATATATATATATATATATATATATATATATATATGTGTGTGTGTGTGTGTGTGTGTGTGTGTGTGTGTGTGTGTGTGTGTGTGTGTGTGTGTGTGTGTGAAGAGTAATTTTTAAGTGGCATACTCCATTACTTACATATGTATTGAACCAAGAGGAAATTCCTTTCTAGTAGTGTATCTATTTCGGTTATTAGTTATGTCCTTTCGAAGCTTTGCATGGCTCATTATTATAAAGTCATATAAACCAAATGGTTACATAGTCATATTATAGGTGCTACAAAAATTCAAAGTTGATTAGTTACACACGTTATCTAATCAACAGGGAATACTGTATTATATGGATCCACTTTTGAGCAATTCAACAATATATAGGCGTGTGCAGCATGAAACTCTTCCAATGATAGTTGCCTCGATGTGGCCTGTCCAAATGCTCGTTCAGAATATTTGAAAATAGACAATGTCTCCTCTTTTTCCTCCCAATTCTCTCCATAAACATCATTATTTTGCAGCACCCTTCTATGCCTTGTGTGTACATACTCCTCAAAATAGTATGAACAAAATAATGAAGCTTCTTCAACTAAATAGGCATTGCATATTGGACCTTCAACACGTGCCTTATTTTTTAGCTTATGAAGGTACCTACATTATATGTCTCGATTGGTCATTTGCATAAGTGAAAAGTAAGTAATCATAGTAACAAAGAATTACCTCTCGAAAGGATACATCCACCGATATTGCACTGGCCCAGCAAGTCGTGCTTCATGAGGCATGTGTACGGGCAAATGCTCCATCGAGTCAAAGAAGCTAGGAGGGAATATGTGCTCAAGATTACATAGAATAACTAGGATATCTTCCTCTAGTCAAGCCACATCATCATTTTTGATAATTGTAGAAGTCATATCCTTGAAAAACATGCTCAACTCTATTAGTGCCTTCCACACATTCTGTGGCAACAATTCACGAAAAGCAACTAGCAACAACCTCTGCATCAAAACATGACAATCATGGCTCTTCATCCCCAAACAACCGACTTTGTGTCACACATCGAGCCAAATTTAATGCATATCCATCTGGGTATCTTAGATTTTAACCCATTCACACAACACTTGTTTTTAGATCTTTTCAAGTGTGTAGCAAGCTTTAGGGTACTTGGTCATTCCCTCTGCCTTCTCTAACTCCGGGCATCGACAATACTCATTCAACTCCTGTCTAGACTTGGAGGTGTCTTTAGTTTTACTCGGCACATTCATAACTTTGTTAAACACATTCTCAAAGACATTTTTCTCAATGTGCATGACATCTAAGTTATGTTGAATGAGTAGCGTGCTCCAGTATGGTAAATCCCAAAAGATGCTCCTCTTCTTCCATTCGTGAGCTTTACATATCGGATCATTAATATCAGAGGCTCCAATTTAATTTTCCAATCCAGGTTATTAATTAGGTTTTAGAATTTTCATTTTCACCCTGATATAGGAGGTGTCTGGCTGTACCACCATATTATGCGAAAGCATATCTATTCCTTCGAAATGTGTGATGCCTGGTAGAAGCTTTACGATTGGATGTCAAACCAAATTTGCTCACTCTTTGAAAGTGTGAATGCCCTACAGTGACCTATGCAATACGGACATGCCAACCGATTATGTTTGTGCTCCTACTAACAACATTGCATAACCAGGGAAGTCACTGATGGTCCACATTAATGCCGCTCTTTACTGGAAATTTTGTTTTGTTGAAATGTCATAAGCTAAAATTCCAACATCCCACAATTCTTTTAACTCGGCTATAAGCGGTTGCAAAAAAACATCTAGCTTCTGTTTGGGATTCCTAGGACCCGACACAAGCACAGTTAGAAACATAGATGTCTCTTTCATACACAACCATGGCGGCAAATTATAAGCTATTATTTAAATCCTTCACATTCTCAGTAGTGAATATTTATTTGCCACATTTTATGAGAATAGTTCAGGAACATCGATTACCTGACCACAGTCTCATTTCTACTCTCAAGTGCAATATCGGGGTGTACTGTATTGAAATGCTTCCAAGCAATGGAATCAGAGCAATGCCGCATTTCTCCTTCTACAACCTCGTGCTCCGCGTTCCACCTCATATCATTAGTGGTAGCCTTAGAATCATACAACCTTAGTAGTCGAGGAGACAAAGGAAAGTAGTACCTTTTCTTGTAGGGTACATTTGTTTTTCTTCTTGTATTTGTTTCTACTAAAAATTAGGTCTCTTGTATGGGTTGATGGCCTCAAATCTTACAAATTAGCGAAATGTTGTCTTCTTCCCAAAGCAACATCTGACCATTGTTACAACAATGGATCTTCTCAACGTAGCTTTAAACTCTGACCAACCTCTTAGCGGCGTAAAAGTTCCTCGATCCACGAGATTCTCATACGGTAACCTCCTTTTCAATTGAGAAATATCATCAAACTCCCTTTGTGACGTAATTTACGCCTTCATATTCAACATTCTAGCAACCAATGATAGCTCTACGAGATATTTTAACATCAGACGTAATTCTTTATTCGCAACACTTAGCATGTCAAAAAACTTATATGCTTTTGGATTGGGAGGTTCATCCGATATTTCATTAGGATTGAAATCAGGTTCGGCAGAATCCATAACCATACTATGGTATGCATTTTAAACTGACTCAAATGCTGGTTGGGCATCACCAGAATTTTGAATTGAATCTGGTTCCATTTCCCCGTGTCTTGCCCAAACATAATACCCCGGCATAAAGCCATTCTTCATAAAGTGATACTTTATAGTATCAATTTGATGATAACTACGGTTTCGGAACTTCGTAAGTGTACATGGACACTTTATCTTGTTACCATCCATCCATTCGGGTTTACTACATGTGAATTCTATAAATTCCTCCAAACCAACCAAAAACTCTAGGTTTAAGAGACCATTTAGAGCCTAGAATACATCAACCGATTTGAATCCATTTAAATGTTGAACGACTATTGTAGACGCATTGAGAATAAATCATGTACAGAAAATAAAATCATAAAAGTAATTGTTGCATGTAACACACTCTCTTGAAAATTGAAAAAACTTAATTGTGAAACATTTGAGTGTAGATTACAAGTATGTCGTTGAACTTCTTACTATAAGTTAAGTAATGAGGTGGTTCACATCCCATTTAAGTACACATCTTCCTACTAGTCAATTACTTAGTGTTTTTATTCTCTATTTTTGAGAAAATTCTAGCAAACATTTCCCTTGGATTCTCCAGTACATGATTTGATTTGAGTATAAACACAATTTAGTTACTTAGCTAAGTAGCTAATATTATATCACCTTATCGAATATGCCTAGAGAACAAAGATGAATATTATCTTAATCTCTATCACCTTCAGAAAAAAAAGCACTAGTAAATCACTTAGTAGGCATTATGTATTTCTAAACTATCCAAACAGACAATTCATGCATCATTTGTAGACAAATTATCAATCATATGATAGACATATAAATTGTAAAATTAAGATTGGCTCAACAAGAAATCTATTTCCATAATTTTACAATTTATCTTCTTTAGTACATGATAAGATAATTTATCATGCAACGATACTTGAACGGGAGAACTAAGATTTTTCATATATGTAATTAATCTAAGGCATAAAAAACTATCATGTATTACTTGTAGGGTCAAAACAGGGCATCATGTGGCAGGCCCGTAAAATGGACCATAACTTGAGTTATAGAAGTCCAATTTGGGCGATTCAAAAGCCTAACATCGATGCCTCTACAATTTCCATGAAGGATACTAGTCCAATTTCCCTCTTTTCCCTAATTGAAAATTAGTCCTAAAATCTAAGACGGTAATGTGAGGGTCAAAAGCAGGCGACTGTGCGATCTGGAAGCGGACCATGCTTTAAGTTATGGGGTCCAATTTGGGTAATTCAAAAGCCTAACATAAAGTTCTCAGATGTAGCCACAATTTCCACGAAGGATACTAGTCCAATTTCCCTCTTTTTCCCTACAAAAAATCAATCCCAAAATCTAGACAGTATGTAGGATCAAAGCACGAGAGTGACATATAAGCAGTCAGTAAAATGGTAATCGCTTGAGTTATAGGGTCAATTTGGGTGATTAGCTAACATAGTTCTCAGATGCATCTACAATTTCCATGAAGGACAGTAGTCCAATTTCCCTCTTTTTTGGTCCGAAAATCAGTTCCCAATTGAGCCATAAAACAGCCCATAAACCGGCCATAAAACAACCATGAAAAGGGTCCCAAAACAGTCCCCAATTGAGCCATAAAACAGCCCACAAACCAGCCATAAAAAAGGTCCCAAAACAGTCCCTAATTGAGCCATAAAACATGGCACAAATGCTGGAAATAAGGCCAAACAACCCCATAAATCATTCCCAAACAGTCCCTTAAGTCCAAAACCGTTTAAATAAGCTCCCTTAAGGTAGAAATAAACCAAAATAGCAAGAACCCTACCTCTTGAAGCATAGTAGCACGGGTAGGAAGCCTCCCCTAGCCTGAAATCCTTGATTTCCCAAAATCTCCTCCTTTGGATCTTCGATGAAATCCCTCCTTTTTGGTATGTACGTGTGACCCTTGTCGAGTAGATGAACTTTAACTCTTTGCTCGACAAATTCCGACCGACGAAACCCCTTGGATCGTCGAGAGAAAGTTTTGATTTTCTCTCTTTTTCTCTCCCTTTTCCTTCTCTCCCATAACAGTAGCCAAAAATGCCATTTTCTGCCCAAAAGTCCCTTTTGTTCTAACTTATCCAACTTAAATGCTTGGCCCACATCGCGCCACATGTCCCCGACTTACTCGAGATTGTTTTCGCTCCGAAACGATTTATTTCATCATGGTTGAAGCTCAAACTATTTTAAAATGAAATTTACTTAAATTATTTTCGAAAAACAGGATTTTTCTCAAAAATCCCATTTTTCCACCCATCGCCAAAAAATCTGAAAATTCCATTGTCTTGGAATTTATTGAAATTAAATCTAAGTAACTAGTTGCGAGAGCAAATCCCGACAATGAGGTCACATTTAGTGATCCGAGATCTAGAAAAATCTCAAGTTTGCAACCTGTATGATTACCATCAAAGCCGGTGTTGTTTGCTCTTATTACCTACGGGTTTTGAGCACTTTTCAAGTAGTAATCAACTTTAAATTAACCAGGTTAGCACGTATTAGGACCTGTTGTACTACTTATCATATTTTATGGCAAATTTTGTAGTTTTCACATGCTAATTATGCCAAGGTTAGAGAAATCGGCTCAATCACCAATTCAAAAGTTGAAATCAATTTGCCAAATCGAAATTTGGAAGAGAGAAGCAGTGCGAGAGAAAAGCAAACAACCTAGCAATTGCCTTCACTTATTACTGCGAAATTTTGCTGCTCTTGTTGACTTTTTTTGTACTTTTTTTTATCTCTTCCAAATTTGTCCCTATGTAATAGTGATTCTCTTTTGATATTTTGGTAAATTGTATTTACAGTATGGCATATATGCCAAAGACAAGACTTTGTAATCATTCATTCATTGAAATTGGGAAAGCTTCCTGGATAAGCCTTGTTTTTTGCTATCTCATTTTCTTTCACTTTCTCTCATTTTCTCATTAGCCAAACACCCTCTAAGGATGACAACTCAGAGGATGAGTGGCTAAAACACCTTCCTCCTTGAAGTAGAAGGCCACTGGGTAAGGGATCCTAAGGCAAACCGAGGGGTTCCATGTTTTTCATGCAGGTATTCACTACTATTACATTTCTCCCTTTTTAACTTTAGGTTTTAATCCCTTCGACTCACCTTCAATGAATATTCTTTGGTAAGCTTTTGGGCTCATTGTGTGGCCTTGAAAACCCGGGAGTCCCATTGACCCACCCAGTCAGCCCTCTGAAACTTTGTGTGTCTCATATTATGAGACTCGCCATGATAAAAATGACCCAAATAGGGCCAATCATCCATACTCGTCCGTGATTAAAGTATACATTTCTATAAATCGAGGATTATTACATCACTCTTATCTGAAACATATATTAAAACTATTTCATTCTAATATATACAAAACAGAGTAAGGCCACGGTCCAGGCCTTCATAATCTACGGCGTCTAACGAGCGTCGTCTGCCTATACCTATCATGTACCGAGGAGTCCCCTGGCAGGAGTGAGCTACTTTAGTAAAGATAAATCTACAAGAAATTTACTCCCGCTAGAATTTTTTATGCAAATGATCATTTCACAGTCAAACCAACCACCAATCCTTGCATACATGTTGTCCTATCATGAAAAAAAAACTACATGAATGTATGAGACGACACTCTACATGCCCCATGCCAAGGTCAACCTTAGACCACCACCCAATGCTAGTACCAGTAAGAATCAATAGGTCAGTCTCAGGAACTCCCATCTCCTGACCCATAGTCTATGTGATATTTATTTTAATCGTTTAGCGTCTTTTGGAAATGACAGAACTTTCCAGGGGTCTCACGAGGTCTTACACCCTCAGAGCATTTTCGGGCTTTCACTAATGGATATGTTGTCTAACCGAGGTTTGGGCTTTTCACACAGGGGTATCCTCCCTACTTGCTCGCGACACTATTCGTTTTCCATTTTCATTTGCTGTATGGAACTCGATTGGACTTCGTCCCATTCCAAGCCCACATAATTCAACATAAGGCAACGATGCCATCCCGAGTACCATGTACACACACCCCATGTAATCGGTGTTACCGCCTAATCTGTCTGTTGTACCCCTTTGCCTCAAACCCATGACCAATGTGTGAAGACCTCTATGGACATTCTACAGTTTTATGTGCCATTAACAACGATGTGTAATGCACACAACACTTCATATATTCTATTCAACATCAACGCCCATGCGGTCATGTTAATATTCCACACATTCATATTCAATGCATCACACAAGCTTGCATCTCCACAATTCCTAACTCCAATTAAGCAATTTAATGACATAACTCACACACCCAGGCTGAGTCATGATATATCAGTCCCATAACTTGCAAGACAGTGCCAAGCAAGTCCATATTCAAGCCAACACATACAGTCCCAATTATTTGGAACACACACCAAAGACATCATGTCATCTCTTAACCAAGAGATGGCAATTTAATCCACAATTCACAATGGCTTTGGATTGACCACCATACCATCCTGATGATTGTAGAGATTAACTTGAGAAAGTCAAAAAAAAAATTATGAATTAAAACTGATACAAAAGCAAGGAG
Source organism: Tetrastigma voinierianum (assembly GCA_016808115.1). Classification (NCBI taxonomy): domain Eukaryota; kingdom Viridiplantae; phylum Streptophyta; class Magnoliopsida; order Vitales; family Vitaceae; genus Tetrastigma; species Tetrastigma voinierianum. The sequence goes on along the minus strand of JAEQBH010001848.1, from coordinate 121,262 downwards.
AACAGTGCTGGAAACACTGTTTTTAAACAGGACTACTCAGTTTTCAAACAAGACTGGCTATGCGAACATAGCCCATTTGAATGAATTTTGAGTCGAAAAATTAAATTTGGACAGACCTATTTCAAGGAGATATGTTCTCCTCTAACTCTAGTTTACGTAGAAACTAGAATCACTTAATTCGGATGAGTGATGGCTAAGTTATGGCCAAAACACAGTCATGGGGTCGAAAGAAAAAAAAACTGGATAGCACCTCAACCAAAAACACAGCATTTATCCTATACAAAAAATCTCATCCATTTAGGGTCACAACCATAATCAACCATATGCCATTTCCATGGCCCTAAGCAAGGAATAAACCAAATAGGAGATATCCCTTACCTCTTGTAGTATGTGGGATCAAGTCCTTGATCCTTCAACCTTGCAACAATGGAGGTTTTGGCTCCTCCTCCTTTTCCTTCCTTCCTTTCTTTCTTTCTTTCTCAATTTTTTTGGTTCCTTCTCCTTTCTGTTATGAGCGGCCTTGCCCGGCCCGGCAAACCCCCTCTCCTCTCCTCAGTTCATGAATTGTTCTAGCCCTCACAATGCTTGATTCCATTTCCAACGCACAAACCATAAGCCCTAGACTGTGTTCTGAACATGCATGACACATGGCCTAAGTTAAGGCATGTGTCACTCGTACCAAAACTCATCCCACTATAATGCATGCATTCCTACAAGGGCATGACATAGCCACCATGTGCCCAGTGTCTCCATACAGTGCCACATGGCACCCCATAGTTGTAGTTCCGCTCTCGAAATGCGTGAAAAGCGTCTGAATTCGCGTAGTTTGTCTAGTTCAATTAGATTTCGCAAGATGATTCTAACAGCGTGATCCGTTTCGTCATCCAAGATCTAGAGAAATTTATAGGGTTTTGCATGTACTGTCCCGGCAAGAATTACCGATTTGCTCATTTTCGAAAAAAAATACATTTTTCCTGGGCTTCACACATTGGATGCTTAATGTTAGATCCAGTGATGTTCATTAGTTATCATTTATGAGCCATTGGAAGGTGAGTCAAGGAGACTTGTGTTTTAACAATTGAGAGCATTAATGGCCAGTGAATGCCATTTTCAAAGATATTTAATGAGGGGTAGTTTTTATAGCTAAATGAAGATCCAGTTTGGGAGATAACTATAGGTCATCTCCCAGCGCAAAGGAAAAGACACGTGAAGCCCTCATTTTCCCTAGGAACCTAAGGCTAGTGAGCCTAGCAGCTTAAGGATTTCTATTTGCATGTGCTCATTTTTTACTTTTAATTTTCACCACAAAAGCTCCTCAGTATGAAGGCAAAAATCAAAAATAGATTCACCCAGTTTAAACCCGGTGTGAGTCATTTACACGAAGAAAACCCATCCCTGTGGACAATCCTAGAACCATTGTGCTATGGTAGCTACTGCGCCAATGCAGTGTTAGATTATAAATATTGTTGATTCGGAATACTCTCTGAATTTCACATAAATACTGCGCAAATCCAACTGAAAATGCTGTCAAGGATGGTGCCATAGTGCAAATGACAGCTTGCTAAACACTTGTGATCCTCATCACAAGCACTGGTTAATTTCTTTTCTTTTATTATTCTTTCTAGCAGTTTACTGCTAGGTTGATTAATTTCATTTTACTGTCTATATGTTTATACTTTTGTTTTAACTAACATTAACCCTTTTTCGTAGAATTTTCTTTGTTTCTTTTTGGTGTTGTCATTTTATAGGAGTTTATGTTACAGTGGTTTTAGGAATTGAGAGGCTGATTAGGTTAAATCATTTATCCCATAGGAATCGGGAAATAGATTCTATAGTGAGCACAGTGCCGTCAATGGAACCCCCACTTGAAGAGCGGCCAGGCCAACGAGAGTGGAGAGGAACCTCAATGCATTTAGGTCCATGAGGGACCACATACACCCTCCACGAATGAATGCTCCCTCCTGCATTATGCCTTAAATTGAAGAAATGATTGTTAGACCTTACCTTGTGCCACTCCTTCCCACTTTCCATGGTATGGAGAGTGAGAACCAAATGCTCCTTATCAAGAATTTGAAGAGGTTGCAATACCTTCAAGGAGAATTACTGCCACTTTGGACTTAATGAGGCTTAAGTTTTTCCTTTCATTGAAGGATAAAGCGAGATTTGGCTCAACTCCACAGGCTAAGGACCATCCCGGCGGGCCCGGGGATCTTGAGTGAGTTCTAAAGAAATTCTTCTCCTCCACAGAACAAATAACTTAAAGGCAGATTTCCACCTTCCTCGACTAATGAGAGCGAAAATTCTGAATCTTGGAAGAGATATATGGAGCTTTCGATGCTGTCCTTACCATGGATTTGACACTTGGCTACTAGTCAGCCATTTTTATGATGGGATTTCTTCTCCCATGAAGCAATTGATGGAGACTATGTGTGGAGGAGACTTCTTGAGCAAAAATCCAAAGGAAGCTTTGGATTTTCTGGGGTATGTAGCTAAAGCTTCAAAAGGTTGGGATGAGCCTAACACAAGGGAAATGGAAAGAATGAAACCTCAACCAGTACAAGGGGTGGCATGTATACCCTTCCGGAGGACTTGGATATGAAGGCCAAACTTTCAACCTTAGCTAGAAGATTGGAAGAATTGGAAATGAAAAACCATCATGAGGTGCAAGTAGTGACTGAAACTCTTGTGCCGTAAGCCATCTTCATCTGCCAGTGGCCAGGCATGTGGGGCTTGATGTCCACCATTCGGCGTAAGAGATGTTTGCTTATCAAGCCAATTTTGTTGGTCATAACAAGCCTCCAACTAATGCACTTTATGGCAATACCTATAACCCGAATTAGAGGAACCACCCAAATCTCTCCTAGAAACCAAAGCCTCCACAGTATGCACCCCCTACTGCACAACCACAGTATGGTTCTTCTTCTCAGCCATCACAACCACAGTCAACTTCTCCGGTTGAACAAGCCATCTTAAATTTGAGTAAAGCGGTAGGTAACTTTGTAGAGGAGCAGAAGCAGAAAGCAGTTAATGTCCAAGCAAATGATAGAATTGATACCGTGGAGATCACCTTGAATAAGAGAATATATGGTGTCCATAGCGAAATTGCTCAAAAATTTGACAACCTACAATATTCAATTTCGAGTTAGCTTGACCACCGGTAGGTACATGAAAAGGAAATTTCCTTCTGAAACCTGACGAACCCTAGGGAGTCATGAAATAGCCTCTGCCAGTGAACCTACTCCCAAGATAGATGAAGTGAAGGCAGTCATCACTTTGAGGAGTGGTAAACAGGTTGTTCAGCCAGTGCCTAAGTCACTTGATGCAACTGAATAAGATAAAGAAGAGGAACTGAAAATAATTGTGATTAAAGAAGATATGATAAAGAAGAGCATGCCCCTTCCATTTCCTCAAGCACTAAAACGAAAAAAGAAGGTAAGCAACCAAGCTGAGTTTCTTGAAGTGTTAAGGCAAGTGAAGGTCAACATCCCTCTTTTGGACATGATTAAGCAAGTCCCGACATATGCCAAGTTTTTAAAAGACTTGTGCACGATGAAAAGAGGGTTGAATATTGACAAAAAGGCTTTCTTGACAAAGTAGGTCAGTGTCATCATTCAATGAAAAACCCTAGTGAAATACAAAGACCCAGGCTGTCCTACCATCTCGGTGAATATTAGAGGAATTTGTGTGGAGAAGGCATTATTAGACTTGGGGGCTAGTGTCAACCTGCTACCCTACTCGGTTTACAACCAGTTGGGGTTGGGAGAATTGAAACCTACCACCATCACCCTGTCTTTAGCGGACAGGTCAGTTAAAATTCCCAAGGGCACTATTGAAGATGTCTTGGTGCAGGTAGACAAATTCTATTACCCAGTGGACTTAGTTGTCCTTGACACCGAACCAGTTGTTGTGGGAGCCAATTATGTGATCATCATCCTAGGGAGGCCATTCTTAGCTACCTCAAATGCTATTATTAATTGTCGAAATGGAGTTATGCAGCTAACATTTGGGAACATGACACTGGAACTCAACATTTTCCACTTAAGCAAAAAGCACATGCACCCAATGGAGGAGGATCCAGAAGAGGTTTATTTGATTGACACCATTCTGGATGAACAGTCTCAATTGCGGCAACTACAGGAAGAATTAATTGAGGAACCAGCATAAATTTTTGAAGAGCTATAGGAAGCCCCAGATTTATGTGCCATTTATGAGCCTTGGAGAAGAAAAGAAGAAATCATTCCCTTGTTGACTGGGGAGGATAGTGAAAAGGAAGGAAGAATAGAGCCCCAAAAGCTTGATCTCAAGCCTCTCCTTGTAGAATTAAAATATGCATATTTGGAAGAGGGTGACCAATGTCCATTTGTGATTTCTTCATTGCTGAATGCCTCATAGGAGAGCAGTCTTCTGGACATCCTCAGGAAGTACAAGCAAGCCATTAGATTGAAAATTTTCGATCTAAAAGGGATTAGTCCTTTGGTTTACACTCATCACATCAATATGGAGGAGGAAGCAAAGCCAGTGAGATAACCACAAAGGCAACTGAATCCTCATATGCAAGAGGTAGTGCGCACAGAAGTTCTCCAATTCTTTGGTAGTAATTTAATTTACCCCTATTTGGGAAGAATGATCACTGGTGAGTCTAACTGGTGGTGCCAAAGAAGTTAGGGTGACCACTATGCGAGAATGAAGAGGAGAGGATGTGCACATGCCCACCACGAGGTTAGAGGTATGCATAGACTATAGGAGACTAAATCACGTGTGAAAAGGACCCTTCCTTTACCGCTTCATCGATCGACTTCTTGAGAGAGTTTAAGACACCCATTCTATTACTTCATGGAGGGTATTCCGGATATTTTCAAACAGGGATTGCAGCGGAGGACTAGAAGAAGACCACCTTCACTTGTCCGTTTAGGACTTAATAACTTCTGAGGAGAATGCCTTTTGGCCTCTGTGATGCACCTGTGCATTCGAAGATATATGTATTTTCAGTGACATGGTGGAGCGCATTATGGAAGTGTATATGGATGATATCACCATATATGGGGGTACTTTTGAGGAGTGCTTAGCCAACCTTGAAACTGTGCTACATAGATGCATTGAAAAGAACCTTGTTCTCAATTGGGAGAAATGCCATTTTATGGTGAATCATGGAATTGTCCTGGGGCATGTTATCTCCAACAAGGGAATTGAGGTTGATAAGGCCAAAGTTGAGCTTATTTCCAAGCTACCACCCCCCATAAATGTCAAAGTGATGGAATGGTTCCTTGGCCATCGCAGCATCTGAGGAGGTTCATCGGAATTTTTCAAAATTGCAAAATCCTATATGAAATTTGCTAGAAAAGGACTCCCAGGAATTTGTTTGGGATGATAGGTGCGAGCAAGCTTGAATAAACTCAAATCCACCTGACCCTTTGCACATAGTAGAGCACGTGCGGCAACCTTTTGAAGTCATGTGTGATGCCGGTAAATCTTCTTATCGAGGGTAGTCCTTGGGCGAAAGAGATGGAAAGCCATGTGGTTTTATTAGTAAACAAAACTCTGAATGAAGCTCAAAGAAATTACACTACCACAGAGAAGGAACTGCTGGTAGTGGTCTATGCCTTAGAAAAATGCCTAGCATACTTGGTGGGGTCAGACATTGTTATTTTCACAGACCACTCCGCTTTGAAGTACCTCCTAACCAAGTAAGATGCTAAGGCAAGGCTTATCAGATGGGTTCTCCTACTCCAAGAATTTAATCTTCAGATCAAAGACAAGAAATGAGTAGAGAATGTAGTGGCAGATCACCTCTCCAAACTAACCATAGCCCACAACATACACAGTCCTCCAATCAATGATGAATTCACTGAGGAATCACTGCTATTGGTAGAAAGTGCTCCCTGGTATGCTCATATTGCTAATTTCTTAGTGACATGGGAGGTCCCAACTGAATGGAAGGCACAGGATAAGAAATACTTATTTGCCAAAATTCATTCTTATTATTAGGAGGAGCCATTTCTGTTCAAATACTATGCTGACCAAATCATTAGGAGGTGTGTGCCTGAAAGAGAACAATAGGGGATCCTCAGTCACTACCACGAAAATGCCTATGGAGGTCATTTCGCTTCGCAGAAGACAGCTATGAAGGTTCTCCAATCTAGGTTCCACTGGCCTTCCCTCTTTAAGGATGCTCACAATATGTGCCGAGGTTGCGATCGATGCCAAAAACTCGAGAAGCTTTCTCGCCGTCATATGATGCACTTAAACCTAATTTTAGTAGTTAACTTATTTGATGTTTAAGGCATTGATTTCATAGGACCATTCCCTACGTCTTTCGGATATTCGTACATCTTGGTGGGGGTTGATTACATGTCCAAATGGGTTGAGGCAATTCCTGCCAATGACGATCACGAGTGAAATGTGAAGTTTTTAAAAGAGAATATATTCTTTAGATTTGGGGTGCCTAAGGCCATAATTAGTTAGAGGGTTCCCATTTTTGTAACAAACCCTTTGAAACCCTCCTAGCTTAATATGGAGTGAAACATAAAGTGGCCGCCCCTTACCATCCTCGAACCCGTGAGACCAGTTGAGCTTACCCGATAGAAATCAAGACTATCTGATGAAGGTATTGAATTCCAATAGGAAGGACTAGTCCTCGAAGTACATTTAGTTCATTATGGGCATATAGAGCGACCTTGAGACAATTCTTGAATGTCCCCCTCTCTTTGGTGTATGTGGCTTATCACCTCTTGTGGAAATAGAATACAAAGCATGGTGGAGTGTCAGAAGGCGAATTTGGATTTAGAAGAGTCGGCCCTCAAGGGTTCCTTGACCTCAATGAGTTAGAGGAGCGCAGTGTGCCTACCTAAATTCCAAAATTGCAAAAGAGAGATCGAAAAAATGGCATGACCAGATGGTAGCTCGAAAAAATTTCTAGAAAGGAGATCAAGTGTTGCTCTACGATTCCAAGTTTCACATTTTTCCAGGCAAACTCAAGTAGAGGTGGATTGGTCCCTTCATTATCCATCAAGTCTACCCTAATGGAGCAGTGGAATTGCTCAGCTCAAAAGTGTGATATTCAAAGTGAATGGCGGAGCTGTATATCACGATCCATTTTACCGAATGAAGAACTTTCCCTCCTTGAACCTCCAAATGTTTAAGGAGTTGGGTTGAGTGGACTCAGTACTGCAAAGTCCACTTCTTTTTGTTTAATAGTTTTTTTTTTTATTCTATTTTATTTTGTTTTTATTTTTTTTCCCTCTTCTTTTCCTTAATTTAACCTTAATAGTAGTTTGATTTTTCATTTTCCTGTGTTTTTATTTGATTCTATGTGTTTCTTTAAAGGTGCAGTGTGAAGTAGGATGGTGGGATGGTCTGATGAAAAATTTCTAAAATCAGGTCATTTGATTCCCTTGACCTACGAAAGATTTACGGCATGAGGTCATTTCATGAGAGTGTTTTACGTGGGGACCCCTTGGCCGGTCAGGCCGGTTAGGCGGATCGAGGCCCGAGGCACAGGTGGCCTTCAAGCCAAAGCCATCAATCAAATCCATTTATTCATATATACATTTTCGTTCTCAAATCTTTGCGAAAGCGATTTCAAAATTTCAATTCGGTAAGCCCATAAATATTTACATTTTACAAAATGCATTTACAAAATCATATACAAAAATTGTCATGCTCAAAAATAGTGAGGATGCTTATGACGGAGCATACTCCGTGGACTTTCTGTATGACTCACGAGGCTCTTGTGATCGCGCCTTGGGTCAAAGCAATCATATCAATCACTCGGTACCTGCGCATTGATAAAAACAATACGCTAAGCATTTTCATGCTTAGTGATTCTATACAATTCCATTCATTCATTTCAGTTTGTGTCAAATCATGAAGTTTTAATAAACAAAACTTTCAAATGTTTTTGGATGATCAATGTCAATAATCGTATACGTTTTAGCATCTGATCATTTATGGTTCATTGATCATCCCAATATCTGACTTTCGTGTGCGATAAATCGTTATAACGATTCATGCATTCCACGATTCTCTTTTCATTTCAATTGCAATCCTGCTTTTCAATTCAGTAATTTATCAGTTGAGTTATGCACATCAGTTCAGTGCGCCATAGCAGATTTAACCTATGTTTCGATTATAAAGGATATCGAGTCAGAAGCACGGTCAAATGAAATTTTGCGGTCGATATAAAGCGGTTTCATAACTCGATGCAGGTGTTTGGAGCTCACGGATCGAATTATGTGTCCAATCATATGTTCGCGTCTCTTCTTAATTTGACCCTTATTGGTATACCAATCTATCCTTTATGCGAATTAAATGGTTAACATTCAATTAAGGGCGTTCAAATCCTTTATATCAAAATACAGTACAATATATACATTTTCAATAATCATGCAATTTTCATATGCAAACTCACAAACATTTGCCTCAAATCAATTAAACAAATCAATATGTTTTTTTTATGCATTTAGAAGCCAGGCTTATTTCAAATCTTAAAAAGAGAATAGGAGAAGATAGAACAAGAGCCGAAATCGGTAAACCCAGTTAAGATCTTGAAATCCCTAGGCTTTGATAGGGCTTTCCTCACCAATGACCCACATTCAAATACAATGACAATCCCGTATTAGTAGGTTATTCTAGGAGTTTTTAATTAGGTTTATGTCCTATGATGCCCCTTCGCCTGAAAAATTTTCTGGGGACACATGAGCCATATTTTTCTCATGCTTCCCTCAATAAAATTATAGCTCTATGAGTCTGTTTTTAGTAGGAATTGGAATCATCTCATTTGGATCACCCAAACTCAAGTTATTGCATTTTAATGCCAAACTGGTCAATATGCCCAGCTCACTCTGTTACCTACTGTTATTCCCAATTTCAGGGGTCTTAAATCCATAATTTGGTAATGGTTCCTTCTACTCATTTGAAGCTATGGTTCTAAGGTTTCTTCTCCAACTGGAATCATCCAATTTGGATCAACAAAACTCAAGTTATTGCATTTTACATCCAGACTACTCTAATTTGCAAAACATAATCATATTATTCTTGCACATAGCTCTCCTTTGATGGATTTCTGGGAACTTTGGTGTTACAATTTATATACACTTCCTTCAAGTAAATTATTCTCCTAGAAGTCTAGTTTATCTAGAATTTTGAATCACTCAATTTGGATGAGTGAAACTCAATTTATGGCCTAAATACCAAAACTATTCCAAAACACATAACTGTTCCAGAACTGAACCAAAAATTTTATCCGAAACAGAGCATCACTTCAATGAATTTCTGGGTCCAACGGGGTCTAAATCTGGGTACACCTATTTCAAGGAGATTGTTCTCCTAGACGTCTAGTGTACCCAGAAATTTGAATCACTCAATATGGATAAGAAATGACCAAGTTATGGTCAAAACAAAAACATGGGTTTGGAAAAAGTTTTACAACATCTCCTTTGAAACTTCATCATTTCCTCTTCTTGATTTTCTTCCAAAACACCTCAAAATCAAACCAAAACTCAAAAGAAACTCTCCCAATAACATATTAGAACAACCATGAGTAAAACTGAAATGTATTAGGGTTTTCTAACTTAAACATCATTTAAAAAACAAAACTAGGGTTTTATGTTCTTACCTTGAATCACTTGTTCTCAGCCTTAGCTCCTTTCTTCTTCTTCCTTGCTAGAACTTGAGCAAACATGGAAGTTCTACCCTGATCTTGATCTTCACACAAAACCCTAGGTTTTTCTCTCTCCCTAAGCTCAACGTTTTTGGCTCTAAATGGGATGTTACAGACCAAATGCGGTCTAATACCTCTTATTCTCATAAGGCCCTTAAAAACTCATTTTTGGACTTAAGTTCTCACAAATGGCTAGCTTGCCCATATATTCTTGTATTTGCACTTCAATTCTTATTATTCACTCTTAGACCTTTATTCTTTATAAATGACCCTTAGGTCCCTTCTGAAATTCAAATTGCCATACCACTTGGTTAATTTAGGGTTTGGTCAATTCTCATTAGTATAATACAGTATATACTCACATATTCATTTGCACTTGGCATTTAGCCATATAATCATATATCATTTAACATTTATCGTTATCATTTATTTCTTCAGCAGGGAAAAACCCGAGTTTGGCTTTCGAATTTATACCCTAAACATATAATAATATTATTATAAAAAATATTAGGGTATTTTTAGGGCGTTACATTTTCGAAATGTGAAATTTCGCAGAACAAGCCATTTTCACAGGGCATTTTTGCAGGAGCATGCATTTTCGCGGGACGAAGCCATTTCTGCGAGTTGAAGAAAATTTATGACCCTCTTGCCTTGTATCAAACTCATTTCTCTGATTTTCCCTTTCTGAGGCTGAACTTGTGCGTGTGAGGGTTCCACCCTTTTATTTGTGCCCTCCAATTTCCAGCAGAAACCGAGGTGGGCGTCAAGAACCAGTGCCAGGCTTGAAAGCCTACGAGGTTGGTGCTCTCCATTTCAGGAGCTTCCCTAGGTTTTTAACCTCCCATCCCATAAACCTTATCGCGCCGTCCATAAATAGGAGCCTGGCCTACTTAGGACCCTCCATCTTAGCCGAAGCCCCCATCCTCTGTGTGCATCCCCTGCGAAAACCCAATTTCTACTGTAAAACCCTAGCTACTTCAATCTTTGGCCATAGCGAAGACAGTGGAGCATGGGTATGCCCGGACCTCGCGTGAGGCCACGCTCAAGCCTAGGGCATACAGGCACCCCTGGTGTCGCCTCACGCAAACCACATTGATATGCCTGGTTGTTGCTCCTTCCTCTTTGCCACTACCGCAAATACGAGACGAGGGCACAGAGGCGATACTTCATCCACGGCGACCTCCCTCAGGGCTGGGACACCGAAGCCGGCGAATCCTCCGTTCACGGCCCACCGGGAGCCCCCTCAGTCTTTACCTCCTCAGGCCCCAGCTACTGAAAATTCTCAAGTCCACTCTCCGGGTTCCATAATCAGAAGGGCCATTTTTCACTGTGGCCCAATCGCTAGTAATTCTGATTGTAGTGGCAAAGACCACCTGATGAACCTTATTATGACATTCCCGGCCTTCACGCCCTCCTGGCCGACCTCCATGCGGCTTGTGCGGTAACCTCCCGCAGGCCATTTATGACTCCGTCAGTTCTTCTATCCAGGCGTGTGGTAGTCGAATTCTGAAGCTATGACTTCGAGAGAAGTACTTGATCTAACTTGTGCACTTTTCCATTGATGGTCGTGAGGGAATTCTTCGAGCATCTGACATAGCTCCACATTCAATCTTCATGTAGCTTTGTGACTCTGCGAGGCCCATGGCGGTGGCCACATCCTCACCCAGGAGATGGTCCTTTATCTTTCCCGAACACCTGGTGGTCGAATTTTGTTAGAGAGGCGGCTCGACATGGATGATTTTTTATTGATCATGTCTTTGCGATCAGGCTATTTCCTCTTGACATTTGGTTTAGGAGGAGGAGACGATACTAAAGGCACTATACCGTATTTACTAGATTTTCTAGTTTAACCCTGTCGAGCTTATCATGACTTCTCTTTTCCACTTTGAGGAGAAGATACACTGTAAGAACCTCACCGAGGCGGGAGGTGAGTTCCTCTATTTATTTCATGACTCTCTCTTAGATGTTGGAGCACCTTGGTTTTGCATTGAACCCGTTTAGGCGTCGTCGGGTTTGTGAGGCTATTTTCACGGTGGAAAAGTGGGTGTGCCCGGGTGCTCCTCTCCCACTCGGGGATCGGTAGAGTTCGACGCCACCTCGGCTCCTCTTGAGCCTGCATCCCGGCATCCACGATTCCTGACCAGCAGTCCCTTACGCCATCCTCCCAGGCTGGGTGCCTCGGTCCTATGGAATTCAATTGGGACTAGTATATACCTTTTATGGGGCTATTCACATTTCTCCGTGATTTTCCCAGCCATTATGACTTGATCCGCACTTCCTTGACTACATCTTGCTTCTTTTACTACTCCCATACTCTTTGCCTTAGTAGAAGCCAGAATGCTTGCGCCTGCAAGCCGTCTTGCTCAGACAGATGTGATCCTTACTTGAAACGATATCATCCGCACCTGCAGTTGAGCCACAGGCTGCACAGATCCTCATGATCCATGATAGTAGTCTCACCATCTTGACTCGGCTAAGCGACGAAATACGCAAACAAACCGGCCCGCCGCGACTCCATTAGACCTCCTTGCATCAGCTGACGGCGACGGCAGTCCCTTCCCATTGCCCGTTCGCGCGGTCTGCCAACAAGCGCTCAAATCTGCCTGAGGATGAGGATGACGTCACCTCTTCCCATGTGTAGAAGTATACTTCCACTTCTTTGGTTTCCACTCAAACCCCATTAAGAGGCGGTAAGTATTTGGTTGAGGAGAAGTGTGAAGGAAGTGGCTTTATGTTATGGTTATGCTTTTGTTTTGAAGAACAAGTCTTTTGTGTAGTTGAATGACTTGCTAGCGGTTAGTTTTCTGATATAAGTATGCCTTTAGTTTTAGCACATGTTATAAAGCTTACAGTTTCTCATTTACAACCATTTTGTTTTTTGTAATGCCCGGCTTGCGATGAGAAATTGAAATATTGTTCCCGTCTTTGTTAATGCTAGAATGGTGTGATGTAGTTGGAGTTGATAACCGGTTAAATTCTTATTGTTTTCAACCTTTTCTTCCACTTTGAACTAACCACACACTGTGCACATTAGATTTCAATGATAAGTTGAAGCATAGCCTCCCCAAGCCTAGTCAGGCCTAAGTACTTTTGACTACCTTTAATAAATTCGGGACCCTGAATAAAAGACCGATGAGTCTTTGAAAAAAAAGAGAAAAGAAAAAGAAAAGAAGAAAGAAAAAATTGACCTTTGCTGAAACAGAGCCGCAATCAGAAATTTATATAAGTGAAAGTCTTTAAAGCCAAATACTAAGCCAGCTAGTTGAAGTCAAACTTTGTATAGATTACATGGTGAATAGGTGGAGTTTAGCGAATTGTAGGTGTTGGAGTTTCGAACTCATTAAATGTTCGAGGTTCAACCTGAAGAGTTAGTGGTTGAGAGGTCCTTATGACTTGATGCTCTAAACCTTAATTGGTTGGAAGTCATCGATCGGACTCCGAGATTACATGGAGCTGATTTGCGTTCGATACCTTGACATTGCACCTAGCAGCAAAGAGAATTGTAGAATAAAAGGTAGGTCTGATCTATTTGAGGTTGGATTAAATTTGTTAAGTTTAGACCAAAGGCTGAGTTGGAGAGGGGCGGAAACAGGTTTGACATACTATTTTTTGAAACCTAATCCAAACTGAACATAGATTTTTGTGGAAGGTGTCGGAGTTGGTTCCCTAGGAGTTAAACCTCTTTTGATACTTGATTTTACATATTTACAGTGCTGAGATAGTTATTGGGCAGGCTTTGGTGACTCTTGTTGAAAGGTTGTGCATTATCCCTCATTTTTTTAAACATCACATTTATTGTGGACATATAGTTGATCTTGTTTTGTTTTTCTTGCTTCCTTCATTGCTAAGGGACTAGCGATGTGTCGGTTGAGGGAGTGATTACTACGCAAACAGTGTTGTTTTACACTCTTATTACTCTGGGTTTGAGCACTTTGTAGTAATCAACCTAACTAACACGGATTGGCATGTTAAGGACCTAGCTATCTTTATGTCATATTTTATAGCGAGGAATTTGTAGTTTCACAAGCCATTTATGCCAAGGTTAGAGAGTAAGCTCAATCACGGGGAATTCAAGTTGAAATCAGAGTTGCAGATCAAAAATTGGAAGAAGAGAAGCGATGCGAGAGAAAAACAACAACTGACAATTTCGCATTAATTTTATAAATTTATTTCCTCTACATTGACTTTTTTTTTTTGTACTCTTTTTTTTTTATCTCTTCCAAATTTGTCCCTATGTAATAGTGATTCTCTTTTGATATTTTGGTAAATTGTATCTGTAGTATGGTATATATGCTAGAGATAAGACTTTGTAATCATTCATTCATTGAAATTGGGAAAGCTTCCTGGAGAAGCCTCGTTTTTTGCTCTCTCTCATTTTCTTTCACTTTCTCTTATTTTCTCACTAGTCAAACACTCTCTGGGATAATGACTCAGGAGGATGATCAGTTAAAGCCACTCTCATGAAGTAGAAGATTGTTCAGGTGAGGATCACGAGGCAAGCAGGGGTTCCATGTTTCCACGCGGTATTCACTTTGCCATTCTACTTATCGCTTTTAACAGGTTTTGATCGCCCCGAATCACGCTTGATGGTTATTATTTGGTAAGCTTTTGGGCTCATTGGATGCTTAATGTTAGATCCAATGATGTTCATTAGTTATTATTTATAAGCCATTGGAAGGTGAGTCAAGGAGACTTGTGTTTTAACAACTAAGAGCATTAATGGCCAGTGAATGTCATTTTCAAAGATATTTAATGATGGGTAGTTTTTATAGCTAAATGAAGATCCGGTTTGGGAGATAACTATAGGTCATCCTCCCCAACGCGAGGAAAAGACCCCATGAAACCCTCATTTGCCCTAGGAACCTAAGCCTAGTGACCTAACGCTTCAAGGATTTCTATTTTACATTTTAACTCATTTTACTTTTAGTTTTCAACAAAACTCCTCACTTTTATAGAAAACCCAAAATTCGAATGAATTCACAGTTTAACCGGCGTGGAGTGTCATTTGAAGAAAACCCGACCACAGTGGGCGAATCCACAGAACCAACAATGCTATAGTAGCTATCTTTATACCCAGTCTGAATTAGATATCATTGTTGATTCATAATACTCTATAGGCTACACATAAATACACCGCGAATCACTGTACTATTACGATAATTTACCGTTTTGCCCTTTTTAAGAAAAAATCAAATTCACTTGGTTTTACAACTTAGATATTTTTAGTTTAAAAAATTTATTATAAAATTTAAAATTAAATAATCGTACTAATTCTAATTACTTTATTAAGCATTGATTTGTTATTAAAATAATTTAATATTTAAATTTGTCAAACATAAATATTATATTTTTTATAGTTGAATTATCATTTAATTAAATATTATTTTAAAATTTATAATACTTTTTAAATTATAATTCAATATGTGCAAATTGACTTATTTTAATTTTCCATAATTGATTTTTTTTAGAAAGTTATAAATCTTTTAAAAAAAATTAAATCAAACTTATGCCCCAATTATAGAGGATTCTGATTTTGAATTACATTTAAAAAGTAATAAATCTTTTTAAAAAAAGAATCCAAACTTATAAATTGAATCTAAACTTATTTTTATTTTTATATTGACTTTTGAAAAAGTTACAAATTTAGCTCTTGTCATTTAGCGGATTATAACAAAATGTAGTAACTATTAAATTTCTTACATTATTCTTGCCGTAGTAAATTAATAATATTAGCTACTATAACAATGTAGTACCTACTTAGCTACTATATATTAATGTAGTAGCTACGAGTTTTTGAAAGCGGTAGTATTTAAACTACAAATAGTAGCTGTGTAGTAGCTATTTAGCTACTAACATCAATGCAGTAGTTATATAGTAGCCATTTAGCGACTTAAACAAATATAATAGCTATATAGTAGCTCTTTAGCTACTACATAGCTACTACTTAGTAGCTAAATTAGTATGTTAGCTATTAAGTAGTAGTTATTTAACTACTACCAACAATATAGTAGCTATTCAGCTACTATATTAGCTATTACTTAGTAGTTACGGTTTTTGACTTGTTAGTGTTTTAGCTTATAAATAGTAGCTATGTCGTAGCTATGTCGTAGCTATTTGGTGACTAACAACAATTCTAGAGCTATATAGTAGCTATTTAGCAACTAAAAAGGTAATAGTTATGTAGTAGCTAAATAGCTACAACATAGCTACTACTTAATAATTGGTATGTTAGATTGCTAAGTAATAGATTAAATAGTAATTTATTAAATTGCTACCAACAATGTAGTAGCTACGTAAGTACTACATGGCTACTACCTAGTAGCCAAGGTTTTGGCTTGGTCGTATTTTATCTTGTAAATAGTAGCTGTATAGTAGTTATTTAGCGACTAACATCAATTTATGAGCTATATAGTAATTATTTAGCTACTATTTTACTACTATTATTAGTAGCTAACATTAGCGAAGCCACTTTTTGCTACTACATAGTAGCTATTTAATAGCTAAGCCTAACACCTTTTATACTAGTAGCTATTTAGTAGCTATGTAGTTGTTAAATAGTTACTAAGTAACAATAATAACTAATTTTAGTAGCTATTTCAGGATTTTCTAGTAGTGTTTTTAACCATAAAAATACTTTGAAGTGTTTTAAAATAAAAGATTGGTGTTTTGTAATATTTTAAAAAGTATTCTTTAAATTAAAAAAAAGCACGTAAAATGTTTTTTTAGAGAAACATTTGGAAAATGTTTTTTACTTTAAAAAAAACTTAAAGATTTTCATTTATTTTGAAAATTACCCTTATTATTATTCAATATTTCTTTACTAAATGTTTTTCAAAATGTTGAATTTTTATTTATCAATATAAATTTTTTGTAAATATTTTTTAAAAATTTTCTTGTGATCCTATAAATAATTATTTTTATTTTTATTAATATAAATTTTTATATATTTTTGTGAAAATATTTTGTATTTATTATAATATTTTTAACTAAATTTATCGTTCTTTTTAATAATTTGATAATATTAAGAATGTTTTCATACTTACTTAATGACAAGTGATAAAAACACCATTAAAATCAATTTTTCATATCGTCATAAAAATGTTTCTCATAAAAGAAATGCCAATCAAGCCCTAAGTTCTTCAAGGAAGGAGGATGACTAAAAACATTGAGTCTGCTTAGGGCCTAGGGGGTGGGTAGTCATCGTGGATAGGTAGTGGAGAAAGGTGACTAACCTCTAGAACATATGTATTTGGTGGACCACTAACAAAATTCTCAGTCGTCTGTCAGCTTTGTTATTTATATATGCTTGTCAGAAGTCAAATTATTATCGAAGAATCTTCCTTTATTGGTATATGAACATTTTGTTACAAAAAATAAATATTTTATAGGACATTTCACATATTTACAAGTCACTATACAATTAGATTTTTTATATATATAAAATAAGGAAAAGTTAACTAAAAGTATTGTTATAACCATTTTAACTTCATCCTATAAAAAATAAAAAAATAAAACTATTTTAACTTCATGAGAATAAAAAATTGAGATATAAATAAATGAAAGCCATGTAGGGAGTAAGAGCTATCACAATAAAGTTACAAGCTCATAATTAGGATATAAATACGGCTTATTTGGTTACAGTTATTAAAAATAAGGAAAATATTAAGAACACTTTAGATTTTTATTTTTTTTTTATTGTAAAAAACACATAAATCACTAAATTCAAATAACAAATAATGGTTTTAAGATAATAAAAAAAAAAAAAAACCAAATAAGTCCTCAACCACTAAATCTCATAATAGTTGTTACATAAGATCAAATCAATAATATTATGAACTTGACTAATTATCAAGTAAAAGCTCTGCAAAAGACCTAGAATAACGATCTATAAAATATAATTTATAGAACTATATAATTAAATAATTACATAATATGAACAATATAGTTACTTGAATCACATCCAACATCTATTGCTTTGGTCCAATTCACATTCACTTCACCCAATTCCTTGTCCACCCCAAGATCAGTCCACACAGCATCAGACCCATTAATGATGTTATTCTCACATGGCGGCTGACCTGAATGCTCTTCATCGCAGCCGAGCCGCGAGTCGCACTCATCAACCACCATGGCCCGCGCGCTCCTCCCGTTACTGGCCATTATCTTGATCATCGTCCCGCACAGTAATCCACCATTGTACCACCCAGTTGACAATGATACGATAAGATCAGAATTGCTATGGTATCTACCATCGCATTCCGATGGCCCTCCCCCATTCCCACCCTCACTAAAATCATTGGTCAGGAGAATGGCGGGTGTGGAGGACGTGATGGGAGGGGAGCAGGTGTAGGTGGGATATGATTGGCCCCGGCAAATGAGGGTGCCGGAGGACTGACACTCCCCGGAGGGAGGGGGAGGTGGAGGGGAAGGAAAGGAATCACATAAGTGAGTGCCGACGTCAGGGTCATCGTCACACTTACCATTGATGCATATGAGCTGACCATCGCAGTCGTTCCATGTTCGGCAAGTTCCATTACAAGAGGATATGGCAGATGCTATGGACGGGAAGAAGAAGATAGCATAGGTAAGGCAAAGAGACGACAGCAGTGGTATATCTGCCATTGGAGCTCGCGGTCGGGGAGGTGAGAAAGCCGTGTATGATTTTTGGGTTTGGACAAATAAGAAGAGTCGTCCGAAAGTTGCTTTATTCCCCCCTCCATATCCACCAGACTTGTTAGTCTTCGAGTGGATCCCCTTTTTTCCAACTCAATATTAATTTCTGTGGGCCGGTGGGAGCGACCTAGGAATCTTAGTCCAATGACGGGACAAGTGAATTGTAACCCCCATTCTCATCTGCTCGATCTGCAGTTTTATTCCGTATTGGTTACGTTTTCCAGTTTTTGTACCAATGTCATGTTAAATTAATTTATGAATTATACACCAAACATAATCACATTATAATTTTAATTATATAATTATATATATTAATTATAGATTATTTATAAGATGATTTAATATTAAATTATTTATGAAGCATGGTTTTCTTTTAATTCTTTAGTAGCATGTTGATCGAATCCCCAATTATTTGTGTATTTTATATATATAAGTAAATAAAACCCTAAAATTTAACAAGGTTTGGTATAACACATTTTTTGGAAAAGGAAATAATTATTTTGGCTAGTTTTTTTATCTTATCAGCATATATTTGAAGTAATGATATGATAATTACGAATTAAATGCTCGTATATATTTTGCTCCAATCACGGATTGATATGATTATTTGAACAATTAAAGTTTGTATTTTATAATGTATTTAATAAATTCCTTGACTATTAATCAATTAGTTTTTTGGATTATATAAAATAAACTAACAATTGATATCAGTACCTCTTTAATTGATATTTAAGCTGTCATTTTTTTTTGGGGGAGGTTGTTTGCAGTGGATTTTTCTTTTTTGGATTTAAGTGCAATGTGATGCTCGAAACTGCAAGCTATAAGGAATGGGGGATTTGCTTGTGTTTGGTGACGATTTTTCATTGAAATACTGAAACCTTGAAAAATCATTACGTTTCCCATTATTGCATGTTTCCCATGACTCTCCCCTCGGTTTCCCATCATACCACGTATTCTTAGAAAACCTATCAAAATGGTTGATTTTGACAAATTATAAAAAATAAAAAATAAAAATAAAACTATATTTATATAATAATGTTGAATGCGAGTCATGCGACACTTGATTTTGATTCCTTGAAATATCATGGGATTTTTTTTTTTTAGGATTTTTTTTTTAACTTGTCATTAATGGTAATCCAAAGAACTTATATTTAAATCAAATAAATTATTTGATCATGCATGCAAAAGCTGTGCTTTAAACTCTATGTTCTCTTAACAAATCTTAGAAGGACGGATTGAATTTTTGCTATTAGGTAGTTTCCAAGAAAGAAATATAAAGAAATATTCATCGATTTCATTTATTAATCTCATCCTTTTTTGAGATTATTTATGGGAATATTTTTTGAAGCTAAATTTTATGTTTTTTTCCCCACTTTTACTCTACTATCCCATTAAATATAAAATTTGTTTTTGGAACAAAAATTTAATTTTTAACCCAATTTTACAATATTTTTATTGTTTCCTTTTTCACAATATTGCCTTAACGATTTATGTTTGTTATTTGTAATTACTTATAGCATCATATTCTAAATAGGATTATTATTGGAATTATTGCATTGGGGTGAAAATTGATAAATATTGAATGCTTGTGAACTTGCATCTCGTGAGTCTGAGCATGTCGGATATTTTTTTGAATTGATGTTCTGTGATGAATTTTTCGCGTCTTGCTCGTGATTTCTTTAAGATCATCTGAAATAGTGAAGTTGTCCTATCGATGACTTGATTATTTGGTGGATGTAGTTTGGTGAAGAAATTTCATTAAGTGTCATGAACCCGCGTAATTTTACTGCCTATCGGAAATTGACATTAATTCGTGATGGGTGATGGTGTGCTCTTACACGTGTATGAGTTTTTTTTTTTTAAAGACTCTAGTATTTGGTAACCACTTTTGTAGGTCATTTAGTAAGCCGAAGAATAGAGCAATTTGCACGTCTTGTTTTACATGTACTATTGACATTTCTCTCTTGTTTATTCTTCGACTTTAAGTTTTTCTTAGTTCTCTGTCATCACGAAACTTAATGGGACTAATTACAAGAAATTGGTTAAATCTCTCATGATGACTTTGACGATTATAAAAATGAACTTGGCCTTGAAAGTTAAAGTTTCTCCAAAACGCACTACTAAGAGTTCTGTAAATGAGAAAAAAATTTATGAGGACTGGGAGTATTCTAATAGTTGTTGTCTAATGATCATGGAGAATCATATGAAGGATTTCGTTTATGCACGCATTCCCAAGATTGAAGAATGCAAAAGATTTTTTATATGCTATTAGCAAGAAATATACAAAGTTTTCAAAGAATAGGAAAAATGAGTCATATGATAATCATTGAATAAATGTTTGTTTTAAATCCAATATCATTGATGTGCCCATCTGATACTTGGTGGTTAGATAGCGGTGCTAACATTCACGCTTGCAATTCTACAGCGGTGATACTTGAGAAGAAGTCGACTAGTTTGGGCAATATGTGTGCATGGGAGGCAGTACATGTGGTGCCACAATACGATATACTGTGTCGGGGAAAAGTGTCTAAGGAAGCCTCATCTGAGTAGCTTATATTCTAAACAATTATCTTGAAAATATAAACTTACAAAAAATTTCATATACATCCACTGTAGTGGTATTCTGATGTCTTGTACATATATTTTGAGTCTCATTTACTTGTACTTTTACATTTACATATCTCAATCTTGTTACATTTAAAATCGGAGTCAAACCTACATGTGAAATTGGACTCCTACCACGATTTGTCAATTGGCCCCTCTTGTGTCACGATATATAAATAGGCGATCCTCTTGATTACCTATCAGGTAAACACGTCTTAGGCTTTTTATAGAGCAGTAGGAATCAATAAATATGAAGCGACCCATAACGATAGTCACAATACTTCATATTATTTTATTCATATTACCTTTCTTCTCCTTATCATTATAATTCAATTACATATTGCATTTCATATCATTTTCTGTTTAGCCTTTTAAAACATTCAAAATTTCATCTCTCGCATGTCATATTGCATATTCCAAAGAAGTGGATATAGGAAAATTGTATGTACTAGAAGTCTTATCAACAGCATGAACATTGATCTCTATCTATAATGTATTGTATGACCCAAACGAGGCCAATTATATTTGTATGTTGTAGCATACGTGTCACTTTTAATAGGCATGCTACTTATCGTCTGCCAGGGAACATAAACCAAGCAATCAGGCTTATTAAGTTTTTATCCGACTTAGAGATGTCAAACATTTCATACCTCATATACATGGATAATTTAATCACATGTATTCATATGGGATCTTATAGACCATTATTCCTTTATACTTATTAGTGACTGTCGCATTTATCGTGGTGGCATGCTCGTATTCTCAAGATTCGTTCTGATCTTACATAGTTCCTATATCAGCATCTTGTATTTTGTTCATACAGTTAGATTTCATATCGAAGCTATCATAATCATGTCAATGTACACAATTTCATATAACAACCACTCTTATAATTTATATGCAATTTCATTTACTTACTTCAATTCCTTTACACCGAAATATTCTCATTTAAAACCCATCTCCCAAGATACCAGAAAACCATATAAGAGACATTAGGATGTTTTAAAGTTCTATAGTAGAAGACATGAAAATCATCTCCTAAAACAGGATCCGACTTTGCTTATTTTCTGGGTACAATGAATTCGACATCTCAACATGCTTCCTTTAAGTCCATTGTTCCTCTATAAATCTATTTTATTCAAAAATTTGAATCACTCCATTTGAATTATCCCAACTCAAGCTATGGCATTTTAATGCCAAACTGGTCTGTTTACTCAGTTTACACTAATAACTTACTGTGAGACCCGATTTCAAGGGTCTTAACTCCATCATTTGACGCTGGTTCCTTGTACTCAGTTGAAGCTAAGGTACTAAGGGTTCTTCTCTAATTGGAATCATCCAATTCGGAGCACCGAAACTCAAAATATGTCCTAAACAACCACGACTACTCTATTTTCAAAACATAACCATAAATTTCCTACAAACAGAGCTCCACTTTGACGAATTTCTAGGTACAATGGGGTCCAAATTTGAATACACTTCTTCCAAGGAAATTGTTCTCCTAGAAGTACTTACCGAAGTGGAATCACTCAATTTGGATGAGTGAAACTCAACTTATGACCTAAACACCAAAACTGTACCAAAAGCAGAGGATAACTTGGAAACTGACTTACGTATTTTCACTTCAGTCTCAAAAACAAGGGACTTAGGGTCAGGTTTGTGTAACACCCCAAATTATACCCTGACAATTTTATAACATGTTTTGGGTATAATAAAAGTAAATGTATATTTTTCCGGAATAAAATAATGCTAAAAATAAAATAAGCAAAACCCGGAATTAATATAAAAGTCAAGGGTAAATTGGTAAATTTCCAATTAAGGACCAAATGACATAAGAATAAAAGATTGTATGCCAAAGTAGGAAATTGAATAAGTTGATTTGCAAATAGAGGAAAGATGAAGGACCAAATAACAAAATTGGGAAAAGAAAGAAAAAATGATTTTGCAGGCCTTGGCCTTATTTTGGAAATAAATATGCAATTTTGGTCTTTAAGGAAAGAAGCAACGGATAAGGGAGAAGAGAAGAGAAGGAGAAGAAGAAGAAGAATAAGAAGAAGAGAAGAGAAGAGAAGAAGGAAGAAGGAAGAAGGAAGGAGACAAGAGATCAAAAGGTATGGATTCTAGTATGGAACTTGTTATGAACTTTTGTAGGGATTTTGTATGGATTTTTGGTATGAATTTTTGTATGGATACTTGTTTGGGGGTTTGGAATACTTCTTTTTGTGTAGACTACTTGTTTGGAATGGTTGTTTGGTTTGGTTCTGGTCCTCAATGGAGGACAAATTTGTATAGAGAAAATGTTGGGTTTAAGATGTTGTCCGTTTTTTTTTAAACCTATGTTTTTGTTTTGGCCATAACTCATCCAAATTGAGATATTCAAATTTCTGGGTAAACTAAACTTCTAGAAGAACAAATCTCCCTGAAATAGGTGTATGCAAATTTGGACCCTAGGATACCCAGAAAATTCATCAAAGTGAAGCTCTGTTTCGGGTCAATTCTGGTTCAATTCTAATACAGTTTTGGATTTCAGAGCAATTTTGGTATTTAGGCCATAAGTTAAGTTTCACTCATCCAAATTGAGTGATTCAAATTTCTGGGTAAACTAGACTTCTAGGAGAACAAATATTCTTGAAATAAGTATATCCAAATTTGGACCCCATTCGACCCTAAGCAGCGTAGGAACAATTCGGTCCACAGAAAATTTGTTTAAGCAGTCTCTGGTGAGTAATTTTGGTTGTTTAAATCATAACTTGAGTTATACTCATCGAAATAAAGTGATTCAAATTTTTTTTACAAACTAGACATCTAGGAGAACAGTTTTCATGAAGAAATTATGGTCAAATTATGTCTCTTTCATTCCTAGAAAATTTTCAAATATAGAACACAATTCCAGATTCTGTTCCTGGAAATTGTCCAGGAGAAGTTCTGATTGTTTAGACCATATCTCCCAAATTAAAAGTAAAAATGACATGATGTTTAAACCATAAGAAACTTAAGACATAGGGGTATATTGAGTTAGAAGATCACTTTCTCCAACAATCTCGTTTATAGGGTCAAAATTGTAGTTGAAAATGGACTTGGGAGCTGCCTAGAACTGTTCAGGTAGAATTGGTTATAGAAACTAAAATTGTATAAAGGTTATATAATTGTATTGTTATATGAAATAATGCATCATAATAATATGATCATGATAACATGTGTTATGAAAGTTAAAGAGAATACAAGTATAATTTTGTTATATGAAAAAATTACAGTTAAAGGCTTATAAGAGATTATTTGATAATGAATATCTCATAAGTATACATGATATCAATAGTTATTCATGTATATGAGATATCTTTTTCTAATATCTAAAAGATTGTTAAGAAAACATAATAAAACTGATTTCCTGTTTATGACGGGGTAGTTAGATAGATAGGTGATTATTGTAATATGGTAGGGTATCAGGAATCAACAAAATTTATAAACTGTTCCTTAACGCCATTGGCATAGCTCTTTGCAGTATAGTGGCTCTAAGGTCGAACACATGGATGGGTTTTCTTCGTGTAAGTGACTAACAGTTGGGTCAAAAAGGTGAATTTCAGTTTGGATTTGGGGTGTTGTACAAACAATGGAGGTGGGTGGTTTGCAGACTAAAAACAAAATGAAGTAAAATGTGAAAAAGAACTCCTTGAAGCATCGGGCTACTAGGTTTGAGTCCTAAGAGTAGCGAAGTCCTCGGGTCCTTTTCCTCGCGTTGGGGAGGATGACCTATAGTCATTTCCCGAACCGGATCTTCATTTGGCAATAAAAACTGGATCCTAATAATTTTCCTTTTGAAAGATGGTATCAATTGAGCATTTATGGTCTTGGACGGTGTAAACCTATCTCCTTGACCCACCTTACAGTAACTAATAAATGGCAACTAATGATCTCATCTGATAAGCATCCTTTGAACCTAAAACATTGCAGTCTGAGGTCATTCAAAGATGCATCTAAAGGGATTTAAACCTAAGATTGGAAGGAGACACATAAATGACAATAAATACCTGCGTTAGAGTCGTGAGAACCCTCGTAACCACACAGGAACCCTCCTCGATAGCCTTCTCTTCAAGGATAAAGGGGATTGCCAACCATCCCTTGAATTGTCATCATGAGGTGTTTGGCGTAGAAAGTGAAAGAAAATGAGAGAAAAATGAGAGAAAGAAAGAAATTAGGGAAAATTCCCTTGATCTCTGTATTAATGATGCAGAATGAAAAGTCTCCTTCTGATGAAATGCAAAATGGGCTTATATAGCCCCCGAAACAACAAAATTACCAAAATACATGGAATACCACTATTACATGAAGAGGTATTTTAGGAAAAAATCACAAAAGATGTCAAAAGCAGGGTCCATTTGGGTCAAAATCGGCCGAGTTCGAAAATTTTTAACTGCGAAATTAGATACGAATTTTAGCAACCTGCAAAATTTTGCAGTGCCCCATTTTCTTTAGTTTTCTACTCCTCTTTCCTCTGGTTTCTGATTTGCAACACTTTGTTCAACTCGGATTCTTCGTGCTTGAGTTGACTCAATAATTTTGGCAAGTTTAGCTTGCAAAAACTACAAAAATAGCCACAAAATGCAATCAGTAGTATAGCTGGGACCTTAATGTGCAAATCGGGTTAATTAAGTTGATTAGTACACAAAAAGTGCTCAAAACCTCCAATAAACAAGGTTCAAATAGCACTATTTGGGCACTAATCACTCACGCAACAAACGCGTACTAATTATAGCAATGAAAGAAAGAAAGAGCAACTAAACAATAACAAAATTATGTTTTCAAAAATGGTATTTCAAAAGTATGTGGATGAGTAATACCTAACCCTCGATGAGAATCAAAGCCACCTTGATAATCATCTCGAGAGAGTGAATGCCATCTGAGAATTCAACATCAAAGTTTCCTTCTCTAGAGAATCAACCTAGAACTTCCACCAAAATCTAAGTGTTTATATGATTAGTTTTCCTTGATAAAATGCGAGCCTACACTCTCCGCAACCCAAGCTATTGCCACAACCTAGTACACTAACCGACCACAAATGAATCGGGACCCACTCTTATTCGGAATTCATTTTGTGTTGCGAGGGTTGCAATGCTAGGAATCGGCAAAGTCCATGTAACGGGGTCTGGAGTGAATCCCGACGATTGAGCTTAGGGCATGAGTCATAAGGATTTTCAACCGCTTCTTTCTTCGGGTTTCACCTATACTTCAAATGATTTCAAAAACTCAGCACCTACAACGCTAAACTTAGCCTATTCACGTGTAGTGAGCCCAAGTCGGTGTGGCTCCGTCAGGTGGCTTAGGGCGGGCGCAAGACTTTAGGTGATATACCCCTCGGGCCAGGTGCTCGGGTTTCCAAGGCAAAGCGTTGCAATTTTCTTTTCTTTTTCTTTTCTTTTCTTTTTCTTTTCTTTTCTTTTTCTTTTTCTTTTCACTTCTTTTTGTCTGGAGCTGTCGCCTTCTTTCATGGGGTCCTTAACTGTGTAAAGGTGAATTGACAATGCTAGGTCGGCTTTTGCAAGATTTAAGAGGTGAAGCAGTTTTGACTTACTATTGAAACGATATGCATAGTGTGTGGTTAGCTAGAGGTGGAAGAAAGATTGAGAAAGCTTAGCAAAAGAATTCAACTGATCATCCACTCAATTAGGCATGGAACTAATCTAACATCAACAGAATTGGATAATGTTTCAACTTTTCAAACTGCAAGTTAGGCAAAACACCAAAAAAAAAAAAAAAATGGGTGTAATTTTTTAAACTACAAGTGTAAATTGTATGATATGTATAAAAAGAGATATGACTATATTATCGGCTTTACAAAAGAAACTAACGACTACAGCAAAGAGCAAGAAATAGCAAAGCTCTTAAGCAAAACCAAATGGACTTGCTAAAATAGCGATAAAACATAAATGTAAAAGCCAGCACCAGCCGTAACTCTCCCCTGACCAAATGTCTGTGCCTCGATGGGGCTCGAATTGGAAAGTTAGAGAAGGAAGCGCTGCCTCCTCAGTGGTTAGCAACTAGTGAGATGTCATCCTCTGCCTAGGCAGGCTGAGGAGCTGTTGATGAAGCTAGAGGAGGAATGCTAACACTCTTTGCTTGCTAGCATGTCGATATGAAGTTGTAAGAAGGGTCTTTGGGTGGGTGGTTGCTCTGCAGTCTTCTTTGGAGGATGATCGAAGAGTCTGGGCGGTGCGTGGAGAGATGGGGTAGGCTCGGGTGACTGCGAATGCGCGAGGATGGCGTGGTTCTGTGCAATGGCGGTCTTTATGCTTGTCATCCTTCCAGCTAAAGCTAAAGATCTTGCGTGGTGAGAGGTCGCGGTTGCATCCATAATAGTGAGAAAATCACAGTGGATATGGAGATATCTTTGCGGTGGTGTGATGTCTTAGGTCAATGGCGTTTAATGCGTTTGGAGGCACTTGAGGTGTAGAGGATCTTAGAAATTTGTCTTAGTAATGGAGGCGTGAATGTTGGAGAGCGCGGATGGTGCAATTTGGGGCTCCCTGCATTGCCTCTACCCAAGATAGTCAAAGCTGCTATGTCCTCGTATGTCTAAGGTGGGAGGTGCGAGCACGAGCTAGGCGCCACTTGTCCAGCATTAAGAATGGCCTCGCGATCTCGGTGGCGTGATCGAGCTCATGAGAAAACTCATATGCATTAACACCTGGCATAGTAACCTCGGGAATAGGAGGGGTATGAACTCAGCCCGGGTTAGGTTCCTGTGGTGGACCTTGTCCTCAAAGTGGAACAAGGAGGTCATGAAAAGCTCAACAGGGCTAAACCAAAAACCCTCGGATATGTGATATAGAGCCTCCAGAATAGCTCCTCTCCGTTGTACAATATGTTGGAGTGGGAAGAGCTTGGACATGATATATAATTAGATAAGAAGACATACTCGAGGTGTCTCTGTAAAAGGATAGATCTGTTTGTCGTCTGCGGATAACAAGCGAACCATCTCTAGGGGTGAGGGGGTGGGGCCCGATACGTAGTCGGTAGAGTTGGCTAGGACAATTGGGAAGTTGAATGTAGGCTACTTGATATGGGCGGCCGAGTGTCCCCTCCGTATTGATGGAGGAAGTGGATGGCATTAGGATGGGGGACTCGCCTGGATGTCATAATATGGTAGAACTCAATGACCACCCGGGGATAGAAAAACTGGCGCGGGGTCATAAAAGGCTCCAGGGAGTACAGCTGCACAAGCCTCATGGAATTTCCGAGCTCGGGATCGGCAACAAAAGCTGGAAAATCATAAAATGTTTCGTTGTGCACTTCCTTGAGTCTTTGCCAATGCAGATTGCCCGTAATGGGACATGATGGAAGATGGGACCGGGATAATAGAAGCGGGAGACCAGGACACACAGGAGAAGTCATCAAGTAGTCCCTGAACAGGTGGGGAATAGGGCTCTTGGGGCCTCGAACTGGATGACTCGCTCAGGCCCGAAGTCCAGGCCCTCTTTGGAGATAGGGCCCTCCGAAATGGCCACGGGTGAGGAGGAGATGGAGGAGTAGGCCTAACCCAAGTATCATACGAGGGGCGGGGCGCGAAACGGGGGCATGAGAACAGCGGCTCTGATGGCGCGTACGACTGCGGGCGGGGGCACCGGCTTGCCGGCGGGATGCGGCCGGCAAGGCGGCGGCAGACGGACCCGGAAACACCAGCGGGGGCAGCGGTAGCGGGATGATAGTAGCATCGGCAAAGTGCAAAGAAACTCACTTTTCAGTCTAGGTTGTGCCCTGCGTGTCTTGGCCCGTACTCGGATGTACGGAGAAAGGAGGAATGGAGGCTGGAGGATTTCTTTTCTTTAGGAAAAATGAAATAAGAATGAAAGAAAAGGGGTTGGGGTTTATATAGAGGATTGGGAAGGTGAGGTTAGTTAATTAGCGTCCATAAATGGGCACTTTAAAAACTAGGTTCAAATGCGGGAAATTTATGATGAGTGCAGCTTGAAGAGATGCGGGGATGAAGGGGCGGGAAATGAAGGCCAGCGGGAGCGGGCGGCTGTAAATTTGGCGGTATGAAATTTCAACCTTGCAGCTACAGCTCTACCTTCTGCTACACCTGTAAAACAGAATACCAAAAATTATGAGAATGTGCACATGAAAATGAGAAAAATTACAAAGAAAACTAAACTAAGATTGAGGAAATTATGTAAAATTACAAATAAAACTTAAAGTAGGAGAAACAAAAACTCAACAAAATTTTGGTGTGGCTTCTGAGTCTCTACAGAAACCATGCCCACTCAAGTAGCCTTTCAGGTTCAAGGAGGATCAAGGATCTCCTCCTTATGCAACGTGAAGCATCTTGCATGGGGCTTTAGCCTGCCCGTGACCTTGAATACCACATATCCTTGATTAGGCGGTCCATGATCCATTAGGATGAACTTGATGGATGATGGGTGGACCGGTCCATCTTGACAAGCTTGCTCGGGAGAGGTGGAGGCGAATCATAAGCGATGCCCAGTCCACAATAGCGAAGTTTTGCGGGCTATCATTTGATCATGCCATTTCTTCAATTTTCTTTTTTACAATTTTGGAGTTCTAGTAGGCATCGATTCGTGATTCTTCGATTCGTGAACCTGTCAGCTTCGTCCCGAATCCAGGTTCAACTTTTGTATGGCCCACCATGCCTTATTCAATCTCCACAGGAAGGTGGCATGCCTTGCCATAAACTAGGCGATACGGCAACATTCCAAGAATGGTCTTGAAAGCTGTTTTGTATGCCTACAGGGAGTTCAGCAGTCTAAGAGACCAGTCTTTCCTGTTGGAGTTCACCACTTTCATCAATATGGTCTTGATTTCCTTGTTGGTGAGCTCAACTTGACCACTAGTCTAAGGATGGTAAAGGGTGGCCACTTTGTGCTTTACACCATATTTAGTTAGGAGGTTCTCAAAAGGTTTTTTGCAAAAGTGCGAACCTCTATCACTGATTATGGCCTTAGGGAACCCAAATCTGGAGAAGATATTTTCTTTCAAAATTTTGAGCACCACCCTGTGGTCTTCTATCCTGCAAGGCATTGCTTCAACACATAGTCAACCCCCACCAGTATGTATATGTATCCAAAGGAAACCGAAAATGGCCCCATAAAGTCGATGCCCCAAACATCGAATAAATTTACTACTAAAATTGGGTTTAGGGGCATCGTGTGATGGCGAGAGATCTTCCCTAGTCTTTGGCATTTATCGCATGCACGGCATACGTTGTGGGCATCCTTGAAAGAGAGGCGATGGAGCAAGTGGAGCACCTTCATGGCGGAGTCTTACGGGAAGCAAAATGACCTCCATGCATTCTCATGGAAGTGGCTTGGTAGTCCTTCTTGTTCTTCCTCAAACACGGATCTTCTAATTATCGTCGGCTAATATTTGAACAAAGTGGCTCCCAATGATAGGAATGAATAACTTCTTGTCCTGTTCCTTCCAATCAACTGGTTTTTCTCCTGTTGCCAAGAAATTGGCGATGTGAGCATACCATAGGGCATTTTCCACTAGCAACAGGGACTCCTCGGGAAACTCATCATTAATTGGAGGG
Source organism: Tetrastigma voinierianum (assembly GCA_016808115.1). Taxonomy (NCBI): domain Eukaryota; kingdom Viridiplantae; phylum Streptophyta; class Magnoliopsida; order Vitales; family Vitaceae; genus Tetrastigma; species Tetrastigma voinierianum. Next base: position 90,783 of record JAEQBH010001848.1, on the reverse strand, counting down.
TTGTGGGTGTTGTGTGCTATGGTTAGTCTAGATGATACGCCCTGACATTCTCCACTCCGCACATCTTTGATCTGGTTAAATTCTTAGCGGGGAGAACCGTCTAATAAGCCTAGCCTTGGCATTTTGCTTGGTGAAGGTTGCTGGCTGAATGATTACGTGAAGATAATGATGTCCGACCCCACCAAGTATGCACGAAATTTGTCCAAGGCATAGACCACTGCCAGCAGTTCTTTCTCAGTGGTGGTATAGTTCCTCTGTGCTTCATTCAACGTTTTGCTTGCATAGTATACCACATAAGGTTTCCCTTCTTCTCTTTGCCCGAGAAGCGCTCAGATGCCACAAGATGCTCGCGTCGCCACATAACCTCAAAATTAGCGCCAATTGGGGGCCCTCACTACTGGTGCAGTGGTCAAGTAAGTTTGAGCTCCTCAAAGCTCCTTTAGCAGTCTTCATCCCATGCAAATTTGGCATCCTTTTCCAGTAGCTTGTAAAGAGGTTTGACAATTTTCGAGAAGTCCTTGATGAATCTCCTATAGAAACCTGCATGTCCAAGGAATTGCCTCACAGTCTTCACATTTGTGGGAGAGGGGAGTTTGGAAATGAGCTCAATTTTTGCCTTGTCAACCTCAATTCCCCTGCTGGATATGATATGTTCCAGAACAATCCCTTGGTTGACCATAAAATGGTACTTTTCCCAGTTAAGCACCAAATTTTTCTTAATACACCTATGCAAGACGGTTTCTAGGTTGATTAAGCATTCTTCAAAACTCCCTCCATATACTGTAATGTCATCCATGTAGACCTCCATAATGCGCTCCGCTAAATCACTAAAGATACTAAGCATCCATCTCTGGAATGTGGCAAGGGCATTACAAAGGCCGAAGGGCATTCTCCTGTAAGCATAAGTCCCAAATGGGCAGGTGAAGGTAGTCTTTTCTTGGTCCTCTACAGCAATTTCAATCTAGAAGTACCCTGAATAGCCATCCAGAAAACAGTAAAAGGGATGCCTAGAAATTCTTTCGAGAAGCTGGTCCATGAAGGGTAGTGGGAAGTGATCCTTTCTTGTTACTTCATTCAATCTCCTGTAATTAATACATGCCCTCCAACGTATTGGGCGGTGGGCACCTCCTCTCCACTTCTCATTATGCACGGTGGTCGCAGGACTTCTTGGGGCACAGCGGGTTGGACTCACCCAGTCTTCCTTGGGATATAGGGTAAATGATACTGGCAGCAAATTTCAAAACTTATGCACGTACTACTTCCTGCATGTGAGGATTCAATCTTCGTTGTGGCTACCTGACTGATCTTGCTTCTTCTTCCAAATAGATGTGGTGTGTGCAAACCAAAGGGCTAATTCCCTTCAAATCAAAGATTTTCCACCCATAGCACCTTGTTCTCTACAGAGGATGTCAGTAATTTGTTTTCTGTGAAACGTGAGCGGGAGGATATAATAACTAGACATCCCTTCAAATCAAAGATTTTCCACCCTATAGCCTGCTTGTTCTCTCTGAGGATGTCCAGCAGACTGTTTTCCTGTGAAGCATTGAGCAGGGAGGATATAATAACTAGACATTGCTCATTTTCTTCTAAGTATGCATACTTTAATTCCCTGACGGGGTTTGAGATCCCGACTTTGAGCTCATTGGTTCCTTCCTCAATCAATAAAGGTAGAATTTCTTCCTTTTTTCTCCATGGCCCATGTACAGTACACAAGTCTTGGGTTCCCTGCAACTCTTCAGAACGTTCAAATAATTCCTCAAACATCCTGCAATTGTTCTTTGCTTTCGGCTTGTTCCTCGGAATGGTGTCGATTATGCAACCTCCTGCGGACCCTCTTCCCTTTGGTTGCATATGCTTTTGCTTTCGAGTGGAAGATATTGATTCGAAAGTCATATTCGAATATAGAAGTTGCATAACTCTATTTCGGCAATTAATGATTACATTGGAGGTAGCGAATGGTCTTAGAGGATGATGGAGTGCATGGTTAGCTCCCAACTGCGGCGGTTGCATGTCGAAACCCTGAAATCTATAGGATAGTAAGATTTGTCCACACAGTATCAAACATCCTCCACGGTGACCTTTGGGATTTTTCCACGGATCTCTGCTAGGGACAAAGTGATGGAAGTGGGTTTCAATTCTCCCAAACCCAGCTACTTGTACATTGAATAAGGCAGCAGGTTGACACTAGCTCCCAAGTCTAGCAATGCCTTCTCTACACAAGTTCCCTCAATATTTACCGAGATGGTAGGATGGCCCGGGTCATTGTACTTCACTGGAGTCTTGCACTGGATGATGGCACTAACTTGTTCGGTTAGGAAGGCCTTCTTATCAACATTTAACCCTCTCTTCATTGTGCACAGGTCCTTTAAAAATTTTGCATAAGTTGGAACCTGTTTAATCATGTCTAGCAGGGGGATGTTGACTTTCACCTGCCTTAGCACTTCTAGAATCTCAGCATGGTTGATGGCCTTCTTCTTTCTTTTTAGTGCTTGAGGGAAAGGTGGGGGTGTGCTCTTCTTTACTGCATCTTCTTTAATCATAATTTTCTATGGTTCAGCTTACTTTTCCTTTGTGCCTTCTTCTGCTAGTTTAGGGACTGGCTACACAACCTCCTTACCACTCCTCAGAGTGATTACTGCTTTGACTTCATCCATCCTGGGAGGTGGTTCACTGGAAGAGCTCAATTCGTGCACTCCCCTAGGATTGGGTTGTGTTTGAGAGGGGAACTTTCCTTTTTCTTGCACCTGCTACTAGTTTGTCAACCTAGAAATCGAATATTATAGATTGTCAAATTTTTGGGCAAGATCAGATTGCAGGTTCTCAATCTTTTTGTTCATTGTGCTTTCTACTGTATAATCCTATGGTTAGCTTGAGTATTTACTTCCTTCTGTTCTTCTACAAAATTGCCCACCACTTTACTTAAATTCATTATATCTTGCTCAACCGAAGATGAGGATGGTGGTGGCTGTGGTTGAGATGAAGAACCATACTGATGCTGTGCACCAGGGGGTACATATGCTGGAGGTTTTGGTTTCCAAGAGAGGTTAGGATGGTTCCTCCAATTGGGATTATATGTGTTGCTATATGAGGCATTGGCTGGTGGTTTGTATTAACCCACGGCATTGGCTTGTTCCGCTATCATCTCCCCGCCATTGAATGGTTGAATGATACTTTCTCCTTGGTGCTCGGTGGGTGTGATGAGCTAATTTGGTTTGGCAGCATAAGTGTCTCAGCCACTGCTCACACTTCATGTTGATTTCTCATTTCAAGCTCTTCCAACCTTCTTGATAAGGTGATAGCTTTGCCTTTATTTCCATGTCCTCCGTGAGGGAATACATGCCTCCCTTCGAGCTGGTTGTGAGCCTCATCCTCTCTACTTCTCTTGGGTTTGGTTCATCCCAAGCTTTAGATGTCTCTGCTACGTAGTTTAGGAAGTCCATGGCTTCTTCCGGATTCTTGCTCATGAAGTCCCCTCCACACATAGTCTCTAATAATTGTTTCATAGCAGGGGACATTCCCTCATAAAAATGATTGACTAGCATCCATGTCAAAGCCATGGTGAGGACAGGCATTGATGGTTTCGAAGTACCTTTCCGGCCTTTGGTAGAACTACCGTTTTCATGGCCAGAACGCGAAGGTGTAAATGCCTCTTAATTTGTTGGTTCTATGTGTGGAGAAAATTTTCTTCAAGAACTCCAACTGCGTTTACGTCGGTCAGAATGGTCCTCGGCCTCAGAGAGTTAAGCCAAATCTTGGCCTTATCCTTGATCGAGAGGAAAAAACTTCGACCTCGTCGAGATCCATTGGGCGTCCTCTTTGAAGGTGTTGAAGACTTCCTCAGAATTCCCGGATGTGTGGTGAGTTCTCACTCTCCATCTGGAGTGGAAAGTGGGAGATAGAGCACAATCTGGAATCGACAATCATGTCACTGCAGTGAGGGCCGCAAATACATGAGGTGCCTCATCCTTAGAGATGTATGTGGTCCCTCATTGGGTCCCCATATGCATTAGGATTCCTCTGTACCCCCTGTTGGCTCTATTGTTCCTCAAGTGGAGGCTCCATCTTATCACTGTTCAAGCTCACTTCACAACTTTGTTCCTGTGGGGCACTAATTCTTTCTAATATGCATGTGTTCTATCGATGGTATAAGCTCCTATGAAAATAGCATAATCACAACCCAAATAAGCGAAAACCGGAGCTACGAAAAGATTCTCTTTGTTAGCTAAGATAATTAAAAAAAAAAAAGAAATTGTATATGGACAGTTATAAAATTGAATCGACCCTAACGATGAAGTTTGCTAGGAGAAATAAAAGTAAAGCAAAAGGGTTGAAAGTTCACGATACTTGTGATGTGGATCATAAGTTCAACAACTCCATCCCACTTGCACTAAAGCGCGTGCAATGGCAGCCATTTTGATTAGTGTATGCGGTAGGGTATGTCCAGAATCAACAAAATTTATAAACCTATTTCCTTCTCTTTGCGATAAGCATAACTGCAATATATGGCTCTGGTGAACACATGGATGGGTTTTTCTTCGTGCCAAGTGACTAACAGTTGGCTCAAAAAGGTGAATTTCAGTTTGGATTTGGGGTGTTGTACAAACAGTGGAGGTGGATGGTTTGCAAACTAAAAACAAAATGAAGTAAAATGTGAAAAAGAACTCCTTGAAGCATCGGGCTACTAGGTTTGAGGTCCTAAGGTAACTGAGGGGTCCTCGGGTCCTTTTCCTCGCATTAAGGAGGATGACCTATAGTCATTTCCCGAACTGAATCTTCATTTGGCTATAAAAACTGGATCTTAATAATTTTCCTTTTGAAAGATGGTATTTATTGAGCATTTATGGTCTCAGACAGTGTAAACCTATCTCCTTAACCCACCTTACAGTAACTAATAAATGGCAACTAATGAATCTCAGTGGATCTAACAATAAGCATCCACTGAACCCTAAAAGATTGCCAAGTACAGGTCATTCAAGATGCATCTAAGGGATTTAAACCTAAGATTGGAAGGAGACACATAAATGACAATAAATACCTACGTTGAAACTGTGAGAACCCTAGGAACCCTCCTCGTAGCCTTCCTCTTCAAGGATAAATGGGGTTTGTACAGTCTCCCTTGAGTAGTCATCATGAGGAGTGTTTGATAGAAAGTGAAAGAAAGGAGAGAAAATGAGAGAAAAGAAAGAAGCTGAAAACTCATTGATCTGTATTAATGATCACAAAATGAAAGAGTCTCCTTTATAGTAAAATCCTGAAATGGCTTATATAGCCCCCAAAACAAGCAAAATTACCAAAATACATGGAATACCACTATTACATGTAGGGTATTTTAGGAAAAATCACAAAATGGGGTCAACTGGGTCAAAATCTGGAAAGTATGTTGCAAAAATTCGCAACCTGCAAAATTATGCAGGTTGCAAAAAATTTCACAACCCTGCAAAATTTTGTAGTGCCACATTTTCTTTTGTTTTCTGCTCCTCTTTCCTCTGGTTTCTAATACGCAACCTTTGAGTTGACTGAATTATTCTAGGTGTATGATAATTTTAGCGAGTTTAGCTTGCAAAACTACAAAAATAGCCACAAAATGCGATCAGTAGTATAGTCGAGACCTTAATGTGAAAATCGGGTTAATTAAGTTGATTAGTACACAAAAAGTTCTCAAAACCTCTAATAAACAAGGTTCAAAATAAGCATTATTTAAAAGCATTGTCGATAAACATTCTTTATAGAAGGATATAGTTATTCAGCATCTGATTCCACGAATGTGAGGCCACTATTTAGATTGATAGCGTAGATTCAGTTTGGATCGTTATAGTACAGCCCCATTGGGTATCACGGATAGAATCCTTGTCTCGTATAATTGATAGTACCAACCGGGTACATCTGGGTTTCCGTATCCACTTCTAAGGTATTTGCAGGCATGGAACGCATAAGATATAAATGACAAGAATATGTAAATGGCATGACATGATAGAAGCATATGTACATGTGATGATACGTTAACAGTGATAAGTATAAGAACAAAAACGTAAATGAAAGAGGATATGGAATGAAACATGATAAGACAAATAAGTATGATATTTGTATAAGCATATCTATAAATGATATGTTCAAAACATGAATAAGACTGTGTATATGTAAATGAATGTTAAAGTTATATGCAGTTGTCTAAAGTGTGATGACTTTGATTAGAGGTCGTCTATATGTATTTTATTCCCACTAAGCTATAAAGCATACGGGTGTTTCATTCGGTGTAGGTGCAGAGAAACCGGAGGACGGGACACTCACTTTGTCGGCGGAGTCAAAGTCAACACATCACTAGGTACTGGAAGACCATTTGGTCTAATGTATATGTATTTTTGTTTCTTTTGTAAGCACTGTAAATATTATAAATGTTGAACACTTCCATATATGGAGTTTGTATATATTTTGTAATCATTCACTCTGAGAATATACTCGAGTTAAATGTTTAACATTATGAATGAACAAGCTTATAAGTTGTAAAATAAAAAATGACACCTCAAACGACACAGGTGTGTCGAGAGGTTGGGGGCGTCCTGATTTACTTCTTGGTACCCTTCTATAATTTTGTAAGGGGTTTACCTCTTAGGTTCTTTCAATGGAATCACTCAATTTGAATGACTAATGGGTGATTATGGCAGAAACAAAAACATAGGTTTTGGAAAAATTTTACTTGACCTCTCCCTAAAACTGATATTTCTTTATACAAAAATTCATCGATTGAGGACCCTGACGATCAATCAAAGCTAGAGCACGGCAAAACAACTCCCAAATCTAGCAAATGACCCAATCACTTTATACAAAGTTAGGGTTTCCTAACTCAAACATAAATAAAAGGAGTTTGGAGAATTTCCAAACATACGAGCTTACTTTGAAGTGTCATCCCTTTCCATACCTTGATCTTGAAGACTTAGACCGGACTTCTCATTCTCTTCACTTCTTCTCTTGAACAGAAATTTAAATCAAAGAAATAGAGATAATCAAACACTTGGCTCTTTTCTCCGCTTTTTAGTAAGTGCCACACAGCCCCAAGAAACCAGGCTGAGAAAATATCTCATTAAGAGACGAATGTGGTCTTATCCTCTTTTCATGTCTGAGGCCTTGTTTGGCTTTTCTCATTTTTGTTTAACTTTCCTCTTTCCTTTTTGCATTTTAGTCCCTCTTCCATATTCTAATTGCTATGACTTATTACTATTTTTAATTAAGCATATACTCTTCTTCATTTTATGACCTTTGGGTCCTTAATGTGACATTTACTATTTTACCCTTAACTCTTGAATTAATTACGGGTTTTATCATTTTCTCCATAGTCTAAGTCACAAGAAAAATACACATTTACTTTTATTATACCACTAAACATGTTATAAAACTGCTAGGGTATAATTTGAGAGTGTTACGAGGCCACATTTCGGGGTACTTGTATGTGCCTTTAGCGACTCGATTCGCTAGGTGAGGAACATGGCCCCAGGAACTTCCGAAAGTTCAGTTTTCTTAGCCATCGTAAAGCCCTTGATCCACCCAGAAGGAGAAAAATAAAACCCAAAAGTAAAGGAAGAATCCCTACCTCTTGGGCGTAAATGAAAGGGTGAAGCCTCCCTCGGCAGAAATGACCGATTTCCAGATTTCCATCCTTGGATCCACAGTGAAATCTCACCGTTCTAGAGTACCCATACGTTCCCCTCGTCGATCTGCAGATGAACTTTTGTCGCCCGCGTAAATCTTGCAATGAGGAGCTCCATAGATCAAAGGAAAGAAGCAGTGCTCTCGCTCCTCTCTTTTCTCTCCATGGCAAAAAGCAGAAAATAGGCCACTCTTGTGCCTAATCCCTTTTTGTTCCAGCAACTTTTAAGTTGAGAATTAGTCCACATCGAGCCACGTGTCTACCCTCGCTTGGGGCTGTCTTTGCCTCGAAATGATTTATTTCATTCCGGTTCAAGTTCAAGTTATCTTAAATGAACTTTACTTAGATTATTTCCCAAAATCTCATTTTTTTGGTTTTATCGGACACCCGTCACATCGAAATTTCATAAAAAAATCTGACTGTCTCGAAATTCAACGAAATTCGTCTGGGTAACTAGATTTCGTGAGACGAATCTAACGGTGAGGTTTGTTTCATCATCCGAGATCTAGAAAATTTTAGGCCTGCAACCTATACTGTAGCATCATTTTACCATTTTACCCTTTCTTAAAAATTTTCAAATTTACTTGGGCTTTACAAGGAATGCCAAGATTGATAGATGCATTGAGTTTCTTGGGGTTATTCATACTAATATTTACTTGGGTCATTCCACTCATACGGCTATGGGTGGCTCTGAAGATATTTCATCCGTTCATTCTTGATTATTCAGATGGTTTTTATTGAAACTCGTCGTGAGAAGAGTGACTCTTTGGAAGCAGAAACTCAGAAAGAGTTGAGCTCGATAAGGAAAAAGATCAAAGTTGTTCATTAAGCCAAGGTGAGTGAGTATTAAGGTAGATATGATGAGGCGGGCATAAACATGGACCATTTGTGAAGTAACGGGGGAATGTAGCATTGGTAATTGATACTCAATATACAATGTCTGAGTACTCTCGACAAAATGAGATTCTGAGGGAGAGGAGAAATCGTACACTTCTTGATGGTGCAATGTATGCTTATTAATTATCGCTGCACGAATTCTTGTAGGGTGAAGCTTTGAAAACTGCAGCTTATATTTTGAACCAAGTGCCTAGTAAGTATGTTCCTAAGACTCCATATGAGCTATGGTCATAGAAGAAGCTTAGTCTTCGTCACTTCCATTTTTTGGGTTACAAGGTGGAAGTGAGACCATACCGCAATCCAAGAAACTTGATCTAAAAACCATCAATGAGTACTTAAATTGGTTATTGTGTGGGATCAAGAGGTTCTAGGTTTTATTGCTCGCTACACACCACTAGAGTGATTGAGTTAGATCAAGCTATCTATTTTAAGAATGATAATGGTACAAGCCAAGGGCAAGAGAAATTGTGTTCAAAGATCACCCAGTTTTTATACTTGTGTTTATTGCTTCCGCTCTAATCTCTAGCCTTGTTGTTGACCAGCATCCAGTAGCCACTACTTATGATGAACCAATTGAGGATGTAGATCCAGTAGCCCCAAATGTGGACCTAGTAGCCCTAAATGTAATCATGGATATACCTTTGAGGAGGTCAGAAAGGGCATGTAGGCCATGATTGAGTGACTTATTATCTACTTGTGAAGCATGAAAAGGTATGATGTGGGGTGATGTAAATCAGGCTACACAAAAGAAGCCATTGTTAGTCCTCAATCCAACAACTTTGGAACGATGTAATGAATGATGAGATGACTTCCATGTCACAGAATAAAGTGCAGCCAGGCCGCAGTAGATTTGCCGGGATGGCTGCGGACCTATTGGGTGCAAATGGGTGTTGAGGCCAGCGTGATGCGGGGCTGATAGAGATATAAAGCAGATTAGTGGCTAAGGGTTACAGTTAATGAGAAGGTATTGATTTTAAGGAAACCTTCTATCCCATGTCCACTAAAGACTCTCTACTCATTATTATGGCTATAGTGGCTCATTTTGATTTGGAGTTACATCAGATGGATGTGGGGATAACTTTCTTGAATGGAGACTCAGTTGAGGAAGTTTACATGTCTCAACCTATTAGCTTTGAGGAAATTGGTAAGGAACACATGGTTTGTAAACTCCATAAATCCATTTATGGTTTAAAGAAGGCTTCTAGGCAGTGGTATCCCAAATTTGATGAAGTTGTCGCCGCCAATGGTTTTAAGGAGAACATCATCGATCAATGCATATATATGAAGGTTAGTGGGAGCAAATACATATTCTTAGTTTTATATGTTGATAATATTTTGCTCGTAGCCAATAATACTAACCTGTTGGTTAAGACAAAGCAGTTATTGTTTAGCCATTTTGATATGAAAGATCTTTGGGATGCATCTTTTGTCTTAGGTATACAAATACTTCATGATAGACCTAGTGGCGTGCGAAGTTTTCTCGACAAATGTATAATGAGCGCGTGCGAAAGGTTGATATCACGATCATGTTCTTCAGATGGGGCACCCGATTGTAAAGTGATAGATTTTACGGGGTCGATATCCTCGTAATGATATTGAGAGAGATCGGATGAAAGCGGAGTCTTATTTCGCGGTGTGGGCAACTTGATGTATGCTTTCAGTATGCACACGCCACGATGTGCTTTTGTTGTTGGCGTGTTGGGTGGGTGCCAGGTGATCTTGTAGTCGAAGCCAGGAGAGTGGCTAAAAGTGGAGGTATCTTTGAGGTACCCGAGGATCTCATGTTGACATATCGGCGTACTGACACTCTTGAAGTGGTTGGCTTTAGTGATTCTGATTATGCAGGCTGTGTGGATGATAAAAAGTCCACTTCTGGTTATATCTTTATGATGGCTGAAGGAGTTGTTTCGTGGAAAAGTGTCAAACATACACTTACAACTTCTTTTTCTATGGAGGCAGAGTATGTGGCTTGTTATGAGGCTATTTGTCATGGAATATGGTTGCAGAACTTCATTTCAGCTTTGGAGGTTGTTAACCGTTTTAAATAGCCCAAAATTGTTATGTGATAATTACTACGGTGTATCTTTCTGCAGAATACTAGGAGCACTTCTCTCAGCACATTGATGTGAAGTTCTTTTGTAGAAAGGATTCTTGAGTACTCGTTCGATTGAAGTAGCGTACTCTGTGCGTGTTAGCGGAGGCCGTAGCAAAGAAAACTACTGTTTGTGTGTTTGAAACCATCCAGCGCGTAGGATTTTAGAGAACCTAAGTCTTTGTTTTAGTGGGAGTTTTCCTTTTCATTTATTTTGTAAAGAAAGCTCATGTTTTTGTTATTACAGCGAGCATTTAATGTTGTAATAAGGTATTTTATGATTTTGTGTCATTTTGACCAGATAAATGACATAATGATTTTTCTCTTTCTATTGAATCAATACTCTTGTTATTGAAATTGTTTTAGATCGATAGCACCTTATTATGTACAATTTATGCATCCTCTCGGTGTATTAATTGTATATGATTGGTTATGTTAGTCTCTTGTTGAAGCATTTGAGTTATGATTTTGATTAGTAGCGCTTAATTATATACGATTTATGCATCCTCCTAGTACGTTAATTGTGTATGATTGGTTATAACTATGTAAATTTATTAAGAAAGCATTTGAGTTATGATTATATCGTCCAAGTGGGAGAACGTTGATTAATTTATTAATCATGGTGAGCATAATCATATTAAAATTTTAATTGTATAATTGTGCATGTTGATTATGGGTCATTTAGGGATGGTTTAATATTAGCGGTTATGGGCTTGTGGTTATATCTTACCACTTCTTTGAAGTAAGCCATTAGACCCAACACAATGGTTTCCTTATTACTTTATATATATATAAATAAATAAAACCCTAGAATCATATAAGGGTTTAGTAGAACACACTTTGAGAAGAATAAAATAATTATGTACTACTTATTAACTTTTTTTATATTATTATAGATTTGAAAGAGTGTGCACGATAATTTTTGGATTCGTATTAGATATGTTTTCTTTGTCTGAATTGATATCTTCATTATTGATAAAATTATTATTTTATATACCATTTATTAGTCTTTTAATTATTAATAAATTGATTTAAGATCAATAAATACTTTTGATTTTATAAAATTATCGAGCCGATTGTGTAAAAGAAATCACATAAAGAGAAGGAAACTCACGGTCCGGTTTCTCTTCCTTTTCTAATTTTTTTACTGTTTTTATGGCAAAGATTGACCAAACATGCGAGTTAATTTACTCTACAGGTCAAATGCACATCTCAAAAGGGTTCAGAATAAGAAGTCAAATTACTAGAACAATCAATAAGATATTTTAAAAGAAAAAATAAACAACAGGCATTTATATATATATATATATATATATATAAAAGGGTAAATGTGGAAAAAACTCCTGAAGATTTTCCAAATATCTTACTTAATTTCAATTTTTTTTTTCATCCAAATAGGTTTCTCACGTTTCTCACCTCATAACTTAAATTAGCCCATATCACAACTTTAAGCATTAAATGTCAAAAACAAGTCACGTGAGCAGCTAACTTGACAATTTTTTGCCTAAATTATATTAAAAACTCGAGGGAGGGGCTTCTAATCAAGGGAAATCAAAAATCCTAATTTCATCTCTATCAATCTCTTCTAAAATACAATCTTTGGACCAAAAACAACTCTAAAAAAGCTGAATTCCAACCATTTCTTCATCAGGGTCTCTTTGATTTGGTCGAAATATTTGTCGAATTTCATTTTTTCCAGACATGGCCACATGGGTCTGGTCAAAAAATGACTTGCTTTTGAGCAGAAAAGGGTGTGGAAGAGCAAGATGAGATTAGGAAGGAAAGGTCCTTGAATTTTTTTTATTTTTTTTATTTTATTTTTTGAAAGAGAAAGGTCCTTTAATTGAAAATTCAAATTCTCTCAAATAAAGGTGAAATTAAGATTGTCAGATGGCTGTTTTTTTTTTTTTTTTTTCTCTTCTTTTTCTTGGCTTTAAGCTTTCAAAGGACCTTCCATTGCTTTAGACTACAACTTTTCTGCATTTTTTGTTTTCATTATCAACAATGACCTGTGAGAGTCCTCTTTTTTTGTTCCCGAACAAGAAAACCACCCCTTTTGAATAATACAGATTCTACATTTCAATTTCAAACCATTTCCCGGGTCGAAAACTTCAATTCTAATTGATTCCATGCAGGTTTTGTCTGATCAACGAAGTCATCAACCCAGTAAATTTGATTCAAAAATGAAAAGATCATCAAGCCGGAGCGAGAATCATGATCTGGGTTATCGTTTGCCTTATATTATTAATCAAAATGATGAATTTCATGTACATTCTTCAACATATGGGCAAAAAATTGATACAGATGAAATCAGGGTTTTTTATTTCCCCTAATTAGGAGCCCCTCAAGTTTACAATGTAATTAGGACAAAAAATTACCACGTCAACTACTTACATGATTGGTTTAATGTACGGGTTGTTTTTTAATATTTAAATCTTGAGATTCTGAAAGCGAGGTTAATTTGAGGTACAGGCGAAAATAGTGAGGAGTTTATTTGGGCCGAAAAAAAAGCAAAATACAGTGTGATATTTGAAAAAACATGAGGATTTTTTGCATGTTACCATATATATGTTGGCCACCAAACATGGACCAAACATATCACTCTTGCATCTTTGTTTTGTGTGAACACCTAAGTAACTATATTAAAAAATTTAACATCATTAGTGGTGTTTGTTAATTATAATACCCAGTTAATCTATCATAAAGTTAAACTAAAGGGATATCATGATACCAATTGATAATCTCCATGTCATGATTAACAGTAAATATATTAAGTGTTTGAGAAATGTATGGTCTGTTAATTTAAGTCTTCTTCAATCTTAAAAAATATGGGCTATTAAAATGTGTTATTAGACAAGGGTGAATTATGTATGTTTATCATTCATGGTGAGCGTTTTGCAGTTGGCGTTATCAGTGCTGTATCAAGTTCTTTTACAGACAGAAGAAAGTAATCATGTAACTTCAGTGATTATAGTGCGTTGTATAGTGGCATCCCTTTATTAGTGAGACAATATGGTGAGAAAGTCGACATGTATCGTATGTATTTCAAACATATTTTCACCTTTCTTCAAAACACTTTTTGTTTCGGCATGAAAAAAGTTCTGGATCATACAACCGTTTGTTAATTGAATAATTAATTATTAAATCGGACCATCATAGTTTTTTTAGTTTCTTATTATATAAATAATGTAAAAAAATATTATATGTTGTTTATTGATTTTTAGTGTAAGTCATCGATTTACTAAATGCTAGAATTAATTAAATATCGCCCAGTTAGCTTAATTAAAATAAATAAACAAAGAAAATTAAAATAACGATTAAATGCTAAAAGCGTAATCGAGTGTAACGGGTGACATCCTCTCTCTTCCCTCTATCTTTTTCTTTATCATTCTTGGCACTTCTCTACTCATACTCTTGCTACACTCTTATCACCATTAGACACCTCAGCTAGGCGCCCACAATCACTTTTTCCTTTATTTTTAACTCTTAATTTTTATTAAATTTATTTTAGTTTTACTAATCTCTTAAATAAAAATTCAATTTTATTTTGAATATAAATAATTAATAGATTATTTTCATCTGTTAAATAAAAAATTCGAAATTTTATTTTAATTTTAAAATATCTTTTAATAAATAAAATTTCAAAATTTTAAATATAAATAAATTATTTTTATTTTAATTTTTAAATAAATTATTTTCAAATTCATTTAATTATTAAATTTATTAATTAAAAATCAAATTATTAATTTGAAATTGATAAAAACCAAATATTATTTCAAACTCATCCATTTAATTTAAATTAAATTAAAAATTTTAGTAGATTTAAAATAACGAATAATTTATTTATATTTAAAAAAAATGTTATAAACGAAAGGTTTTTGAAATGAATGAAGCGCAGTTTAGCATCATACAATCAAGCAGATTCGATTTCGGTGTTTCTGATGAATGGATTCATAAGATTTGTATACATAAATCATCATTATCTTGTAATTAATACCCTCATTAATTAAATACGTGTGAGGATATTGAAAAATCGACTTTGAGCACATAAATAGGTCTTCGCGCCTTTATGATTTATCCCAAAAAAAAAAAAAAAACAAATCTATCTTTCTCAAAATGCAACCTTTGCTTTCTGCGCGCTTTTCCATCTCTCGGGAAATTATAACACATAAGAGGACTATCTCCTTTAGATGCAATCGTTCGTGACATTTTAACATTATCAACGAGTTTGCTCTAGAATTGTCATTTAAGTCATAACCAAAGTTAACCTTTTCCGTCACGTTCAAGGATTTTTTTTTTTTAAATGTCGATTTTAAGAATTCAGAGTTTGTAGCCGCATTATTTACGGAAAAAAATTATCTGTCATGGATCCTTGATGCTAAGATCCTGTAATCGCATGAATTTAGGAAATCGATAAAGAAAGGGAAGGAATCGAACATCACTGCGGATCCTTTATATGAAATGTTGATTACTCCTTGACATCATCTCCATGAGGACTTAAAAAATGAATATCTTATAGTAAAATATCCTCTCACTCTATGGAATGAGTTAAGAGGGAGATCGACCCAGCTGAGAAAATAGTAATCCTCACAGCTTGATATGGTAGATCTGGCTGGGTTAAATTTTAAAAGCAGTCGATTAGATATAAGCTACAACATTTAGAATCAAAATTTTCGATTAGTGTGTAGAAAAGGTCACAAAGAAGACATGCTAGAAAACATTCACTACATTCCATGCCTCGAGGATGTGCTCCTGCGTGTGATGTCGAGCGCGGAGGTTCAAAAAGTATTCTGAACTAATTTCATGTCTCCTTGTGGCTGAGCAGAATAATGAGCTTTTAATAAAAATCATTAGTCTCGCCAGCTTAGGCCCGAATAGTCGCGAAGTGAATGCGTGTAAATACCAATAATGGACGTGGAGCGTAGTCATAGTCGTGGTGAGGTCGTGGTCATGGTTGTAGTGAGTGGTCGTGAGGTAGGTAGTCGTGGTCATTAATTAGGTAATTAGGTAATTCGTGAGGAATACCGTAGACTTATGGTAATAATTCTACCCATAAAGGGAAAACTTGATGCCACTAGAAGTGGAGATATCTTAGAGCAAAACAAGATGAGAAGCATGTGCAAAATGCACCTTCGAGCCATGAAGATACATGTCGGATGTGGTATGAAGAAAGGGACATTGATCGTACCTATCGTGCGACCAAACATTTGGTAGACCTTTGCAAGCGTCGTTACAGAAAAAGATAGAAAAATAGAAATGAACTTTCGATGCTAAAGGACTAGACACATCTTATTATGATGTGGATTTAACAGAGCGGCGCCCGAGTATTTGATGGATGATGAAAATATTATTGAAATGAATGATACATCATATATCTTCAATAAATAAATTATCATTTTGTTATTATATTATTTTTATATTTGTTATTTTTCGTATTTTATTGCTTTGGAGACAAATAAAGATGATGATGGTGATGTATGTCTTGTTGGTGTACAGCCATGCTATTCTTTGGGATAAAGATATTTTTAAGATTAACTTTGACAGGTGGCAATGTGAGTGCAATATCTAGTACTAACAGCTTCAATTGAAGGCTCGAGGAAAATGATATAATGCTACGAAAATTTAGATTCCCACATCGATGATGCATTATATTCTAGCAAATCCACAATAAATTTGTAGTTTAAAAGATATTCGTAGAAATGGATATCATGTGAATAATGAATGATGATAATAAAGTGTCTTTATATTACCTCTGTGTTTCGCAATAAACTTGTTGTTGGGGCAGCTCCTATAGCTTTCTCTGCTAGGTTGTATCATCTGACTATAAAGTCTATTGAGTTATCTTATTTGTCGTGATGAGAAGTTAACTGACAAGACTTTTGTCCTTTGGCATGAGAGACTAGGTCACCCTGGATCTTCAATAATGAGAAGGATCATAGAAAACTCACAAGGGCATGAATTAAAAAACCAAAAGATCCTCTTGTCCCATGAATACCCATGTGTTGCATGCTCTGAGGCAAATTAATGAGTCGAAGCCATCTCATACCAAAGTCGAGTTTGAGTCAATGTTTTCGAAAAGAATTTGCATGGGGACATTTGTGGACCCATTCATCCACTATGTGAACCTTTTCGATACTTCATGGTCCTAATAGATGTTTCTACGAGATGGTCTCATGTTTGTTTCCTTACAACCCGTAATATTGCCTTATCTAGACTCCTTGCACAAATAATAAAATTACGGGCACAATTTCCTGATTATCCAATCAAAAGTATCAAACTTGATATCTTTGGTGAGTTTACTCCCAGGCACCGCCCGATTATTGCATGTCAGTTGAGATAAACATTGAGCATCTGTTGCACACACTCATACCCAAAATGGTTTGGCAAGTCATATCAAGCGTCTTGGTTAATAGCGGACCACTATTAGCTGAAACTAAATTACCCACTTGACGCTGGGGACATGCTATTATACATCTTTGGAGACATGGTTCATATTGAGCCCTCGCCTACCATGAATACTCACACTTTCCGAAACATGCTCGGCAAGCCACCATTATATCTCATACTCAGAATATTTGGTTATTTTAATTTATGTACCAATTGCACCAACAATACCAGCATTAAATGGTCATGAAGGCACTGGGATTTATGTGGATATGATTCCCCTTCCATCATAAGATACCTTGAGCCCTCAACAAGAGATGTTTTTACAACACGTTTTGCTAACTGTCATTTTAATGAAAATTTATTCCCACCATTAGGGGGAGAAAAGTCGGTTCCAAAAAAACGACGATAAATCACTTGGAATGCATCCGTAATGTCTCATTTTGATCCATGTACAAATCAAAGTGAATTGGAAGTTCAAATGATCATTCATTTGCAAAATCTTACAAATCAATTAATCACTCCTCGACGATTCACCTGATACAAAGAAAGTTTCGATTAAAGTCACATGTCCCATTCAGAAATACTCCAAAGACAAATTGATGTCCCTAAAGGACAACTGGCAAATGAATCTCAAAAACGCCTAAAGCATGGGAGACCTTTTGGCTCAAAAGATACAACTCCTCGAAAGAGGAGAACACAAAGACACAATGCTAATATAGAACATAATGTTTATGCAAAGGAATATATTGAACAAGGGACCCCTGAAGAGGTCTACAACAAATAAGTAGCCCTTGAAGGGGCACATGTACCTAAAAATAGTGAAATCTCAATAAGTTATGTGCACAGAGGAGATAAATGGGATCGAAACAATATTGTGATTAACAATATTTTTGTTTTTCAAGTGGCCTTAGACATCATAAGAAATGATGAAGATCCTGAACCACAAAATGTGGAAGAATGTCGAAATAAAAATAATTGGCCAAAATGGAAAGAAGCTATGTTAAACTCATAATGAAATACAAGCTTGACCTTAGAGTCCAAACACCTAAAGGTATGTTCGCAAGGCCAAATGGGTATTTGTACAAAAGCGCAATGAGAATAATGAGATCATGAGATATAAAGCACGATTAGTAGCACAAGGGTTCTTATAGAGGTCTGGTATTGACTACGAGGAAACATATTCACCTGTGATGGACGTAATCACTTTCCGCTTTTAATGTTTAGCAAAGCCTCTAAAAGACTGATATATCCATGGATGCTTGTCACAACGTATGATATGATCCATCGATAATGACATATATATAAAAATTCAAGGATTCACATTACCCGGGCGGTAAATGCAAAACCCCATGCATGTGCTTAATCAAATTACAAAGATCTCTCAGATGGATTAAAGCGATCAGACGATGTCGCATAAATCATTTAGTATAGTATTTATTGTTAAGGGCATAATGTTCTATATGCCCAGCATTTTTATTAAGAAATCAAAACAGGATTTGCAATTATTGTCGATATGTTTGATGATCTAAACTTATTAGGACTCCCGAAGAGCTCACAAGAACGGGGTAAATTATTTAAAAGGGAATTCGAGATGAAAGATCCTCTAAAACAAAATTTTGTCTTGGGTTATTATAGAACACTTCCCTATTTCCGGGCATTTTGGTTCACCAATCAAATCTATACTAAGAAAGTTTTAAAACGCTTTATATGAATGAAGCTCACCTTTGACTTCTCCAATGGTCAGTCTCGCTCACTTGATGTTGTAAAATGACCAATTTCGTCTGCGGAAAAGGGGCAAGAACTACTTGGTCCTAAAGTACCATATCTTAGTGCTATTGGTGCCCTTATGTATCTTGTTACTTGTACACACCCAGATATTGCTTTTCTTGTTAATCTATTAGCCATATATAGTTCTGCTCCAACCCGAAGGCATTGGAATGGTATCAAACACATATTGCGATATCTTAAAGGAACATCTGATATGGGGCTCTTCTATTCAAAAGAATCAAAGCAACAACTGCTTGGATATGCAGATGCAGGGTATCTTTCAAACCCACACAAAGCTCGATCCAAAACCGGGTATGTGTTTAACTGTAATGGTGATGTTATCTCATGGAAATCTGTCAAGCAAACAATGGTAGCCACATCATCAAATCATTTAGACATCTTGGCCTTGCATGAAGCCAACCCGTGAATGTATTTGGTTAAGATCGATGATCCAACAAATTCAGGAATCATGTAGCCTCCCCTTTTCCAAAGACAATCCAACAACATTGCATGCATTGCACAAATAAAGGGTGGATACATCAAAGGAGATAGAACTAAGCATATCTCTCCAAAGTTCTTTTACACTCATGAGCTCCAAAAGAATGGTGAGATTGGCATTCAACAAATACGCTCGAGTGATAATCTAACAGACCTATTCACCAAGACATTACCAACTTCAACGTTCATAAAACTCAGATAAGATTGGAATGCGCCAACCAAAGGATGTTGACATGAGGGGAAGTCCGCTATGACCTAATGTTAGTGTATTGTACTTTTTTCCTTCATTCCGCATTTTTGTCCCATCGGTTTTTCCCGATAAGGTTTTTTTTACGAGGCAAGATTTCAACATACGTAATGTTGTACTCTTTTCCTTCGCTTGCGCTTTTTCCCCATCGCTTACTAACAAGGTTTTAATGAGGCACATTCGTAAGGGTGGTAATTCAAGGGGAAGTGTTATAAACGAAAGGTTTTTGAAATGAATGAAGCCACCTCAGATTTAGCATCACACAATGAAGCTGCTCCGGATTCAATGTTTTGCAATTAATGGATTCATCTGGAATTCCGTATACATAAATCATCATTAATACTGTGATTAATATCCTCATTAATTCATACATTAATGAGGATATTAGAAGGTCACTTTGAGAATCTATAAATAGGCATTCCCACCCTATGTATGATTTATCTCGAAAAAAAACAAAGATATCTTTCTCCCCATCTTGCTTCCTTACTCTCTCTGACACTATTTTCATCTCTCGGGAAATTCTCTTATTTTATCGTACATAAAAGGGACTATCTCCTTTAAATCATTATTCAGCAGTATTTTCAAAAAAAAAAAAATTGGATTTTTATGTATTATTTTTTAAAAACTAAAATAAAGTTTAATAAAAATGAAGAGTGAAAAATAAATAAAAAAATGGTTTGAATGGGTGGGGGTTTGGGTCCAACTAGAAGATGAGGGAAAATAAGAGATGAGGGAATAGAGAGAGGATAAGAGAGTGGGTCTCATGTAACATGAGGATGTCGTCAACGTCGGTGCTTAACAATCATTTTAATACCGTTTAACCACTTTAACGGTTTGAGTCACGGCAATGACTACTTTGGGATATGAGAGTAAAATGCTGAGGCCTCTTCAGACTGAAAAAGAAAAATTTGAAGTATAAATAAAATATCGAGTACAACATTGAGGGGGTTTTTTTGCACCTTTTCCCGTTTTATATATTAAACTAAGTTGTCTTAAAGCAAGTAAAACTCTAAATTAAGCACGAAATGTTTCCTAGGAAGACAGAGAGCACCAAAACCCAGGGAATCATCTTTAACTGGGAAAGACGCCATACAACATATTTTTTATTTTATTTTAAATAGAATTTAAAACTAAATTGTAT
Organism: Tetrastigma voinierianum; assembly: GCA_016808115.1. Taxonomy (NCBI): domain Eukaryota; kingdom Viridiplantae; phylum Streptophyta; class Magnoliopsida; order Vitales; family Vitaceae; genus Tetrastigma; species Tetrastigma voinierianum. Next base: position 70,112 of record JAEQBH010001848.1, on the reverse strand, counting down.
TTAATAGTATTAATATTAAGTTGTTTATTTTCAATATTTTATAAGTTGTTTGTTTTTAAATGTTTTATTTTATTAAGAATTAAAACTAGAAGAAGAACCAACAGATTAAAAGAATCAAGGAAAAAGTAAATTTGCTTATCAACGACTGGAAGTTGACATTTTAGTTTTAAACGCTTGTGTCATTAAAGCTGAGTTGGTCCTAAGAAAAATATAAATACAAATTTGAGAACTTAGACCCAGTAAAATAAATTTCATTCGTGTGGCCATTTTTCTAATTATTCATTTCTTAATAATTTGGCTGAGATTTATTGTCCTGACTTGGACTAAAGAAAGCCTTGAAGAAGTAAAAGTTGCTTAAGATTGAAATCCATTTGTCAACAGGTCATTAAAATACTTGGATGAACAACCTCCTTTTCTTTGAAATTTATCTTCTAGCTAACTCATCTTCCTTAAGCGAAGAGGTGATTTTTTGTCATTCTATATGATTTTTGGTCATTCTTTGCATGAAATCGCCCTTCTACACATCTTTCTATCAATTTATTTCTTATAAAAATGGTTATTCTACATAGATCTATGTTTTATGTTATTTTTTATGAATTCGTCGTCTTGTTACGACGTTTGGTATCATTTTGTTTTTCATTATTTTCTTGCAGCATGTTATTGTGTGGCATGTTATTTGTGTGAGCATTCAAACTTGCAAAGCATATTTGATCAAACACAAACAACAAACGGCATTATAAATATAATATACAATGTAATCACAGATTCATCAATTCCGTGCTATGCTTATTTAGGATGGCAATGATAATGGCAGATTCTATGGTGACTTGCCCTATCTCACCCCTAATGGGAAAGGTTTGAGAAATTTTGAATCGAGTATGGGTGGGTTTGGGAATAAATATTAAAACCCGATTCAAGTTCAAGTTCAAGTTCGAGGCAGGTTTGGATTTGATATCTCTAACACCTGCCCCACCTTGATTAATATTTACAAAATTACCCTTATACATCATTTAATACCCAAAAGGTTTTGACTATTTAAACCCCTTAAAAACCCTAATGCACACCCTGCCTCATTCTTTCCTTCTCTTCTTCCTTGTGATCCCTCATCCTCCCTTCTTCCTTACAGTGAGATTCTTCTTGCTTCACCCCTTCTTCTCCTTTGCGACGGGATTCTTCTTCTTCCACCAATGATGATGGCTACGTTGGGTTGGTTGGCAACATCGTCTTCTTCTTCTTTCGTTGGTAATGGTGGATGTGATGAAGTCGATGACCTTAGGATTTGACATCTAACGCTTCTGGCTTCTAGCTTCTATTTCTTCCGATGGTTATTGCGAGGTCCTGACATCATCTTCTTCTTCTGTCGATAATGGTGGTTGCAATGAGGTCAGTGACCTTTGGTTCGAATATGGCTTCTTCTTCACCAATTCATTTGCTTGTTTTTTTTTCATAAATTTTCAACCATGTAATGATGGTTTTAGGATTGTTGATCGATATTTCAATTTTGATATCGATTTTTTGTTGTTTGGCAATGAAACAATTTTTGGATTTTTTGTTGTTTGGCAATGAAGCAATTTTTGGATTTTTTGCTTAACGGAAATTTTGTTGCTTGTTGTTTGGTATTCTATTGGTTTATTCGAGGTAGGGAGGGGCGATAACGGGATTGTTGAATTTTTTTGTTAACAAGGATGAGAAAGATTGACCCCAACCCGATACGAGTTTGAGCCAGGGTTGAAATTCTATACAATAATCGGGAATGGGAATAGGATAGGGGTAACTCGTCTCAAACCCACCTCATTGTCATCTCTAATTTTATCTTTTATGATTTTATATTTTTAGATAATTTGTAAATGTGTTTATATATTGATACTTTGAATCAATAAAAAAAAAAAATTAAAAGAATTATTTTTGTTTAAAAAATAAAAAAAATGGGATGAACAAAAATATGAGACCCTACACTTTTTGCAAGATGACAAAATAAAAAATTGTTAAAAATTAGAGCAGACAGCCATACCTCGTCCTCCCAGTCCCAGGTGATGGGGGGACCACCCTGTCAACCCCAGCTCTGCGATATGCCTTTCTTCCAGTTCCGGCCAACCTTCAGTCTCTTTTATCCTTTGCCACCGTCTAATACATGCTATACATTTTAGTAGGCCCTGATTATATAACCGGGCCGCCCGACTTTTCTGCCCTTTCTTAATTACATCCTTAAATTTTTTAACCCTCCAGTCTTCCGATTCTTAAACCATAACCCTAACCCTAACCCTAACTTTACTATTTCCCGAGTTTCTTTCGGTTCTCATCTCCAAATCTTTTCATGTGTAGATCCAAAATGGCGACCGATGTGGTTGAATCTAGCGGGAAGCAGCGAACAAGTACCACAAAATCGAGGCCATCGACGGCAACGTCCTCAACCTCAGAAATCTCAACGAAGCAGGGCACGACGCGAAATCCACAAATCCCAAGACCAAGACCATCGACGGCAACGGCTTCAACATCAGAGGCCTCCACAAGCAACGTGAGTAGTGTTCAGTACGCAACAGGCTCAAGCTACATAGGCTCATCAGGAACATCGATTTCTAGCCGTACTTCATTGCCTAGCCTCCGCGAATCCTTGCCGGAGAACCCTCACATTTACGATTTCTCTGAGATAAGCTCCGCCACCAACAATTTCCTTGCCAAGCGCTATTCATCTTCATCTTCTTCCACCGCGTGCTGGCGGTGCACGCTCCGCGGCAAGGACGTGATAGTGTTCCAGCGCAAGTTCTGGCGGAGGCTGGAGACGCCCCAACTCAGAGAGCGATTATCCGTGATCTGTAGGAGTCATCACAAGAGCATAATCAGGCTTCTCGGAGCTTCGATTTCTGGTGAACACATTTACCTTGTCTATGACTTTGTTAGCGGAGCAAACCTTGCAAATGTCCTTAGAAACCAGAGAAACCCTGACTTCACTGTCTTGTCCACTTGGATTTCGAGAATGCAGATCGCCGCGGATCTCGCTGATGGTCTCGATTATATCCACAACAGTACTGGATTAAGCGTAAGCTTTGTGCACAACCGTATAAAAAGTAACAGCATTGTCATCACAGAGCCTGTAAAGAGTAAAAGGGCATCCATTCTGGAGTCTTTGCACAACGCCAAGATATGCCATTTTGGAACAGCGCAATTGTGCGGCGAAACCGACGAGAATCAGCTGGTGCCCCAGGTTTCAAAATATAAAGGCGAAATCGTAGAAGAAGAAGAAGAAGAGTCGTTTTCGTCAACGAGATCTCCGGAGTTGAAGCGAACGAATAGCAGAGCGATGCAATTCCAAGGTGTGAGAGGGTACATGTCGCCGGAATTCCAATCCACCGGAGTGGCGACGCAGCAATCAGACGTGTACGCGTTCGGAGTAGTGATTCTGGAGCTGTTGTCAGGGGAAGAACCACTTAAATATAAGTATGATAAAACGGCCAGAGAATTCAGACGAACGTCGGTGATTGACACAGCAAGAGCAGCAATCGACGACAGTACCGATGGTAAAGAGGGAAGATTGAGAAGGTGGATGGACCTGAGGCTGAAGGACTCGTTTCCTGTTGAGGTTGCGGAGAAGGTGACACGTTTAGCTCTGGATTGCGTACACGTGGACCCTGATCAGCGGCCCGACATGAGCCACGTCTCTGGAAAGATTTCAAAACTTTTCATACAGTCAAAGAATTGGTTGGATAAGATGAAGTCTCCTACTGATATTATCCTGTCCATTAGTCTGCAAGTGAAGCCTTCCTTCACTTCTATCAAACTATTTTATCAATTGCCCGGCGGCGTCGTTATTGATTATGACGCAAGTGGGGATGATGATGGCCTTTTATATATATATATATATATATATATAGATATATATATATATATATATGTAAATATGTAATGAGAGTCAGAGACTAGACCTTATTTTTTTATTTAATCATGATGCAGAGATTTGGCGGCCAGAAGATTTTTTTTTTTTTTTTTTTAAACACCATTAAGAGCGTGTAGCTAGCATATTGAGGATTCCGGCGCCGCCAACCGCCCTGATGCCCCAATGGGTTGGCTAACTGCTAATGCCTCAAGGAGACCCGGAATAATGCAATTGTACGCACGGCTCTCCTTTAAATCAGAGACGAAGCGTGCTGCACATGACTTTGACCAACAACCGACAATGGCCAAAATTCAAAAAGCGCGCATATAAAGATTGGTTATCTGTCCTCTTCACATCTTAATCTAATATAAAGATTGGTTCCATTTTGGAACGGTTTTGTTTAACGCATCAGCAGGAGGAAGACGTGCCAATCAGAAGTTTAACCACCAGTAGTAACAAGCAATTGGATACAAAGATTGTGGATGCTTTGTACAAGATGCAACACGCTCAGCCTTCCATTCCACTAAAAGATTTAGATTTAAGACACAATACCACCACCATGCTCGTACATACCAAGTAAAAAAGAAAAACTGATCGGTATCTGCTGATGCAGAAGAATTTTTCATTTTGAACTGTTGTTTTTTTTTTCCCGTGTAAAACGTTTCAAAGTTTGTGAGTGGGTGGTTCACTTCTCATTTCAAGTAATTTGTTTTGCTCTATCAAGACTATATTACCCTCTTACAGCCGTTGACATGGGAGGCACAACAGGAGTACACGTGTCCTTGGACTTGCGTCCTCTTGGGTACGGATAAATGAGGGCCAGCTCTCTCACACGGCTCAGAACGGACTGCGGAATTTGGTGGGAATGGGATGCATGCTTCCGTCCTTGCTCAACCTGCATCAACCATTTCGTTCAGAGATATCAGCTTTTATGATATAATAAAAATGCAATTTACAAAGAAACACTATAAAGTCCTCTCCTCTCGACAAACACACTGCAGAGAGGTTGGAGAACAAATTAATGGCTCACCCTTCTTCAAAAGGCAAGAGTGGAGTAGTTATTACCAAGAGAAGTTATAGTTTGAAAATATTACAAAAGTTAATATAAAAAGAGAAGTTACTGCTTCCATGAGATCAGCCCAAATAGAATAAACTAATAATTTGATCAGCCTAAGTTAGGATTTCATTGTAAGAATGTCTATGTATATATTTTAAAAGGGCCCAAAAAAAAGTTGTGAAACAACAAAAAGAAACTTGTTTCAGTCCAACCTCTCTCTCATTATGCAACCTTGTGCAGCTAGCTCTCAGAAGATTTCGCCACTTGTCCTGAAATCCCCCAGGTTGGATACCAGATATCAGATCCTGAAGAATAACAAATGTGGAATCTAATAAATACAAAGACTGGACTGAAAGGGGCAATACCTTGAGATCTACAGATGTGCGATGAGTAGATGTTGAAAAAAGTACCCTCTTAATTTCAGTCCACCTTCCGACACCATACCTGGAAATGCCTTCAATCAACTTCATCACCTCAGAAAGCGTCCACAACATATGGTGTTTTCTACGACTTCTACCTTTCTGATTATTTACCCTTGTGACACAGTCATCATCTTCAGACATATCATCTTGAGATTCAGCTGGAAAAGGAGGCTCCATTTCAGAAACTTCATTTGGAACCAAGCTTCCACCGTCCTTGTGATCATCAGATTCCTCCTGGCACCGCTGCACAAATATGACATCTATGAAATCTGATGTCCAAGAAATTTTACTCAATAATCACATTTATTTAGCCAAACATGCATATGTGTTAATAACAATTAAAATAGCTCCAGAGAAATGGGAATAGGTGCTCTACAAAACATATACAACATTCAGCAAGGGGAACAATGTGATGTTGACATTGATTTGAGAATAATGAGAAGACCTATCTGGCTACCGAAGGAATATGATGTGGAGCAAAAGTGTCATCTTAGGGAAAAGAACAAACTTAGACCTTTCCATGGAAATTATGGTTCCGTTTGGAACCCATAAAGTACTAAGGAAATAAAATATATGAAGTTAGGCTAAATAAAATTTAGTTAAAAATAAAAAATAGTATTAAACTAATAAATTTATTTTATACGTTTATTCAAACTATTTATTTGTTTCTCTTTATTATATAGCGACTGTAGTTAAATTTAAAATACGTGAAAATTCTCATGAATTTGATTATGTTTGATTTTCTTTTATATTTTTCACAGTAAAACCAAACAAAAAAAAAATCATTTTCCTTGACCTTTTTTTCTTTTCCTAACACTTTCCGGGTTTCAAAATGAGCCTAAACTTTAAGATTAAGAGCAACCCATGTTTTCAACCAGGTTGGAAAAACCCATCTTCTCAGCTGAATCAACAGACAAATTCAATCTTACAATCAACAGACATTTTCAAACACGAGTGAAAATGTGAAACATATAACTTCCGTGGAAAACATTCAGTAGAAACATACTTACCAAAACTGATGTATTTCTTTTTGAGCACCCTTCCTGTACAGGAAGACCAAATGGTACTTGGATACAGGCTCCATCAAACAATTTTTCAGGACAGTACAATGATGATGCTCCAAATCCAGCTTGACGATGCTGCTCATGAGATCCAACATGAAGAAATTTATCCTTTGCCCTTCTATTAGAAACTCCACATTTTCTACTATGGTATCTTCCCTTCTGCTCTGACGCTTCTTCAATGTACCTCCGAGTGGGCTTACGTAATCTCTTTTGTGTAACAAGTACATCTTTCTCTCCTGAATCTATTATACCAAATCCAACTCTGTTATCATCAGAAGATAATGTTTGCAAAGAACCATAACAACCAATACTCTCTTTTTCCACTTGTTGACACCCAGACACTGTTTTATCAGTGATCACACTTGTGAAGGAGACAGATGCACTGCTGCAGAAATCATTACTAGATGACAGGTTAGACTTGCCTTCATTCTCATAGAAATTTATTCCCCGTTTGAAGAGGTTCAAACTCTTGTCCAAGTCTACAAAATTCTGCAAACCAAATGAAATCTCAAGCTTAAGCCACTGCTTGTCCTTAACTGATGTTTCTTCTCCAAACACATCCTTAAATTCCTCATGTAATCCATGAATGTTCATGTTGTCAAGTAAAGAATAATTCTGATTATATGCATATTCAGCACCAGAATCTCTTCCATTGAAAACTGGAGAGGGGCTCTCGAAACCCAAGTTTCCGAAAGAGGAACCTCCACATGGACTATGATCCGAATTTGGAATTGGATCGGCAAGTTTGGAATCTACCAAGAATAAAGAAAGAAACCCCCCCCCCAAAAAAAAAAAAAAAGAGAGAACAGGAAAAAAAATTAGGATAGCGAAATGGAGCAGCAATTGAAATAAAAAAATTTTATAGTAATACTAACACGTTGAAGGATTTACCTAAAAGAAAATCTTCACAAGAACATGTTACTCTATTCATCCCTTCAAGAACTCCTTCAGTTTCTTCCAGCATACCATCAAGAAACTACAAATGAAGAGCCTCCTCATGATAGCACTAAACATGTCTTAACTAAATAATTTATCCATACATTTTATCACCAAACAAAAACTGTTGCCTGAATCAGAACATTATTAAATCAACAACAAAAACATGTTTGAGAGGCATTGCTTAACCAAAGAGGCAAAAACATGTTTGAGAAGCATTGATTAACCAAAGAGGGGGGGTAATGATCCATCAGTAAGCAAGAAGATAGCAATCAGTTCAATTTAATAGATACACATTTTTAAGAAAGCAGTCATTCCTAGAAGTAAAATCTAAATGCATCTTCAGAAGTTAAATTTTGTGCATAGCATACATTAGACAACTATTTTTTTTTCCTACAAGTACTAGACAACTAAATTTGAAAACTAAGAAATTTAAATCTGCTCAATTTTTTATGCTTCTAAGGACAGCTAGAGGATTTTTTGGGATGCAATTAATATGACTTCCTATTCTGCACTCTAACAAAAAATCTATTTTTTTTAAGCTTCAAAGTGGTAGATCAAATTCTACTTCGTAAACCCACAAGGGTAAAGACTATATCTATAATAATCCAACTCTTCACCCATATTATCGGATTCAAAACTGCAATGGCTCACACATAGCTACCCACAAGTGTACCCTGATTTTGCTTCGCTATTAGGCTTATGCCTTCAAGAAAAAGTTTTGATAGTATTTAATTCAAGTCCTCCATATATGAACCTTCATCTTTCACTCTTAAGTGATGTGGGACACTACAATCCACCCTCTTGGAGACCAACGTCCTTGTTGGCACACTTCCTACTAGAGATTAGGCTCTGATATCATTTATAACAACCCAACTCATCCCCCAATATTGTCCAAATCAAGATTGCAGTGGTGCACGCATAACTTCACACCAACCAGCCTTGGTTTTGCTTCTTGTTACGCCAAGCCCTTTAAAAAAGGTCTTAATAGTGTTAAGTTCAAGTCACCATATATGAACCTTCACCTTTCATATCCCAAGTGAAATGAAATGAATAGTTTCAATAAGATTTACAATAAGCTGATCACATCGAAAGGAAGGAAAATGTATACATTTATACTAGGAATGGTTTGTAATGATAAGAAGTATGATGTTTTAAGGATCAAGAGATTGAAGGTACTTATTGAAAATCATAGGATATTCTTAGGATATTCTCTAGTTTTTCTTCCTTTCTTATACATTATTTTCCTTCCTTTTTGTACTTTATTTGTTTCCTTTTTATGTCTTCCTAATGTATATAAATAGGTAGGACCTCTACTGTATTTCACACATTCGATTAATAAGAAAAGCACTTTTTTCTTCTATTCTTTCAAATGGTATCAGAGCCATGTAAGGTTCGAGTTAGGGTTTTTACGTGCTTTCAATTCCGACAACTCATCTAGTGGTTGTGCCTCAGTCCGGCCACCCCACCTTCATCGTAGGAAGCTTCAGAAACCCTCTGTCGCCTCATCCCCTATCGGAAAATTTTCCAATGAACTTTTCCGATGACACTATTTCCAGACAACGACCCCACCATTGGAGTCGCCTTAGCCTGGAGTCGCCTTAGCCTGATCTATCCATCAGAGGCAAGAAATCCGGCAACCGAGCTCCCACATGCCGGCACACATGTGTACTTCTCCAACAACTAACCCCCACTTGCCGACGCGTGAGGGCGCGTTAGTGACCCTCGAGCCACCGGCTTCTCCCACCTAGCTCGTCTCCCGCCGACAGTGCTTCCTAGCTCCCTAGTTCTTCCACCTGAAGCCTCCATCTTCGTGCTTTGCCCATTATTGTCTTCGGCAGTACGCTTCCCTGGATTTTTCTTATTTGTCTTGGCTTTTTCCGACAACCTAACACCCTCCACAGGCTTCTTTCAACGGTGTTATATGAAAACAGAGGCCACACCCAAATTGATATCATGGATGCATCGTGCAAGCTCGCCCGCAAACATGCTTCTTCGTGATATCAGGTATTTACGGAGTAACTTAATATTCTACAGTAGCAAACAAGATATGGCGCCCATGTCGGTTAAGTATCAGCCTACATGCAGAATTTGTAAACTCATATGGCTCAAACAGCTCTATGATTTGGGAAGGATGACAAATGACGAATGTGTGTGATAACCAAGCAACCCTATTGCCTCCAACCTGCCTTCATGAGGATCAAACGTGATTGCTGGACTCCGTCACTCATTCGGCAGGAAGATTGCCTCAGATGCACGACTACTTAGTTTCAATAACTCGAGAGCAACCAAGAAACATTTTCACTAATTTTCTCCGAGGCCTGAGGATTCAATGCCTTTGTAACAAGCTTGGTGCATATGGCCTATATGCTCCATCTGAGGTATGCTAAGAATCATAGATATTCTTAAGGATATTCTCAGCTTATCTCCTTCCTTTCAGACATTATTTTCCCTTCCTTTTGTATTTATTTGTTCTCAGGTCTTCCTGATGTATATAGATAAATAGAACCTCTATTGTATTTTACACATTCAATTAATAAGAAAACCACTCTTTTCGTCTATCCTTTCACAGTTCCAAACCAAGCTCACTAGGTAAATGGTTATGAAGCTTTGCTAATGATAATGACAATATTTAGAGAATGTTCATCCAAGCCACATACAAGGTTATGGATGAGGATGGAGCACCCTAGAGGTGAGAGGCCTTTTGGAATAATCTTATGGAAGATCAATAGGAGAGGATAGGATGGTTTTAAAATTGGGAGAAATAGTATAAATACTTAATTCTAGTGGAACAAATGGGTGTATGAGAGTCCAAGGGAAGTCATCCCACTCCTCTTCGAGGAAAAAGACAAACGTGAAAGAATTTCAAGGCCAAATCTCATTGAGGACATTTCATAACAAACCAAGATTATTGGTTACTAATGAGCACACTGAAATAGGATGAAGCTGAAATTGATCAAGCATCAAATGAAAATAATAAAAGCTAAAGATGACAATGATGCAGTTGATCAAACACTTGGAAGTGAAGCTCACTCAAATCAAAGAACCAAGATGACAAGTAACCAAGATTCCAAGCCTTCGCTAATCGCTCTAAGATTTTGATAGCTTAGGAATCCTTGTATGGTGAATGCATTGGTTCACTTTAGGATATCATCATTAATCATGCATCACTCATAAACTCTATTTTCAAAACCAAAATTGCATATCTTTTGAAAACATGAGTTTAAGCATAAAACCTTAGTCTTTATAATCCTAAATTGAGTTTCGATGTTTATCTAATGTTTAGAAGTGTTTTAAATCAAACAAAACATGAAATTGAACATTTAAAGGAGTAACCTAGCCGAGGTGGAGCTCAATCTACTGAATCGGGGTTGTGGTCAAGGTGATGAGGCTAGTTTGGTCATCCGTCAGGTATTACCAAATTAAACGGCGAACCGGCCAGTCAACCCGATGAAACAAATGACCGCCTGTGTAACCGAAAGAGTGGTTAAACCCCATCTGCTGATCCAATAGCCCCATCCGAACTCCGGTCATTTAAACAACCAATCTACTGGGAACCGACGAGGTGTGTGAAACTCCGACCTGCTAGGATGAGTCATCCAAATATCGAAGAGGAAACTACGGGACCTATTGCGGTAGCAAAGGTCATATTTCAATCCGCTAGAAAATAATGACTGAATGCACAGACGATACAATAATTCCATTGACAACAAATGATTTCAATGGCTATAAAGCGATAACATTCAATGCAATAAACCGCTAGTATATTAAAACGACGACGGCATTGGACAAATTTTAATGCTACCGAAGTTCCCAATTCTATAAATGTATCGATGAGAATTATCAGATATCCTCTCAATCATCATAATCAATTGTCAAAGTGAGATTCTAAGGCATTCATTACACGAAAGCATATTGTGTGAGTGCACATTTGTATCAGATCAAAAGCTTGAGTCAGATGGAAATATCTGAGAGCTCGAGTGTCTCATCAGGCTTAAGTGAGAAGGCTTCAAGTGTCTATAGCTTGAAAATATTGTGAAGAGCCCATTGGAGCCATAATCCAAGTGTAAAGAAGCTCGGGATTAGAGCTTGGAACTTCAAGTGTGTATAGCTTAAAGAGGTACCCATTGGAGTCATAATCCAAGTAAAGAAGAAGCTTCGCTGAAGTTTCGACACTGAGCGGAACCCTCACCGATCAAGCACGAGGCGGCTGTAGGCAAGGGTGTGCCGAACCACTATAAATCCAGGTTTTGCTTTCTCTATTTTATCTCTTTACTTTATCGTTATTGCATTAAATTGAAGATTTATTGATATTGTGCGAAAAGTTTTTGAGAAAACCAATTCACCCCCCTCTTGGTTAGGTTGCTAAGTCATATTGATCTTTCAAAATGCATATTGAGGCATTTTATATTTAAATTGGGCTAGTTTAGTAAATGATATGAGATCAACTTCTGTATATTGTATATTGGTTGGAGGCGACTTGGTTACAAGAACAAAAAAAAACATTCATTCACCATAAAGGGTAGTTCTTGCACAAGGTATCTGTGAGTTCCTATGGTTGAAGATGCTACTTCAGTAATTGAAATTTTCACATGTGACTCCTATGAGATTATATTGTAACAATCTATTAATATTGCTCAGTGCAATATAATCCCACCAAGCATGGCAAGGTACGTTGACTCTCATCAAGGAGAAACTAGAAATAGTACTCAGCAAACTGCCAATCAACAGCTGGCTGAAGTACAAAGCAAATGCCTTCCAAGTCAGTTTGTTTGATGATTCTACAAGCAAGCTTAAGAACGATTCATGTCTTCAAACCACCTTGAGGGGGAGTATAGGAAAACTGACAGAATAATCAGTCCAATTGTGTTCACAGGATTTATTATGCATAATCTCAGCATAGTTAAGTTCCTGCCTTTATGGGATCTGTTTATTTTCTTTTTCTTCTACAACCTGTGTTCTACCAAATTATCAGTGAAACACTGAAATTTTTTCACAATTGTGCACAAAAGGAATAGTTCAAGAGCAGAACAAATAGGACTAAGGATAACAAGCTACAATGCAACAACTATCAAAATTAGCTTTTGGCAATAATAGCTTACAGATATAATTATGGAAGATAATGGCATCATCTGGACATATCTTAATAAACTTGTGCTGAATAACCAAAGAACAGCAAAATATAGAATAGGATCATACCTCTAGGTTTGCATGTCCTTCTCGAGTAAGACTAGAAGCCAGTGCATCTGAGTTAGAAATTTCATATGAAAGCTTTATTAGAAAAGCAAATGACTAAACAAATAGAAAAAGCTAAACCTTTTATAGAAAAAAAAAGAGATACACAAGTTGCTCAACAAAAAACACCCACTCTCATCAAGTGCTAGTGACACCTCCAATTATCAAATCAACAAAACAACACATCCATTGTGTTTTTCTGTTCAATCACTAGTCAAAACATAGTTTACAAAGGAATGTGTTAGCCAGAAACCATCAAAAAAGCCCTGACTTCTGCTAGAGCTCCAAATGTGAAAACTGAAGAAGAAGCAAACTATTTTACATTTGTTTGCTTGGCTAAGGTTAGCTCAAGAACACTCTACAAACCAGGTACTAGTGCCCCAACAAAAATTTCAGCTTCTAGGAAGCTCTAGAACATCAGAACCAAATTTCCTAGCTAGAAAAAATAAATAAATAAATATACAATAAAAACTATAAAAAACCACTTGTTGGGAACATGAAGACCCGTCAATTCAGTAGGCATAACAAAGTACAAACCAAATTCTATTCTCTTTACTGGGACAAACCAAATTATTAAATAATATGAAGACATTAAAAACTCAATAAAGAGACATGTATAGATGCAAACATGAAAACCATAATCTAAAAATCAAGGATGCTGATAAATATTTTGCATATGCATCAATATGTGCAGCAGTCAATATGTTGTTATTCTCACAAGTCAACTCGTTCTTTAAGCTTTAAGAAAGAACAAGACAAGGTATTCATGTTCCTTGTATAGCCCAATGTTATATATAAAGTGATTTTCCACATGAATAGCTCAAATGTATCATACAACTACCTCATAGTCCATAGCAATCACATAAGAGCATATCAGTGGGCTGATTAATGAACTAAGCCAGAATGAACTAGTGAACATTTTTGAAATCTGATTTATGACCTTGGCAAGTGCTGTAGAAAAATTAACATGTAATGATACCTCTAATCTTCAGCTCCCAACTGGCATGAGTAACTGAGGCACATTTAAAAGCCCATTTTTCTCAGGAAAATGTAACGAACACAGTGATTTTGTTTAAATCCCAATTAGAATTGAGTTTCCAAGAAAAATCTAAGACTTGGGGATGAGAACATGTATTCTAAGGCAGCATATACAACAAAAGCAGTTCAATTATTTGACTGGATCAATTACAAATGATTTGCAATCATTTGCTAACACCTTTTAATTTGCTTTTGAAAATTAAACGAATGTGAAAATTATTAATCTTAAAAACTGAAGACTTGCAGAACAGCCATATTCAATAAGAATTCAAAAACTGTGGGTGATTTCGATAGCTACTCTCTGTAACTAATCACAGAAAGGACAACCTTTACAATGAGAGACACTGTCATTGGTGTTTTCCTCTGAATGAACAATTCCCAAAGGCCTAAGAAAGGATGTAGCTCCTAAATGGGCCAAAGATTTAGCGAGCGACTCTAAATCAGCCGCAAAGAAGAAACTCCGGGCAATGTTTCTTTTGCATATTATCCACAGATATGTCAGTTGACCCTACATTGGCAATTTGGCAGCAAAGAACCAAATATGTTTCCACTGTGCATTATGAGATTCAAATAGGCTCTCCAATCTTACAACAGAACCTTAGAAGTTCTCCTTCAGACATAATGCTTTTAATAGCACTTGCACAGGAAAGATATGTTATGTTCAACATTGACCAACAAGAAAGTTTATCCACTGCTAGCAGCAGTTACCCTAACAACTGCTTGTACATGTTATAGTAATTATAGACCAGAAGAGATAGACAAGTAGTTAACTAGATGTAAAATTACAACTTGAATATTACCACCGTCAGTTTTTCTTCGGTCACTCTCATCCTGTGAAAAATCTCCAACACTGAAGGACTTCTGAGGATTCAATGTCTCAAAACCCAAAACATCAGCAACCAAGTCATTACACTTAGGTTCTGCTAGTAAATATTCCACTCCAATACCTTCATCTTCTGGGTAAGCAAACAAGGATCCATCACCATCAACCTAGACAAAAAGAAGAGAGAATGTCAAGAGAAAGAGAGAAAGAGAGAGAGAGAGAGAGAGAGAGAAGAAAAGGAAGCAAAAATTACAAAGAGCATCTTAGACATTTATCCATAGGATGTCTTGAGTCATATTAATTAGAATTCTGAGGCTCTATTACCAACACAGAACATCTATATCTTTTGTTTGCTCCAATTTTACCACCAATTCATATGGCAACAGCGATTTTTCCTTTTTTTGAGCTCCAAATCTATCACCTATTACTGTGGGACCCACAAGGACTTCAGAGCTACACTAGAGGTTACATAAGCTACAGACTAAAATGTTAGCAAAAAGCTGTGTAACAGTGATGTTACCTGTATTTCCACACTCAAAATTCAGAAACATCATTTATGCAGAAACCCTTAGATTAGAAATAAAGTAATAGTCAGACAAGATAACTCAATACAAATTCACTTGATACTTAAATCATCAAATTTAAGGCATTCAATCCCAGCCACCAGTTTAGTCCAAAACCTTTAAATTGCCTTCAATAGCATCCAAAGTTATAGAACCTAATTTTATTTTATCATAAGCCATATCTCTGAATCATAATCTTACTTTGACCATAGATTTAAAAGCCACATGAAAAAAAAACAATGAAGATGTTTACACTCTAAAAATTAGTACAGGAGAAATTACATCTTTTAAAAAAACATTTGCCCAAATAAATTTCAAAAATCTTGTTGATGTTGGTATTCAAGTAGCAGATATGGGGTTCAGTGGAAAAAAATAATGTGCCAGTTTTTTTGCTACGGTTTATCATGTTTAGAGAGCTTTAAGAGGTTTCAGTTTGATGGGCCAAGAAATGAAGCTAGCTAGAAAAATCCACGAGAAATGCACCATTAAAATAGCTTTTAAGCTATCTTGTACCTCAAAAAAAAGGGTCAAATAATTGTACATGAGTACACAATGCTTTTTCTGATCTGGTTCGAACCGATGATTGGGGACCTTCTCCTGTCAGCCCTATCTAAGAAACCTTATTTTCTGATATTTTTAGATAATTACTCCCAAGTCACTTAAGGCTTGTCAATTCAAACAAAAAATTTATGTATATGACGTCTCAAATTTTCAATAAAACACTTCATAAGTCAACATAAAACTGGTTCTTTCTATACAAATCACAGTGGTAAATATATTGATTAATGTTTAGGCTCTTTTTTCTCCAAGCATGGATAATTTCTCACATAGTTTTTGTTGAAAATCATAGGATATTCTTAGAATATCCTCTGATTTATTCCCTTCTTTCCTGTACAATATTTTTCCTTCCGTTTTGTACTTGATTTATTTCCTTTTGTCTTCTGAGAGTATATATATATATATATATATATATATATATATATATATATATATATATATTATATATATATATATATTAAGTAGGTAGGGCCTATAATGTTCAATTCACTCATCCAATCAATAAGAAAAGCATCCTTTTCTTATAGTTCTTCACAGTTTTAAAAGGCACACCTAGAATCAAGGCACAACCCACTCCCTAGTCAATGCGCCTCACTTTCCAAAACACGTGCTTTATTGAAGAGACAGGCCTTGTAGACTTTAATTTCCTTTATAAACACTTCAATTTTTTAAATTAGTAATTATATATTGAAATTTTTTTATTTTTTTATTTTTTTATTTTTTTATTTTTTTATTCAATGTTTCTTTCAATTGTTAGGAATGTTAATTTTTTTATTAATTTAATTAGATTTCGAATCATATTTTATAAAATTGTGTTGTGCCCAAGCCCCAACAGACTTTTGTGCCCCAGTGGGCCTGGCACCTTTCAAAACCATGATTTCTCAAAGAAACTCAATGTAAACTTCTGAACATAATTTCAAGGAGCATCTTTCATCTCCTTAAGTGTTTGTTGTTTCTTTCCTTTATCATAGATGGTCCTTTTCATTTCAAACCTTCTATGTGCTATTTTTCTCATCAATCAGTTCCTATACCATATATTACAATTCCAGGCACCCGTGTCCTTTTTGTGTCCAACTAGCACCCTATTTCCTTAATTCCTCCACCCAAAGTGTTTGGCTGTACACATTGTGTTCACGTTCCTTTTGGCTTCCCGACTAAAAGATTTAACTGTTGTATAACAAGCCAACCACATATATACCTAACACCCTTCACCATTGGCAGCCCCAATCCACACTTGAAGAGAACAGATTAATAGGTCATGAAAATGACCTGGAAGGCAACCAAATAAGGGAATAAATAAAAAGAGATCTTTGAACTCATTAATTCTATGAATTCTAGAAACCACTGCTTCAATATCAAGTTGTTTTATTCAACTTATAAAACAATAAAGAAGAAAAAAAAGAGAAGATAAGGAGGGGATTAGAGAGAGAGAGAGTTTCTTAAGCATTCTCTAAACCAGCACCCTTATTTTTTTACAACGATATGGAAAGCAAAATAAATAACTATTCCCTTATAAACTACTCAAGTTCTCGGCAATAATGTTAACATGTCATCAGAGACTACTTATCGGTCACATTATGAATGAAAACTCATGCCATATTATGAAAGGAAACTCTAAGAAGGCTATACTTTGTTGGGTCAAGAAACAAAGCTAGCCAGGGGCTATGTCAGTGGAACATGCACCATTATAAGGAAACCTAGGCATGTATACAGAGGCAAACTGCAAATGAGCTTGGCCATACCTTGGTGCTAGTCCCTGGCCAAGTAACACCATGTTATAAGGACAAAGCATACAACATCATGAAAATATATCAATCTAAAGGGATAACTCATTGGACATAAGTCCTGGTGGTTGCCTTGCACATGGGCCCTTCTCTACATAACTTCGTCTTCATGAGAAAGGGTCCTATTTGCAATTGAAAACACCATGTTTTCAAATATAGCTCAGAAACTATAATTTAACAATTCTAAATAGCTCCCCGTCGGGAGAAAAAGACAGAAACTGCCTTTTCAAGTGCCATACAGACCAAATTTAATGTCTAAGCCTATTAGAACAAATATTGACCAGAGGAATATGTTCCACACAATCTAAGACAGCAAAATAACTTCCACTGCAAGCCACAATCCAGAATTGAATCAAAGGCCAGCAACATTTTTCTTCATCAACTTGCATGAGAAATGACCATACCTCAATAAGTTTATATGTGAACATGTTTGCACCCTCATCCAATGTACTTGAGGTATTCTTTAGTGTGTCTGGTTTCTGCTCTTCTTGCCTGTGTCTTAACATTTTCTTCAAAATACCATGCATAAATCAAGGACAAGGAACACATCACCACCATGTATCATTGCATTTAAAACTTAACAAAAATATATCTAAAAATTATTAACACTTAACAGTTTCCAACATGTTAATAAATAAAATGTCTGCCAAAAATACAACAAAGTTATTCACACATAATTACTTTTGGAACATGGATAACATTAAGCTTAAACTTAAAGAATGAAAGACATTCCTTATTAACCAAAAAACCAAAATAAAAAAAACTCCGTCAACAACTATGATTTTTCCTTCTCAATGCCTGAAGCAACATTATTTTAGTTAAATATTTTTCACATATTGGTAAAGAAAATGTGCATTGAAAAGAGGCACCAAAAGAGTGACTCAAGGTATACAACACCAATACAACCACCATCAAAACCGCCAAAAGAAGGAAGAAAAGAGCCAAAAAAAAATGAAACTACAAGGTCAATAGGAGAGCAACCAATCCACAAGCCTAATCGGAGTTAGTGAATTCATCGATAAACAACTTTAACTTGTGCCAAAGATAGTATATGAATATTTTAGCTTTTGGGCTGGTAAGAATGTCAATAATAAAGGTCATCATATTCCATGCCTTCCACATAGTTTAAAAAAGAATATTTTATTTTTGAAAGCTTACCATATTCATATTCCTATATCTTCCATTTGTTTTTCAAAAGGAATGAAACATTTTAAATTTTTGGATTTAGGTATCTTTAGTTAAGCTGAGTTTCTGTCCCTATTTCTCATGGACTAATTGAAGGCTTCAAACAATTTTTTAATACAGTGACATATATTATATTTAAACAACAAACATATGTTAGATTAATTTATTAATTATGGACTAAGCATAATCATATTACAATTTTAATTATATAATTGTGCATGTCAATTATGGGTCATTTATAGGATGGTTTACTATTAACTAGCTATGTGCCTATGGTTATATCTTCTCCATTGCTTTGGTAAGACTAAAGCCTAATCGTCCTCGTGTTTTATATATACAAGGGGCAGAAATTCTAAAATCTTAAGGCGGCTTCAGATAACACACTTCTGGGGGAGAAGGAAAGAACTATCGTCAATCCTAGTCTTTCTTTGATTTCATCCCTTGCACATTTTGGAGACTAATGGTAACCAACAATTCTGAATCCATGCCAGATATCTTTTCTACCCAGTACGAATTGATATGTTTCTTTCTTCAATAAAGTTATTATTTCAGAATGTGATTTATCTGTCTTTCTAATGTCGATCAATTGTTTTGCATCTAATAAATACTTGATTTTACAAATAATTTAGCAATTGGTATTAAAGCCTTTTAATTAACTCTAAGCTATCATATCCGTATTTTCTAGGTTCTGTTTGCTTTTTCGTTGATGTTTCCAAAGTCATGAAAATTCATTAGTATTTGGTTTTCCGTAAAATCTATCACGGAAACAATTTTTCCTTTTTGACTGACTTTTAACACTGTTGTTTTGATTTCCATGAGATGAATCATGGAACTCCTTTTTTTTTAATTCAATTGAGGCAAAGGAGTCTTAGATTCCTCATCGTCCTTATTTTTATTATTTTATTATTCAATGTCATTGATTATAAGCATTATATTCGCTTTAAATCAAAACAAAATCTTGTGTTGAATTTCTTTTTTAATTATATGACATCCGTTTTTTATTCAAAACAAACCTTGTTTTGAATTCCTTTTGAATGATATGACATTACTTAATGTCAAAACGGATTTCACAAGGAATTTTTTAACATTACTTTATTCCTTGATTAGATATGACATGTTTTTTTTTTAATTGATAATAATGATAAATACAATTTGAGTGTCATGACCCACGCACAACAGGAAATTTCAGTCAATGAAATCATCCTCTTATTTTATTATTATTATTTGGTTATTTGATTTTAATATATGGAAAAACTGTATTTTCTTTATGCGTTTTTTGTGCTTTATCAATGAACTAAACTACTTAATTAATTATATATATGTATATATATATATATATATATATATATATATATATTATCGATAAGGAGCAAAGATATAGATTAAAAAATCTGAGCACAAGCTCCCAAAGAGTACAAGCAAGAGAGTACAAAGGAGTAACACAAACACACTACCTATACCCTTAAATTTATTAGAAACTCCACCAAAGAATTTAGGTTATCAACGCTCTATACAATCTCTAAATTCCACTACCACTAAGCAGAACAAAAAAGTAGATTTCATCCCGTGAATGTAGGGGTCTCATTCTCAAAGCCGCCTCTATTCTCTTCGCTCCACAAAAATTGGCCTAAAATAAACAAAGAGGGCCACACCCAAACTCTATTTCGCTTGTCATGACTAGCACTTTGCCAATCGGGCGAGGAAATTAGCAAATCAAGGCGGGAACACCCGCTTATAGTTCGTAATGGCCAAAAAAGATTCCACAACATCTTAGCTTTTGAACAACATACAAACTGGCCTATCAAGCTTCCTCATCATCTTCACATAAAAACACCTATTTACTAGTGATCCTCCTCTTTAACTCCGGTCAAGAGGCACCTCGTCGGATGCTTCCTACAAAGAAACCAAATTGGGAGGAAATAATCGGGTTCCGCATGAACGACAAGGGAAATTCGGCAAGGAGAGAGTGTATCACTACGCATACGAGTCTAACTGAGAAACCATCAATTATAGTCTCCTTTAATAACAGTCAATCCTCTTGAAAGGGCCTAATTTTCTTGTTGTGAAGGAATAGAAGGAACCTTTCCTCTTCCACCTCCCAATCATTAAAATGTCTTAGGAAGACTGGGGACCAACCCCCATCCTCCCTCGGGAGTGAATCCTAAATATCCGCTTACCCCAGTGATCTTTGGCAGACTACCAAATCAACAGAGCGGAAGGCATTACACAAATTTTCGGCTTCACCGCACTAAGGGTCCTTCCAAAAACGCAACCTCCTTCCATTTCCTAAGGAGGAAATAGAGTTTCGAGGAAAAGGTGAGCCATCTTTATGATATTTTTCCATAAACCAGTTGTCATATCCTCCTTACGTCACCGGTGTTCCAAATTTCCCATCTTCCTTCCCAAATTTGTGTCGATCACTAGTCTCCAAAGAGAACCCCCATTAGCAAACCGCCTAACACCACTTACGTGCTGCTTTATTCATCTCGGAGAGCTCTCACCCCTAAGCCCTCTACTTTTCTCTCGTATACTCATTTCCAGTACTGATAAGGTGTGGTTTTGCCTAGATTGCCACCACTCCAAAAGAAAAGCCTTCTAATCTTCCAAATAGAATAAACAAGCGGCATTCTAAACAGAGAAAGGAAGTAAATGGGAAGGCTAGACAGTGTACTTCGAATGAGAGTGAGCCTCCCACCCTTTGAGATGTATTGCCTTTTCCAGGATGACAATCTTCTTCTGAATCTTTCTTCGATAAAATCCCAACCCCCCATACCGCGGAGGAGCCCAAGGAAAGGCTCATACATGGGAGGGACCCAACCCCACAACCAAGCCTGCACGCTAACACCTCCACATCAGTCTACCCTACCCAGCTGGATAAATCTACACTTTGTCTGCTAATTTTCAAGCCTCCGAAAAGGCTCAAACCACATCAAGGTCCATCCAAATACATCGTTGTCATATCTCGACTTCACAAAAAGGATAGTATCATCAATATATAAAAGACTTAGAAATGACAATCTCCCATCTCTACTCCCAAAACTCGCAACTGCAAATGAAATTGCTCTACTACTCATGGAAGTTACAGATAACTGTGGCTTCCATTCCGATAACAAAAGATAGAAGTAAAAGGAGGATCCCCTTGTCTTAGGCCTCTGGAACTCCGAAAGAACCCCGTAGGAGAATCATTAAACAAGACGGAAAAAGAAGCTGTGGAGATGCCCCAATTAATCCAACTAATCCATTTTGAGCCAAACCCCATTCTCTCCATAATCTATAGCAAAAAATCCCACCTGATGTGATCATAAGCCTTTTCAATGTCCAAATTAAGGTAGAATCCTTCTTCCCCTTCTTAGGATGTAGCCCACCGTCTCATTGGGTTTGCCAAGATCGCATCAAGAATCAAGCCTTCTACGCATTCTCAGATCGAGATAACAATCCATAACCTCTTTGATTCGTCACAACACTTTCTCGATAAGATTTATAAAGACTCCCACTAGAACCTGATGGGTCTGACCTTAGATCCTCGACAGCATTTCCTTTGGGAACTGCAACCAAGAATGTAGCATTCAAAGCTTTTAAATAAACCGGTTATGCCCAAAGAATTCTCTAAAGAAGCCTATAACCCCACCTTTACGCAAATCCCAACCTGAAGACCGTGGCGCGTGGGAAACCATCCCGACTGGCCATCTCACCATTAAGCCCCGAGATCGCCGCTAGGATTTCCTCCCTCGCAAACATTTTTTCCATCTTAGTAATGCATCTCACTCAATCAAATTGAACAGAGATCTGTGGAAAGGTGGGTACCAATTGTTCGAGTCGTGAGAAGACTTTCTGGAAAGCACTAACCAAACCTTCTTTAATCTCGCACTGACAAAACTTTGCCATTAATACCGCATGCTCCTAATAGAGTTCCTCCTATGAGAAGTGAAAGAACCTCAGGTTTCGTCCCTTCTTTCAAATCCATGTTTCTCCTCGATTGCCTCCAGAGACTCCTTCCATATCAACCCACTTTATAATCCTCTCAAATTTCCCTCTCCTGCCTTCTTCCAAGGACAGACTCTTTTCCTTTTCCAAATAATCCCAAAAAGAGATACTAATTAAAGCCTCCTTTTTTAAATCAACTCTACCGAAAACCTCTTTGTTCCAAGCACTCAAAATTCATTCAGACCTTTTAATTCGAGGCCAAAAGAAGTCTATGGAGGCCAAACCCTTTGTTCACTGGACATTGTGGAGGCTTTCTTTAAAAGAAAAATAATGTAATATTCAATAATTCTTTTATTTATTAATCTTTTTTTTTCAGATTATTCATGGGGATCTTTTAGTCAAATTTTATGTTTTCGCCTCTAATTTTTACACTACAATCCCATTAAGTATAAAATTTGTTTGAACAAAAATTTAATTTTTAACCTAATTTCGTAATATTTTTATTATTTCCTTCTTCACATATTTGCTTGCAATTTATGTTTATGTTATTCGATTATTTATAAAGATCATGTTATAAATAAAACTATTTTCTAGCATTCGGGTAAAAATCGAGAAATATTGAATGCTTATGAACTTTGTTCTCCTCGCGTGAGTCTTCGGTTAATGCCTGAGCATTCTTGAAATTGATGCTGCAATCCATTATTTCTCCCGCCTCGTAAGCATCACTTGGCTAAGATCCATAATGGATAATAAGTCAGTTCTATCAATGACTCTGCATTATTTAATGTGATACTTGGTCACTTAAGAGGATTTTATTGTTTGGTTATGAACCGTGAATTTTACTACCCTATCGTGGGAAATTAACGATTCGTCATGGACGACCGTGAATTGCTCTTACCTGTATAAGTCTTTTTGTATTTTATGTAATTTAGCATTTTGTAATCACTTTATTGGTCATTCAGAAGTCAAGAATCTAACAATTTGCATTTCTTTGTCTTACATGTATTTTGATATCGCTTCTGCTTTATTCATCATCTTCGTGTGCTTTCCCATTCTTCGCTATCATTTAAACTCAATAGGACTAATTACAAGAATGGGAAAATTGATTTATCTAATAATCATCAAGTGAATGTTTGTTTAATTCAATATCATTGATGCGCCATCCGACATCAGCGTTGCAGAGTAAGGCACCCATTCACGCTTGCAATCACAAGCGTTGATAAGCGTAATAAGTCCAACTAGCTCGAGCAAAAGATGTGTATACGGGAGACAAAGATAAAAGTCCAAGTTAATTTTCCGAAGTCATAGATTGCTTAGTACATGAAATTTTAGAATTGCAGTGGTGTGAGTACATACACTTGATCGTAGAAATTTGATATCGTGACTATTTCGATAGACTTAGATATAGTTTTCTTTCGAACCGGAAAAGTTGTTGTACCGAGATTCACTATTGATCGGGCAATCGGAGTACTGTGAGCTCCTACAGACAGAGTCAGTTCGCTTGCCTTGCTCTACTCTTCGCACAAGCGCTAGCCATATTTCTAGACAAAGAATGGAGAGATTAATTAAAGATGAGATTCTTCCACATCTGATTTCTCGATTTTGATATTCGTGTAGATTGCATCAAAGGTAAACTAACCGCCGCTAAGGTTGTGAATACAAGATTGACATAGACGCACCGAGCTTGTTAAAGTTATTCAAACAAATATTTTTGGGCCATTCACTCTTCCTGCTATGGGTGGCTACAAATATTTCATTATGTTCATTGATGATCATTCTTGTTATAGTTTTGTGGAGCTCATTCGTGAGAAGTCTGGCCCTTTAGAAGCTTTCAAAGCAAAAAGTTGAGCTGCTGGTCAGCGGGAAGAAGATCAAAGTGGTTCATTCCTGGCTGCAGGTGGTAAGTATTATGGCAGATATGATCGATTCGATGCAAACTCGACCATTTTAAGTAAGTACCTTTTAGGAATGTAGCATTGATGCTCAGTATACAATATCGGATACTCCTTAATAAAATGGGATTGCAGAGAGGAGAAATCGCACAGTTCTTGATATGGTGCGATGTATGCTTGTTAATGTCTCACTACCTAAATTCTTGTAGGATGAAGCTTTGAAAACTACAGCTTATATTTTGAACCAAGTGCCTAGTAAGTCTGTTCGTAGGACTCCAAATGACCTATGGTCAAAAGCTTAGTCTTCGTCACTTCCATGTTTGGGGCTACAAGGTGAAAGTGAGACCGTACAACCAGCAATCCAAGAAACTTGATCCAAAAATCATTAGTGGGTACTTTATTGGTTATTGTATGGGATCAAGAGGTTCTAGGTTTTAGCCGCCCATTACACAAAGACCAAAGTGGATCGAGTCAAATTCATATTTATTTCTGGAGGATGATAATCGGTACAAGCCAAGGGTGAAGAGAAATCAGGTTCAAGGAACACCCAATTTTATTCATACGTGCTTCAAGAGCTGATATACCTCGAGGAGGTAAGAGAGGTGCGTTAGGGCCCGCACTTCCCATATGACTAAATTGGTTCACTTGCAAAGTACGAGTATGATGTGGGTGATGTATCCAACTACCTACAAAGAAGTCATTGTTAGTCCTTAATCCAACTTCTAGATTGATGCAATGAAAGATGAGATGATTTCCATGTCACAAAATAAAGTGTGGAGCTTCATAGATTTGTCAGATGGCTGCAAACCTATTGGGTGCAAATGGGTATTCAAGACTAAGCGCAATGACAAGGGATAGGTAGAGAGATATAAAGCAAAATTAGTGGCTAAGGGTTACAATCAATGAGAAAGTATTGATTTTAAGGGAACCTTCTCTCCCTTGTCTACTAAAGACTCTTTACACATTATTATAGCTATAGTGGCTCATTTTGATTTAGAGTTGCATCAGATGGATGTGAGAACAGCTTTCTTGAATGGAGACTTAGTTGAGGATGTTTATGTCTCAACTTATTAGTTTTGAGGAAGTTGGTAAGAAACACATGGTTTGTAAACTCCAAAAATCCATTTATAGTTTAAAGCAAGCTTCTAGGCAATGATATCTCAAGTTTGATGTAGTTGCCACGCCTAATGGTTTTAAAAGAACATTTGTAGATCAATGCATATATATGAATATCAAAGTGGGAGCAAATATATATTTCTAGTTTTATATGTTGATGATATTTTGCTCTTGGGGTGCTCTAATGATACCGACCGTTGGTCGAGACAAAGTTATTATTGTTTAATCATCTTCGATATGAAGGGTCTCTGGGGGAAGCATCTTATGTCTTAGGTGATACAAATACTTAAGTAAGAGCCCTAGTGGCATTCTAAGATTGTCTTAATAGACGTATATAGAACACATTCTGAAGAGGTTCAATATGCAATCATGTTCTTCTGGTAAGGCACCAATTGTAAAGGGTGACAAATTTTCCAAAGGCCAATGTCCTCAGAATGCTATTAAGAGAGATCAGATGAAAATAAATTTATTCTTCAACCAGGCAGTTCGATGTATGCTCAAGCATGCACACGCCTTTATATTGCTTTCATGGTCGCGTGATGGGTAGGTATCGAAAGGATTCTGACCAAAGCAACAGAAAGTGGCTAAAGCTCTCGAGGTATCTTCAAGGTACCAAGAATCTCATGTTGACATATCGCGTATCGATAATTTTGAAATGGTCGTTTTAGTAATTCGATTACGCAGTCGCGATGGATGATAAAAGTCCACTTTTGGTTATATCCTTTAAGATGTAGTTGAAGGCTGTTTCAGAAAAGCCGCCAAAACAAAACACTTCATGAGCTTCTTCTACTATGGAGTGGGAAAAGTATGTGGTTATTATGAGGCTACTGTCATCCAATATGGTCGCGGGAACCTTATCGCCTTCTGAGGTTGTTCAATTCCATTTCTAGACCAAATTTTGTCTCCCATGATAATTTACAATCAGATCTTTCTCAGAATACTAGGAGCAATTTCTCGCTTCCTTACACATTGATGTGAAGTTCTTTTTTCTAGAAGAGAAAGTTGTTGAGTCCCTCATTTTAGTTGAGCACATGCTTACGACTAGCATGTTGGCACACCCACTAACCAAAGGCTTACTTATTTGTGTGTTTCAAGAACACATCACCCACATGGGATTGTTAAGAACCTAGAATCTTAGTTTTAATGGGAGTTTTGTCTTTTCATGTATTTTGTAAGGAAAGCTCATGTTTTTTCATAATTACATACACATTTTGACGTTTGTCACAATCTTATGATTTTTTGTCATTTTGATTTAGATGAATGATGTGTATCGATGTTTTTCTTCCAATCGACCAATACTCTTGTCATCGAATGTTTTTAGATTAGTAGCACTGATTATGCATGATTTGTAAGTATCCTGTGTATTGGTAATTGGTATACGATTGGTTATGGCTATGTAAGTCTCTTGTTGAAGCATTTAAGTTATGATTCTGATTACTAGCGCCTAATTAAGTACGATTTATGCATCCTTTTGGTGCGTTAATTGTATATGAATGATTATGGCTATATAAATCTATTGAGAAAGTATTTGTGTTATGATTATATCGTTCAAGTGGTAGAATGTTAGAAAATTTATTACTCAATGACTAAGTATAATTAGTATTACAATTTTAATTGTATAATTGTGCATGTTAACATGGACTATTTATGGGATGGTTTAATATTAACTATCTAAGTGGTCCATGGTCTATCTTCTCCTTGCTTGATAAGCCCCATTTGACTAAAGCCCAATTGCTCCTCGTTTCTATATATATAAGTAACAGAAATTCCCTAAATTTTACAATGGTTCTAGATAACATAATTTTAGTAAAAGGAAATAACTATCTTCAACCCAGTCTTCTTGATTTCATTCCTTGCACACTGGGGAGACTAAATGGCAGCCAATAATCTCTAAATCCAGCAGTCGCTCTCTCTCCTCTCTGCACGCTTTCCACCCAAAGATTTAATCGATACGCTTGTCTAACAAAGCTTTATTATTTCAGAACGCTGCTTATTTGAGTCTTGATTGTTGATCGCTTGTTTTCGGGCTCAATAAATACTTTTGATTTTATAAATAATTTATAGCCACATATCCATCTATAATCTTCTAAATTAGTAAAACTATTCCTTTTCATCATATATGCAACTATAAGAACTCAAGTAAATTTGTCAAATTCTTTTTTCCATTAAAGTGTACTGAAAGTAAATTTTGCAATATTTAATAATTCAAATGGATAGACACAAAGCAGCCTAATAAATTTAGAAATAAGAATTATAAAAATAAATATAAATAACCACCATCATTGGCATCAACCTCCACTACCACAGCCACCACCAACACAATAAAGTAAGCCCCTACCCAATTCACCACATTGTTGCCGCCTGTAATTCTCCGAAAGACCCCGCATAAGAAGCTATGGATTTATTTTCCACGCACGATCATCGACTACTGGATGGTAACTCGGTAAACATAACTCATTCACTTAATCACCATAGCACAATCTCTCCGATTGCTCCCAACACTAAGGGATTCCCGATCATGCCATTTGCTAAAACAACCCAAATGATCGCACACCGTCACCACTCATATGTCCCACCCTCATTTTTATCATAGGCAACAACATTTTTCTAAAATTATTATTACTATTATGATCAGTTTTGACACCTACACTATGAACTAAATATAATCATGACAATTCCTTTAATCGCAGAATATATACTCACACTATTTATGTATTTATTTAATATTAACTAAATACAGCTCATGGTTCTATCTCTTCCCTTGCTTTACGTTATATCATTTAATTAGAAACTATTAGTAAAGGAAATATGTGGTCTGCAGTTAGGAAGCTTCATATTTTTTTAATTTGGTTTATATCGTTCTCAGATATAAATATGTTGCTTATGATCAATGAAAAATACAATTCTTCCGGCAGTAATCTCTAATTACATGGTATCATAACATGGTTTTGAATTTGCCTTAGAAATGGCAAAATTTTGAGAGAATAGCAAGAATAAAGTGAGAGAAGAGTCGTGGCGTGTTTGCCTGAAACACCAACTTCAAGGGTGTCAATCGGATCGAATAATTCTCCTTACTGTGAGAGTTCCCTCTCTACTATATAGAAGGTGATAAAGGTATAAATATGCTGAATCTCCAAATAATTACAAATACCAAGTCTATATTAAATACAGAAGCTAAGAAAGACATATGATATGTAACTTTACTCTAGTTAAATAAGGTTTATTTAGCTGGAATAAGGAAGTCAGATTACAAATTGTACCATTAATTACATAATATATACATAGCTAGAATACAAGAATCATGCACCAATTTCTCGCGTGATATATATGGCAAAGACATATCTAAATCAGCCCTCAAATTGATGTCATTTATCAAGAGCATCAATTTGCCTTACTAAGGAACCGGGAAGGACGTTGTCGCAAGCCGCGGCTTTTGTAAACACATCGCTTATCCTGAGTAGTAAAAATATGTGGAAGAGAAATAACACGAGTCCGCCGCTTCTCGGTCGTAATTAACAATGATACTACCTCATTACGCCAGGCGCCAAGGATAAATAGGATTAGTTAATCAATAACACTAGTGTTGTCAAGATATAGTGCAGGATTGGGCCGAGAAAAACTAAGCTCAAATGTGAATTCCACGGCTTTACAATCTCGTAACATGCAGCTTGATATCACTTTAGATTCTGATTCCATAGAAGATTTGTAGACTCGAGCCCATTTCTTACTTCTTCCAGAAATCAAAGAATCACCAAGAAACATGCACCGTTAACCTGAGATGCATCAGCCGAGCATCGTGACATCCGACCCAATCAAAGATCACTATATGACAAGACGAAGAGGGTAAACTAATCGGGAAGAATAACTACTCGCTTAGTGTCCCTACCTAAGATACTTTAATAATGCATTTAATAGCAATGGCGAAGATGATGGAGTGTGCATGAATTGACTAACCTATTGAACTGCAAAGGAAATATTAGGGCGAGTAATAGTCAAATAAATTTGTCGCCCACAACCGTCAAAAACAAAAGAGGAATAGGGAAGCAATCACCCTCCGCACTTCGACATTTCCATGTTTACTCTCCAATGGAGTATCCAAGAAGTTAGTATCCCGAAGACCAACCACAAAGTAACTCAACCTCACGCAAAATTTTGTGTCGATTTAAAACGCCAGAGAATCGCATTTAACTTCCAACCCTAAGAAACAAGTAAGAGGACTAAGACCCTTCATGTGAAAGGAAGCCCCAGATGTTGCTACAAACGAGTAATCAATGTAGAATCTGTCCCAGTAATGACAATATCATCAACATAAACCAGGAGAATAACAACACCAATAGTTGTTTTGTAGAGAAACAAAGATGAGTGATATTAAAGAAAAGCGAAACAAGGTTGATCGGAATTTATCAAACCATGCCCAAGGAGCTTGTTTCAACCCATATAGAGATCGTTTCAACTTACATACATCCGAAGAGGAGGTGGACATGCCAAGTGTAGAATCATAAACATCTCTTCTGAGATCACCAGCGAAGAAATGCATTCGACATCCATCCATGAAGTGGCCAACCCCGTGAAGCAAAGACAGTAGGGGCCAGCCATTCGCATCAGAGTCATTTCGCGTATCACAAAAGTCTCCTGCTAGTCGAATTTGTACTCACTTGCTACCAAGGACAACCAACCGTGCCTTATAGTGATCGAGAGTACCATCAGAATGAAGCTTAATCGAATAAATCCATTTACAACCGATGGCTTTAACATTAGGAGGGCATTGAACAACATCCCATGTATGATTGTCCCTAAGAGCCTGAAGTTCTTCACTATCACGCACGCCTACCAAATTCCATGTTTTTAACACAAAGACAAAGCTTAATCAAATAAATCCATTTACAAATCGATGGCTTTAACATTGAAGGGAGGGCATTACAACATCCCATGTATGATCAGTTCCTAAGAGCCTAAGTTCTTCTACCCATCACAGCACGCCAACAACCATGTTTTAACACACTTCTAAATAACATTTAGGTAAGGGAATGTGAGGTCAAAGTAGCATGAAGAGATGTATGAAAAACCATACCGATCAGAGGATGACGAACTCCTGGAAGAGTCAAGAATGGTGTTGAAGTCGAATCTGATCGTGGAAACGATCAATCGAACAAGCTCGATGACTGGGTCTAACTCGCAGCGCAGTTAGACATCATTGTCATACACAATCCGGTTTAAATCTTTTAAGAGAAACGTAACTCATCAAAATTGTGTACAATATGTATCCTCCTCGAAAAAGACGAATATGAGTAGAGAAGAATGATTGATTGATTCAAAGGAAAACAAATACACTTCAGAAATACTAAATTTGCTAGAGCATGGATCGTGAATAAACATAACCTTTGTGCGAAATGTTATATCCCCATAAATGCACATTTAACAAATCATATAAAGTTTATTTCGCTCGCTGGATGGCAACGGACAAACAAACACAAACTAAAAGATGCACGCTGATAGTTTAGATGATGATGATAAAAACAAATAATAAGGAGATGCAAAATCCAAGAGATGGGAAGGTAATTGATTAATTAAATGTGATTGTCGGCTTAAGGCTTTCAAATCTAAAATGTAATGGAATTAAGATTCAAGCAATAAAGTTCGATCAACATCTAATAGGTGGCGATTCTTACGTTCGGCAACACCATTTTGCTAAGGAGTATATGACAAGAGCATTATAGAACACCTTGGTTTTGAATAAAATCATGAAATTGGTGAGATATATTTCCTACTAATCTCGAATCAAATCTTTAGTACTTTGATTCAAGAAAATTCGAGTCTCAACATAGGCGATAAATTTTTGAAAGACATAAAATACCTCAAATTTAGAAAATGAAGAAAATAAATCCGTATTTTTGCTATAATCACAATGAATGTCACAAAGTATTTATATTAGACATAGGAGGATATACAGAGCACGCCCTACACATCATTATGGATCAAATCGAAATAACTTTCAAGACGACTACCGTGGATAAGGAAAAGAAAGAGGCTTACCTTACCTAGCTCAGATGTTGAACAACTGTAACAAAAAGATGAGGGAGAAAATTGATCTTTATTACCCAAGAAACCAAAGTCGACTAAATTGAGATAAAACAAGTTAGGATGACCTAAATGTTCAGGCATACTTCACTGTTTGTTTGCTAAGAAAAAGCCAGAAAATAAAATTTAGAAATGAAAGTGCAAAGAAACAATCATTCAACTCTAGGCCCTTCACAAAGTATTTTCCCGATAATCTAATCTCGCAGACAATATAACCATCACGAAAAATCGAATAATGTAGTTAAGATGACAACCAATCGTCTCATCGAAATGAGACTAGTAGAAAGCCTGTGAGATACAAAGACATTTTTGTACCTAAGAATTGATGTCCCGATAGCATGAATAGGTAATCGAGTACCATTAGATAATCTAAATATTGGTTGCAAACGCTGATATGTACGAACATTACTAAGAGTGTCAAGGAGCTTAGCCATAAGGATTAGATGCAAACTTAACTGTCAAGCCAAAATGAAGATGGTAAATCACCCTTACCTGAAGCCCTAAGGTCGGGGTAAGGCTAAATAATCATCTCCTTGAACTATTTCCCAGGAGTAAGTGCTGATTTGTCAACAACTACAAGACTAACAACAAATCGATTACTAACAACAACTTGCACATTAATAAGGATTATGAGACGTAGTGGTAATCTTTGATAATACGCCCTTGGTGCTTCTGCAATAGTTACAAGATTTCTTGCACAATTAGCAATAATATGTCCATATTCCCAGAGGGAATAGCATTGAACTGCTGCATATTTCGACCTTAATTTCCTTATATGAATCGCATAAGCAACTACATTAATGTTGTTTTGTCGAGAGTAGTTCTGTGTTGCAAGGTGCCGCCTTCACGGCTAACTACCAAAGCACACATCCAAAGAAGGAGGAAGAGCAACACATTCCATCATATCGAGCGACTGTCTCAAATTCTCGATATAGTTTCACTAAAACTTGATCTCTCTGGCTTTGTTCTTGAACCTCTCGACAACATAATGCAGATTCAGCGCACTTTGCATAAACTATGTTAACGACCAGCCTATAAGCTCGAACCAGTATAGAAATAATCTTAGAATGGAGTAGATTGCCCCGAGAGAATTAATAATATCATACTCCAAATGAAAACGCTTCAGTTGAGTTGTTGTTCAGATTTTTTTTTTTTTTACCGGAGAAAACAAATTTATATAGATAACAAAAGAACCCAGAGGCGCTGTGTCGTGGAACAAAAGGGAACCAAACACCGACAAAGAAGAAAACAAGAAACCACCATAAACTTACTCTACTCCCTCGTACCAAGTAAAAAGTCTATAATGTAGTCGTATAATCACCACTAAACAAATTATCCCAAGTCCACAAATTGAAAACAAAATTAACTTTTAATTTCGCTGAGGGGACCCTGCTCAAACACCATCGCATTCCTCGCTTCGCCATAGATTCCAAAAGGCATACAAGGTAAACCAGATTTTTCTGCGCTTTTTACCCACAGCAGCTCCTTGCCAAGCTAGAAGAGTGTGGAGGACCGAATGCGGGAAGACCCAATTGATTCCGACAATGGACAAAAAAAGATCCCAAAGCATTTTAGCGAATTTGCAATGGATCAGAAGATGGTCTATGGTCTCCTCTTCCTCTTCACAAAGAGCAAAGATCCGTTTGCGAAAAGATATACTACGGCGCTTTAGTCGCTCCAAAGTGAGAACTTTCGCTTCAAGCACCCCAAGCAAAACTCCAATTTTGGGGAACAACTGGATTTCAAAACTATCTATGGAGGAAAACAAGGCGGGGGAAGATCGACACCTTCGGTACATGCTCTTAACGAAAAACTCCTATCCTTGGCATCTCCTGTGAAGAAAGCTTGTCCACAATCTGCATGAGCTTTTGATCATGAAGCGTATGAAGGAATCTAGTCATCTCTTCAATTCCCACTGCTAAGAGCCTTAGGAAAGCTTGGGACCAACACTCCATCCCCTCTCTAATATCCTGTATGTCCGCAACCTCGTCTCTTTGTTTGTGGCTAGATTGGGGAGTGTGGGAAACGATCACTCGTGGCCTCCCCAATTGTACCAAACATCGCTCCGTAAATTGATCCTCCTTCCATCCCTTAAGAACAAAGGCCGTATCTGAAGAAACAAAATCCATTATTTTCTCGATTTCCTTCCCATAAACTAGCCCCCATAGCCACTCCTAAGGTCACGCATGCCAAATTTCCCAATGGACTCACTAAATTTACAAAGAAATAACCTTTCTCCATAATGTGCATTTTCTGTCGTCAAGTAAACCTCCAACTCCATTCAGATACAGATCTTGCTCAACTCGAGAGGCTTTTAAACCAATACCCCCTTTTCTCTTTTCAGAGCACATCGTGGCCCATCTCACCAAAGATATTTTCTTTTCAGGGGTGTTCCCTCCCCATAGGAACTGCCTTTGAATCCTTTCCAGTCTGGCGCACACTTTTTGAGGTATACGAAAAAGAGAAAGGTAATATATAGGGAGACTGGATGAGTATCGCTGATTAGCTTGATCCCGCCGCCTCTTAGAGATATACTGCGGTCTTCTGCCAAACAAATTCTCCTTTCTGGGTGATTCTTCTCTCGATCGAATCCTGCACTCCCAAGAGCCTCAGGCTTTCACTCCCAGAGGGAGACCTCAGATAGACGCGGAAAGACCCGATTCAAGACTTAACTCGAGGCCATCTCCACCAGACAGTAAATGTGCCTAATCGTGCTAATTTCGCTTTAGCTAAGTTAATTTTCAAACTTCCGCCATACCTCAAACCACATCGATCCAACTTAGAAACTTTAGTCATCGAGGTCAATTTCTTTACAAAGATAAGCGTAGATTAACAAATGGTAGTAGAAGATGGGAAATAGATGCATCCTCCCCTCGCCCCGATCAACTCTACTACCAAAGAGATAGCTACCACCAACCCGCCTCTACAATCATACAAATTCCAGCTTCCATACCGATAACGAATAGATAGGGGGAGAGAGGGTCGCCCTGTCTCAGACCCCTGGAACTTGGAAAGAATCCAGCAGGAGAGCCGTTTATGAGGACCGAGAAAGAAGCTGTGGAGATGCACCATTTTATCCAGGTCAACCACCGACTACCGAATCCCATCCTTCCTGTGACCCGATACGTAAACTCCTATCCGATACCGCTGTTTTTCAGCCATCCACTTTACAAACCAAACCGCACTTTTCCTCCTGTGTGAAGAGTCCACTCACCTATCGGGTAATCAAAACAGTCATTCCGACCGACGTCCTCGACGAAAGCATTTTCGGGACTTAGAAATCACTGATCCATGACCCCTGATCCTATCAGCATGAAACCCTTGAAAAAACCTATAACCTCATCTTCAAGCAAAATCCCAAATCCAAAGGACCAAAGGGCCAAAGGGAACCGCTGCATGAGCCCATCACTTCTTCTGCATAAAAATAATGGGCCCATATTTCATTCTCAAAGAAAGTTTCTCCAGTTAACTGGCTCCTCTATCCCATCTCCGTTGAGATCTAAATCGTGAAGGGACCCACCTGCACCGTGGCCTAGAGCAGATTTTGCAAAGGCGTCTACCGTGACTTCCGATGTCGCAATTCTCCGTGGTCTAAACCTTCTACCGTTAATGCAAATGCTATTTAACCATTTCACGCCAGGCATTAGCCATCCTGTGAAAAAACCCGGTGTTCCTGTCTCCTTCCTTAAGCCAAGTCTCTCTCGACTTCTGACGCCAGGAAATCTCTTCCATGAGGGCCCAACTTTTGAAATCAACTCGCTCGACGCTGCTCCTCGCCTTCCCCACGGCAAAAACCCTAACCTTCTCATAATCGTCCTAAAAGGTTACTCTTACTTAAGGCATCCTTCCCTTATTAGGTCTCGACTCTTCCTAAAAAGGTCTTTGTTCCAAGCCTTCAAAATACCTTTCAGGGCCTTCAATTTAGCAGAGAGGATGAAACTGAAAGACCCGTAAAAATGGAGATTTTGCCACCACCCTTCGTAAGGTCTCTTTGAAACCCTCATACCTTAACCACACTGGGCCAATCCTAAGGGCGCAGCCCCGCTCTAACACCAAATGTAATCCAATAACGGGAAATGGTCTGGAACAGCCTCGAGGCATCTCTGGTCACCTTGGCTGGCAGTTGGCCTCCCAATCGCAGCGGATCAGAAATCTATCTAGTCGAGACATCAACCGCCAGCCGAGACCGCCCTCCAAGTGTAGGCCCTCCCCGAGAGGAAGGTCTCTCAAATCCAGATCATACATGATGTCCGAAAAACCTTCCTACGGAGTCGAAAGCCCGCACCCTGGGGCCTTCATCTAGGAAAAGAACTCGTTGAAATCGCTCCAACACACCATGGACCGGTCCCAAAGACCTCTTCTTGATCGAACCGAGCTCTTCCCAAAAAGCTTCTCTGAAACTACTCGACGCCTGCAGCACCCCAGCTGAAAGCCCATTGAAACCCGGGCCTTCAGCATTCGAACAAGCACGAAACCGGGGGAAGCACAACCACGAGTCCACTAAACCGATACCGACCATTATCCCAAACAATAAATGCCCCGATCCTCGCGCTCATCACTTTCCAACAATCAGCGCCCACCCCAAGGCTTCGCACTCAAATCGATCGATACTCTCGATTTTGCTCTCGTACATACTAGATCCGCCATGCAGCTTCTAAGAAAGTAATTCCTTAATTACTTTTCTTTATTTAAAGTACTACCCTCTCACGCCTCCAAGAGAGAATTTTGAACTCATTTTAACTTTAATAAGTCCCTCATCCCTCCCCTCCTTTGTCGCTCTTATTCTAATATTATAGTTTATAGTAATTCCTCAATCTTCTTAGCTCCCGCCACTCTTCGAGACTGATCGACCCTTCCTCGCACATTTTTCGGGGAGGCCACTAACTTTCCTAATAAATCTGTAATCTCCTTTTCAAAACCCTTCAGAGTGAATCCTAGAATTCGCTTAAATCTTTACCAAGCAATTACTTTCCCATCTCCCATACTTACGCTTTCTAACAATCAGCATCAGATTTCGTCTTCCCATGACCAATCTCTCGCCTGCCTCCTCCCCACGCTGTAATCGCACTGCTTCCCTACCTCGGCCAACCTGGCCGCACCCTAAGTGGAACCGAGGACTTATCCAGAACCAAACCCCGCGTAAAACCCCTTTAAAAAGCAAGGGGCGGCTAAAAACAGACGGAATAGGAACACCGAGCATAGCATTTATCATCAGACTGCTTCATAGAATGTAACCGCTTTCCCGGATCGCATCCTCCCAACAGTCCATCCCTCCGCCCTAAAGCCGGCGATGCCTCTTTCGCCCGTCTCTTCCTCGAAGAGCATAAATGGGCCCTAAGCAAGCTGGTTTCACAACCGCTTTGAAAGGGCCCGCATGTACTCGGCTCCGCAACTACAACCATTACCTTGGAACAAGTCAAGCCTGCTAAGGGATGTACCCCATTAAGGAGAGACCGGGTGGAGGAAACCGGGCAGAGGGCCACCCGATAAACCAGGCCCAATACCGGAGTCGATACAATGGGCCGGCCCAACTCCCTACCCGAAACCCCTTCAGTACCCGATCCCCGACCCGCCCCAATATGGGCCCGACATCAAGCTGTATCTCCTTCAACTTCTCGCGATCTGAGGGCGCTTCGCCCGAGGACTCCGGGGTCGAGTCCCATCGAAATTCCTTGACTTATCTCGCCTCGATCTCGCGCCTCCTTCCGGCCGTATCACGCCTTCCCCCAACCTCGAGCCTTAAGTCCCCTATAATCACCACCTCGCGTGCACTGCTCCTGCCTGATGCATCCCAGAGGATGTGAGCCCGCGAGCTCCACTAAATCGCAGCGTTGATAGACTGACCTTTCAGACCGAGCATCTCTCCGTGTCAACGACAGATGAGGGTGTTTCCCAGAGCCACGACGGACGTATCTCCATTCACTCGCCGTAATATCTACCTTTGTCTACTTCTTCGCTTCCTGCTATATCCTTGGTTGGGTATCTCTCCTTTCTACTCAGAACCCGCTTTTTTATTACCAGCTCTCACAAGGGCCCATGGTCTCGACTGAATTCGCCTCTTTGAAATACCTTATTTTCGTCATTACATTTCGTGACTTTAGCCTCCTCCCATCTAGTGGATTCCATGCCATTTTTTTTCCTTACTTCCTCCCCTTACGCTACGCCCAAAATGTCCGATAGATCCTTCCCGCCGCGCTCTCCCCCCGGGCTTGGCTGGATCAGCTCCCCGAGAGCCCTCGTACGCCTCTATCTCGGGCCTCAAAATTCTTCAAGGTAAAGCCTAAGTCTTCCTCGGCTTCAATGTCCATCACGCGGGGATTTTTCAATCTCCCTTTCTCCCCTTAAGCCCCCAAGGCATTGGATTTCAAACGCTCGTCCCACTTTGAGTCTCCACGCGTCGCCACTTCCACCTTCCTGGCTGCGCCTGCGCTTCAATATCATAATTGCCCCACTCTCAACCCATTTCGAATCATCGCGGGCACTGATCGGCCTCGCAGGACTCACGCGTCCTTCATGCAGGCTTCAAGATCATCCTCCCTATGTCCGTCTGACCTCCTAAGATATCTACTACTTTTCCCGATCACCTCCGCCATCGTCACGAGTCTCCCACCATATTTCCTTCCAGACTTCATAACTTCATCCCCGCTTATCAAAGTTAACTTGACCATGCTTCAGGTTACCGCTTATTTTAACCAATATTCTCGCCTCAAAGAAGATCGGGCCAAGTTGTTCCTTCATCCATCGCTACAAAGCCTCCTACCGCTTATCCCCACTTCTTTTTTCTAATTTCGCCATTCCACAAATGGGTGGAAGCCCCACCACTCTTATCCAGCTTCTTTCTATATCTCTTACTCCTCAGAATCTGGACGACCACCATTCCACCCGTATCACCCGCCTCTACATAATATCCCGTCCGCTCTCCATAACCCATATAGCCTCTTCCGATAATCCAAAACCCATGAAAAGTTTCCTCGATTCAAATGATGTATAGCAATGTGCCCTTCAGCTCCAAACTCCTTTTAAATTTAATCTACCACTCCTCCATAGCTGTTCAGGTTGCTTGCAGAGACTTTCCAAATCTTCCCACACAACACCGTATTTTAATAACCCTGCATCTCTTCTAGACTATACTCACTTATGTCCACTCCCGTTGTCTTCCCCGCTCTTCGACAGCCCTTGATTTCGGGAAGCTGTCTAGATTATAGACCTTTAAAATAATTCCCTACATATCTTTAGAATGCCTCAGACGCCCCGTGATTGAAAAATAATCGCCGTCAACATATGCTAAAATCCATGTCATGACTCTAGCATCTTGACTTGCCATCGAGCCGCAGGGTGAGGGCCTGGGTGAGGGGTCGGATCGCTACCATCGATATAAATTTGCATTCTTTTCCCATAACAAATACGAAATTGAAATTCCTGGCTGAATAATTTTACCCGTGAAACGCACACCAAAAACATCTACGTTGCTAGTTGACATAATGCCCGTAATGACCAAAAAAACTAGAAATATAACCCCACCAAATGCAACCACAAAAAAAAAGTAACCCCAAGAGTTCCAAAAGAACTAAAATAAAGAAGATTTCAGCCCATAAATATAACCTAAGAACCAAAAAAAACACTCAAACTCTGAATCAAGGCTTTGATACCATGTCAATTGGATTGAATACCTCTCATTGTGAGAGTTCCTCTCATTATATATGATAAGTATAACAAGGTCAATTCCAAAGAATTACAATAATTAAGTCTAGCTAAATAAGGAAGCTACAAAGATGTGATGCGATACATACAAATCTACTCTTAGCTAAATAAGGAAGTCGACATGTACCAGACTCATTAATTACAATATATACATACTTAGAATAACATAAGAATCGCACCAATTTTTTGGCGTGATATATACGGCAAAGACATATTTAATCGGGACAAAGCCATGTAGGTGACAGCGCCCACCTGATGATCTTCCGATTTCTCTCCATAAAGGTAAACATCAGTATGCTCACCCAATCTATTTGTTTGTTTCCTATAACCATTTGTCTTCTACCTCTTCTTCCTTTATTGAATCTCTTAATTCCATCTTTCTTCCTAACACTCTCGTCCGCGAGGCCATCTCACTCAAGTTAGCGAAGGGTATCGTGAGATGAAATGCAAGCTTAGATGACAATGGCATGGACTTAGTCCTACCAACCTGGCAAGCAGCTATCGTCGCCGCCATTGCTTCAGAATGGCTTAATTCATGGATCCGCTGGGTTAGATCAAGATCCGCCTTTGCTAAGTTCTACGCTAAACTTCACGAGTTGATTATTCCGATACTTTTTCTCCCGTGAGATGTCGATATACGCTCGCCTATTTATTTCTCTCGCATTTACGATAGACTTTTACATCAACTTGATATCGCGAATGTTTTTCTGTACTTTAGAGATTGTTAATTAACTAAATTTCCTAAAAGTTCGAAATTTCTCAGAGGATTCGGGTTTACTAAGAATATCATGCTTCTCAATAATCTCTCCCTCACACAAAGGCCCCCTCAGACCTACACGTGAGAGTCAAATAAACAAAATAGTCATTCATGAACTTCAAATAAACAAATGGGGATTAAATTGCAAGAAGAAGGTTCTAACTCAGATCTCCTACCGAACCACAAGCTCCGAGCACACGTGAACGACTAACTTTCCTTAAAAGCTCGAACAGAGATTTCTACTAATACGACATTATGCTTCACAGAGATCTTTAGGAAGAAGTTTTATAATGGAGCAACCTCCAAGCCATTGCTCAAAGGGAGATGTGGAATGGAAGGTGTAGTCTCTAAATCTTTGTATGATTTGAAATGTGAGTCCTATAGTTTCTGCTTTGCCAAATCTAATCAAAGTGCAATCGAGATATCTGGGTACGCAGTAAAAGTGCGCCTGACTCACTATGTCTTCTATAAAACTCTAGCTTATTGTGATTATTCCGCTGTAGGATTAGGATAATATTATCATCACTGGAATGACTCAAAGGTATATTATCTCAAACTTTTCTTCATAGTCAATTTTTACACACAAAGGATTTGCGAATGTCAAGTATTTCTGCATTAAAGTCATAAGAAGTGTTGTGGAATTATGTTATCTCAATGAAAATAATGTGACTATATGTTATCTAAGACAGCAATCGGGCAATAAACTACGTAGTGATCACGCTCCTAATATACAATTAACTAAGGAAAACTATTTGTAGATTCGAGACATTTAAAACTCGAAGGTCGGGAAATTGAACACTTTACAATAACTCACTCCGAATATCATTTATTCGGGGTGAAGTGTGTTAAGCTTCCAGATATATCATCTCCCATAAATACCTATCAAGTAAATCAGAACATATCCCGTGTTACTCGAAGAAGCTACTAGACGAAATATTGTATAAGAAGCACGACATACTGGGGACCGAGTACTTTTTAGATGCAGATCGAAAGAATCTAAGGGAAGACAAAAAATCCACCTCGTGATATCATGGTTCATAGAGGAATCTAGTTTCTCAAGAAGAAGAAGCAGCCGTTGTCTCAGGTCTGAAGTGGAGTCAAAAGCATTGAGCCATGGCAATAATCAGATGCGAGATCATGTGATACACTAATTATCGATGGAAGTAGGCATCAAAACTCATTACTAGTGAAGCTAAAAGGAGCAAACAAGCTGTCACGTATATAGCATCCAACCTGTATTACATGAATGTGATCAATGACGAGATAGATTGTCATTTTATCCGTGAGAAGATCCAAATGGGTTGATTTCTATGTGATATGTAAAAGCATTTATAATATATACTTAGAGCATTTTCACAAAACCTTAAGTGTGGATGGGGTGTTATCTTCGTAGAATAAGTCAATGATCAACATCTACGACCTAACTCGAGTGAGTGTTATAAAGACTATAAATTATAAAGTAGTTGGGAAACAACATGTATTCATGTAGAGTTAGGAAGTTTACATTCTTTCCTATTTGGTTTAGGATTGTCTTGTATATATAAATAGTTGTTTTTATCATTGAAAATACAATTCTTCCTTCCAATTATCTCCGATTACACTTTGGTAAGCCTATTCACTCAAAGTCTAATTTGCTCTCCTCGCTTTATATATATATAAATAACAGAAATTTGTAATTTAGTGCGGGTTTTGTAGAACACTTGAAAGGGTATGGAAAAAGTCATCTTTTAACCCTAGCTCTTCTTAGGGTACCTAGCAAATTTTCAGACTTATGGCCGCCAACAATTTTTGCATCTACATCAAGAAATGGTACACGTAGTCATCTTTAATTAGCATCAAGCCGCCATTTTTTTCTGAATTTCTAGTGTTGTCTGGTTTGTTCCCTATGCCCAACCATCTTGAAGAATTACTAAAAATTCTATTTCAATCCATGGGCAAACTAACCTTAAGCAAGTAGCATTCCCAGTTTAGTCACACTCCATAACGCTACTATAAGAGCGACTTGAATGAAAACACATGATATATACAATTTATTCTTACCATTTTAAAACATTAATGGTCGATAAATCAATCACGGGAACTTTTTTTCCTTCTTTTTTTCGGGTGACATTGATGTCTACTTTGTTTCCTTTGGTCATATAACCAAGACTTCGCTTATTTTTTGCCTGATTCAGATTAATGGCGTAGAAGTCGGGTCTAGAATTAAAACAGAAAAAAGGACAATTTTTGTTTCTTCTATATGTTTCTGCTAAACTTCTAGAGGCATATTGAATTTTATTTATCCTCATTCCATTGATCGTTGTGAAGGTTTCAAGAAAGATACATATGTAAAATAAGAGTTTTTATTTGTTTTTTGACATTTTCCTGATAACCAAATAGAATGTGAAATGAAATATTAACCGATTCTATTTATTATTTTTATTTTTTGGGATTTTTCATGGGGTATTTTTTAAGTTAAAATTTATGTTTTTGCCCCCCATTTTTAGTTTTCTATCTCATTAAGCATTAAATTTGGTTAACGAACAAAAATCGAATTTTTTTACCCAATTTTGCAATCTTTTCGCTAGTTTTTTACATATTGTTTTACCAATCTGGCGTTAGTGCTATTCGTGATTAACAGCTTCATAATGTAAATAAGATTGAATGCTTATGAACTTTGGTAAATTGACAAATATTGGATGCTTATGAACTTACCTTTCACGAGTCTAAGCATGTCAGATATTTTTTAAATTGATGCTGCAATTGTAATTTCTCCCGTCTTGCACATCAACTTTCTTAAGATCCATATGAATAGTGAAGTTGTCCTATCAATAACTTTATTCAGAGGATGCTTAGTTTGTGAAGTGATTTCACTGCCACATGCACCTCAATTTTACTACTCCTATTTGGTGGAAATTAACAATATTAATGAATGCGGATAAATGCAGTGAATTGCTCTTACATGTGTAGGAGTCTTTTCATATTTTATAGACTCTAACATTCGGGGTGACCACTGGGGGGTCATTCTGGGTAAGTCAAAGGATGAAGCAATATACATGTCTTTGTTTGACATGTATTTTTAACATAACTCTCTTGTTTGTTCTTTAGATTTGAGCTTTCCTCAGTTCTCTACATCACAAAACTTAATGGGACTAACTACAAGCAATGGGTTAAATCTCTCATGATGAATTTGACAATTATGAAACTGAACTTCACCTTGAAAATTGAAAATCCTCCAAAACCCACTGCTGAGATTTTTGCAAAAAGAGAAAAAGTTCTATGATGAGTGGGAATATTCCAATAGTTCTTGTTTGATGATCATGAAGAATCATATGGAAGACTTATCAAAAAAAAAAAAAAATGAAGAATCATATGGAAGACTCTATTTATGAAAACATTCCCAAGATTAAGAATGCAAAAGAGTTCTTGGATGCTATTAACAGGAAATATACAAAGTTCTCAAAGAATGAGAAAAATGAGCTATCTGATAATCATTGGGTGAATGTTTGTTTTGAATCAAATGTCATTGATGTGTCATTTGATACTTGGTGGTTAGATAGTAGTGCTACCATTCACGCTTGCAATTTTTAGTAGACAATGATAAGCAGAAGGAGTCCAACTAGTCAAGAGCAGTATGTTTACATGGGAGATCTATACAAGAGTCCAAGTTGATTTTCTAAGAGTTGTTGGATTGCATCTTAGTACAAGAAATTTTTTCGAAAATGTGGTTTACATACCCTTGATCGAGAAAAATTTAATATATGTACCTATTTTGGATAGACTTTAATATGGTTTTATTTTTTGGTCGAAAAGTTAAATTGTAGTGAGATTCTTTATTAAATCGTTGCGAGGAACCTACATAATTATGTTTATATCGAATATCTCTAGAAAATGCCAACCTTTACAAATTAGAGTTATATGATTTGCCTTCTGTTTATATTTCGCCTGTTGTCAATACTATTAGTAGCACCAAATGTTTGAGATTGAATGAAAAGTCATCTACTCTTTGGCACAAACATCTATGTCATATATCCAAACAAAGAATTGAGAGATTAATTAAGAATGGGATTCTTCTGAATCTTGATTTCTCAAATTTTGATACATGTGTAGATTGCATCAAGGGTAAACTAACCGGTAAGATTAAGAATGCCAAGGCTGACAAATGTACCAAGTTGCTTGGGGTTATTCAAACAAATATTTATGGGCCATTCACCCCTCTTGCTATGGGTGGCCCCACAAATATTTCACATGTTTGTTTCAGAGACAACATGGGCGAATGCCCAATGGATCTTCCTTCAGTTTCTTCCATATATTTAGTATTTATTCCATGTACATTTTCCTTCCTTGCATATCCTATCTTGCTTCCTTTTTTATTGTATTCTC
Source organism: Tetrastigma voinierianum (assembly GCA_016808115.1). Lineage (NCBI taxonomy): Eukaryota > Viridiplantae > Streptophyta > Magnoliopsida > Vitales > Vitaceae > Tetrastigma > Tetrastigma voinierianum. The sequence continues at coordinate 25,746 of JAEQBH010001848.1, read as the reverse complement.
TTCTTTATATATACATAGAGATTGTATCACTTTATACTCACTCACTCATTCAATAAAAAAAAGTATTTTTTTTCTTCTATCATTTCACAATGTTCATTGATGATTATTCCAGATATGATTTTGTCGGGCTCATTCGTGAGAAGTCTAAATCTTCAAGGCTTCTCAAAGCTAAAGCCGAGCCTCCAACAGCGAAGAAGATCAAAGTGGTTCATTCGACAAAGGTGGCAGCATTATGGTAGATATGATGAGATGGGACGCAACCCCTGACTATCGGTGTGCTACCTTCAAGAATATGGCATTAATGCTTATTATACAATGTTTGCTACCCTCAACAAAATGGGATTGCTATATAAGGAACGTACGCTCTTAATATAAAGGCATGTATGCTTATTAATTCCTCACTACCCGAGCTTCTTTTTTATAGGATTTCTCACTACCCGAGTTCTCGTGGGGTGAAGCTTTGAAAACTCCGCAAGCTGGCATTCTTAACCAAGTGCCTAGTAAGTCCTGCTCCTAAAACTCCATATGAGCTTATGATCACATACATAGTTTCCAGCTTCACTTCCATGTCCACTACCGCAAAGTAAAAGGGCGAGACCGTGAGAACCCAATCCAAGTCGATCCAAACACTCACTGGCGGCAAGATTTTTATCTGCTATCAGGTGGATCAAAAGGCTCCAAGTTTTAATACGTTCACGACATCACCGAGTGATTGAACAACCCAGGCCATTCCATTCTCAAGTGACGATATCGGCACAAGTCAAGGGGCCAGAGAAACGTTCAAAGAACACCCCGTTTTTATTCCCAGGCCTATCGCCCATTCATCATCATCGACCCTATTGTCGAGTAGCATCCACAGTCGCCTCCCTGGAGCAATGAACAAACTGGAGGAAGCAGACCTGTAAGCTCCGTGATGTAGTCAGATGATATACCCTGAGGAGGTCAAAGAGTGGCTGCATCAAGTATTCGTGACATGACTACATCGTTTCCAACTGCAAGAGCATGAGTATGACATCCATTTGCACCCTTGGGTGATAAATCAGATCCGACTACTTACAAAGAAGCCATTGCTAATCCTCAGTCCAACTTCTGGATTGATGCATTAAGTGCAAATGGGTGTTCAAGACCAAGCGCGATGCCAAGGGATAGGTAAAGAAATATAAAGCAAGATTAGTGGCCAAAGATTATAGTCAACGAGAAGGTATTGATTTCAAGAAAACCTTCTTTCTGATGTCCACTAAAGACTCTCTTCGCATTATAACGGCTATAGTGGCTCATTTTGACTTGAAGTTGCATCAGATGAATGTGATAACAACTTTCTTGAATGGAGCCTTAGCCTAAGAATGTTTACATGTCTCAACCTACTAGTTGTAAGGAAGTTGGTAAGGAATAGATGGTATGTAAACTTCAGAAATCCATTTAGGGTCTAAAGCATGCTTCTAGGCCAATATCTCAAGTTTGACGAAGTTGTCACCACCAATGGTTTCAAGGAGAACATCATTGATCAATGCATGTATATAAAAGTCAGTGGGAGCAAATACATATTCCTAGTTTTATATGTTGATGATGTATTGCTCGGCAGCCTAATGATACTAACTCGACGGCCGGTGACAAAGCAGCTTATCGTTTTACCCATTTCGATATGAAGGATCTCGAGAAGTTATATTATGTTTCAGTATACAAATACTTCACGTGGATCACCTAGTGGCATCCTAAGATTGTCTCAACAGACATATATTGTACGCATTCTAAAAAGGTTCAATATGCAATCATGTTCTTCTGTTAAGGCACTAATTGTAAAAGGTGACGGATTTTCCAATGGCCAATGTCCTCAGAATGATATTAAGAGAGATCATATGAAAGCAATCTCTTATTCTTCAGTGGTGGGCAACTTGATGTATGCACAAGTATGCACAAGCCTCGGAGCATTGCTTTCATGGTCGCGCATGTCGGGTGGGTATTTGAGTTATCTCTGAAAAGTCATTGAAAAGCTACGAAAAAGTTTTAAGGTATCTTCATGGTACCAAGGATCTCATGTTGACATATCGGCGTACCGACACTCTTAAGGTGGTTGGTTTTAGTGATTCCGATTATTCAGGCTGCTTGGATGATAAAAAGTACACTTCTGATTATATCTTTATGATAGCTAAAAGAGCTATTTCGTGGAAATTTGTTAAGCAGACACTTATAGCTTCTTCTACCATGGAGACATGTGATGTGGCGCTTGTTATGAGGCTAGTTGTCATGCAATATGGTCATGAACTTCACTTTAGCTTTAGATAAATGTTTCACCATTTCTAGAATGCTGAAATTGTTCTTTGATAATTCCGCAATAGTACCTTTCTCTAAGAACACTAGGGAGCACTTCTCGCTCCAAGCACATTGATGTGAAGTTCAATTTTGTTAAAGAGAAAGTTACACAGCCCCTCATTTCAGTTGAGCACTACGACTAGCATGTTAGAAAACTCACTAACCAAAGACTTACCAATTTGTGTGTTTGAAGAACACGCTGCCACCCGCATGGGATTGTTAGAGCCTGTAATTACTTGCTTTAGTGGAGTTTCATTTCTTTCATGAATTTTGTAAGGAAAGGTCATGCATTTCTTGTTATTGGCATGCACATTTTGAAGTTTGTCATTATTCGTGATTTTGTGTCAATTTGACTAGATGAATGAAAGAAGGATGTTTTTCATTCAATTAACCAATACTTTTCAATGTAATACTTTGATTAGTACGCCCGATTATGTACGACGTATGCACTTTCTGTGATATTAATCAGATATGATCAAGTTATGGCTATTGTTATGTGATTGTAGAATTAGAAACTAATCAGTAAAGGAAACATGTATTCATGTAGAGTTAGGGAACTTCATATTCTTTCCTATTTGGTTTAGATTGTTCTGTATATAAATAGGATGTTTGTGATCAATGAAATGATAATAATTCTTCCTTTCAATTCTCATCTCCCGATTACATGGTATCGTAGCCTAGTTTCTTTGAATTCTTCTAGAAAAGGCAAATTTTTTAGAGAATTTTCGGAAAAACAGAGAAGAGGAGAAGAGTCGTGGGGTGTTTCTTTGAAACACCAACTTCAAGGGCGCATAGGGTGACACAACCCACCTAAGGAGGAGCGTTGGTCGCCGACAACCACCACACTAACTCCGATCACTGGAACACAAAGACGTATGTCAGCTTCACGAGCCCATCTAGTGATTTTGCCTGCTTGCAAGCCTACATACGGGTCAAGCAAGTAAGGTTTATCCTCGATCACCGACAACTATAAGAGGGTGGGACTTGGCCTCGAGAGTCCATCCATCTAGTTTGTGGTGCCAAACTCCAACTATTTTTGGTGTTTTAAGTGAAAAATTGTTGCGGACCTAGGGTTTCTTCAAGGAATTTTTTTTGTTTCTTGTCTTTAAGGTGCTCTCTCTGTTGTTCTAATGAGTGATATAGCTGAGAAGAAGTTTGTTGTGGTGTCGAACGATCAAAAGCCTGCTTTAGTGTCGAAAGTGGTTCCGATGTCCAAAATCACGAAACACAAACTAAATGGACTCAATTATTTGGACTGGAGTAAAACAATTCGCCTCTATGTAAGGAGCATTCATATGGCTACCATCTCACTAAGGACCCACCAATCGATGATTCGAAGAGCAAAGGAATGGAGTTTATCTGCAGATTCAGATTTCGAGCAAGGAGGTAATTGGGTTTAATTAATCACTATGAATTTGTTAAAGAAGTAATGGATTACTGAGTTTCGTGGATTCTCGGGAAAGGAACGCTCCATGAATATTCGACGCATTTAAAGGCTTTTCTATCGAATTAAAACAGATGTGTTTCTATCGCCCACTTAATGGAATTCAAGAAAACTTATGAGGAGTTGAATATGTTGCTACCCTTTAGTGTCGATATCAAAGTCCAGCAAACCCAGAGGGAACGGATGGTGGTTATTAGTTTTCTAGCTGGTCTTCCTTTAGAATTTGATGAGGCCAAATCTCAGATTCTCTCAAATCCCGAGATTTCCTCGCTATAAGAGACTATCAATCGATTATTACGCATATGTATCTCCCCCATTCATTCTGACAAGTAAAATGCATCGTCAAGAAAATAGTAACTCTGAGTCGATGAAGCCGCAAACCAAGAGTAACGAATCGGCTCTTAAGCCTCCGAGTCATTCCTCAATTGGGAGTGGTATGTTATTATTGTCATAAGCCAAGACATACACGTCGGGAGTGTAGGAAGATGCTAAATCAAAACTGAAGATTTCAATCTACTTATACCTTAGAGCAATCAGTTGTGCTTTCTACAGATGAGTATGACAAGTTATTGAGGCCTGCTTCTACTCCCACCATCAAGACTTGGCCGAGTCAGTAACCCGATACATGCCTTGCGTCCTCTTCCCTCCAACTAGGTCACTATCGACTATGGAGACGCTTCGACTACATGACAAGTAATTTTAGTTTATTCACTACATTTCACTACACTTCTACTTCTAATGTCACCTTAAATTTCGATGGGTCTAAATCATGTCTGGTCAAGGCATTAATTAATCTCAGGTCATCTCTCATCTCTCGACCCTACATGGAAGCCACAGTCACTTCTTTTTCCCCACTTGTTCCTCGTGGAGTAAATCCCACTTAAACATTCGCAACCCAATGTTACTTTATATCACTTTGTCTCAGATTTTACGAGCGCGCTACGGTGGGAGTGGACAGAAACGGCCCCCACCCGATCCAGCAACACCTATCGCATGTTCAGAATGCAATCACCGAATCACATCGTCACAACCACTTCTTGTTAGTGAAATGTCTCACGGTTTATCCCGCGAAATGAGTCTGTCAATATGCGAAGCATCATCACACGTATTCAGTCCTCAGAGTCGCGAAACAGCTTCCGCTCCTCGAGTTAATTCATTCCGCGATGTTCGGGGTCCTGCGGTCCGCCATATCCCCACTCCATTTTAAGTATTTTGTTACTTTTGTCGGGATGATTCTCATGGTCGCTTTATTTAACGAAAAGTCGCTCGAAAGTTATTTTCTCATTTCACTACCTTATGCTACTAAAATTCAAACCCAATTCATGTGAATTGCTCAAATATTAAGGAGAGATAAATGCCAAAGAATATTTCATCTAAACCTTCAATCTTTCATGTTACAACAAGGGACTCATTATCAACCTCGTGCCACGACCCTCCGCCATAATCTGGGGTAGCTGAGAAAAAGAATAAACATTTTCTCAAAATTGCACAGGCCTTATTGCTCCAAATGCATGTTCCCAAACACTCGGGTCGAAGTGATTTCTACCGCCGTGCTTTCTATTATCAGGATGCCACATAGGGCTCCTAAACTCAGAATTCCTTTATCATCAATTGTTTCACACCCTGCTCTATTGAGCCCAAGTGCCTTTGGATGCACATGTTTTATTCGAGATGTCTGTCCACAAGTTTCTAAACTTTGGACTTAAGTCCCTTAAAGTTTATACTCTTTTTTGTTACTCGTGTAATGTGCTGATAATAATGTTAGTCAGTCTCCCGTTCAATGATACTTTGTGTCTATTGGTGTTACATTTTTTGAGAGTACCTCGATTTCCCTCTCTTCTATTGCTACTGGGCAACCCTGCACATCAATTGTTTCCTAATAACCTCGTTCATTACTGAGCCTAAGGTTTCCTTTTGATGCACATGCATTATTCTAGATGTTCCATTCACAAGTTTTCTTAAACTTGATCGTAAGTCCCTAAAGTGTGATATTTTTTTGTTACTCGTGTACAAAAAGGATATCAATGTTATCATTCTCCTTCAATGAGATACTTTGTGCTCCATTGTGTTACATGCCAGAGTACACCCTGATTTCCCTCTTTCATTTCTGCTACTAATCAAGGAGAAGAGATTATTTACTTTATTAGTATACACTTACTTCCCGCTCCCGTTAAACCCTCCCATTACTCAAGTGTATTCTCGACACTAAACCTCCACTATAACATCCAACATCTACCGCTTGTCATCGTATCTTAATTCAAAAATAATGATCTTCCGATTGTTTCAGAAAAGGTAAACGAAGTAGTGTGCTCACCCAATCTTTGTTTGTTTCCTATAACCATTACATCGCCTTCCCTCTTTGTCTCCTTATTGCATCTCTGAATTCTATCTCTTCCTAACACTCACCGTGAGATTTGTCTCAATTCCTGCTTTAGAAACAAGCACAGGTGGAGAGCCTGAAAACGCAAAGTTTTTGTATTTTTGTATTAAATTCGCCACGCGGACTTTGGTGCCTTTATCCCAACGGTAAGAAGGCTACGCTGGTTATCGCTTAACCCGAAGCTTTCTGTGTCTATCGCTAGATCAGTCCGCCTTGTCGCTAAAAGTCAAGTGCTCAAACTTACAAAGGGAAATGATTATTCTAATACTTTTTCTCCGTAGCCTAAGTTCACATCCGCTTGTTCACTTATTTCTTCTCGGCTACTCTATGATTTAGACTGTGATCGCTCTTTGATATTCGGAATGTCTTTTTACATTAAGATCTTCAGAAGAAGTTTACATGGAGTAACCTCCGAGGGTTTGTTGCTCAAGGGGAGATAGTGGAAGTGCTACACCCTCAAAAATTCAGATGTTTGAAACAGAGCCCCCATGCTTGGTTCGGCAAATGCAATCGGGGCACTACACATTTGACACGCAGTGCAAGTATTACCACTGGGTTCTTAAAGAACTTTGGCTTCGTATTATTCTACTCGGAAGTGTATGTGGGATGATATCATTATCACCGTAAACACTCTTGGGCGTATATTATCTCCTAAATCCTTAATTCAAGCACCCAATTTTCCACACGTCTCAACGAAAATATGTACTTGATATGTTATATGAGACAAGGAAATTAGGCGCCAAACCATGTAGTACTCTTATGGCTCCTAATGTAAAACTAACTAAGGAAAGTTATAACTATTCGGTATTCGAGATACAAAAAGACCGGTCAGAAATCGAGCCCGGATATTTTCTATTCAATAAGTGTGTTAAGTCTGGCCATCAAGAACCCAGAACATATCCGTGTTACTTGTTAAGTTCTCCTGACATGCGGAATATTGTATGTTATAGACATACCTGCATCTGCTGCTTTTCAAACGTAGACTAGCCAAATCTACGGTGCCATGTGAGATCCACTCGTGATATTTCAGTTCTTTCGTTGTAGGAAATCTAGTCTCATAAAAGAGTAAGAAGCCAAGTGTTGTCTCGCTGCCATCTACAAGTGCAGCAGAGTATTCCAGCCAGTACAATCTTATATGCAAGTAGATCATGTATACGTTTTCATTATCATTGATGATATTTAAACTTCATTACCAAATAAGCTTTGGTGATAAACTAAGCCATCATGCATATAGCATCAAACCCGATATATTAGATGATTGGGTTATTTTAACATGAGAAGATCCAAATGATTGATTTATACATGATATGTAAAGATCAGAGAAACGCTTAAGATATTTTCATAATAAAACTCCTGAGTGCAGAGATGGGGTGGCAAGCTATCTCTATAACAAAGTTTGGGCATGATCGCTAACACCCTCTACGCTCCAAATCTGAAGGAGCGTTATAGTATTGTAGAATCGAAACTAGTTGGGAAATGAAATATGCATTCATACTCAGGGAAACTTCATATTATTTACTATTGTTTAGAATTGTCTTGTATATAAATAGTTGTTTGTGATCAATGAAGTTCAAATTTTCCTTCAATTATCTCCGATTGATGCCTTATAAGTCTCTTTGTGCAAGATTCAGCTTACGATTTTGATTAAGAGCGCCCGATTGCAAGTAATTTATGTATCTCTGGTATGCGAATTGTATATGATTGGTTATGGTTATTATAAATCTGGTTGTAAAGCATTTGAATTACATGATGTTCGCCCGTTGGGAAAATACGTTAGATTAATTTATTAATATGAACTAAGCATAATCATGTATGTTTTAATTGTGTAATTGTGCATGTTACTCAGAGCCATTTATGATATTTAATATTAACTAGCTATGGGCTCATGGTTCTATCATATCTCTTGGCTGGTAAGTCCATGAGACCAAAGCTCAATTGCTCCTTTTACTTATATAGAGAGATATATATATATATATATATATATATATATATAAATAAATAGTTTGGGGAATTTAGTAATGGGTTTTATGTAATTATGTGAAAGGGAGAAGAAAGAGTCATCTCTCAACCCTAACTTTTCTTTAATCTCATCCCTCATAGATTTTGAGACAAATGGCAATAAATAATTCCCGATTCATGCTATGTGGTTTTCTATACAATTACTTAATGATATGTCTTTTCGTCCAATTAAAGTTATTGTTCGTAATGCATTATTAGGTTATTTTGGTTGTTGATTAATTGTTTTGATCAATAGAATCTAGCATGCCATGGGTTCACTGCTAAACAGATCCAAAGTCATGAATATGGATCATTTGGGACTTGGAAGATTTCTAAGGCACATGGTCTTGATATCTCGGATTGGGAACAAACGATACACAATTATGTTACATTAAGAACTCCAAAATCTAAGAGAGTTTTTAAAACTATCATAAATACAAATATAATCACTTGAACCAAAAATAAATAAATATATATATAATAAGCATTTCTTAAAGTATATTAATAAAGCACATCGAATAAATTTAAGATTTAATTTATCATCTTTATTAATATTAAATAAAAGCAAATAAATTTATTTTCAAAATATATTTTTTTTGAAATTTGAACATTTTAGTTTTTTAATGTAACTATAAATGATATTTAAAAGTATAAATATAAATTCTTAATAAATGTTTAATATAGAAACCTGTTAATAAGTTTTAAAAATATTTTATTAATATTAAAAAAACCTACCATTTGTCCCCCCTGTCTCTCTCTCTCCTCCTCTCAGGGTCAACAATCTCTCTCCCCCACAAGAAAGCACCCCCTCTCTCTCTATGATCTCTCTCTCCCCATGCAAAGCCCCCTTCTTTTTTTTTTTTTTTTTTTTTTTTGATACCGTGGATGTCTCGCCAAATACACACACCCTCGACCACCCCACAGAGCCTGGAGCAAACACAAATTAAGTAACATTCATGCTCTATGTGAAATCTGAACTTGTAACCTCTGGTACCCAACCTGCATTTTACACCACATTCCAGCCAGATCCGGGGGGTTTCAAAGCCCCTTCTATCCTAATGATCTCCCTCCCAAGCGAGCAGAAAAGCGCCCTCTCACTTATCCGTGGCCAAAAAAAGATGTCCCTTCTCTGAAGAAAATGGTCTTAACATGCTACAAATGAACGCCCAAATGGCGCCACAACCAGACTTTGCCTAGTACCCAATTCCCCATCGAGATTTTGAACAAGGCTACTAACTAGATTATAATTTCAAAGAGCCCATGAATCTTTTCCGCTGAATAAATTATCCATGTGTCAGTGGAACCCATGAACCTTTCTCGGCCTTCCATCCATATTGAGCTTGAAACATGAGTTATTGTCCGCCGCATTTTATCTAAACCTTCATGATAGATCATTCACCAAAGGCCTGCCACACAAATTAGATGTAATCCATCCCATAAACTCATGTTTTCCATTTCCCCATTTATAATTAGGCGTGGGACATCGTATTCGGCGACACCAACAAATCCGAACAAAGTTTCACCGAACTTCCTCAAACTGGGACATTTCTTCAATCTCTCTCTCTCTCTCTCTCTCAACTGCTCTCTTTCATCACTCAAGTCCTCCTCTTCCCTTTGTCTTTTCATCAGGAGTGACACACATTTTATGGAAGCACCACTGGTCGAATCAGCCACACAGGAGCTTTGATCCATGCTTTTGATACTACTTTATTGGGAAACCCCTTTAGACCTTCTCATTCATATTCTAGATGATATTTGCTGATTTTTGGTCACTAATAAGCTCTCAAGGAAAGTTTTAGTTTTTGGCCTCTCTCCCAAAAAGCCTCATCATCAGATATTGATCATGCCATATTACTCATAAACATTCCCATTCCTATGCGATGTGGGACATTGTGTATCTTGGGGACACTCCCCAATAATTAATGCAATAATACAAAGGGCATTGTTTCATTCACCATATTCGAATTAATCCCAAATTTACACTTGAAAACGCTCAGAGTGCAGTAACTTCAAGATTCTTAAGTGAAAGAAAATGTAATCATTAACATCTGGACAGTAAAATGATTCGAATGTGGATGTCCCTAAGTCTACGTTACCAGGAATCCACTAGCTCCCTTCTTAGTATTGTAAGCTGCATGAGTACAAAAAACAGAGTTATTTGATAACTAGCCCAAACAGTCTTCTAAATTCCCACTATTACCATGTGAAAAGTGTCGCTAGTCATGATTAAACTGTTTGAAAATTCATTCTCATAACGTCCTAACAACATGCATTATGCATATGGAAGAATGATTTTCAGGGTGTCAGCATCACTGGAAAACAGCTAGAAGGCCCACCCCCCAGGCATCAGCCAGTCATCAGTTATTGATCCATCAATATTGAAATCCAACTTAGATTCCTCAATTATTAGCAGTCTTCTCCAATTTCAATCATCATCAGTAGAGGTCAACAGATAATGTAACCGAAGCTTCCACCTTCTGTAAAGAAACAACAAAACTGCCCAATTCCACGGACAAACCAAACTGGCTCTGAGAAAATGGAGGAAAGGCACTAATAATTAAAAAACTTTACAACACAATGTAACAAGAAACAAACCTTAAACTGAGACTCTTTCCGCAACAAAGTTTTTAAACAACATATTCCTTCTGTTGGTGCCACACGCACTTCATAAATAACTAACTCAGATATTTAGCCTATTCATGCCCCAGTCTCAAGTTCTTAATCATTAATGAAAGATTCAAAATTCTTACCATGAGCTCTTCTGGGGCCATTTTCTGCAGAACCCAAAGTTGAAACTTATTGAGATCGCCTCTCAGCCCCCCATCACCTTCCCACAGATAAATCCAAAAGAAAGAAAAATCTTCACAAAATCACCTGCATCTAAATACAAACATAATAGAATGGAAGAAAACAAAAAAGGAAATTTTTATTAACGAAGTTACAGTTCCGGTGGTATTTTACAGGTATTTTCACTTAAAGCAGGAACTGAGAAACACAGTTGATTTGCCTTGAAAATAGAAAAAAAAGGCACTTCAACAATTCATGCTAACTAAATCAGAAATACAGGTTAGAGCACCAAACGTGGGCAATGCACAAAAAAAAAGCTCTGAGTGACGCCCTGTAGCGATTCAGTGGACCTAAAACACTGGAATTCACAGAGGGAAACCAAGGTTAAATTCGAGAAAACAATTCTACACGCGCAGCAACAGAGAAAGCGGAGAGAATTTCAGAAACCCAGGCTGTGCTTGAAACCTACTATGGAATTTTGAGAGAGAGAGAGAGGGAGGTGAGTATAAAGTGAGAATGAAAGGGAGGGACCTCTTTACCTTTTTTTATGTTATGGGATTGACGTGAAATGGTTAATAGGACTGGGGAACCAAGAGGTCGTTTGGAGTCCGCTTCACGACACGTGGGCATCTTAGTCTGAGCGTTGCTCCGCCGCCGTCCATGCAAATGACGGCGTTAGTACGATTCCTAGTGGAGATGGTCAGTCAGTCAGAGACGGCGTGATCTTGGAAAATGTGATTCCGTCTTCCACGCGCTTCTTTCTCACGCGCCAATGGGAGATGATCCATTTCTCTCTTCTTTTTTCTTTTTTTTCTTCTTTTTTTGTTTTGAGAGCATGATCCATTTCTCTCTTAGAGTGCTGAAAACGAGTCGGATCCGAGTTTGTTTCACAAAAACAATGTCCTAATAATCTATCATTACATTTTAAAATCTTATAATTATTAGAGTTTTGCTTCATAATAACATTTCTTTTTTTAAATACTAATTTTTTAAAAATATATCTAAATTAATATCTTCATCAAAAATATAGTTTGCGACTATAATTTGCAGAAAATATAAAATAAAACTCAGAATACAGTTTGAAGATCATTTAAATTTTGATATATAAGTTAAAATCATAGTTTTTATTACATAATTTTAGTCTAAAGTTAAGATTATAGTCATTAGTTCATGATTTTAAAGTTTCCCGATTTTGATATTATTTTTTAAAAATATATTATATTTTTTAAAATACACATGTTGTAGATAAAACCCTAATTTATTATAGAGTCCATTATAATCATTCATCGAATAATTAATTAGCTGGAATAGATTATCCCGTTATTTTGACCCTTGAGTACAAGAAAAAGTTAACTAGTTTGTTTGACCCTGTGTCACCAAAATTGTTATTGTTTTCTTGATTTATTATTTTTTGCGCTTTCATAAATATAAAATAATAAAGAAATTAAACTTGTTTTTTTTTATGTTTTTATTTGTCTTATTATTCAAACAATAAATAATTTTCAAAAGTAGAAAACATATAAGCCATTAGTACCTATGAAATTTATGAACATTTAAGATATTTTAAAATTCTTAGGTTACAAACTCTCGAACACCTCCTTTAAAAAGGTTTAGCAAAAATAACATTGGGGCCAGTTTTCTTTTGAAGTTATATGGAAAAATATTAAGAAACAAATTATTATATTTTGTTGTCAAACGCAAATGTTATAAAAATTAATGTAAACAAAGTTATTTAGAAATTTGTGTGTTTTATATATCTCTTTTGACAATCAAACACTCCTGAAGAGTAATATAGTAAATTATTTTTACCGAGTAAACTCAGGACCCCTTTTATGTTCATGTTTTTTTAATGATGAAAGCTGCTTTTACCGTATATAAGCTAGTATGATTGTATTTTTATTTTATTTTGGAAATACAATTTATTAATTGAACCTTAAGAATACAATCGATAAGTCATTTAAATTGGGTGTCATAAAAACGTTAAACGACGACAAGATTAATGCCAAATTTATACGCTAAACGCTTCACACATTTGATAATGCGCATTATGAGAGGTGAATACCTAAAGATTGTAAATACGAACATAACAATCGACTTATCATATAATCACAATGGTATGTACCATAAAAGTTAAGTTAATCATCGATAACACAACTATATATCAGAATAAAGCATAATAAAACACATAAATAGCGTCGATCGCAAAAAACAAAAACAAAGTGACACAGATCGATGTGAAAAGCCAAACTTTTATTATAAAAAATAAGCCTCATCCCAAGGAAAATGATGAAATGGTAATTTTAAACTAAGAATAATAACAAAAAAAAAACGTTTTTTATCTCTAACTAATAAGGGCCTCAAAAAGTGAAAAAAAAAAAAGGAAGGGGGTGGCTAGGGTGGGTATTTAATATTTACATTAATGAGTTTTTTTTAGTACAATATTTATATTAATGAGTTAAAATAAATGAAATGATTTTGAACAAGTAAATAAAAAAGAATATATGAATTCAACTCTATTTTTATTGTCATTCATTTTCCTTTTATAATTTTTATACCTTTTTATTTCTCTTACATTTTTTCTCAAACTAATGAAAATAAAATATTATCAAGAGTGGGTGTAAATCGAAGGATGTGCATATTAGTTAAGAATCCCATTGAATGGCTAATCAAAAGGTGATTCGGGATTTTACGTGCGGTACACGAAAATTTAAGGTAAAAAGGATAAAATATAGAAAATAATGACTTGTTTGATTTATGTTTTTGAAAATAATTTTTGAAAAAATAAATAATTTTATTTTTGTATTTCTTGAAAATTAATTTTGTTCACTAAATTTAGTTTTTTCTATGTTTTCTTGTTTTAGATTAAAAAAAATAAATTTTAAAATTATAATCTAACAAGCCCTTAGTTGTTTTATAAAAATAAAAAATAATAATAAAATTTAGGAAAATAATGGATGGTTCCTTAAGATTGGTGATCTCATGTCCAACAAGGAGAGAAATGAAAGAAGCAATGGATTTATATAATATGTGAAAACTCACAAGGGAAACATGAAAATGGAGAAGCCGAAAAGAGGGGGCCGATCCTATCAAAGAGTGGAGTTTTTAGGGAGCGTGGTATGGAGTCACGAGCAAAAGGCATAGTCAAGAAGAAAGCGATGATGGAAATGACAAGAGGGTCCCCCCATGGCTCCCATCCCATGACTACAAAGCCACATTGGGCATGTGACTCCACCTCTCCACTCTATATCACCAGAATTGATAAATGTCTACAATGTAGTCATTTCAATATATATATATATATATATATATATATATAATCAATGTAATAATTGAACATATATGAGAAAATGTAGCCTCGATATTGGAGGAATATAAATATACCTCTATAAAAATTCTTCGTTTGCCTAAAGTAGGCTGGTCAAAATTTGACACAATCCGATACAAGTTCGATACGTTTTTTATGGGTTTAGATGGAATATAATTATGTTTTGGTTAAATTAGTGTTGACAAGCGTAATCTTTTAATAAACATATTGTATTCGTGTTAATCCATATAACAATAATTAGTATTAAATATTGATGAATTAATTATAATTTATATTATTTAAAGTACTAAATTAATAAACGGGTTATACGTGTCGTATTGTATCACTCAATTACTAACTAGGTTGTGTTTGAATTTGTTATTTATAACTTGTTTATTATTTGTGTCATGTTCGAGTTGATGAAGCAGTTGGCCTTGACATGTAACACAATTGTCAATAAGAATACGCATTTCTGATTCGACGAATTCTCAATCGAGAACAAAGTAAAACAAAGCTTTTGAATTTATTAATAAATTGATAAAAACAATAAAAGTCTCTTACACAAATATCAAAACATCTATTGATACCCCTAAACATAATAAGGGTATAAAAGAAAATAAAATAATATCTCAAACAATAATATGAAAGAAAATAATACTCTCAAAACAATGGAAAGAAAATAATACATCAAAAGCAGTAATATGAAAAAATAATATTCCCCTGACAATAATGAAAAATAAAAATAATATCAAAAAAATAAAGATAATATCTAAGCAATGAAAATAAATATTTTGATTGATTTGATTCTTTGTCGTCTTGAACGCTTAGCGTGCGAAGAACTCGTCCTCGAGTTATTTTTACATATCCAAGACTCATATGTGGTTGGATCAAGGTAGGATCAACATCATTTAAGATCTTTGAAATCCACATCCAACTTGGTAAGTCAGCCATATAAGCATTGTTGTTGATCTTCTTAACAATCTGGTACGATTCATACTTTATTTATTGAAGCTTGCTATGATCATTCATTGTCTTTAATGTTGTCTTCCACTCATCACATAGACGGATTATGATTTGATGATAGCTACCCTTCAAGTCAATCTTACTAAACACAATTGCTCCACTTAACTAATCAAACATATCATCCAACCTTGAAATAGGAAATTTATATTCAACGATAATTTTGTTAATCACCCTACTGTTAACACACATCTGCCAACTTCCATATTTCTTAGGCGTCAACAAAGTCGGTATCACACATGTGTTCATGTTAGCCTAAATATGCCCCTTACTTAGCAACTCTTTTACACTATCCTTTGAGATTTTGTTCTCCTTTGAACTCATCCTATTATAAGGCACCTTAGGAAGAGAAGCACTTGGAATCGGATCTATATGGTGTTGTATGTTACGCATAGGAGGTAACTTTGTCGGTTAATCCTCAGGAATCGCGTCAGTATTCATTCAATAGTCTCTTTCCCTTTGAGTTTGAGCCACAATTAAATCTCTACTTTCTACATCTCCCTTCACAACCATCAAATGGACTGTTTGGGTCTTCTTACACTCGTCCATAAGTGAGGATGGGTCATAAACAATAGTTAGAAAGTTCATTCCCTCCGCTTGTAAAGCTTTGGGTTGGTTATCACTTTTTGGTAAGCCCGATTAAATGCGAATATAAAATTCGAAATATATTCATTCCAGCCTCCTGCTTTACCGTATTAATGCATGCTGGATAAACATAAGAAATATATTGTTCATAGTCCGGAGGCAAAAATCTACCTCATAATAATTTTTTCATCCTACACCATGTTTGAATTGGACCTCGTCCCTCTCTCATCCTCATCTCCCTTAATCTATCTCCATATCTTGATCTTTCTCGGCTTTTAAGCTTATAAGCAGCAATTTAACTTTTATGTCTTCAAAAAACTCGGTATATTCAAAGAATTTGTCTATCTTAGTCAACCAATCGAAAAAACCTTCGATATCATGATTACCACTGAAGTTAGGGATATCTACCATTAGTTTGTATTAGATCGTCATCTGCATATGGTTGGTTCTTAAATTCGTTCGCAAATTCACCAAAGTTGGTATCCTCATCTAAAGTGTCATCAAATCCTACAGTTAACCTTCTTTGATTTCATATTTTTAGAATGTAATTAAAAGTGGGTCTAGTAGGGTCAATTCCTCTGTCTTGTTTCTCATTGTCATTCATATGCTATTGTCCATTGATTACCGATAGCGGCTGCGGTGGGGTTGTATTGTTTACATTGTTAAGTTAAATTTTGAATTGATTGTTCAACTTTGATAATTGATCTCCGAGAATAATATGCGATCCCAATCACCCGTCTTGGATTGATTGTAAATCACTTACTTTTGATGTGCCGTCGATTGGGATAAACTCGCTCTAATACCACCTAACACAGCATGTAGCGCAATTGATTAACAAGAAATTGATTAACAAGAATAAAACGTCTCGGTCGAATCTGGGTGCCGATCCGGATAATAAAGTAAGCGAAGTTTTTGAATTTATTGATAAATTGATAAAAACGGTAAAAGTCCATAAAACAAACTCTAGAACATCTATTTATACCCTAAACATAATATGAGTATAAAATGAAATAAAATAATATCCAAAAACAATCATATAAAAGAAAATAATACTCTCAATACAATAATAGAAAAGAAAATAATAGCCCCTAAAATAATAATGGGGAAAAAAAATAATACTTCCCAAAAAATAATGAAAATAAAAATAATATCCTAAAAAAATAAAGATATCTCAAAAAAAAAAAAGATTTTGGATGATTTAATTTAACACCATGCATCAACAATGGAATACTTGTTATCAATACGGCCTAAAAACGACCCACAAATACGAATTGTCACCGCGTAGGGCACTAAACCAATATATAAAATGAGAAACCGAGTCACTAAAGAACGAAAGAGGAAAACCGAAACTTGTGAAATCAACCATTTCCAGGTTTCCTTAAAACCTTATGTGTTACTGTTTTAAGATTTGCAACAATTTCGACGAACTGAAGTTAAGTTTGATAAGGAAAAGGAATCCTGAAAGACTCTATCACCCTTTGACGAGTGACCTGATTGTTAAACTTCTAGAATATCAAACAGAGTTTTGGCTTTGAGAGACTTATATAATTCACAGACTTTCTCTAGATTTTAAACTATTTCTTGGTTCAATGAATTTTATAATATATATATTAAAGTTGGTTCAACATTATAATTAGGGATGACAATTCGTTTTTTTATGATCTTATCAAAATCTAGGTATTTTAATATATGGGTTAATTTAAATTCAAAATAACAACAACAATAATGTGTACAAAATAATGTTTTAAAAGCACCAAACATAAGAAAACTTTAGTCTCATTTTCTCATAATTTTTTATCTATTAGTTTATTTTCCTTTAAGCAATGAAGTATAATTTTTTTTTTGATTATTTTGGCACAATCAGCGATTTACATATTTTTATGGTTTTCTTCCCGCCGATAAAATGGTTGATACATGATTAGGTTTCGTTTTATTTTTCGTGTTTTAGTCATCGTCTTGATGCGACGTGTGGTTATCGACATTTTAGTGATGCGTTTGTTTATCGTCATCGTGGTACAAAGTTTATTTTTATCAAAATGATTCAGACGAACAAAATATATATGATCGTGATGAAATCGAATCGATGGTCATAATATCTTTATCATTTGAAATCATAAATATTATGATTCTGATAATAATATCGAATATGTGATTTCAGTATCGAATGAATAGGCTTTGAGCGATTCGATTTATCTTTGCATTAGAGATGTTGTTTTATATTATATGGTTTTTAACAATTTTGATTTTATATTTCTATCGATGTATTACTATTTTGAATCAATAAAAATATTTTTCTCTTCAAAAAACAATAATAATAGTAATAATAATAGCGTAAAAACAATAAAATTATATATTACTTAATTATTATACAAATAATGGATAATAAGTCATAAAACTCGGGTCAATAATAAGACCCTGAATAATAATTTGGCAAATTAAGTTAATTAGTAGGGGTACCCTATGCTTCAATTTAACTCAAACTCATGTTTTTGTAAATTATGTAGTTAAAAGAAAACATAGCATGTTCACGCATCATGCGTAAGCAAATGATAAAGTAAATGCGTTAAAGAAGCAGTAAAATGGCGTAAAGGAGAGTCCCACAGTCCCATATAGAAAAATTTAAAGTTATACATGATTCTAAAATATCAGTTTATTTTTCAAAAAGTACTAGAAAAATAAAATATTTTTCTCAATCAGTTTTATAATAAAAGTATGAAAAATAATCAAAATGTAATTAAAAATAATAAAAAATTATTTAATATTTAAAAAAGTAAAAACAAGGTAAATGAATTTAAAATACATATAAAACAATTAATAAATTTTAATTATACTTTTTTATTCTTCATAAATTTTTTTATTTGTTTTTCCCTTTATTTTACTCCCTTTGTATTTTACTTCAAATGTTCAAAAGATCAGGCCATCAACGGTTTCCAAACATTTGAAGAAAAGTATGAGAGAAAAAAGAAAAATATAAAGTCATTTAAAATTAATAAACTATTTTTAAGAACTACCTTAAACTCATTTAACTTATTTAAAATTTTACATATAAAAAATGAAACTATTTAAAATACAAGTTTAATCATTCCATGTTTATTTTAACTCAATAAAGTACAGATTTTTTCAATAGTATGTTCGTTTATAATTTCCTTACCTTAAAATTTTCGACAAATGAAGCATGACCTCATGTTGTCGTTCCAAGGAGCCTACTTGAGCGTCTTCACCTTCCTTTTGGTTTTTCTCCATTCAATTTGATTCCCATATTGAGACCTCACCTAGGACTTCTTTGTCACTTTAAGACTTTCCCATCCATCTCAGATATTTTATATTTGTTAAAAATCTTAAAGATGACATTATTTATATAAAAAAAATTAAAATTAAATTAAGGAATCCAAGGACACCACATCCCATGGAACTATAAAATTATATCTAAACAACTAGACATTTGGACAAGAAAAATTCTAAAATATAAGAAAACATGACTTACATAAAAGCTACATATAAAGCATGTGAATCATTTCCAAAATGCAAATGGTTTAGGGTAGCAATTGCCATTTGGCCCCTTTTTTTTCCTAGTTCTTTTTAATAATATTGTATTTTTTTTTACAGCTTAATAATATTGTATTGATATCTTCATTTTAATAAATTGATATGCTTTAATAAGATGTTAATATCTATTAATACAAATGTAAAAGCCCAGGAAAATGTTTTCACGAAGTAATAACCCGGTAATTTGCCGTTATAGTACGGAGTTAAGCGCGAAATTTAAATCTCGGATAAGCGGAGCGAGGGCTTGTAGTTGGAATCGTATCGTGAAATCTGATCACTGATCGGGCCGTTGGATTTGAGAATGATAGAAATTTAAGTGTTTTTCGGGAGCTTGTCAGTGTCGGGTGGCCTTGTAATGGCCCGTGTAGTGGCATAGCCCATGTGAGTGACACATGGCAACCCATGTGTCAAAATGCATGTCCCTCTAAGACACATGGCAAGCCATGTGTCAACATGCCAGGGGTTTGAAGTGTGTATAAATAGGGGGGTTCACAACCAATTGAGAGCAGAACGAAAAGAAAAGAAAGAGAAAAAGGAAAGGAATAGAAACGAAGGAAAGAGAAGAAAGAAAGAGAGAGGAAAGGAGAAGAAAGGGAGAAAGAAAGAGGGATAAAAGGAAGTCGGCATTCCAACGGTCGGAACTCGTTGGACCAAGGAGTAAAGCCCAGAGATTCGACGAAGGGCTACACTTCAAGAGGCAGAGATTCTTACGACTTTGGTTTACTTCTAGCCGTTGGGTTATTGTTTTTGGGTTGATTTTGGAATCGTGTTGTGCCAAGTTAATGGTATGGGACGGTTTGTATTCGGTTTAAAGGGCTGCTTTTGGAGAGAATTTGGGTTGAAAATTTGCATTTACGGGAGTTGCCAAAATGCTCCTGCAACCCTCGGGCACGCTATTGCGTGGATTGGCGCAATAGTGTGGCTCACGGTGTGCTGACTTGAATATTAATATCTTTCTCGTCAGAACTCAGGTCGCGCGTTTTTGACTCTATGAAAGCTCTTTGAGTTAGAATCTAGCCATATGCCGATTGATTGGCATTTAGTCACATATTACCAGTACGATCATAACACTAAGTGTACTAGTGCATGACATGACATGCTTGTTTGATGAAATGTTAGTATGTATATAATATATTGACATGTGATGAATTGTATGTGTAGACATGGCCATTACATGGCATGTTGTAGGCTATTTATGGACATGTTATGTCATAATTTAGCCTAGAGGATAAAGTGCTTCATTACTTGATTAAGTAATGATTTGTATGTGATGTTGATATATGCTTGTGTGATACATTGACATGAATGAGTTAATGTAGGGAAATTATATGCATGTTTGATACAATTGCTCAAGATGCATTGATGATATGCATGTTTGATAAAATTGTCCATATAACATTCATCAATGGGACATGGTACAAATAGACAAAGACATATTGCATTGCATATGCATAGAGACGTGCATTAAATTGGTGTGAACATGATTAATGAATCGACACTGCATTGGTGTTTGATTGGGTGGGCTTGGTTAAATGGGACAACGTCTAACAGAGTCGCACGGTTTTATACATGAGAATGAAAATATGTGTCGGGTATCAGTAAGAAGGGATAGATCCCCCCTCGGGTGAAAAACCCGCCAATTATGGTCATACATAGTCTCCAACGGTGAAAGGCCGTAAAAGTGTTCGGGTTTGCAGAGCCCACAATGAGACACCAAAAATCCGCTACCCACTAAAGGCGTATGAATTTTGAATATAAAATGATCATTGTGATGTATCATCCAAAAAGATTTTGGTTTATAAACAAATGAAATTGGTTTTGAAAATGATAATTGAATGTCATCCAGAATGACGATTTTTCACACTTGGTATAAGCATGTGTGAGGGAGTCGGTGTGGACTTGGGACATGGGGCATGATGAGTCTCATCTCATTTCATGGCATGTAGGTTCAATGTAAATTGACATATTAACCCCCGATTGGAATGTTGATGTGTGTATTATTATGTGAACATGGCATTGCATGTGTACATATGTGGGAAGTAGCCCTTGTAGGAGTTATCCTTACTAGGCATTGTTCACCTCGTCGTGGGACCCCCTTTCAATTGCAGGTTATGTACAGACGGCTGACCCTCATCCGAGACCACAAGTGTGAAGAAAGCTTTACTGTGGCTTTGAGAAACCTTTTTGTAAAAAAACTATTTTACATGTAATATAAGAGAGTTGTAACTTGAACTCTTATGAACTGTTTTGATAAATTTATATATTTTTCTAAAATATATAGGCATGAATGGATCTAGATGAATGGGGCTGGCGATATGGTGGTATTGCGATATCACACAGTAGAATCACTAGAGTATTCCATCTCGTTGATGGTTCTCCCAGCGGGACTGGGTTTTGGGTCGCTGACTTGGTATCGGAGGCTTGGGTATCACAGTGCAGGGTTTGGTGGGCATGGGTTTTTAAGACATGTGGTTATGTCTGAGCTTAGGTTATGAATGCCTGGGAGCTGATGTTTGATATCGTCATAGGTTGGTATTAAAAAGTATTCATTGTGCATTCTTGTGAATCATTGTGCGATGATTGTGTTACATAATGTGTGTTACATATTATATGAATTATATGCATGATAGGTTGTATATAGAAAACGAGAATACTAGGGTTAGAGAACATAACCTTAGGGGTTCAGAAAATAAATGAGCATGATAGTCCGAGAACCCAGGATGTTACTAGTGTTTGATATTATGTATCCTTGAAATAAGATGACATTATGTATCCTGAAAGGAAATAAGAAAAAAAATTAAAAAAAAAATTCTCATCTTGCTAATTGACATGTGTAGATGGCAGGTCGAGGACGGGGATGTAGAGTTCATCCATGGGGCAATAGCCAACCACCACCTGTTTTTTACCCACAAGCCTTTATGGAGGCCGTAGATTATGTACAATATCTTGTAACAATTTTATAATGTTTAGGAGTATTTTGTAGGTAAAATTTGAATTTTTCGTAATTATAATTTGCTAAGTGAGAAAAATTTGAAAACGAATTTACAAGATACAGGAGTATATTAGTAAATTTTTTAAATAAGTATATGAAGGCATATGTCGAAGATGATATGCCATTATAGAAATAAGAAAATTGGGTTGCAAATAGAAGAGAGTATAAGGACTAAAAAGTAATAAAGGAAAATTTAAAAATATCAAAAGGGGATAAAGACCAAATTTGGTCTCACATTCTAGGGCTTCACGTTTGGAGCAAAGAAAAGAGAAAATAAGAGAAGAAGAAAAGGAAGAAGAAGGAAGAGAAGAGCAAAAGGTATAGAAGTCTAGTTTTATTTTTTTTGTATGAAATTTAGTATGGAAGTATGGATTTTAGTATGGAAATATGGGTTTTTATGGATTAGTTTGGATTTTGTATAGGCCAAGTATGAGATTCTTTCTATTGTACTTGCTAGTGCAGCAGTTATTTTAATTTTGCTATAATCGTTATTCAATTTGAAGTAACAAAATGCTATGTTGGCAAACACAGAGTTGAAGTCCTATACCTTTGGGCCTCTGATATATTAGATTGTATCCTGATTTATTTATTTATTCTTTTTGGTGATTTTCTGACAGCCTCAGTTTGAAACATTAAGGATTTGTGGAAAATGTACTTTGGAACTTAGTTTGGTGACAGTTTAGGGACCTTTTCCCACATAGGAAAAAGAGATTAACCTCTACTCAGTCATAATTTTATCAAAGACCTTCCCTTGGGCATACAATCTTGAAAGGAGGCATGATTTACGGTTCATCTCCTGTTTTGATAATTCAGTAACCAACCACTTAAGATGTGACTCGGTAATGTAAAAGGTGGAATGCTTGTCACATAGATATCTATATCCATTTCTTTGATAAATCAAAACCATTTGGATGGGCAAACTTTTTGAAAATGATAATGTCAAAATTCCAAGGTTCAATTCCCAGCATAACTTGAAGCAGAAAATAGGTCTTGAATTAGCCTGGGAGCAGAGTTGTGCACTAATGGCTGATTATAAGTTGGATCAGTACAAATATTGATGTTTGATGTGGTGGCCACCTAAAGGCAGTTCCCACTTGCCAAAGCTGGCACATGCATGCTTAAACTACATCAGCTCCTGTCATATCAGCTGCATATGGTCCATTGAAAGGGTTCTACATAAGCTGTTGGGAGTATGTTGTTCTCCACTTCAGGCTAACTTTCATGTCAATCTGGCATGATACTGCCTTTTTATGCTATTTCTATGGTCTCATTATCAGGATGTAAGTTCCCTTAGGTTCAAAATTTGATGTTGAACCATCTGTCGTTCCAACTCAGAATTCCCTCATAAATCTTCCTATAACTTCGAGGAATGCCTTAATGTGAAATGGGCTAACTGATATAATTACCACATTTGGATTGGTTGATTGTAATCCTTAATTGAGGAATATTTGTATTAAGGAAATATTGGGGTTTTAGGGGAGATGTTGTCAAAATTTCTCCAAAATCCATGTTTTTGTCTTGGTCATAATTTCTTCGTCGAACTCCGTTTCGGATGTTCTTAAACCCATGGAAAGCCCTTTGAGTCTAGAATCCACCCGTATATAGCTTGATAAATTTTGAACTCTATAATACAACCGAAAACGATGAAAACAGTAGGCCTTGTTGGTTGTATTGCGTAATTCATATTCATGTGAATCCTCAGCTGCAAGCGATTATATTCTTAGTCGAACTCCGTTTGGAGTGTTCTTAGACTCTATGGAAAGCCTTTTGAGTCTAGAATCCACCCATATATAGCTTGATAAATTTTGAAAGCATATTCTGTCCAAAAATGATGGCTTGATGGAGCCACAGCAGCAGGTTATGTTGGCAATTCCTTCATTCATGTGAATCCCTCCAGGCATAAGCGATCATAATTTCTTCATCGAACTCACATTTGAGGATTCTTGGACTCTATGGAAAACAACTGATTCTAGAATCCATCCATATATAAGCTTGATGAAGTGGAATGATATTAAATAGCTCATAAGCATACATGGTAACCATAGTTATTCATGCATATAATGAATATGAAAAGAATCACGAATAAATAATTGTAAATATCACATATAATTACGGATGACAATAATTATTCGGGAATATGGGAATAATATTACTTTAAATAAATTACACATGGATTATGCCTTAGAACTGGTAGAGGATAGATGGGCATGCTGTTGGGAAAAACAAGTCTGCGACATGCGTCGATTGACCTGTTGAGTCATTACAAACGCCTTTGAAACGTATAGATGGTCGTTATGCCATGTGATGATATAGCATATCGGGCCCTTATAGTTTCCTTTATCCGCCCAGGTTTATACGGACATGAAATATGAAACAAATGACAAGTATATGCAAATGATTCAAACATGATAAAAGTACATGACATGATATGAGAAGCATAACATTGCTATATGATGATATGTAAACAGTGACAAGTACATGTTGACAAGAACAAGAAGAAAAATGTAAACGACTTGAAATGAAACATGATATGATAAGAAAGTATAAGATTGCATAAGCATGTGTAAATTATATGTATGGAACATATATATAGGCATGTGTATATGAAAAGTATAGAATATGACATAAGTATATGATATTTATAGCCTTAATAATAAATGTAAAGTGAGATGACTCTTATTAGTGAGTCGTCCGCGAAGTTATTCCCACTAGGCGTAAAGCAGCACGGGTTTTCATCCGTAGATGCGGGCGAGCAAGAGAGCAGACAGATCGCCTCAGTCTCAAGGTTAACCTCATTAGGTGCTCCTTGAAGACTTTTTGGTCTATTTGTATATGTAATATCCTTTTGTTGTTTTTAAACAAATGAAGCAATCTAAATATTGTAAATGTTGAACACTTCCATGTATGGAGCTTGTATATATTTTCCTAGTGCATTTGCTCACGAGTTATAATTACAAGTTAAGTATTTAACATTATATGATTGAATAAGCTTAAAGGCTATAAGTTGATTAAAAAAAAATAAAAAATGATGACACCCTCGCTTGACACCGAGTGCCGGGTTGGGGACGTCACAATGGGCGTTACAATTGCCCTGGAGTGCATAGGCCTGGATGCGGAGTTAAGGAGTCGGGGAGGGTAAAGTAATCACCAAATGTTTAAAGCACATCCCTAACATTTATGGGAGGGGATCGATAATTGGTGACCATTAGTTAGACAGTTGAGAAGGTTTTGGGAGGCTATGATCTGCCTCGATGCTACATGGATCAGACTAGCGGCATTTCAGCTATAGAGAGAATCCCAGGTATGGTGGGATTGGGTTAAGACTTCCAGGAACTTAGAGGCAATGATATGGGGAGATTTTCTTATGCTCTTCATGAGCA